>QXEO01001066.1:1200000-1800000 GCA_007115705.1 Dactylis glomerata | reverse complement strand
TCAAGTCAAGTCATTCACCAAGTTCACCCTAAGTTGTTAACATTCTTGAGAAAAGTCAAGTACAGCTTGCCAACTGTCCATGACCGCGGACGCGGCTATTCGAATAGTTTTGAAACCTCTGCAGAGGGGTACACTTTACCCACAAGATTTGATAAATCTGCCGGGAGAAATCCACGGTTCGTCATACACCAAGTATGCGAGTTTCAGATAATCAAACAAACTCTTTCACTTGTCTACTCTAGTATAGGATCCTTCCCTAAGAGTCCATTTTGGCACTCATAGTTTTGCCCGCTGCAGAGTGCTGCATGAATGGAAATTTCCACTCGGTTCGGAAGCACCCACGCATGGCTTACTTCTATAACAGATGATACAAGGTCTCCCATACTAGAATAAACAAGCTACGGATTAAGCCCCTTCCCATTTAGGGGTAATGTGGTCGTACGGTAATGGTTGGCTCACATAGTACATCACTCATTATCATTTATAAATACATTTCATAGTCCTTAGTCAAGATTATTTTCTTTCAGAAAACCATCATGTGGGAGAAGTCTCCAATACAGACCTTCCAGTTTCAAGTCACCACTTTCAAGTAAGGTTCCCCTTATAGATGGCCTCAATTTTATTAGCGACTAAGCAACTACAATGAGTGATGCTACAACTAAGGGAATGTTGAATAAACTCAGTTTGATGCTCTTGTTAAGCAAGACATCACTACACAAGTATTGTTCTACTCTAGCAATTCAATCATGCAATTTAATTTGGAAAGCAAGTAAATATGCAAGTTGAAATCTAGGTATTTGATTATGATTCAAAAGATGGCTTGCCTTGGTTGGCAAAGTGTCCGGGATAGCCTTCTTCTTTTTCTTCTTCTTGATAATATCCTCCCTCGGGCTCGTCTCCGGCAACACTAGCGTCTAACAATGATACACAAAATTGCACACAATCACCAAACAAATACATACAACACTCCAAGCATGCACACATGTTTTCAAACAGAGGTAAAAACATATAACACTAATTTAGGTTGGTTTTCATTCATTTCCATTATTTGGAAATAGGTGTGCAAGTTCGAGTTTCTAATCACTACCAAGTAGTATTAACTTTCCAAATACCTTCTACAAGTCCACATGAACTAAGATGAATACCTACAGATAGGTATTTGGAAATGTGGTTTAACAATAAGGGTTCCATAAAAATTTCGATTATAGGTTTGAGTTTAATAAAATCCTATATGGCAAATGCTTACTTAAACATATCGGTAAATAGCATTTAATTTAGAAGGTTCAAAAATGGGATCTAATGCTATAGGCAGATGGGTATCACTAATTGTGAATTTCTAAAGTTGGATTTATATTTTTAGGAATTTTATTTGAATTGATATGGATTGTCTAAGGTGGAAAAGCTCCTGTTTTGTTATTTTTACTGCAACCACTATGTAATTCTAATTGTGTTAAAACCACTTTCAATGGATAGCTTATGTTCTAAGGTTTCAAGAACATATTCATTTGTTAAATTTGAATCTATAGATCTCCGGGAAAATTAAATCTAAGGCAGTATCTGAACTAGTTTTTCTGGAATCGGAAATCAAATAACCCTTTTTTTTATCTGGGCCGGACACACAGACTGCGCTGGGCCGGCCCGTTAGGCTTCAGTCGGGCGGTTGCAAGGAAAAAAATGCTGACAATGGGCCCTGCTGGTCAGATTTAGTAACCGAAGCGGTACGCTCGGGGTCTTCTTCCTCGAGACGGAGAGCGGACTCACCGTGACTGCACAGGAAGAGGGCGGCGACGAGGATCGGCGCAAGGGAAGAAGAGCTTGACGATGAGGTAGCAGAAAAGGTCGCGGATCTCCTCCTCCTCCGCCTGGTACCAGCGGAATCCCGAGAGGTGGCCGGAATCGCTGGGAAACAGAGGCGCTCCCGAGCTCCGGCTTGCTCCGGCGAGCTCGGTCGAGGACACTAGAGAGAGGGAGAGGATGTCTAGGAGACTCAGTGAAGCGGTGCGAGTTCGATGGTGTGCTCGGAGGCCCCTTTTATAGGCCAGAGAAGGGAGGGGAGCGGGTGTCCAGCATGGGCACGGGTTAGGGTTTCCGCGGGCGTTCCCGTGGCCACAGTGGTTCTGGAAGGGCATGGGCATGTCCGGCGGTGCTGTGGTGACGTAGGGAGCATAGTGGCGCAGCAGGGTGACGAGGGGAGCCGTGGAACGGCAGGGGCGAAGGAGGTGACCGGCGGTGACTTTCTTCGTCCTTCTCCGTCGTGGCTTGGCACGAGCTAGGGCAGGGGATGGCGGGGGACGTTGAGGCGACGCAGGGCACGGACTTGGCGAGCGTGGGCGTGCAGGAGAGGCCATGCCTCCACTGTTTGCAATAGTGCCATTGACTTTGTTTGAAATTTGCACACAAGGTGTTTGACGCAATGCCCGCAAGAGACAAAGTTTCAAAATTTGAAATTTTTCCACTTGGGTTCTGTTCAGTAGCAGATAGGGATCCTAGGCATATGTTGGTTTGGTCTAGAGAGGATGGTTTGGTCGAAAAAGAAATAGATATGGGAATGGTCTATGTATAAGATTCAAACTTTGGCAGATGTTTAAGTTAGGTTAACCTTTGAGTTTTTGTTTGAAAATTGTTAGTCAAGCAAGAATGTGGTTTGGTCTTGCTCAACCAACTGACCACACCCTTAGTTGAGTTGCAGATTCCTTAATCTAAGGGTCCAAAGTAGTGTAGTGGTTAAGTTCTCCTAGATCATATTTTTCTTTTCTTTTCTTTCTTTCTTTTGCTTATGGTTTCCTGAGTTCCTGATCTTCTTCTCTGATCTTTATGCTGGTTAGGATTTTCTTATTGTAACCACACACAACAATTTCTAATACACATGAAATCATAAAAAGACACTTATTCAAGACTATGCACACATGCAATATGAAGCGAAATTTTTATCTTGATCCAATATTTGCCTATTGAATAAGATGAAATAGGTTACAAAGTTTTGGGTTGTTACAATCTTCCCCCCTTAAAAGAATCTCGTCCTCGAGATTCACTAACTAAGAACTAAAAGATTGGGAAATTCGTTCTGAAGGTAATCTTTTCGTTCCCAAGTGTCTTCATCTTCGGTATGGTTACTCCACTGAACTTTCAGAAACTTGATGCTTCGGGTTCGAGTGGTTCGATATGCTTCCTCGAGGATACGGATAGGCACTTCACGACAGGTCAAATCCTTATTGATGTCCACAGAAAGGTGATCAATATTATTGAAGATTTCTGGTTTCTCAGGAACTTCAAGACATTTCCGAAGTAGAGACACGTGAAAAACATCGTGCACTTCCGACAATTCAGGGGGCATTTCCAACTGATAAGACACTTCTCCTCTGCGGCCTAGTATCTTGAAGGGTCCAATATACCTTGGTGCAAGCTTTCCTTTTACTTGGAATCTCTGCATTCCCTTGAGAGGTGACACTCTAAGATAGACAAAATCTCCAATCTTGAAGGTCAGTTCTCTACGTCTCTTGTTAGCATAACTCTTCTGTCTAGACTGGGCTGCCTTGAGGTGCTCACGAACCATGCGAACCTTCTCCTCAGCTTCTTGCAGAATGTCAGGTCCAAATATCTTACTGTCTCCAGTTTCAGACCAATTCAAAGGGGTATGACACTTTCTTCTATATAGAGCCTCAAATGGGGCCATTTGCAAACTGGCTTGATAACTGTTGTTGTAGGAAAATTCTGCGAAAGGCAGACAATCTTCCCACTTAACTCCATAGGATAGAACACAGGCTCGTAACATATCTTCAAGTATCTGGTTTACTCTTTCAGTTTGTCCATCAGTCTGAGGGTGGTAAGCTGTGCTAAAGGCTAATTTGGTTCCCAAGGCTTGATGCAAACTTCGCCAGAATCTTGAGGTAAATTCGGTACCTCGATCGGAAACTATGGTTTTACGGACTCCATGCAAACTAACAATTCTGAATAAATAGAGGTCTGCCAGCTGTCCTGATGTATAAGTGGTCTTGACAGGAATAAAGTGGGCAACTTTGGTCAATCTATCCACAATGACCCAAATAGAGTCATTCCCGCGGCTAGACCTTGGAAATCCAGTGATGAAATCCATTCCAACAGATTCCCACTTCCATTCCGGAACTTGCAAAGGTTGCAGCAGTCCAGCAGGACGTTGATGTTCAGCCTTGACTCTTTGACAAATGTCACACTTGGATATGAACGATGCAATTTCACGCTTCATTCCATGCCACCAAAACTGTTCCTTTAAATCTTGATACATTTTGGTTCCACCGGGATGGATGGAGTAAGGTGTCTCATGGGCTTCCTTCATAATGACTTCTTTTAGTTCTGAATCAGCAGGCACACAAATACGTCCTTTATACTAGAGAACTCCTTGATCATCTTCCTCAAATCCTGGCACTTTGCCGGAACTAATTCTGCGCTTAATTCCGTCAATACTCTCATTTCCCTTCTGGGCTTCTTTGATTTGGCTCATCAAGGTGGGTTGAAACTCAAGGTTGGCTAAGAATCCTTGACTGACTAGTTCCAATCCAAATTTCTCAAACTCTTGGTGCAACATGGGTTGCTCCTCTTTGATCATCATATTCAAGGTGCATGGCTTTCTACTCAATGCATCGGCCACTACATTAGCCTTCCCGGGATGATAATGAATTTCAAGATCATAATCCTTGATTAGCTCTATCCATCTTCTTTGCCTCATGTTCAACTCCTTCTGGGTGAAAATATACTTCAAACTCTTGTGGTCGGTGTAGATCTCGCAACGGTTACCCATAAGATAATGCCTCCAAGTCTTCAAAGCTAGAACTACGGCTGCTAACTCTAGATCATGGGTCGGATAGTTTTCTTCATGAGGTCGAAGCTGCCGGGAGAGGTATGCTATGACCTTGCCTTCTTGCATTAACACACAACCAAGTCCAAGTTTGGAGGCGTCACAATAGACATCAAAGTTTTTGGTGATATCGGGCATGGTTAGGACGGGGGCGGTCACCAATCGCTTCTTGAGCTCTTGAAAACTTTCTTCACACTTAGGGGTCCATTCAAACTTCTTGTCCTTCTTCAACAGTTGGGTCATGGGTCGGGCAATGCTTGAGAACCCTTCAACAAATTTGCGGTAATATCCTGCTAATCCGAGGAAACCTCTAACTTCAGTTAGAGTGGTAGGGGCTTCCCATTACATGACTGATTTGATCTTCTTTGGGTCCACTGAAACTCCTCCAGCTGATAGCACATGGCCTAAGAATCCAACTTCCTTCAACCAAAACTCACATTTACTAAACTTGGCATAAAGTTGATGCTCTCTCAGGGTCTCTAAGATTAATCTCAAATGACTTGCATGCTCTTCTTCAGACTTGGAGTAGATAAGAATGTCATCAATGAAGACAACAACAAACTTATCCAAAAACTCCATGAAAACCTTATTCATGAGGTTCATGAAATAGGCAGGGGCATTGGTTAATCCAAAGGACATTACGATGTACTCATACAATCCGTATCGGGTAGTGAAGGCTGTTTTAGGTATATCAGTTGCACGGATCTTCAGTTGATGGTATCCAGTTCTAAGGTCTATCTTTGAGAAGACTTGAGCTCCAGTCAATTGGTCAAACAGATCATCAATCTTTGGGAGAGGATACTTATTCTTGATGGTAACATCATTTAGCTTGCGGTAATCAGTGCACAGTCGGCTGGAACCGTCACTTTTATCCACAAACAAGACAGGTGATCTCCAAGCGAATGAACTTGGCTGAATCAATCCCTTACTCAAAAGGTCATCCAATTGCTTCTTTAACTCCACTAGTTTGGCTGGGTTCATACGATAGGGTCGTTGGGCTATAGGTCCAGTTCCAGGGATAAGCTCAATGATAAACTCAATATCCCGATCCGGTGGCATTCCGGGTAGCTCATCGGGAAAAACATCCAGGTATTCACAAACTATGGGAACTTGCTCCAGAGTTGGTCCTGAGATACTCGTATGACATCTGGTGGTTTGGGGTGGTTTTACGGACACATGCTTTACTACAATTCCAGTACTACTCTTCATGGTGATGGTCTTTTTGGCACAATCTATCACTCCTTGATAGGAAGACATCCAATTCATACCAAGAACTACTTCCAAACCTTTAGTTCCCAACACTATCAAATTGGCTAAGAAAGCTATTCCATGAATTTCTATGGGAACTGCCAAACAGTTCCACTCAGCCCTTGTTGTTGACCCAGGTATTTGTACTAACATGGCATGTTTCATGGGGGTGGGTTGAATTCTACTTTTATCAACAAATGATTTAGTAACAAACGAGTGTGAAGCTCAAGAATCAAACAGAACTCTTGCAGGAACTGAATTAACAGGGAACATACCAAGCACAACGTCGGTTGCTTCCTAAGCTTCTTCAACATTCATGTGGTTCAGACGGCCTCTAGGGTGGGGCTGGTTCCTTGGTGCATAATTCTTGCCATTTCCAACACAGTGTTGTTGTTGAGCAGGGGCAGTAGGCTTGGATGCATCATTCAGCTTCTTCGGACACTCATTGGAGTAATTCCCCTTGATTCCGCACTCATAACAGGTAACACCAGACTTGTCACCAGACTTGGGCAGCGCAGGTCCGCCATTTGGCCTTGGAGTGTTGGAGTTGAAGTTGTTGCCATTAGATCTTGGAGGTGTACGGTTGAAGTTGTTGCCGGTCAGACGGTTGGGAAAGTTGGGACGTGGAGCAGGTGCAGGCGGCCTAATAGGTCGAGGGGCAAAACCCATAGGTGGATTTCCCCTTGGCTTCTGCGAGTTGCTTGAATTGCCCTGATACATCATACGGCGCTTGCGGTTCTCTGCAGCTTGCTTGAGTTTGCTTTCCATCTGAATGGCAGAGTCAACCAATGACTCAAGGTCTGCAAAGTGAATGCTGACCAAGAAACATTGCATCTCATCATGAAGTCCATTCAGAAACCTTTCTTGCTTCTTTTCATTGGTGTTGGTGTCATCTGGGGCATACCTAGACAAAGTGAGGAACTTGTCACGGTAATCAACCACAGATAGGGAACCTTGCTTCAGATTTTTGAACTCATCTCTCATCCTTTTAACTAATCCCAAAGGAACATGGGCTTTGCTGAACTTGCTCTTGAACTCCTCCCAAGGCATCACATACCCTTGGGCTTGCATTGCACGAGTGCTATCCCACCAAGCTCTTGCGGCTCCCGCAAGATAGTGGGTGGTGTACAAAACCTTCTCATGCTTGCCAACTCCGGTGACTTCCAAATTGTTTTCCATTGTACGAAGCCAATCATCAGCATCTAAGGGTTCTTCAGACTTAGTGAACATGGGTGGATTGGTGTTTTGGAAACTCCTCAGCTTGGATCGGTGATCACCATTGCCATTGTTCTCTCCTTCACCATGGCCATTTCCATTGCCATTGTTGTGGTTCATTGCCATCTGGGTTAGTTGCTGAAGAGTGGCCAAGTTAGCTTGGCGCTCAGCTTGGGCTGCTTCCCGATCTTCCATGATCAACCTTAGCAGTTGTGCTACTTCCGGGTTCGGGGGTGGTGGTGCTCGCGGCATCTGAAGATAATGGGTATAAGACAAGAGGGAACACTAATTGCTAAGATTTGAATGTAACACAAGTGATGCAATTTAGTCTTACTAAGGCCTTAAGGGCCAAATTCATATTTCATTCAACCAACATCAAACATGCCGCACATACGAGTTCACACATTACAAATGGTTTACATCAAACCATTGCGACTCGTCTACTAAAGAGGGGGATACAACTCACACCTACACGAAGTGACTTAAAGTGAACTCAATACTAGATAACACTTGGATCTCAAATCTAAACACCGGGCTCCTCGGGATCTTCCTCCTCATCCTCGATGAATCCAGCATCCTCATCATCCTCCTGATCATCCAGGTCCTCCATGAAATCATCATCGTCGCTAATGAGGGCATTATCCTCCTTGCGGAGGTCAATGCCTTCCTCCTCACCAAGGTGGTTCTCGAGATCTCCAATGTACTCAGTCAGCTCAGCCACCTTGGCCTTCAACTCTTCAATGGTCTCATCCTTTTCCTGGCGCTGGCGGCGAAGGCTCTTGCGATCCTTGGCAAGGATCCTGATGGTGCTCCTCGCCTCCACAAGTGCGAAGTGCTCAAGGTTGGCCTTGGTACGAGCACGATCTGCCTCCTGCTGAGTGGAGTACAGCAAGAAGTCCATGTGATCTATATATGAACTCGGCTCGTTGTGCCCCGGCATGTTTGCAGGACGCCCATCCGCATCACGCCGAGCAAAGTTCCTAAAGCGCTCCACCTGGATCTCCTCAACATGCAGTCCGCATAAGCGGGCAAGCATCTCCTGCATCCCTCGGACCAAACCATCGGCCCAAGTGTTTTCCACAAGCTCAAACTTGATTCTTGGAGAACTTAAATCTCCCTTCTTCCACGGCAACTTGCCCTGATAAGCCACCGAAGTTCTTCATCCAGGTGCTCATTGAGCACGGCTCCCTTGAACTCCGGATATAGACGATCCAGGAACAAGGTCAGGGTAGTGAGGTCGTGCTCGAAAACAAGGCTGCCACCATGCCCTAACTGGTAGTGCTCAGTGAATACCGGGGCCATCTACAAAATTTTAGATTAGATTAAGTTAGTGATCAACCCAAGTGTGCAAAATTTTAAGTAGCCAAAAACTGAATCATGTACAAAGCTTTGTAAATAGAGAGGAAAAGACTAAGCAATTTTAAACCATTACTTATCTCTTTTCTTTTGTAAAGGTTTCATCTAACGCCCATTCTAACTAAGGTTTCCTAGGGTCAGCCTAGGCTCTGATACCAACTTGTAACACCCGAATTTCTAGAAATTCAAAGTGCCCGTTATGTATTCCACCACAATCCCAGAATCATTGTTGTGATACACATAACGTAGTTGGTAACCAGTTCCATAGACATTACAATACGAAGAGTTCAAATACAAATGGTCATAGTGACCAAGTTCATATTACAACACAATATAGCAGCGGAAATGACGTCTTCGGGTCCATGCCTTCACCCTACAGGCAATGGCGACTCAGGAGATGATCTTAGTTCTAGTACTCGTCTTCATAACCTTCCTCCGGATAATCTTCCCCATAGTCTGGCCAAGTTGATAGCCAGGGACACAGCCATGAGTACATTGGATGCACTTGCAAACCATCTTATAAACAAAATGATGAAATAGATATGCATGGTTGATATGGTGGACTAAGCACTAAGTTTATTTGCAAAAGCTAGTTTTGTTTCCCAAGAATGTTCATTAGTAGAGAAGAAGATTTAATTCTCTAAGTTCAATCTAAAGAGGAACTTCAAGTGTTGGTCAACATCAATGTCAAGTCAAGTCATTCACCAAGTTCACCCTAAGTTGTTAACATTCTTGACAAAAGTCAAGTACAGCTTGCCAACTGTCCATGACCGTGGACGCAGCTATTCGAATAGTTTTGAAACCTCTACAGAGGGGTACACTTTACCCACAAGATTTGATAAATCTGCCGGGAGAAATCCACGGTTCATCATACACCAAGTATGCGAGTTTCAGATAATCAAACAAACTCTTTCACTTGTCTACTCTAGTATAGGATCCTTCCCTAAGAGTCCATTTTGGCACTCATAGTTTTGCCCGCTGCAGAGTGCTGCATGAATGGAAATTTCCACTCGGTTCGGAAGCACCCACGCATGGCTTACTTCTATAACAGATGATACAAGGTCTCCCATACTAGAATAAACAAGCTACAGATTAAGCCCCTTCCCATTTAGGGGTAATGTGGTCGTACGGTAATGGTTGGCTCACATAGTACATCACTCATTATCATTTATAAATACATTTCATAGTCCTTAGTCAAGATTATTTTCTTTCAGAAAACCATCATGTGGGAGAAGTCTCCAATACAGACCTTCCAGTTTCAAGTCACCACTTTCAAGTAAGGTTCCCCTTATAGATGGCCTCAATTTTATTAGCGACTAAGCAACTACAATGAGTGATGCTACAACTAAGGGAATGTTGAATAAACTCAGTTTGATGCTCTTGTTAAGCAAGACATCACCACACAAGTATTGTTCTACTCTAGCAATTCAATCATGCAATTTAATTTGGAAAGCAAGTAAATATGCAAGTTGAAATCTAGGTATTTGATTATGATTCAAAAGATGGCTTGCCTTGGTTGGCAAAGTGTCCGGGATAGCCTTCTTCTTCTTCTTCTTGATAATATCCTCCCTCGGGCTCGTCTCCGGCAACACTAGCGTCTAACAACGATACACAAAATTGCACACAATCACCAAACAAATACATACAACACTCCAAGCATGCACACGTGTTTTCAAACAGAGGTAAAAACATATAACACTAATTTAGGTTGGTTTTCATTCATTTCCATTATTTGGAAATAGGTGTGCAAGTTTGAGTTTCTAATCACTACCAAGTAGTATTAACTTCCCAAATACCTTCTACAAGTCCACATGAACTAAGATGAACACCTACAGATAGGTATTTGGAAATGTGGTTTAACAATAAGGGTTCCATAAAAATTTCGATTATAGGTTTGAGTTTAATAAAATCCTATATGGCAAATGCTTACTTAAACATATCGGTAAATAGCATTTAATTTAAAAGGTTCAAAAATGGGATCTAATGCTATAGGCAGATGGGTATCACTAATTGTGAATTTCTAAAGTTGGATTTATATTTTTAGGAATGTTATTCGAATTGATATGGATTTTCTAAGGTGGAAAAGCTCATGTTTTGTTATTTTTACTGCAACCACTATGTAATTCTAATTGTGTTGAAACCACTTTTAATGGATAGCTTATGTTCTAAGGTTTCCAGAACACATTCATTTGATAAATTTGAATCTATAGATCTCCAGGAAAATTAAATCTAAGGCAGTATCTGAACTAGTTTTTCTAGAATCGAAAATCAAATAACCCTTTTTTTTATCTGGGCCGGACACACAGACTGCGCTGGGCCGGCCCGTTAGGCTGCAGTCGGGCGGTTGCAAGGAAAAAAGAACGCTGACAACGGGCCCCGCTGGTCAGATTTAGTAACCGAAGCGGTACGCTCGGGGGTCTTCTTCCTCGAGACGGAGAGCGGACTCACCGTGACTGCACAGGAAGAGGGCGGCGATGGGGATCGGCACAGGGGAAGAAGAGCTTGACGATGAGGTAGCAGAAAAGGTCGCGGATCTCCTCCTCCTCCGCCTGGTACCAGCGGAATCCCGAGAGGTGGCCGGAAGCGCCGGGAAGCAGAGGCGCTCTGGAGCTCCGGCTTGCTCCGGCGAGCTCGGTCGAGGACACTAGAGAGAGGGAGAGGATGTCTAGGAGACTCAGTGAAGCGGTGCGAGTTCGATGGTGTGCTCGGAGGCCCCTTTTATAGGCCAGAGAAGGGAGGGGAGCGGGTGTCCAGCATGGGCACGGGTTAGGGTTTCCGCGGGCGTTCCCGTGGCCACAGTGGTTCTGGAAGGGCATGGGCGTGTCCGGTGGTGCTGTGGTGATGTAGGTAGCGTAGTGGCGCAGCAGGGTGACGAGGGGAGCAGTGGAACGGCAGGGGCGAAGGAGGTGACCGGCGGTGACTTTCTTCGTCCTTCTCCGTCGTGGCTTGGCACGAGCTAGGGCAGGGGATGGTGGGGGACGTTGAGGCGACGCAGGGCACGGACTCGGCGAGCGTGGGCGTGCAGGAGAGGCCATGCCTCCACTGTTTGCAATAGTGCCATTGACTTTGTTCGAAATCTGCACACAAGGTGTTTGACGTAATGCCCACAAGAGACAAAGTTTCAAAATTTAAAATTTTTCCAATTGGGTTCTGTTCAGTAGCAGATAGGGATCCTAGGCATATGCTGGTTTGGTCTAGAGAGGATGGTTTGGTCGAAAAAGAAATAGATATGGGAATGGTCTATGTATAAGATTCAAACTTTGGCAGATGTTTAAGTTAGGTTAACCTTTGAGTTTTTGTTTGAAAATTGCTAGTCAAGCAATAATGTGGTTTGGTCTTGCTCAACCAACTGACCACACCCTTAGTTGAGTTGCAGATTCCTTAATCTAAGGGTCCAAAGTAGTGTAGTGGTTAAGTTCTCCTAGATCATATTTTTCTTTTCTTTTCTTTCTTTCTTTTGCTTATGGTTTCCTTAGTTCCTGATCTTCTTCTTTGATCTTTATGCTAGTTAGGATTTTCTTATTGTAACCACACACAACAATTTCTAATACACATGAAATCATAAAAAGACACTTATTCAAGACTATGCACACATGCAATATGAAGCAAAAAAATTATCTTGGTCCAATATTTGCCAATTGAATAAGATGAAATAGGTTACAAAGTTTTGGGTTGTTACATATACCCTTGTCACTTGGCTAACGGGTAAATCCTATGCTTTGACCATGTCAAGGCGTACGGGCGGCCTGCTAACGTTGCTCGTGGGAGGTGGGAGGACTAGGGGAAGAATCTGACTGGGAGGAAGAAGACTGCTGCCACCTCCCTAGAGACGAAGATGTTGCGGATGGCCGCGGTGCCGCCAGCGGATGTGTAGCCAGGGCCTCGTAGGAGATGAGGATGGCGTGGCTGGCTGGCTGCAGTGTCACCGACAGAGGCGAGGAGGAAACCCTTAGTGGAGGTGGGTGCGGGTCTCAGGGTTCTAGCGGTGCAAGAGGATCTTAGAGGGAAGGTTGGCTAGCCGGGACCTCGCCAGAGAAGGGGCCGACACGACTGGCCGTAGCGTCGCGACGGAAACAAGGAAGAAATCTTAGGGTTTAGGGTGTAGAGGCAGAGGCTTAGTGTTCGATGGCGTGGGTGAGAGGAGCTGGCGGCTGGGCGACGGAATACGGTTGGGAAAAGGAAGAGGACGACCAGGTTGGGTGATAGAGAATAAGGCGGCGTTCGTGGGCTGTGGCCTAGGTTGCTCCAAGGGTGTGCGACACCCCATCGGAACCAACCAGGGTGATATATATAGGCGCTCCCTAGCAAAACATATGTGTTTGTCTCCGGAGATGTTAACTTTGCAAGGCCAGCGTATAGATCAGAGTACGTAGTGGAGTAAGGAAGATGTGTATCTATGTTTTGAGAACTTCTGGAACTTTTTTAATGCAACATTTTTTGATCTCTCATAGATATCTAGCTAGATCATGTACTTTATCCATTTGAATACAAACCAACCAGCTCCAAGTCCCCAGACTCTTCATTCCTTAGTACCTTTACAAACTTTACCATCTTCTTGTCTTGCATCAATTCTAGTGACATAATAGTTGTCCGTCATAAGAAATTAAGCATGGATGCAGATGCCGGCCATGAGATTTTTACTTCCTTTTCTCATAAAAAGCATGAGTCTATACACACATATACATCCTCAAGATGTTGAGACACACACATATCTCCTCTTTAATTACTGCGGCATGCCTTAGAATAAATACAATTATGGTTTATGGCCTATAGCTAGCTAGAAAACGCTCTCGACTCCGCCCTTGCATGCTAACTGGAGACTTAGGGGTGAACCCTAGAACCACTGCGGGTCTACTCCAACCTCCTCCCTCACCGCCGCTATCGCCAGCCCAAGCCACGGTTGCAGTGTACCCTTCTCTAAAGGGTAGAGGGGCATCGGACGCATGAAGTAGCTAGGTCTTGAGGCGGCTTCCCTAGAGCTGAGGCAGTGGCGGCTGCATTGGCCGCTCGGGCTGTGCAGTATCTAGGCCAGGAGGCAAACTGCTCCATCTGGTGGTGCACAGTCCTACTTGAAGCTGGTGGCGTGGGAGCTTCTAGATTTGGATCGGATAAGGCGGCAGGCCTAGTTCTCTTCTTACGCCAAGGCATCGATCTTCTTGTGGCCGATTAAATTTAATTGGGCCACTGACAAATTCCAAACTTCTCTGCATGAGATTTTCACTAATTAGCGCTTGGTGCCCTTTGTCTATGGATCGGATTGGTTCCCGTCATGTGCATCCATATCATCATCCCGTGTGACTTCAAGAGAGTGTGTCATGAAGCTCCGCATTGTGTTGACACCATGGAACATGTCTAAATCTAGATTTCTATGGTGTTTACAGAAGCGACGAATGTCATGACGGTTGCAACTGGAGGTCCAGATTGCGACGTGGGGCTCTTGCAGTAGCGGATCGGAAAATGGGGGCGGCAGGGTTGGAGGACTTCTTTTGTTGTGGTACTCTTCTAGTACAGAGTATTATTTCCCAAGGTGAAAACGCAAGGTCTGACCACTATTGGTTGTACTTGACAATGAGTTTGTTGAAGGCATTGATTTGTGATCTCGGACTTTCTCCAAGGTGAAAACCTAAAATATGTTCATCGGGCATTGACGGTGCTACACAGTTCCCTTTTTTTTGAGGCGTGGCTTTTGTAGAACCTCCTTTGTAGTTCGGGTGGTTGATCACCATAATGGGGCCTTTTTCTTTTTCTTGCACCCTGCCCCCTGCCGGGATGGGGAAGTGCCCCCGGAGCCATCTCCATCAGTCTCCATCGCCGTCTCCGCCGTCTCCATCGACCTCACCGCCATCTCCACCAACCTTGCTGTCTCCTATGATGAGGAGGGAGTAGTTCTCCCCCGGGGCTGAGGGCTCTACCGGTAGCTATGTGGTTCACCTCTTTCTCCCATGATGTGATATTTATGTGATCGTGAGCTTTGTATCTAGTTGAATTGGTAGATGTTATTATTCAGATATTATGCTACTCCCGTGCTTTATATTTCTAAACTCCGGAGATACCTTGTATCATGGTGTGACGGTGACAGTGTGCGCATCATGTGTGTCTTTTTGGTTAATGTCTCTATGAATTGTTGGTGTTTGTTGGAACCATCTAGTGCATTCACGGTGACAGTGTGGGCCAATCTAGTTTGGGGAAATACGGACTTTGAGGAGTGCTTCGTAGCCCTACGCATGATTAGTGTTTGTTTTCCATTGGAGAATTGTTTTGAGTTGCATATTGATGATAGTATCTATTGGTTCAATTATGTTATATTTGTTGAGAGTGTGTCCACTAGTGAAAGTATGATCCCTAGGCCTTATTTCCAAGCATTGCACACCGTTTACTTTCCGTTTTGGTACATGTTTGCTCGCAGCGATATTTCTTTCATATTACATTTACTACTTATAATCATCACTACCGCTTGTATTTCACTATCTCTTCGCCGAACTAGTGCACCTATACATCTGACAAGTGTATTGGGTGTGTTGGGGACACAAGAGACTTTCTGTATCGTAATTGCAGGGTTGTTTGAGAGGGATAGCTTTGACCTCTTCCTCCCTGAGTTCGACAAACCTTGGGTGATCCACTTAAGGGAAACTTGCCACTGCTCTACAAACCTCTGCACTTGGAGGCCCAACACTGTCTACAAGGATAGAAGCGTGCGTAGACATCAAGCTCTTTTCTGGCGCTGTTGCCGGGGAGGTAAGGTAAAAGGTACTCACATTCTTTGTTTACTAAGTCTTTTAGATGCTGGTGAGTGCTCAAAGTTATTTCCTTTAGATTCTGCAATTATATCTTTTTGTTTCTTGTTTTTATTTTCACTAGTTAGGCTTAATGGAAATCAAAGAGTTCTTTAGTCTTTTTCCTGAGTTTAGATTTGAAGAGAAAATTGAAAAACCTTTGGAGCTTAATTTGCATGCTAATAGTGTTGTTAGTATGAATGCTTTGAACACCGTTATTGCTAATGCTATAGAAAAGTCTAAGCTTGGGGAAGCTAGTTTTGTTAAGCATGATATTTTTAGTTCCCCGGCTTTAGTGGAGAAAGTTTGCTCTGATGATATTTTATCTCCCATATGTGATAATTCTTATGATGCTTGTGCTCCTCATCCTTTTAAAATACCTATGAAAATTGTTGATCGTGCTATGAATAAATGCTATTTTGGAGATGGAACTGTCCATCCTGGTGATCATTTGCTCTTTATACATGAATTATGCGAGTTGTTCAAGTGTGCAGGTATTTCGATGAACCAAGTTAAGAGGAAGCTATTTTCTTTATCACTGAAGGGCAGAGCTGCAGAATGGTATAAAACACTGAAGGATGGCCGACCTATTGATTGGGAGGAAATTGTACCTCTCTTTTATTCTAAGTTCTATCCTTCTAGTGAGGTTTATAAAGATAGGAATTATATTTATAATTTTCATCCGCATGAGGGAGAAAGCATTGCCCAAGCATGGGGAAGATTGAAGTCACAAATGCTTAAATGTCCTATTCATGAGTTTCCCCGTAATATTGTTATTAATAATTTTTATGCAAGGCTTTCAGGATATTACAAGGACTACCTAGATGCATGCTTTGATGGCTCTTTCACAAGCAAGGATGTTGATGTCAAGTGGAATCTGCTTGAAACAATTCAAAACAATATTGAAGATTGGGATAGCAACAAAGGTAAAGGATCAGGTATAAATTATGAGTATGGTTGCATTAAGTCTTTGCTTGATGCGGGCAGGATGACCACCCAGTTGGGAACCCCAAGAGGAAGGTATGATGAGTACAGTAGCAAATTTTCCCTCAGTAAGAAACCAAGGTTTAATCGTCCAGTAGGAAAAAGGCAAACATCTGAAGGTGATGCCTGCTAGCTTCGCGACAGCTCCGAACAATTTATAAGGCGCCTCGTCCAGGCTTTACTTTGCAAGCAGCAACGTGGAACCTGCACACAACACAACCAAATACTTTGCTCCCAACTTACGATGAGGTTGTCAATCTCACCGGTTTGCTGTAAACAAAGGAATTAGCGTATCGAGTGGAAAATAGTAGTAGTATGCGAGAAAGTAAACAGTGCGAGTAAAGTAAACAGGTGATAGCAATATAAAGGAAATTGGACCGGGGTCCACAGTTCACTAGTGGTGTCTCTCCATAAAATAAATAACAACATGCGTCGGGGGTCTTTATAGGCGAAGGGGCAGTGTCAGAGGTGGACCAGGGTGGTCTCACCCATAGGGGGCGCGGGCCAGGGGCTGGCCGCGCCACCCTATGGTGAGGCCAGCCTCTGGCTCGGCTCTGACTCCTCTTCGGCGTTCTGGAAGCTTCGTTTAATATCTGGACGTTCGGCTTTTGTTTCGTCCAATTCCGAGAATATTTCCTGTGTAACTTTTCTGAAACACAAAAACAGCAGAAAACAGGGAACTGGCACTGTGGCATCTTGTTAATAGGTTAGTTCCGGAAAATGCATAAAAACGCCACGAAGTGTTACGAAACTCTAAGTAAATGGTGTAAAAACAAGCATGGAGCATCAAAAATTATAGATACATTTGAGACGTATCAGCATCCCTAAGCTTAACTCCTGCTCGTCCTCGAGTAGGTAAGTGATAACAAAAGAAATAATTTTTGAGGTGACTTGTATCTACACAATCTTGATCATCTATGTAAAGCATTGAGTGCTGGGATCAAAAGAACTTAAAACATGGGCATGAAAGATATAATCTTGATAGAAGAAATGTCGTGGGAATTTAGAGACAGTAGCCATGGGTACGCTTATCGGAGGGGCTCGACGGTGGAGACGAGGGGCCTGGCTCGGGATTATGCCTACTGAGACACCACGGTTTACCCAGGTCCAGGGCCCTCCCGGGTGGAGGTGAAACCCCTACTTCCTGCCTGCTTCGTATTGCTTAGACAGTATCGATTACAATGCTCCTCGAGCTGTTCGGGCTAGAGGAGGAAGAAGAAGATCGGATCTCTCCTAGACTAAGGGTCCAGGCCCCCTTATATAGGCAGGGGCCTGGTTACAGGTTGGGTAACGATTCGGCCGGCTGCCGGCTCCTCGGCGGCGGTGTCCTTGGCGTGATCCTCCCGCCCTGCTCTGACAGTTTCGCTTTATAAAGTACCTTTCCCCTGGGACCGGCATGTGGGAGGCATATGCCCTCCCTTTTGCCTTGGATCCTATCGTGGGGAAGGGTCCTTGGTCGCTGATTGGCTAGACTTGGTCGTGGCGCTCGTCACTCCCGTCCTTGGCATGTGTCGCCCTTGTCGGGGCCAGCCCACTTTTGGCGAAACAGCCGTTGGTGGGCTTTTGTCTTTATCGCCCGGCTCCGGCCCTCCTCGATGGAATCGCCAGCCGGCTGTTGGCATAGCCGGCCCTCCAGGCGGAGCCGGCCTTCTTGTCTTCGAGTCGTGGGGACTCCTGGGACACCAGCCGGCAAATAGCTCGGCACGTGGCATGCCCCATAAGTCATCCCCACGACACTAGCCCCCAAAACTGGCGAAGTCTCATGGGCTGGCATGGGGCTTCGGCGGGTTCCTCTTCTCACCGAAGTCTTGCTCGTTTTCGTCGAAGTCCCAGGGCTCTTTATTTGACTCGGAAGCGATTGGCCTCGAGGTCAAGTCCTGCGGAGTGTTACCAGCCGTCTCGGGACGAACCGGTTCCGAGACCGATCCGGCTGGCGACTGCCATGCGGCCGCCCGCCGTGGTCCGGTTCCTTGGGACTTGCTCCCTCGGGGACTGGACCGTGGCTCCACTTGTCTGCACGCCGTTGCGTCACGTCCAATCGGCCCCGGCCCACGATCTTTTGCGGCAACCACGGCGGTTGCCCGATCTCTACGCGGTCGTGGCTCGTGATGAAAGGGGTCAGTTGCCAGCCCATCGTGGGTGAAATAGGCAACTGACCCGCCCCTCGCTTTTAAACCGGGGACCGTTTCTGAAGCCGAGCACCAGTCGCCCGCTTCTCTTCTTCCTTCGGCATTCGCTCCACCCGAGATCCTCCGCTTCCTAGCTTCGTCCCCACGAGACTAGGGTTTCTCGTCCGCTCCGCCACCATTCTGCTCATCCAGATCCGCACCCGGATGGCTCCCAAAGCGTCCCAGCCCAAAGGGAAGGGGGCGGCCTCTGGCAAGGACGCCGATCCGCCCACTTTGCTGAAGGGATCCTGGGAAGGCTCTTGGGTGAAGGAGAGACAGATCGAGCTACTGCGCCGAGGTTGGGTGCTTCCGCCCGCGGATCTTGTGGGCTGCCGCCCGACTGGTAGCGAGCGCATCCCCGCTCCGAAGCCCGGGGAGGCGGTGGTCTTTTATGACCATTTCCCTCGGGGCTTTGCGCTGCCCGCCAGCAGCTTCATGCGCCAGTTCCTAGATCATTTCCATCTGCAACCACACCACCTCGGGGCGAATGCGATGATGACGCTGGCCGCGTTTGCGGCCCTTTGCGAGGCGTACTTGGGCATCTGGCCCAACGTTGAGCTATTCCGTCGGCTGATCTACTTCAAGACCCAGACGGCGGAAACCATCCCAGTGATATGCGGCACCGCCTCCTTTTATGCGCGCAAGACCGCGGACTTCCCGAGCATAAAGGGGAAGGAGTCTTGCAAGAAATGGCAGCGCTCCTTCTTCTATGTGAAGAATCTGAAGGAGGGCGCGGATCATATCAATCTGCCGCCCTTCGATGCAAGCGGGCCCGAGCGGGACAGCTGGAGTATTTCTCTTCCCCATCCCTCGCCGGACATGGAGAAGATTCTTCAGCGGATTTCCACTATGCAGACGGAGGGCGGCCTGGAGCCGGCTGACCTTCTGCTCGCCTTCGTGGTTGCCCGCGTGTCGCCACTCCAGCGCCATTCGCACAAGATGTGCTTCCTGGGATCCGCCAGGGATCCCACTCGACACTCCTCCAAGGCGATGTCGGCACTAGAGGTGGCACGAAAGGTGAACCGTATCGCCGACGTCAAGCTTCAAGCCTCATGGACGTGGGGCCTGGAACCTCACGACCGAGGCAACCCGATTGCTGAGGTAAGCTTGCCGGATTTGGCTCCCGTCGCTCCCCCCTTTGCGGTTCCGATCATCTGACCTCTGTCTACTTGGCCCGAGCAGAATCTGTTCGCCCTGCAGGCCGCGGAGAATTCGGCCCAACGTCGGGCTGACTTTGCCGCTGACAGAGCGGAGTCCGATGACGAGGTCATCTGGGACGATGCTGAGGAGATGGAGGATGCTGGCTCCCAGGCCGCCGTCGAGAGCTCGAGTGCCACTCGAGGCGATGAAGGAAATGATGAGCTCGTAGACTCGGGTGAGCCCCTCGATCACTCCAGTAAGCTCCCCGGTCCCTCCCTCCTAAGAGATTGGTTCGAGGATGACGATAATGATGCAGGATCGACTGCCACTCTCGGGGGCGTAACTCTTCATGTTGCCGCCGCAGCTGCCGCTGGAGCCCAAGTTCCCCCGACCGTGGATTTGCCAGAGTCTCCTGAGCAACATCCTGTTGCTTCAGAGCCGGTAGACCGTGAAGAGGCTGGAGGCGAGCCGGTTGGCGCCAAGAGAAGGGCTCAACCGGCTCCAAACCCGCCTGCTGAGAAGCGTAAGAAACCGGAGCCGGCAGCGAAGGACCTGCGCCGTCCTAAGACGAAGAAGGTGACCAAATGGCGAGCTACCGCCGTAGCCGGGTAAGCTTCCCGCCTCCGTGCTTCTTGACATTACTCGACCGCCGTGGCTCTGATTGACTCGATCGTGGGGCGCCCTTTTTGTAGGTCTCCCCTTTCCGTTGATTTGGCAACGCAACCTCCCACTACAAGAAATCTGTTGACTAGTGACCCTTCATTTTGGTCACTAGATGGTCATTGTTGCTCAACTTATGACCCTCTTCTGAGCAAAAATAGTTGGTCGGCAGTTGAGCGTCACTGACCGCCTGCGATGACCAATTAGAAATAATTGGCCATAAGCGATTATGACCAAAATAGATGGTCATAAGCATTATGCCCAAAAAATTGGTCACTAGCAATTTGGCCAGGCCACGTTGGATCCTACGTGGCCAATCCTACGTGGCAGGATTGTGACCAAACCAAATGGTCGTAATTAGAATTTAGCCCAGTCCACTTCGGTGCTCTGCATGGGCCAAGCCCAACAATTCCAGCATTTCTTCTCTAACCTTTTCTTTTACGATCTATTTATTTAGTGGGTCAAGCCCAAAATGTCAGCCCATATACATTTGTACCACTGCATTTTCTTTGGCCCATTTTAGTTTTTATTTAATTCAAAGTAGGTCCCACATGTCAGACAGGCCATAGTTCATACTGGTCCCACACATCAGTTGTAGCTTTTCCAATAGGTCCCACATGTCAGCGGTAGCTTTCACAATGGGTCCCACACATCAGATATAGCTTTCCAAATGGATCCTACACGTCAGCTGTAGCTTTCCCAGTGGGTCCCAATCATCAGAATTAAATTGCAATGGCAGATTTCAATTTCTCACATTACCAACATTCCAGGTTTCAGTTTCCCACAATTGACTGTAAATAACCAATATTTTCGAATAACAGTAATACAATTTATATTACAATCACTCCATTGTTCGTATCAATCACATAGTGCTGTTGCTCTAAAATCTAGCTCTAAATATATACATCTCATTTCTTGTGTGCGACTTCCGGCTTCGTCAAACATTGGCCTGTAGTTTTTGCAAGAGAGAGTAACACCACTCATTATCTGTTAACAACAAAAGAAAAAGTGAGTCATGATGAGCAGAACCATCAAACTAGATAAATAACTATAAGAGCAACATAACAACCAAAAATAGATCAAAATACTTGCAGAACCTTGGATCATTATGGCAGACAACTAGTACATTTCATAAAGAATGCACTATGAAATAAAGAACTTCCATGAAGATTATGTGGACACAATTAAGTGAAATCAAGCATTCAGATCACGCTGCAAATATAGATCAAGGAAGGACTTCATGCAGAGTGGTATGTTTCATAAACAAATATAGTTTGGATAATTTAGACATTGTTGCAGAAATAAAACAGTGACATGAGCATCCGCTGTTCAAGCTAAGACTTTGATCACACAGTATAGCAACAAAAAACTAAGCCTTACAGCATACTACCAAGGTGTTCATTACATCACGAAGAGCCAGGAACCTGATCCCTCGACATTTGACTCCTCCAGGTCCCAGCAACTTCATGCACCAGAAAATAGCCACTCAAACATGCACAGAAACAAACAAGATACCAATTAATCAAGGAGAAATCAAACAGAAAAGTACAATTCATGTGTACTGGAAGATATTAGATTATAAGTTCAGTCTGCAAGCAATCATACATTGTTTTATTTCCATTCTCACTGGTTTATTATAAGCATCGATGTAATTGTCACTGTATGTTATCTACAAAAGCAATTAGTCACCTCATGCTCCTTCTTGAGCTCACGCACAGGCCGGACCCAGAGGTAGTAGGCGAGGGAGCCGGCGATGTGCGGCCTCTCCCAGACCCACTGACTGCCACCTTGCTGAGCCTGTCCTGCAGAGAACGGCGCAGAGCATAATGCTTAGGAACAGAATGAAAGCCCAGAGCAGAAGAAATCAATCTTGCAGCATTCATTCTTCTGAAACAATAGACCTTCACAAAGTACTTCGAATAGATGTTTCAATAATATTGCTGGAAAATAGTAATGTAGTGAACAGGAGATGAACAACTACAGGTCAACTACCTCAAGTAAATCTGAAAACATTGCTAAGAAACAATAGACCTGCCAATCTATAAATAATTAAATATATGGCAGCTCTAGTTTCACATCTCATAAGGATCACGGCCCAACCAAATAGAATGTAATACTTATAGAGTTTGATTAAAGATACTTCATAACTTCAAAGACACATTCAAGATGTAATGGAACTACAGAAGGAAAGCCTCAAGCTGAAGTTGTACCTTCTTCATGGAATGTAATTCCCGGCCAAATGGTTCGAGGAACTTCATCTCTATATCTAGAGGCCAAACCTGCAAAGAGATAACAACATAGTACAATATTAGTGAAATGGCTTTGAGTTCTCATAATCTACAATATTCCAGCCTAGCCATATCAACTGGTTGACATTTAGCCAACTATTAACGCTATACAGATGCATGGAGAAACTACAAGTTATGCAAGAACAAAAGCCAAGCACTGTATTTCTAAATACAAAAACTGGACAGGTTAAAATCACAGGAAACTGAAGTACTCAAACTCCACACCATATATGGAACCAGTTTATATAGTAATTTAGTTACAAGCTTCCAGCAATCAACAAGATGATGAAATGAGCTATGGTATTAGACTATTAGTTTCAGACTCGTGATCTGTAACGTAAACATACACAAAATGGCTTCTATTATCTGATAAACCATGCTGTTAATATGAACCATACGGTGGCAATTTTGCAAATTGTGTGTCTACAAAGCTAATCAACACTACAGCAGAAAATTTAGTAGACTTAATAATCTACAGCAGTAAAATGAAATCTGCTTTCACTCATGCAGTCCACAGATTATTGATCCCATATTGATGAGCGGAAGTGTATCACGGTCGAAGGCATGTTCATGTTTATGTGAACAAATAATAGATCCATGAGATGCTGCTCAGACTACAACATGAAGGAAAGGAGTGCATCAGTAAACAACAACATTTTCTTCCTTTCACAAAAGGTAGGCACAATAGGATTTTTTGATAGTAACTAAACTAGTATTCTCAATCCACTTCCAAGCTCTGTATCCCTATGTTATTGAGATCAATAGGGATTGTCCTATGTAGCATAGCTCAAGCTGTTTTAACATTAAAACGATAAGAACAGATTAATAAAATACAGAGGGATAAACCATTGTACTATTTATCACGAGCTAAAAGAAATAATAAGCGATGGTAAATAGGCAAGACCACCATTTACAAAAGCAATCAGGTAAGCTACTAGCTAAGCAAACCGAGACACAAGCACGAGTAAACAAGAGTATCAGGCACATATGAACTATCTTGGTCCATCTACAGCAGCACCTATCAGCTCTGATTCTAGCATTCTAAGTCGTCAGTTGACAGATACGAACACCAGATCTCGGCAGCTACAAACGCATCCGCGCAGTCCAGAAGTTACAGTACATGAAAGCTAAGTAGTAGCAGCAGCACGCCAGATCTCGGCAGCTAAGTAGTTACAATCCAGAAGTTACAGTACATGAGAATACCTACAAACGCATCATGCCGCGGTAGCAGCAGCAGCAGAACCCAAGGCCCGGACGAAACCACGGACATAATTCCATCGGGCATATGGCCAAAAACAAACCAGAGAAAGTGGGTCTGAGGATCTCACATAAGAAGATGGCGCACTATTGGGCTTGTTGGGGTCAATGGTGGCGATGGAGGTCCCCTGAGCGGCAGATCTGGGGTCGTCGGGCTTGGCCTTGGCATCCACGAGGTCGTGTCCTGTGTACGGGAGACGCGCAGTAGCCATGGCTGCGTGTGTTGGAGGTCGCCTGGCGCCGGATCTGGCATCATCGAGCGCGTCTCAGCCTCAAGAAGAAGCAGATCTCCTTCCCCCGATGCAGATGACCTCCACCGAGTACTCCTCGATCTCCAGGCCACGGAGTACTGCGGGAGGCGGTCGGCCTCGTCGCGTCGTGCCATGGCCCATGGGAGGAGAATCAGGGGAGGAGAGGAGAGGAACGACAGGCGGCTGGGAGAGGAGGGAGAGGAGAGGAACAACAGGAGTGCTGCTGTGACCTAGCGAATGGATCTGTGGACCGGGTTGGCGGCGGCGGCTGGGTGGAGGAACGGGGCATGTGGAGGATAGGGTTCGGCCTGGATCAGGATAGGTCTTGGTGCGTTTCGGTTCGTTGGATCATGAGGAGTGGACGGTCCAGATGGCTTGAGGAGCGATCCGTGTGGACGGGATCCTGGATTCTGATTGGCTGCATAGCTGGATTGGGCTTGTGCTTTTTTGTTTTCCTTCAAAAATACATGGAATTGGGGCATTTAAGCCAAACTACCAATTTTATGGCCACAATAATGACATAATTTGTTCAAATGATCCTATAGTGTGCAGAAGTGTTCGACTTGAAATGACAAACAATGTTGCTGAAGGAAGTTTTCATTTTCTTTGCACAAAAAACTCATTTTTCATATACCGAGTGCCACAAATCGATGTTTTTGTGAAGGACCTACCAAAACACAATTTTAAAATTGTACCAAAACAATCTCCAAAAATAGTAGACCACTTAGAGTTTAGATTCAGCACTTGGTTGAGCAATAACCAATTTGTAAGTATTTTTTAATTTTCGGACAATTTTCTGCCGATTCAGTTGGAAGCGGGCCCAATTTAAACTACAAGTGCTTCATAGTTTGCTCAAGATTTTTTGAAAAAAATATTTTAGATGTACAAGTTGCTATTTCTTCATAGATCTACAAAAAGTTTCGCAAGATTCCACCCCTATATAGAAACAGTCGCCCCTCTATTTTGACCGTCCTTTAAAATCGACATAAGAAATTCAAAAAAAATCAAAAAAATTAAAAATATCCGCATTGCATCATGTTATGTGACCTAGTTGCAAGGAAAAATAACAAACTTGGTATATTAATTTTTTTAGAAAAAGTGTTTCCAAAACAGAGCTATCATGTATGAAGATTCTGGGCTTTTAAGCCAAGCTACCAATGATATGGCCACAATCATGACATAGTTTGTTCAAATGATTCTATATTGTGCAAAAGTGTTCGACTTGGAATGACAAACAATGTTGATGAAGGAAGTTTTCGTTTTCTTTGCACAATAAACTCAATTTTCATTTTCTAAGTGCCACAAATCGATATTTTTGTGAAGGAGGTACCAAAATTAAATTTGAAAATTGTACCAAAACAATCTCCAAAAATACTAGAACACTTAGGGTTTACAATTCGGCACTTAGTTGAACAATAAACCATTTATAGGTATTTTTTAAATTTCTGACAACTTTCTGCCGATTCAGTTGGAAGCGGGTCCAATTTGAACTACAAGTGCTTTATAGTTTCCTCATGATTTTTTCCAAAAATGATTTTTAGGTACACAACATGCTACTTAATCATAGATCTAACAAAAAATTCACAAGATCCACAACTATCCGGGAATAATCGTTCCCACCATTTTGACCACCTTTTAATATCAACATATGAAATTCAAAAAAATCAAAAAAATAAAAACTCTTTGCATTGCATCATGTTATGTGACATGGTTGCAAGGAAAAATAACAAACTTGGAATATTATAATTTTTTAAAAAAAGTGTTCCCAAAACAGAGCTATCATGTATGAAGATTCCTAACTTTTAAGCCAAACTACCAATGTTATGACCATAATCATGATATAGTTTGTTCAAATGATCCTATATTGTGCAAAAGTGTTCGACTCGGAATGACAAACAATGTTGCAGAAGGAAGTTTTCATTTTTTTGCACGAAAAAAATCATTTTTCATTTTCTGAGTGACACAAATCGACGTTTTAGTGAAGGAGCTACCAAAATTCAATTTGAAAATTGGGCCAAAACAATCTAAAAAAATATTAGAACACTTAGGGTTTACAATTCGGCACTTAGTTGAACAATAAACCATTTATAGGTATTTTTTAAATTTTTGACAACTTTCTGCCGATTCAGCTGGAAGCGGGCCCAATTTGAACTACAAGTGCTTCATAGTTTGCTCATGATTTTTTTTTAAAAATATTTTTAGATGCACAAGTTGCTATTTTATCAGAGATCTACAGAAAGTTTCATAAGATTTCACCCATATATACAAAAGAGCTACCATGTACAAAGATTCTTGAGTTTTAAGCTAAACTGCCGATGTCATGGCCACAATCATGGCATAGTTTATTCAAATGATCCTATATTGTGCAAAAGTGTTCGACTTGGAATGACAAACAATGTTGCAGAAGGAAGTTTTCATTTTCTTTGCACGAAAAACTCATTTTTTATTTTCTAAGTGGCGCAAATCGATGCTTTAGTGAAGGAGCTACCAAAATTCAATTTGAAAATTGGGCCAAAACAATCTAAAAAAATATTAGAACACTTAGGGTTTACAATTCGGCACTTAGTTGAACAATAAACTATTTATAGGTATTTTTTAAATTTCTGACAACTTTCTGCCGATTCAGTTGGAAGCGGGCCCAATTTGAACTACAAGTGCTTCATAGTTTGCTCATGATTTTTTTAAAAAAATATTTTTAGATGCACAAGTTGCTATTTTATCAGAGATCTACAGAAAGTTTCATAAGATTCCACCCATATATACAAAAGAGCTACCATGTACGAAGATTCTTGAGTTTTAAGCTAAACTGCCGATGTCATGGCCACAATCATGGCATAGTTTATTCAAATGATCCTATATTGTGCAAAAGTGTTCGACTCGGAATGACAAACAATGTTGCAGAAGGAAGTTTTCATTTTCTATGCACGAAAAACTCATTTTTATTTTCTAAGTGGCGCAAATCGAAGTTTTAGTGAAGGGGCTACCAAAATTCAATTTGAAAATTAGGCCAAAACAATCTAAAAAAATATTAGAACACTTAGGGTTTAAAATTCAGTGCTTGGTTGAATAATAAACCATTTATAGGTATTTTTTAAATTTCTGACAACTTTCTGCCGATTAAGTATGAAGCGGGCCCAATTTGAACTACAAGTGTTTAATAGTTTTCGCATAATTTTTTAAAAAAATGATTTTTAGATGCACAAGTTGCTATTTCAATAGAAATCCACAAATATTTTCGCAAGATTAAACCCCTAGCTAAGTGTGATCATGCCCACCATTTTAAAGATATTTCGAAACAACATAAGAGAATTAATAAAGATAAAAGGAATGCTCACATATATGAATAACTCACCAACATGAAAATTATGAGTCTAAGCGAGTTGAACAAAGTTGCTTTTTGGATCATTTCAATCCGAGCTTATATACAAATTTTGTGGTCCAATTACTCAAATAGTTCCTAAATTATTCATAATGAATTATTTTTAGGAAGCTATTTGGGCCGAAATCATTTGGCAGCCCGTTATTCATGGAGGATAGTTGATGGGCCGGCCATGTTTGGTATAGTTCCAGGCCCAACAAATTTCGATTAGGCATATAATGGACCGAATGCATTATTTGACATATGTGATTTGGTGGTGTAGTGGTAAGGGATGGTGGGTGACCCAGACTTTGGAGGTCTTGACTTCAAGCCCTCTTAGACGCATATTTTGCGAGAATTATTTTAGAGGCGGACCCGCACCCACCTGACATGTGGGACCCACATGGGGCGTGTGGGACCCACCTGTTAGGTGGGGTAGGGGTGGGGGCGGGTAGGACCCACCTGTTAGGTGGGGTAGGGGTGGGGTCAGGTGGGACCCTGTCAGGTGGGGTAGGGGGGTGGGGGCGGGTGGACCCACCGGTGAGGTGGGGTAGGGGTGTGGGGGCGGGTGGGACCCACCTGTCAGGTGGGGTAGGGGTTGGGGCAGGTGGGACCCACCTGTCAGGTGGGGTAGGCGGTGGGGGCGGGTGGGACCCACCTGTCATATTAGTAAATAAATCAATATTATAATGGGTCCCAATCGTCAGAGTATTGACGCGTAGGCATCAATGCCACCTAGATGTTGACACGTAGGCATTGATGACACCTAGACGTTGACACGTAGGCAGAATTGCTGAGGTGGACGTCTAGTCACACTGGTTATAGTGGTATGACCATTTAAATTGGTCGTAAGCGGCATAAAATCAATTAAAAATAATGTGCTAAATTCGATTATATCGGTTATGACCATTTCGTGTCTGAGCATTATGACCTTTTGGACTAAATTGGTCATAAGGATTAAGACCTTGAACCCTCCGAATCGGCTTACGACCATTTCATACGAGTTGGTCATAAATCTATGGCCAATTTTTCTGTGGTCACTGTGAGATGGTCAGTAGTCAACACATTTCTTGTAGTGTCCCCCCGCTCCTTCTTCCGGGGAAACCGTGATCTCGGCTCCCGACCCCTCATGCCACAAGAGGGCGCGCAGGGATGAGGTTGGAAGCGACTCGAGTCATATTGAAGATGACCGCCACACCCCGCGGTTGGAGCCTGTGGCGAGCGAAACTAGGGCAGAGGAGCCTGTCCACCCGGAGGTGTCCACGGATGCTGTTTCCAGCCTGATTGCTGCACCTGAGGTTGATTCCACGCCAGCCGGGGAAATTGCTCCAGCTGGGGCTGCCGCGCCCCTGCCTCCTGCTACTGAAGGTGTCGCGACGGGAAACGACGCTGCCGCCTGCGCGTCCTCTGACCTACCCAACCAAGAGGGTACGCGCGAGGTCGCGATGAAAGCAACAGAAGAGGCCCCAGTGCGCGCGGGGTTACTGGAACCCCCAGAGCCGTCTGCCCGGACCCCTTCTAGCCCCAGGCTCGTGTTGAACGTGCAGGCTACGGTGCCTGCAGCTAGGACAGGGGCTGGCGCAACTGCTGGTTCCCTGCTCCTCATGCTGGCCTCCAGCTCTGGCGAAGCTTTCCAAGGACTCCTCGCCACTCGGGTGACAAGGAATGAACGCGATAACACCTTGCCAGATCCTGAGGTTGTGACCAAGGGTGCCTCAAGTGGAAAGGCTCCTGCCGCTGCGGCTGGGTCCGGCGTTGGAAGTTTGAGCTCTGCCAGCCAGCTTCAGCAGGAATGGGCGGACACTGCCTCGAGCGCCGATGCTGGAGGAAAACTTAAGGTCCAGGGCAACAAACCAAACCTGGCGGAGCTGGACAAATAGTTATGCGTGGTCAAGGAGTCGCTTCAGAACGTCGGCTTGCAACTCCTCAGTGCTATATGGACGACCAATGTGAGTACCGCGCCGTTAGCCTCTGACTTCTTCTGTTGGTTGAGAGACACGGCCTACAGCTCCGTGGCCCATTTCGCCATACACCCTAGCCCCCGAGTTTCGAGGTAGCTGTAGGAACAGCTGACTCGAAAATGAATTTCGCTAAGAATCATTGCCTTTCTGTCTTCCCAGGATCTGAATGCACTTCGAGCCAATGTCTTCCAGAAGCTGCTAGCGAAGTATCGCGCCGGCAAGGTTCAGTACCAGGATCTGAAGAGAGAGCTGGAGAAGATGTCTGGTAAGCTCATGACCCTTCGCTTTGACATGCTGCTTCTGCCCCTTCCGTTCTCACACCTTCATTCTCAGATGCTGCCTTGCTCATCGCTTCGCTTGAGTCCCAGTTGGCCAACACGGTGTCGGCCGATGCGGTTAAGTCGCTCGAACGGAAGCACGCGGAGGAGCTCCAAGGTCTGCGGGCTCAAGCTGCCCGGGCTCAAGAATTGGAAACTGAGCTGGCAAAGGTTCGAGGCGCAAAGTTGTCGCTGCGGCTGGAGTTTGATCGCCAGCTGGCCGAGGAGAAACGAATCCTCTTTGCAAAGTACGACAGCGAGGTGAACGAGCTTTGCACGACCCTGGAGAGCGAAGTAGAAAACCGCGGTGCCCGAATCGATGAGCTGGAGACTCTTCGGAAGCTTGACAGTGAGCGTCATGAGAAGGAGATCGGCGTTTGGCGTGCCCGCGACCGCAGGGTCCAGTCCGGCCTGCTGGGGCTGGAGGAAGCTCTTCGTGGTATGTTTCCCCTCCCGCTTCTCAACTCTTGCCCTGTCATGCCGCCCCCTCATTCTCTGGTTGCCCCTACAGGAGCTTTCCCAGACTCCAACAAGGCCGCCGCAGCGGCGCTGGAGGAGTACAGGGCAGAGCAGGAGATCGTCCCCAGCAGTGACCCCGAGGCCAAGCTTTCCTCGGGGGAATTGGTTGCGTTGGCCAAAGGCCGGCTTCATCCAGTCGCCAAGCTGGGCGGGGATCTCCACGAAGCCATTGTTTCTGTCTTCAAGACCTTGTGGCCGGGACGAGCGGTGCCTGGCGAGATCGAGGCGCTCCTCCAGTGGATCCCTCTCGCGCCCAACCGGCTCGACGTCTGGAAAGAGTCCGCGGCTCGAGCCGGTGCTGAATAGGCTCTGGAGTTCGTGATCTCCTAGTATCTAGGCGTTAACCTGGACCAACTGGAGAATCTTCGTGAAGGCGGATTAGCAGGCCTCGACAAAGTCAAGCTCCGCCAATGCGCTTGTGCCATCGCCGAGTGTGCTGAGACCGACGTGCTCTTCGATGCTGGGGATAGTGACGAATCCTTAGATGGCATGGACTTCGAGGAGCCCGGCTCCGCGGAAGAACCTCAAAAAGCCCCCGAGGATCTCGCTGGTAACTCCATTCCTCCGTCCCCCGGTGGCGATGACTTCGTCTTGGCATCTCGAACTGGCGACGCTGCTCCGCTGGAGCCGGCTGGCTCGCCTAGCGCCCCCTAATCGTGTCAATACTTCCTTATTCGTTTTTATGTACATTGAACTTATGTCGTGCCCAATCAACATTTCGTTCGTGTGTAACAATGATGTTTCACCCTAAATTCCTTATGTATTGGTTTCTGATTGTTTATGAACCGGATTTGGCCTGATCCCTTTCGACTTTTTCCTTTATCTCCCCATCCTTCGGCCCTTCTACCCCCAGCCGGCAGCCTGGTGTCGGCTGGTCTCCCTTGGACCGACAGCCGAATGTCGGTCTAGGGTGGGAGCGTGCCGCGAGATGAGGAGTAGTACTTCGGTGTATAAGAGATCTGGCTTGGTCCTATCCACGCACAACTATTAACCAATGCACGCGGTTTCTGGGTGAACACTCGTTAACGGTTTCGCGTTATGTCCTCTTAGCGATTTTCTAGTGTGGGTGACCTGCCGGCTCCATCTCCCGTGGCTTGGGGTGGGGGCTGGGCATGGGGTCCGATCCGCACATAGTACTCATTCGTCTGACAAGGGACTCGATTCGTTGGGTTGCGGGCATTTCCTCTTAGCGATTTTCCTAAGTGGGTGACCTGCCGGCTCCGTCCCGCGCGGCGCGGGGTGGAGGTTGGGCTCGGGGTCCGGTCCGCACACAGTACTCGTTCGTCTGACAAGAGGATCGATTCGTTGGGTTGGGGCTGCCGGCTCCCGTTTGGAGCCAGTTTTCAGCCCCCGTGAATAACGTTAAGAAAGGTAAAAGGCACCTCAGAGCACTTTTTCTAGGGATCAGCCGTATGCCGCCCAACTTTCTTTTATTCAACGACACTTGTTCGGGATACAAGATTTTTGCCTTGGCTTGGCCAGAGGTCTTAAGCGATCTCGACTTGTCTCAGGCGAAGCTGTGAAGTGCTCCCTCCTACCTCGAGGAGGAGCCAGCCCCCGAGACAAGAACTTCTACCTCCTTGCCCGCTTCGGGCAGGACTTCCTTGGTGCCGTTTGCCGGCTTGAGGTGGGGGTCGGTAGGTTCGATGCCGGGCGGCCCGGCTGGACTGCCGCCACCCGCTGCAGCAGTTGTCGCTTGTCTTCGGCAATGACCAAGGCCTCCGCCAGCTTGGAGCTGGCTCTTGCGCACTCTATTGACTTCTTGTAGCATCCGGTGACAGTAATCACCCCACGGGGGCCTGGGAGATTCATTTTCAAGTAGGCGTAGTGCGGAACTGCCATGAACTTGGCCAAGGCTGGCTGACCAAGCAGCGCATGGTAGGGGCTGTTGAGGTCTACCACCTCAAACCAGATCGGCTCGCGACGGTGATTGTCCTTCTCGCCAAACAGCACTTCTAACTCGATCCTTCCCATTGGCGTGCAGGAGTGCCCCGGCATGATCCCATGGAAGGTGAGCTTGGTTGGCTTCAGTTTAATCTCTGGGATCCCGAGCTTCTCCATCGAAGTGCGGTAGAGCAGGTTGATGCTGCTGCCTCCATCCATGAGTACACGTGAGAATCGGCAGGTATGCGTTTCTGAGAACACGATTGGGTTCAAGACCAGTGCGTAGCCCCCGGGCCTCGGCATGAGTGGCGGGTGGTCCTCGCGTCCCCAGGTAATCGACGCATCAGACCAATGCATGTACTGCGGTCCAACTTGTATGACTGCATTCACCTCGACACCAAACCACGGCTCATCCTTTGGATCCTCCATCTGGGAAGTGAACACGTGATACTGCTCCACGTTTGCTTCCTCGGGGTAGTCCCCTGCTGCCTTAGCCGGTTGCCGATTCTTGTTTCCTTGTGCTTCAGCCGGCAGGCTGATACGTCTCAAACGTATCTATAATTTTTGATGCTCCATGCTTGTTTTTACACCATTTGCCTATTGTTTCGTTACACTTAGTGGCACTTTTATACATTTTCTGGAACTAACCTATTAACGAAGTGCCACAGTGCCAGTTTCCTGTTTTCTGCTATTTTTGTGTTTCAGAAGTGATACACAGGAAATATTCTTGGAATTGGACGAAACAAGTTCCTGAAGTCATATTTTACCCGGAAGCTTCCAGACATCAGAAGAAGTGTCGGAGGGGGGCCACCAGGGCCCCACACAAGGGGGCGGCGCGGCCTGGCCCCTGGCCGCGCCACCCCTGTGTGAGGGTGCCTGGTCCCTCTCCTGACATCGCCCCTTCGCCTATAAGTACCCCTCGACAAGAAAAACCTAAGGCCCCGATCAGTTTTCCAGAATACATCGCGATCCGCCGCCGCCGTCGACCCGAAGATCGGGAGGGTCCAGAAGCTCTTCCCGGCACCCTGCCGGAGAGGGGAATCGCCACCGGAGGTCTTCTTCATCGCCATGATTGCCTCCGGAGCGATGAGTGAGTAGTCTACCTTGGACTATGGGTCCATAGCAGTAGCTATCTGGTTGTCTTCTCCACCATGTGCTTCATGTTTAGATCTCATGAGCTGCCTTACATGATTGAGATCACCGTTATGTAATTCTATGATGTTGGTTTGTTGGGATCCGATGAATATTGGTGTTTATGATTAAGTTGCTGTACTGAATTATATCTTTTGTTATCTCTATGTTGTTTATGATCTTGCATGCTCTCCGTTGTTAGTAGCTATCTTGGCCGAGTAGTTGCTAGTGACTCCAAGAGGGGGTATTTATGCTCGATAGTGGGTTCATGCCTCTATTTCACCTGGGGGAGTGACAGAAACCTCTAAGGTGGTAGATGTGCTGTTGCTACTAGGGAGAAAACAACATTCATATGCTCAAGGGCATATGCTTTGTTTACATTACACACTTTGCTTAATGCAATTATCTGTTGTTCGCAACTTAATACTTCTAGGGTGTTCGGATGATATCCCCGGGGGTGGATTATTAGTCATAGATGCAGTTGGATGGCGGTCTATGTATTTTGTTGTAATGCCCAGAGTGAATCTCATAGTGATCTTCTTGACATATCACGTTATCTTTATTCTATCAATTGCCCAACTGTAATTTGTTTACCCAGCATGTTATTTTATCTATGGAGAGACACCACTAGTGAACTGTGGACCCCGGTCCTATTTTAATCATATTGCAATCACCTGTTTACTTTTCCCGCACTGTTTACTTTACTCGCATATTACTACTGTTTTCCACTCGATACACTCATAACCTTTGTTTCAAGCAAACCGGTGAGATTGACAACCTCATCGCAAGTTGGGAACAAAGTATTTGTTTGTGTGTGTGCAGGTTCCACAAACACCTTCAGTCGTCACCGTCTCCCTTCTCCTGTTCGATATACCTTGGTTTCTTAACTGAGGGAAAACTTGCTGCTACACTCATCATACCTTCCTCTTGGGGTTCCCAACGGGCTGGTCATTCACCACGCACAAGGACTTACTGCTCCCACGTCAACTAAACGCCACAGCTCTTTTCTGGCGTCATCATCACACGAGTAGCAGCCTCTTTTCTGGCGCCGTTGTCGGGGAAGAGAGAAGACTTCTGCGAGGGGAGTTCTTCGCACACACATTCTTTACTTTGTTATTTGTTTTGCTTTACTTTATTTTATTTTACCTGCATTGCTTTTTATATCAAAAACCCAAAAAAATTAGAATCCTTGGTAGTTGTTTTTACTTATCTGCTTTTAGTTTTGTTACAATGAGTAATCCTGAAGTAGAAGTTCGTAGTTTCAAGCAACAAGGGGGAGAAAGTTTAAAAGATGCTTGGTACCGTATTAACAATGCTCATCATAGGTGCACCAAAAAGCACTCCACCACGATCCTCCTTAGAAATTTTTATGTTGGTATATCTAGCTGGAATAGGTATGTTCTTGATACTCTTACAGGAGGTAATTTTCTGGGTACTCCCGCGGGAGAAGCATGCACTATAATTGAAAGTTTAGTGGGAGTACCACCTATTCATGTTGCTAAGACTGAGACCACCTTGGAAGAGGTGGTAGAAAAGCTCAGCTCCTTAGAAAAAAGTTTGCTAAGTATCCTAGAAAATGCTAGCCGCGTTAGTGAATTAATAGAAATATTGGTAAGAGAATTACCATTTTAGAGACTAGCACTACTCATGACAATCAAAACTTGAGGATTGGTAAAACTAGAGGAGTCTGGAACTCTTAGTTTAATCTCTCTCTTCTCTTAAAATTTAAGAAGGAGAAAGTGTTTGTTTAATACAAGGGACGTTATGAAGAAGAAAACAATGGCACTTGGACTCAGGATACCTGTGGCGTTGTTTGCGTCCACTCACCTTGAAACCAGAGAACATCTTTTCTTTGAATGTGAGTTTGCCCGTGGCTGTTGGGAAGCTTTAGGCATACATTGGGGATCTTCTCAACATATACATCACGTGTCATGGCTGCTAAGCAAATTTTGTTGGTCCTTGTTTTAATGGAGATTCTTGGGTGTGTGCCACATGGAATATTGGAAGATGAAAATGACCTGGATTTTTCAGGGACAGAATGCATCTATCAATCGTTGGAAAGTAAAATTTCAGGGTATCTAATCATCGTTTCAAAGTCAAAAAATGCTAGTTATGATTCGTTAGAAATATTTACAAGGTTTTCTTTCTTTTTCCCCGCTTAGGTAATAGAACTTTTTTTCTTTCATATACATTCTGATATCTTATATAAAAATTACACGAGGGATTCCCTACGGTAAAAAAAAAAAAAAGATGTATTTCCCAAGTTCGCAAATCTAACAGGTAAGTTGGTACGTTTAGTTACTAAGGTTGACTTCAGGTGAATCATCTTCGGGACCTTCAACGAGCCTCTGAGGTAACCTAGCACTTCATCTATTGATATTACTTAATCGCACAATTTTCTGCGCCTAGCTCAAAGGCGTTAAAGAAAAGCACTCTTGGGAGATAACCCATTGTTTACTTTCAGTACTTTTTCTTTTATTTGAGTCTTGGAAGTCATTACTACTGTAATGACCGCTCCTTATCTTGTTTATTTCGTTTTTGTGCCAAGAGAAGCCTCTAATTTGAGTGAGGTAAAGATTTGGGGATGTTGCTGTCCTGAAACTGTTTTCGGTGCTGCACCGTAAAAATTCGTGAAAATTCTCTGTATATCTTTTGGACCTGCGATTTCTTGTGCATATGCCCCAGGTTATATACAAACTTTTCTTAGTTGAACACTTTTTGATTTGAGCAACGGAAAATCCCTCAAAAATTCGTCCTTTGTCAGCTGTCCAGTTTTGACAGATTTCTGCCAATATTTGTTTTTGCCACTTTATCGCTTTCTTTTGAGTTCTTTTTTATCATGGAACTCTTGTGGAAGTTGCTACAGTAGTATATATTTTATATGTGGTGGTTTTGGGTTGAAACCTGAAGCTAAAAGAGGTTAATATATTTTATGCTTACACTAATGTTGCTAATAGAATTGTGTTTAGTTTTGTATGAAGGAAGTTTTCAAGTGTAGGGATTGGAGAATGATGAGATGAGTTGAAGAATGGACAAAAGCTCAAGCTTGGGTATGCCCATGCATCACCCCAAGAAATATCCAAGAAGTACAAGCGTCAAAGCTTGGGGATGCCCCCGAGGCACCCCTTCTTCATCGACAAAAATCAGGTCACCTTTCAAAACACTATATTTTTATTGCTTCATACACTATGTGTTTTTCTTGGAGCGTCAGTTGTTTTAGTTTTCTTAGTTGGTTTAGTTTGTTTGTTTGCTGCAATAAATGGTTGGACCCCAACAAATTTCCTTTGGAGGAGATGTACTCGTTTTCATTTGCAAAGAATGCTCTAGTTTTCACTCTTATTAAAAATCGAGCGTTCTACTTTTTCCGCTACTGCTTTTGGTTTTCGTTTTCGCCTTGATTTGCATTCAGATCTTGCCATATCTTTTCATCAAGGTGTATTTTTGCCTCTGATCTTTATTGGTTTTCATCAAAAGAGGTGTTTATAAAAATTTCAAATGGTGTTGGAAAAGAGAAAAAGCTTTGTGCAAAATAGTGGTACAAGAAGGAGCTTGTGTAGACTGCGGCTTAGGCTTTTTCATGTCATGCTTGATGTCTTTTTGATAGTATGCTTAGTGGTTTTGCTGTAGCATGACTTGTCTCAAATAACTGAGATTGCTTAATGAGCCTTTGAAAAAATCATGCGTTGTTTTTATTGTATGGAAGTATTATTTTGGTTTTCTCCTTGATGCTTTATTTGGGTTGACTTGGCGCATGCTCACACATGTTAGACTCTTACAAAGTCGCCAATAGCCTTCATGATCATTTAGTTTTTGACTTTTGATGCCATCGTATGCTTCTTTTAATGTCGCTTTGTCGCTTTGCATGATTATGGCCATTATTGCTCTCTTAGTTGGTCGCTCCCAGTCTTTTGCTAGCCCTCGCCTTGTACTGAGTATGAGCTCTACTCGTGCATCCAACTCCTAAAAGCCAAAGTTGTCCAAAGTGTCCACCATACATACCTACTAGCAATTTGCTATTCCAAGTAAATTTGACTTGCTTTTATTTTCTCTTCAAATTAAACTCTTACCAGTGTTATGCGAAATTCGGTCAGTAAAGCTCTCACGAACCGGAAGGCACACTATACTTTTTCCTGTTCTTAAAAATTTGACATTGTGGTCTTTTATGTTGAGTTGTTATGCTTGCAAGTTGTAAGTTGGATTCTAGCCCAGCCATGCTGTCATGGGGCAAGCTTTCAACATTGCACTTCTTTTTGAGTTGATATCGTGATCTTTTGTTTATGGATGCCCGCTGTGTGAAATGAATTGGGAATCTTGTGAGGATCATGTAGTTTTTATATGTGTTAGGGAAACGCCGGGCCGCCAATCTAAGCCATGCATAATTCATGGTGGAAATTTGCAGCATACCCATGGTGAACATTCGACGACGCATCTCATAATAAAAAGCTAAACAATATAGCAAATAAAAGAGATGTCGAGGTGTTCATTGTCTGCTTGTCCTGTCATTTTGGTGTGGGCTTGTTCCATGTCATCGGGCACGGAGGTACCCCATTGGCGGTTCTCAATGATATGCATATACTTACAATGACAAGAGCCTTGCTTGGGACTCTAAGTAAATTAGCATGGTTTGGGTACTCGTATTCACGGGACACGAGGTTTTCAACTTATGATTTGTCAAGCATATGCACCATAACTGTTCTCGCATTAACTTTAACCATTCAAGATGCTTATGATGGGGGCAATGAGAGCTCAAAGCCGGTAAGTACCATAATTTTTGAAGGTTATAAAACTTGCAATCACTGCTTCCCTCTGCGAAGGGCCTTTCTTTTACTTTTATGTTGAGTCACCACCTTCTTTCTTTATGCACCATTAAGAGAGCATAGTTGTCATTCTTAGTGTGATATGCATTGTCCCAAAGTTCATTGATTGACTCATATTGTTGGTTTCACTTGTTCTTAAATTATTTGTATCTAGTCGCCCTCTTAAACTTTGAGGTGTCCTATGCATTTATGTTTTGCTCTCTTTGAAGGACAAGCTGAAAACCATTTGTATGTTTTTCCTTATGATTTGAACACATATTTGACTTTCATTGTTTCATTATCATGATCTTTTGTTTGTGTTCATTTGCATGTTTACAACATGGTTGCTAAGTTTCTTATTGTCATGATTATATCTTCATGCCCATGTTTTAAGTTCTATTGATCCCAGCTCACCAATGCTTACATATATGATCAAGATTGTGTAGGTGCATGTCACCTCAAAAATTATTCTTTTGTTATCACTTACCTACTCGAGAACGAGCAGGAGTTAAGCTTGGGGATGCTTGATACGTCTCAAACGTATCTATAATTTTTGATGCTCCATGCTTGTTTTTACACCATTTGCCTATTGTTTCGTTACACTTAGTGGCACTTTTATACATTTTCCGGAACTAACCTATTAACGAAGTGCCATAGTGCCAGTTTCCTGTTTTATGCTGTTTTTGTGTTTCAGAAGTGATACACAGGAAATATTCTCGAAATTGGACGAAACAAGTTCCTGAAGTCATATTTTACCCGGAAACTTCCAGACATCAGAAGAAGTGTCGGAGGGGGGCCACCAGGGCCCCACACAAGGGGGCGGCGCGGCCTGGCCCCTGGCCGCGCCACCCCTGTGTGAGGGTGCATGGTCCCTCTCCTGACATCGCCCCTTCGCCTATAAGTACCCCCTCGACGAGAAAAACCTAAGGTCCCAATCAGTTTTCCAGAATACATCGCGATCCGCCGCCGCCATCGACCCGAAGATCGGGAGGGTCCAGAAGCTCTTCCCGGCACCCTGCCGGAGAGGGGAATCGCCACCGGAGGTCTTCTTCATCGCCATGCTTGCCTCCGGAGCGATGAGTGAGTAGTCTACCTTGGACTATGGGTCCATAGCAGTAGCTAGCTGGTTGTCTTCTCCACCATGTGCTTCATGTTTAGATCTCATGAGCTGCCTTACATGATTGAGATCACCGTTATGTAATTCTATGATGTTGGTTTGTTGGGATCCGATGAATATTGGTGTTTATGATTAAGTTGCTGTACTGAATTATATCTTTTGTTATCTCTATGTTGTTTATGATCTTGCATGCTCTCCGTTGTTAGTAGCTATCTTGGCCGAGTAGTTGCTAGTGACTCCAAGAGGGGGTATTTATGCTCGATAGTGGGTTCATGCCTCTATTTCACCTGGGGGAGTGACAGAAACCTCTAAGGTGGTAGATGTGTTGTTGCTACTAGGGAGAAAACAACATTCATATGCTCAAGGGCATATGCTTTGTTTACATTACACACTTTGCTTAATGCAATTATCTGTTGTTTGCAACTTAATACTTCTAGGGTGTTCGGATGATATCCCCGGGGGTGGATTATTAGTCATAGATGCAGTTGGATGGCGGTCTATGTATTTTGTTGTAATGCCCAGAGTGAATCTCATAGTGATCTTCTTGACATATCACGTTATCTTTATTCTATCAATTGCCCAACTGTAATTTGTTTACCCAGCATGTTATTTTATCTATGGAGAGACACCACTAGTGAATTGTGGACCCCGGTCCTATTTTAATCATATTGCAATCACCTGTTTACTTTTCCCGCACTGTTTACTTTACTCGCATATTACTACTGTTTTCCACTCGATACACTCATAACCTTTGTTTCAAGCAAACCGGTGAGATTGACAACCTCATCGCAAGTTGGGAACAAAGTATTTGTTTGTGTGTGTGCAGGTTCCACAAACACCTTCAGTCGTCACCGTCTCCCTTCTCCTGTTCGATATACCTTGGTTTCTTAACTGAGGGAAAACTTGCTGCTACACTTATCATACCTTCCTCTTGGGGTTCCCAACGGGCTGGTCATTCACCACGCACAAGGACTTACTGCTCCCACGTCAACTAAACGCCACAGCTCTTTTCTGGCGTCATCATCACACGAGTAGCACAGGCCTGGGGGTGGGCCAGGCAACTGGTGGCCGCCCTGCTCCAGATCCCTGGTGAAACTGCACTGGCGAGTGGTATGCGCTGCCGGCTTGCCCGAAACGCTATGGAACTTGCAAGGTTGATCTAGCATCACCTCGATGGTGTACTTGTCCTTGCTGAATTTGTCTCCTTTGCACTTCTGGCTTCCACCCGTAGCCCCGGGCTTCCTTGAACAGCAGCCACTTGCTGAGAGCCTTCTTTGCAGTCACGGTGCTCATCTTTCCTCTTGCCGTGCCGATCACGGTTGTGATGTCCTCCTTAGCCGGCTGCCGGATGAGATTGGCCTCCGGCTGGCGCTGGCTCAACGCATTGCACCCTTGCAGCAGAGTCAGCGGAAGCGTACTTGTCCGCTATCGCCATGAAGTCCGCCATTGACTTCGGCTCGGCTCTGTGGAGCTTGTGCTTCAGTAGGGTTCCTTCTCTGCATCCGTCCGTGAAGTAGCCGATGGCTTGCTCCTCGCCCACTCCTTCGCATGAGTTGCGCAGCTCGGACCATCTCGTGAGGTAGTCACGATCTGGCTCATCGGGGCCTTGCTTGCAGAGGGCCAGCTGTTGTGGGCGGGGCGGTTGCTTGTAGGTTCCCAGTGAAATTCTTGATAAACGCCTCTTGGAAATCATGCCAGGAGTTGATCTGCAGAGCTGGCAGGCTGTTGAGCCACGTCCGAGCAGATCCTGTCATCATGAGCGGCGCGTAGCACACCGCTGTTCTCTTGTTGCCGCCCGCGATGTCGATGGCGGTGACGTAGTCCGACAACCAGTCTTCCGGCTTCACCGCCCCAGTATACTTGGGCATGTCGCGCGGGAGCGCGAACTTGGCCAGGAAGGGTTCGTTGCGGATGCGAGGGCCAAAGCAGACCGACCCCGCTGAAGATTCCTCCTCGTCGAACTTGGAGTCCGCCAGCAGGTTGAGCCGATGGCGTGCGTCGTCCTTTGGCGGGTCGACGCGTTCCCCGATCCTCTAGCTCACATGCGAGCGAGCTGGCTGATGACCTTGAGCGCCTTGGCCGGCTCCCTGAGCCGGCTGGGCTGGCGCCACGGACTTGCCGCGCGCCGGCTCCACCGCATCTGCCCGAGGAAGGTGACGCGGTTTGCTGGTGACCGCAGCCGGATCTCGAGGCTGCCGGTTGTGGTGGCCAGAGTGCTGGGTGCGGTGATTTCCACCGCTTTGCCAAGAGCTCAGTTGCTCCGGCTGTGCTCCGCCGGGCCATGGTTGGGCGACGAAGCTTGTCCCTGCGACTTGTTCTGGCTGGCCACGACGATGTGGTTCTCGTATCGTGTGCCGCTCGCCTCTCCACGTGGCTCCATCGCCTGCTGCTGTAGATCGGCAGCGTTCAGGAGTTCCTGGATCCGAGCTTGCTTCTACCGCAAGTCCTCGCCTTGCAGTCCATCCAGTTCAGAGGTGATGTAGCGCGCAGCGCGGAGGTTCTTCGTGGGCGTGCTGTAGGTCGGCTTATTGATGATCAGAGGTAGCTTCGCCGAGGGCGCTGCCTGGTTCAGCTCCACGCCCAGCTCGCGGCCTCATTGACGAACTTGTCCTGCCCGGCTTGGGCCATCTCCAGCCGGGGTGAAGCCGTGGGCGACGTTGTACTCGTTGATCGTGGAGAGGACGCGCCGACGTGTGTCATCGACGTCGACTGCTTCCTTGAGGAGGTTGAGGCGCGTCCGCTCCAGATCCTCGGAGACCTTGACCGGATCCGCGGAGATGTCGAGTGGAGCGCGCAGGTCCGTGATGGTTGCGTCCAACACGTCCCGCTCTGGAGGTGGAAGACCATGTTCCGGTGGAGGTGAGCGTTCGAGCGGTGGGCGTGCGGAGCGCGATGGGCCGCCGCCACCATCCTCCTCCATGGCCAGCACTTCAACCATGCTGCAAAAGTCACTGCTTTCGCCGTCTTCGGAGTCTACGTCACAGAGAGGGTCAAGCACATCGGTTACCTCCTCCGGGAAGGGCTTGGCGACGTAGAAGCGGTGGCTGCCGACGTCGAGGAAGGAGCCGTTGTCACCGAGGCCGTTCTTGAAGTAGGCCAGGTTGTTGTCGACGCAGTCGAAGGTGCCAAACCTCTAGACGAGGCCGGAGGCAACCTTCTCGCCGAGCGCCGATGAGGGTCCCGGCCGGAACTTGACTCCGCTCGCCGCCGCGCTTTGCCCCACGGTGGGCGCCAATTGTCATGGGAATTTAGAGACAGTCGCCATGGGTAGGCTTATCGGAGGGGCTCAACGGTGGAGACGAGGGGCCCGGCTCGGGATTATGCCTACTGAGACACCACGGTTTACCCAGGTTCAGGGCCCTCCTGGGTGGAGGTGAAACCCCTACTTCCTGCCTGCTTCGTATTGCTTAGACAGTATCGATTACAATGCTCCTCGAGCTGTTTGGGCTAGAGGAGGAAGAAGAAGATCGGATATCTCCTAGACTAAGGGTCCAGGCCGCCTTATATAGGCAGGGGCCTGGTTACAGGTTGGGTAACGATTCGGCCGGCTGCCGGCTCCTCGGCGGCGGTGTCCTTGGCGTGACCCCCCCGCCCTGCTCTGATAGTTTCGCTTTATAAAGTACCTTTCCCCTGGGACCGGCATCTGGGAGGCATATGCCCTCCCTTTTGCCTTGGATCCTATCGTGGGGAAGGGTCCTTGGTCGCTGATTGGCTGGACTTGGTCGTGGCGCTCGTCACTCCCGTCCTTGGCCTCTGTCGCCCTTGTCGGGGCCAGCCCACTTTCGGCGAAACAGCCGTTGGTGGGCTTTTGTCTTTATCACCCGGCTCCGGCCCTCCTCGATGGAATCGCCAGCCGGCTGTTGGCACAACCGGCCCTCCAGGCGGAGCCGGCCTTCTTGTCTTCGAGCCATGGGGACTCCTGGGACGCCAGCCGGCAAATAGCTCAGCACGTGGCATGCCCCATAAGTCATCCCCACGACAAGAAACTTAGCAACCATGTTATAACAGAAAAAGAACACAAACGAAAGATCATGAAAATGAAACAATGAAAGTCAAACGTGTGTTCAAATCATATAGAAAAACATACAAATGGTTTTCAGCTTGTCCTTCATGAGAGAGCAAAACATAAATGCATAGGACACCTTCAAGTTAAGAGGGCGACTAGATACAAGTAATTTAAGAACAAGTGAAACCAACATCATGAATCAATCAATGAAAACTTTGGGACAATGCACATTATACTCAGAATGACAACTATGCTCTCTTAGACGGTGCATAAAGATAGAAGGTGGTGACTCAACATAAAAGTAAAAGAAAGGCCCTTCGCAGAGGGAAGCAGTGATTGCAAGTTTTATAAACCTTCAAAAATTATGGTACTTACTAGATTTGAGCTCTCATTGCCCCCATCATAGGCATCTTGAATGGTTAAAGTTAATGCGAATACACTTATGATGCATATGCTTGACAAATCATAAGTTGAAAACCTCGTGTCCCGTGAAGTACGAATACCCAAACCTCATGCTACTCGATTTAGAGTCCCAAGCAAGCTCTTATCATTGTAAATATATGCGTATCATCGAGAACCGCCAACGGGGTACCTCCGTGCCCGATGACGTGGAACAAGCCCACATCAAAATGATAGGACAAACAGACAATGAACACCTTGGCATCTCTTTTATTTACCATTGGTATAGCTTTTTATTGTGAGATGCGTCGTCGAATGTTCAATATGGGTATGCTGTAAATTTCCACCATGAATTATGCATGGCTTAGATTAGCAGCCCAGGCGTTTCTCTAACACATATACAAACTCCATGATCCCGCAAGATTCCCAAATTATTTCACATCGCGAGTATCCATAAACAAAAGATCACGATCTCAACTCAAATAAGAAGTGCAATGTTGAAAGCTTGCCCCATGACGGCATGGCTGGGCTAATTTCCAACTTACAACTTGCAAGCATAACAACTCAACATAAGAGAGCCACAATGTCAAATTTTTAAGAACGAGAAAAGTAAAGTGTGCCATCAGGTTCGTGAGAGCTTTACTGACCAATTTTCGCATAACACCAAAAGAGTTTAATTTGAAGGATAGATAAAAGCAAGTCAAATGTACTTTGGAATAGCAAATTGCTAATAGGTATGTATGGTGGACACATTGGAACAACTTGGTTTTTAGGAGTTGGATGCACGAGTAGAGCTCATACTCAGTACAAAATGAGAGCTAGCAAAAGACTGGGAGCGACGAACTAAGAGAGCAATAACGGCCATAATCATGCAAAGCGACAAAGCAACATTAAAAGAAGCATAATATGGTATCAAAAGTCAAAAACTAAATGATCATAGAGGCTTATGGTGACTTTGTATGAGTCTAACATGTGCAAGCATGCGCCAAGTCAACCCAAATAAAGCATCAAGGAGAAAACCAAAATAATGCTTCCAAATAATAAAAACAACGCATGCTTTTTTCAAAGGCTCATTAAGCAATCTCAGTCATTTGAGACAAGTCATGCTACAGCAAAACCACTAAGCATACTATCAAAAAGACATCAAGCACGACATGCAAAAGCCTAAGCCGCAGTCTACACAAGCTCCTTTTTGTACCACTTTTTTGCATAAATTTTTTCTCTTTTCCAACACCATTCAAACCTTTTTGAAGCAACTCTTTTGATGAAAACCAACATGGACCAGAGGTCAAAATACACCTTGATGCAATATATAACAAGATCTGAACAAAAATCAAGGCAAAAAACGAAAGCTAAACGCAGTTCTAGAAAAATAGAACACTCGTTGAACGATAAGAGTGAAAAACGGAGTGTTCTTGGCAAATGAAAAGTAAGGCAACTTCTCCAAAAGAAATTTATTGGGGTCCAACCATTTATTGCAGCAAACAAAAAAAAACAAAACTGAAAACTAAAGACAACTGACGCTCAAAGAAAAACGCATAATGCATGAAGCAATAAAAATATAGTGTGTTGAAAGGTAACCTAATTTTTGACGATGAAGAAGGGGTGCCTCGGGGGCATCCCCAAGCTTTGACGCTTGTACTTCTTGGATATTTTTTGGGGTGACATGGGCATCCCCAAGCTTGAGCTGTTGTCCATTCTTTAACTCATCTCATCATTCTCCAATCCCCACACTTGAAAACTTCCTTCATAGAAAACTAAACACAATTCTATTAGCAACATTAGTGTAAGCATAATAATGAATCAAACCCTTTTTTGCTTCAGATTTCAACTCAAAACCACCACATATAAAGCATATACTACTGTAGCAACTTCCCCAAAAGTTTCGTGATCAAAAGAACTAAAAAAGAAAGCGATAAAGAGGCAAACACAAATAGTGGCAGAAATCTGTCAAAACAGAACAACTGACAAAGGTCGATTTTTTCGAGGGTTTTCTGTTGCTCAAATCAAAAAGTGTATAACTAATGAAAGTTTGGATATAACCTGGGCCATATGCACAAGAAATCGCAGGTCAAAATATATTCTGGAAATTTTCACGAATTTTTATGGTGCAGCACCGAAATCAGTTTCAGGACAGCAACATCCCCAAATCTTACCTCACTCAAATTAGAGGCTTCTCTTGGCACAAAAACGAAATAAAAAGGATAAGGAGCGGTTATTACCATAGTAATAACTTCCAAGACTCAAATAAAAGAAAAAGAACTGAAAGTAAAACAATGGGTTATCTCCCAAGAGTGCTTTTCTTTAACGCCTTTGAGCTAGGCGCAGAAAGTGCAAATCAAGTAATATCAAGTGATGAAGCACTAGGGTCAACGGGTACCTTATGCCTTCCTCTCCTACCTTTGCTCTTAACTTTAGGGAACACATGATTATTGCAAGGTGGAGAGATGAATCTTATGGTGCCTTTTCCCACATCAATGATGGCGCCTAGGAGCTTTAGTAGAGACCTTCCAAGTGTAATTTGTCCTTTTCCTACACATTCAATAACAAGATAATCAGTAGATACCACTTTTCCTAGGACTTTTGTATAAACTCCTTCAACTATTCCAATGGGAAATATAGTGGCATTGTTAGTAAGAGAAATTTCTTCTCTCCCCCTCAGAAAGCTTCCAAAGACTCAAAGATTCATAAACATCCTTTGGCATAAGACAAAATTCAGAAATAATATCACAACGAGCATGAAAAGTTTCACCACTAATGGTGTTTTTACCGTGGGGTACCAACTCAAAGGTTCAGAATTTATTGGCACATAATCAAAATGCTGGCGCAAAGTACTATTGCAATTATCCAAACGAGTAGTGCTAGTTTCAAGAGTATTAAGTCTATTAAAAATGCTCACCATAGAGGAATCAAAATCAGTTGGCATGCTATAAATCATAATCAATTTTTTTTATAATATCAAAAGCTTGATCTCCATCACAATGAAGGAAATCTCCTTCTGCTGTAGTATCCAAAGCATATCTATAACGAAAAGCAAGTCCAAAGTAAAAGCAACTAAGAAGCAAACTCAAAGCCATTTTCGGTTCAGTTTTTCCATGCCAATCATAAATTCTAGACCAAGCTTCTTTGAAACTTTCCTCCTTTTTTTGTTTGAAAGTGAAAATCATATTCTCGGGCGACATAGTAGTAGCAACTAAACTAGACATAATAAACATCTATAAAGGAAACTAATTTTTTTGTACTTTTTTATAAAATGATGCAAGCAAAAATAAAGTAAAGCAAAACTAAAACAAAGTAAAGGATGTGCGTGCGAAACTCCCCTTGCAGAAGTCTTCTTTTTCCGTGGCAACGGCGCCAGAAAATAGTTGCTTGATCCAGGCAGGATGACCACCCAGTTGGGAACCCCAAGAGGAAGGTATGATGAGTACAGTAGCAAATTTTCCCTCAGTAAGAAACCAAGGTTTAATCGTCCAGTAGGAAAAAGCCAAACATCTGAAGGTGATGCCTGCTAGCTTTGCGACAGCTCTGGACAATTTATATGGCACCTCGTCTAGGCTTTGCTTTGCAAGCAGCAACGTGGAACCTGCACACAATACAACCAAATACTTTGCTCCCAACTTACGATGAGGTTGTCAATCTCACCGGTTTGCTGTAAACAAAGGAATGAGCGTATCGAGTGGAAAACAGTAGTAGTATGCGAGAAAGTAAACAGTGCGAGTAAAGTAAACAGGTGATAGCAATATAAAGGAAATTGGACCGGGGTCCATAGTTCACTAGTGGTGTCTCTCCATAAAATAAATAACAACATGCTGGGTAAACAAATTACAGTTGGGCAATTGATAGAATAAAGATAACGTGCATATGTCGCGAGGATCACTATGAGATTTACTCTGGGCATTACAACAAAATACATAGACCGCCATCCAACTGCATCTATGACTAATAATCCACCCACAGGGATATCGTCCGAACACCCCATGAGTATTAAGTTGCGAACAACAGATAACTGCATTAAGCAAAGTGTGTAATGTAAATAAAGCATATGCCCATGGACATAAGAATGTTCTTTTCTCCCTTGTGGCAACAACACATCTAAAACCTTAGAGGTTTCTGTCACTCCCCCAGATTAAATAGAGGCATGAACCCAACTATCGAGCATAAATACCCCCTCTTGGAGTCACTAGTATCTACTTGGCCAAGATAGCTACTAACAACGGAGAGCATGCAAGATCATAAACAACATAGAGATAACATAAGATATATGATTCAACACATCAACTCAACATAACACCAATATTCATCGGATCCCAACAAACACAACATGTAGAATTACATAACGGTGATCTCGATCATGTAAGGCAGCTCACGAGATCTAAACATGAAGCACATGATGGAGAAGACAACCATCTAGATACTGCTATGGACCCATAGTCCAAGGTAGACTACTCACTCATCGCGCCGGAGGCAAGCATGGCGATGAAGAAGACCTCCGGTGGCGATTCCCCTCTCCGGCAGAGTGCCGGGAAGAGCTTCTGGACCCTCCCGATCTCGGGTCGACCATGGCGGAGGATCGCGATGTGTTTCTGGAAAATTGATCGGGTATTTAGGTTTTTCCCGTCGGGGGGTCTTTATAGGCGAAGGGGCAGCGTCAGAGGTGGACCAGGGTGTTCTCACCCATAGGGGGCACGGGCCAGGGGCTGGCCGCGCCGCCCTATGGTGAGGCCAGCCTCTGGCTCGGCTCCGACTCCTCTTTGGCGTTCTGCAAGCTTCGTTTAATATCTGGACGTTCGGCTTTTGTTTCGTCCAATTCCAAGAATATTTCCTGTGTAACTTTTCTGAAACACAAAAACAACAGAAAACAGGGAACTGGCACTGTGGCATCTTGTTAATAGGTTAGTTCCGAAAAATGCATAAAAACACAACAAAGTGTAACGAAACACTAAGCAAATGGTGTAAAAACAAGCATGGAGCATCAAAAATTATAGATACGTTTGAGACGTATCAGTCTTTCGCTGACACTGCTGATTTTCAAGAGCTTAGTACTAAATATGGTCTTGATCCTCAAATTATGATTGATTGTTTTAAAGCCTTTGCTTCCCATATCAATGTTCACAAAGGAAATGGGGATGTGTATCATGAACCTTTTAAAGACACTTGCATAGAAAGTGATATTGTTATTGATGATTGCAATAAACATGCTCAAATTTCTGAAAGTACTACTTCTTATAAGCATGTTAATTTTTGTGGAGTACATAGACCTTGTGAACAGAGTCACAACAAGGAAGATTATTGTATCAACCACGGGAATGAAGAAACCCGAATGTGGCACAAGGCTTGGTGAAAAGGTTTGTGAGCTTTATCATTTTCTTTGTGAACTTTGCGATGACACGGGTCATTTAAATTTTCAATGGTCAGGCCCTAATAGTCACCTTTCTAATCGAATGAGTACCGCAAGTTTGTATTGTGATGACAAGATTACTCTCAATCAGCATGATGAGCTTACTTTGTTTTTGGGGTGCGAAGAGATATCTAGAAAGACTTCTTTGGTAGATATGAGTGTTTTATATTAATAGCACCCTTTGTGGTTGTCATCTCTATTGTGTTAAAGATTGCCACGCAAATACTTACATACAAAATCTTATAAAACATGATGTTTTGCCAAGCTATGACAGGATTGATAGATGTTTCCATCTTATTAATAGAGAGGAGGAATCCTCCAAAGTTTCTCCTGTTGTTTCTGTTAGTAAACCAGATTGTGTGGAGAAGATGCCTTTCAAGCCTCTCCCTCCTAAAGGAGAGAGTAAGAAGAGTAAGAAGAAGAAGAGGAGTAAAAGGAGAGAGGCAATGGTATCTTCCCCTAAGCATGTTGCTCCTATTATAGATTATGATAATTCTGATCTTGATGATGTTCTCATGCCTGTTACCTATGTTAGCGATCATGATTGGGAAAAACACTCTACTTTTGATATTGAAAATCTTTTTGGTACCAATTCTAAGGTTAATAATTGTTGTACCATTAGTACTATCCATGTTCCTTCTTATGATGATATGTTTGATGAATATGCTTTGCGAAATAGCTGTTCTCTAGCTTGTGATAATACTAAACCTCTAGTTTATGATGGTTACAATGATGAGTATAATATTTTCAGTTCACCTACTTTTGAGAACAAAATTAGTTATGATTACAATATACCTCCTATTTTTTATGATTATGGTGATGATAATAATTATTCTATTGAATCTGCTCCTACTATGATTGTTCATGTGGGGAGTATTAATTCTTTTATGCATGTGGCTCATGATAGGGATGCTTTATGTGATAGTTATATTCTTAGTTCTATTCATGATACTACTGAAAGTTATTATGAGAGAGGGAAACATGGTTTGATGGACCTCAACAATATTGAGTTTCCCCTCTTTTTGTTGGAATTCTTGAAGTTGTACTTGTTTTGCCTTCTTATGCTTTTTGTTTTGCACTTTCATGACTTGTCTCTTTACAAGACTATTTTTCATAGGAAGTGGTTTAGATTTAAATGTGTTTCATATTTGCTTTTTAATGCTCTTTATTGATTCAAGTTCTTTTGTGGCGCATTTGCCTTAAGTTCTTCTTGGGCGCCTATGTGAGCATTTTCTGAAACTACTGCGCCTAGCTCAAAGGCGTTAAAGAAAGCACTATTGGGAGATAACCCATTATTTTACTTTCAGTTCTTTTTCTTTTATTTGAGTCTTGGAAGTTATTACTACTGTAATAACCTCTCCTTATATTTTTTATTTCGTTTTTGTGCCAAGAGAAGCCTCTAATTTGAGTGAGGTAAGATTTGGGGATGTTGCTGTCCTGAAACAGATTTTGGTGCTGCACTGTAAAAATTCGCAAAAATTCTCAGAATATCTTTTTGACCTGAGATTTCTTATGCATATGCCCCAGGTTATATCCAAACATTCATTAGTTATACATTTTTTGATTTGAGCAACAGAAAACCCTCTAAAAAATCGACCTTTGTCAGCTGTTCTGTTTTGACAGATTTCTGCCACTATTTGTGTTTGCCTCTTTATCGCTTTCTTTTTGAGTTCTTTTGATCACGGAACTTTTGGGGAAGTTGCTACAGTACTATATGCTTTATATGTGGTGGTTTTGAGTTGAAATCTGAAGCAAAAAGGGGTTGATTCATTATTATGCTTACACTAATGTTGCTAATAGAATTGTGTTTAGTTTTGTATGAAGGAAGTTTTCAAGTGTAGGGATTGAAGAATGATGAGATGAGTTGAAGAATGGACAAAAGCTCATGCTTGGGGATGCCCATGTCACCCCAAGAAATATCCAAGAGGTACAAGCGTCAAAGCTTGGGGAGGCCCCCGAGGCACCCCTTCTTCATCGGCAAAAATTAGGTCACCTTTCAACACACTATATTTTTATTGCTTCATGCACTATGCATTTTTCTTGGAGCGTCTTGTCTTCAGTTTTCAGTTTAGTTTAGTTTTGTTTGCTGCAATAAATGGTTGGACCCCAAAAAATTTCTTTTGGAGAAGTTGTCTTGCTTTTCATTTGCCAAGAACACTCCATTTTTCACTCTTATCGCTCAACGAGTGTTCTCTTTTTCTGCTACTGCGTTTAGTTTTCGTTTTTTGCCTTGATTTGTGTTCAGATCTTGTTATATATTTGTATCAAGGTGTATTTTGACCTCTGGTCCATGTTGGTTTTCATCAAAAGAGTTGTTTCAAAAAGGTTCGAATGGTGTTGGAAAAGAGAAAAAAATTATGCAAAAAAGTGGTACAAAAAGGAGCTTGTTTAGACTGCAGCCTAGACTTTTGCATGTCGTGCTTGATGTAGTTTTGATAGTATGCTTAGTGGTTTTGCTGTAGCATGACTTGTCTCAAATGAGTGAGATTGCTTAATGAGCCTTTGAAAAAATCATGCGTTATTTTTATTATTTGGAAGCATTATTTTGGTTTTATCCTTGATGCTTTATTTGGGTTGACTTGGCGCATGCTTACACATGTTTGACTCATACAAAGTCGCCATAAGCCTCTATGATCATTTAGTTTTTGACTTTTGATGCCATCTTATGCTTCTTTTAATGTTGCTTTGTCGCTATGCATGATTATGGCTGTTATTGCTCTCTTAGTTGGTCGCTCCCAGTCTTTTGCTAGCCCTCATTTTGTACTGAGTATGATCTTTACTCGTGCATCCAACTACTAAAAACCAAGTTATTCCAATGTGTCCACTATAAATTCGTATGCATGGTATTTGCAAGCCATTCCAAGTAAATTTTCATGTGCTACCTTTCAAAAACCTTCAAAATACTTCTCGTTTTGTGACACTGTTTTCAGCTCATGGGGACGTAGTGGTCGGATTTGCTATCTTCCATATTGTTTATTCCAAAAAGAAAAAAAAGGGAAAAAATAAAAGAAAAAAGGCACTCCTCCATGGTATGTGAATGTTGGTGGGCACCCGATGGAATCGGTTAGCCATGGTTTGAGAAAGGAAAAAAGGTGGGGAGGAGTGCCAAGCTTTATAAAAGAGCACAAAAGTGCCAATCTCTCTCAAAAACTTGCTTCATTTTTGTATGGAATATAGTAAGAACCCCATTGCCAGTCGTTGACAAAAACAACCACCTCTCAAAACCCAATTTTTATCTCTCTATTTTACAAATGAAAGGCTCTAGCACATGTTTAATCACTGCTTCCCTCTGCGAAGGGCCCTTCTTTTACTTTTATGTTGAGTCAACACCTTCTATCTTTATGTACCATCTAAGAGAGCATAGTTGTCATTCTGAGTTTAATGTGCATAGTCCAAAAGTTTATCATTGATTGATTCATGACTATGGTTTCACTTGTTCTTAAATTATTTGTATCTAGTCGCCCTCTTAAACTTGAAGGTGTCCTATGCATTTTTGTTTTGCTATTCCATGAAGGACAAGCTGAAAACCATTTGCTATGTTCTTCCATATGATTTGAACACACATTTGACTTTCATTGTTTCATTATTCATGATCTTTTATTTGTGTTTCTTTTCATGTTATAACTTGGTTGCTAAGTTTCTTCTATCAAGATTATGTCTTTCATGTCCATGTTTTAAGTTCTTTGATCCCATCACTCAATGCTTACTTTGATGATCAAGATTGTGATGGTGCATGTCACCTAAAAAATTATTCTTTTGTTATCACTTACCTACTCGAGGACGAGCAGGAGTTAAGCTTGGGGATGCTGATACGTCTCAAACGTATCTATAATTTTTGATGCTCCATGCTTGTTTTTACACCATTTGCTTAGTGTTTCGTTACACTTCGTGGCGTTTTTATGCGATTTCCGGAACTAACCTATTGACAAGATGCCACAGTGCCAGTTCCCTGTTTTCTGCTATTTTTGTGTTTCAGAAAAGCTACACAGGCAATATTATCGGAATTGGACGAAACAAGTTCTGGAACTCCTATTTTTCCTGGATGAAGGACGAGGACCAAACGGGAGCCGGAGAGGGGCCAGAGGCTAGCCACACAACAGGGGGGCGCGGCCCAGCCCCTGGCCGCGCCCACCCACTGTGAGGCCACCCTGGTCCACCTCTGATGATGCCCCTTCGCCTATAAGAAGCCTCCCGACGGAAAACCCTAAAACAATCGGCGTTTTTTCTAGAACAGTTCTGCAGCGCCGCCGCCACCGATGAATTTCGGGGGACAGAAGTCTCTGTTCCTGCACCCTGCCGGGATGGGGAAGTGCCCCCGGAGCCATCTCCATCAGTCTCCATCGCCGTCTCCGCCGTCTCCATCGACCTCACCGCCATCTCCACCAACCTTGCTGTCTCCTATGATGAGGAGGGAGTAGTTCTCCCCCGGGGCTGAGGGCTCTACCGGTAGCTATGTGGTTCACCTCTCTCTCCCATGATGTGATCTTTATGTGATCGTGAGCTTTGTATCTAGTTGAATTGGTAGATGTTATTATTCAGATATTATGCTACTCCCGTGCTTTATATTTGTAAACTCCAGAGATACCTTGTATCATGGTGTGACGGTGACAGTGTGCGCATCATTTGTGTCTTTTTGGTCAATGTCTCTATGAATTGTTGATGTTTGTTGGAACCATCTAGTGCGTTCACGGTGATAGTGTGGGACAATCTAGTTTGGGGAAATACGGACTTTGAGGAGTCCTTCGTAGCCCTACGCATGATTAGTGTTCGTTTTCCGTTGGAGAATTGTTTTGAGTTGCATATTGATGATAGTATCTATTGGTTCAATTATGTTATATTTGTTGAGAGTGTGTCCACTAGTGAAAGTATGATCCCTAGGCCTTGTTTCCAAGCATTGCACACCGTTTACTTTCCATTTTGTTACATGTTTGCTCGCAGCAATATTTCTTTCATATTACATTTACTACTTATAATCATCACTACCTCTTGTATTTCACTATATCTTCGCTGAACTAGTGCACCTATACATCTGACAAGTGTATTGGGTGTGTTAGGGACACAAGAGACTTTCTGTATCATAATTGCAGGCTTGTTTGAGAGGGATAGCTTTGACCTCTTCCTCCCTGAGTTCAATAAACCTTGGGTGATCCACTTAAGGGAAACTTGCTGCTGCTCTACAAACCTCTGCACTTGGAGGCCCAACACTGTCTACAAGGATAGAAGCGTGCGTAGACATCAGCCTTCCCTGGCCCTGTTGGAAATAGCAATCCAACTTGTGTTTGAGTCTATATGTGATGCTTTCGTGGTTGTGTTTGGCTTGCATGCCAATGCGTGAGTTCTGGAGTTGTTAGTTATGTGGTCTTAATTAGTTTGAGTTAGAGTTATCTTGCTTTTGGGAAGACCCAATAGGTGTGTCTTGTTTAAACGCTTAGTCCTATGGTGTGTTGAGTCTAAGTGCTTGTCCGACTTAGTCATGTGCTAGGATTCTTAGTACTAGGTGCTGACGTATTGTACGCATATATTTAAGCACAACATGGGCATGAGCAGAGGCGGACACTGGAATTTGTCGAAGCCTGGGCGCATCACCAGGCAACTAAAATTTTTCTTAGACAAATATCAGGCATCATATGGAGCAAAAAGTATTTGTTAAGAATTACATGTACAAAAGCACAAATACAATGCATTACATGTACCCAACATATTTCAATGTTCATGACCATTCAAGTCCTCATATGAGCTAATATTAGATTTGTAAAGAATTAGCAAGAACTCTTAAAATACTAATGAAACTCCAACGGTTGACGACAAAAGTGGAATATCCAAAGGCATCCACAAAGAGACACTACTAGGTAAAAAAAATATGGATTAGTAAATCATATGAAATTACCTTCCAAATATTTTCATCTTGATTCACCATGTAACGAGATATACCGAGATATTACTAATGATGAGCTAATTATCCCTAGGCTTATGAGGTAATGTTTCCTTCTCTTTTCATGGGATTAAACCATTGAGCAATAACATTGCCATCAAGTTGTCTAAATAGCTCCTGCATGCCATAAAATATCAAGTTATTCAACCATTAATTATTGAGATTGTTATAAAATTTGTACTTGGTGATCTACAGTACTACTAAAAATTCCCTCTCTGCCGCTGTGGTTGCCACATGTAATATTAAGGCCAAATAAATAAGCATGTAGACCAATGGGAAGAAAACTACTTCCCCATTTCAACCATATTTGTAGCCAAACTTTTAACATTGATGGTAGTAGAAAAAAGAGGACGGGTTCTCATATGGTGAATGTAATTATCAAGTTGGCCTCGAACGGTTCCACATTCAGCATTAGAGAAATCAACATGATAACTAAAAATAAGCAAGCAAGCTAGTCCACATCAAACATTGAGAAAACTTCTTTAGACTGATTAAGGCTTCAGAAGCTCGCAGACAAGATACAAAGAAAGAAATTGTTCCACAAACTCCCCTTCGTTGTTCACATACCTACATCATAAGTATGGAACAAAGACCCCCCCCCTAAACTATCACTAATGGTTAGGGATTAAAAATACCAATTTATGTAGTTTAGGATTGTTTAGTGAGATAAGTAATGGTCAGTGTGAGGCATGACCTAAGTGAAAATTTTAGGGGTGAAAACAAGACTTTGTTCTAAAACTATGTATAGGTGGCTTTAACAACAAGACAACACTACGAGACAAAACATTACCACCATTACCTTTCATGGATATAGCACATGATTCATCAATAAGAACACAGAAGTTCTTATCACCAGTATCTCCCATAATCACCTTGATGGCTTCTTGAGCGCAACACTTGGAGAGATCCTTCTAAATTTTGTGAGAGATCATCATGGAATTTATACCATGCTGATAGGATTCACTTTTTCCATCTTTTCTTTATCCCAATCTACCATCTCGTAGAAGTTGCCCTTATTTAATGATCTAAGAGCTTCATTATGGTCACGAAAAGCCAAACCTTGACCAGTGAGAAATCTTAGACAATGCAAGGAATAAGTCAAAAGTTTTTATATAGGTCTTTGTATTCCTTGGATTTATGAACAAGGGTACAAGACACAAATAGTATTTGATTGCAAAATTCATCACAATGCAACCTTTCCTTATTGTGTTCACTTCTAACACAACCAATACGGCCGGGAAATGCTTTGTAACCATGCTTCAAATAACTGAAAACGGTTTTAGTGAAGGCTTTGTTACCAAAACGGTGTGCAGTTTTAAGTGGCTTAAAATAGAGGAATAGAAAAAATAGATTATCATGGGACTCACTATAACCTGGATATATTTCTAATCTTAGGAAAGTTTACAATTGGTTTTGTTGGACCCTTCAAAAGATATCCTCTTCTCACTTGGTCTTGTGCATCCGGATGATATTCCATGAATTTTTTCCTATGATCAGGATCAAGCGCATCTGCCACTTCATGAACCTCCTCCTCATTTGATTGTGGAGGTAGTTGCGGTAAGCTTCTTGTATCAACCAAATATTTCCCAAGAACTAAAATTCAAACAATTTATCAGCAATAGTCAATACTTAAAACCATGGGATTTCAACTATTTAAGAACATAAGTAAAAAATATAACTCAAGTAAATTTGAGAAGTTAATGTTCCTACATTGAGTTGAAACAAACTATGTTTGAACTAAATTGAGCTCTCCAAGTCATAGATGAGATCAAAAGACTAATATTTGGTTCAGATAAAATATTAATATTTTGTACAAGCTGATTTATATTAGTAAACAATTCATTGAAATAATTAATACAGTCTCATTTTCAATAACTTAACTAATTTAAGTAGGTAGTCGATATTCTGTTCACACATGGATTTGAATATGTTCAAGAATAATCCAAAATTTTATAAAATATGCACAAACTTCTATGAAATTGCATAAAAAAATGTGAAATTCTAGACATTTTGGCAGAACTAAAACCAGAATAACTAAACTTTTGGAATCCTTGTATAATAATTTTGGTGTTGATATTTGTGAAATAAAAATGTCTAGCCATGAATACTCAATAAGTTGAAACTCCCAAAAGGATGTAATACATCATAGATGTATTGTTATAAATAGAGGAATATGTTTCCTTAATGAGGCATGCCTTTAGTTGGTAATCCATGATTAGAGTAGACTACGTTTCAAAGTAAAAAAATGATGCTAACCCAATCATATCATTTATTTTACAATATATATACATGTGTGTGTGTCAAAATTAGACGCATTAAAGAATACATTTGTCATGAATCCGTTGGATGCATCGATATCGATATATAGAACATACAACAATTCAGTTGTTTAGTACACATTAGTCTTGTAAGACTTTCCACGTGTTCGAATCATTTCCTCAAACCTATGAGCTTTTCAGTTTCTAGGGTTTCTGTCCACACAGTTTTGTTGAGTAACGCTTTACACGTATGCGAAGCTTTCCACCAATGAGCTTATCGATGAGCTTATAGGGTTTCAGTTGAATTGATTTTAGCGCCACAACCAAATCCCGTGGCAAGAAAGTCATATGTGATTAATGATACATAAAGCTTAGCATATATGACCAATGCCATTTTGTTTACAAGGTTGGTTTAGTTAATATCTTCACTTTGTTTCTATGTGATCCACTAACATGGCGCCATATTCAAACTTCTTGGTTCATGTCATACCTATGTGGTCATATCTTTTAAGAACGTCATCTCCACCAGACTCATCTTAGACGTATGAAAGACCTAAAAATGTGAATAATATAAGAACAAGGCCTCAGTTCATGATGATAATGTGCAAATTGGGTACAATGATTAGGGATAGTTTGATAATTTATCATATATATATAAATGAGCGTCATTATATATATCTTTCCAAGATATAGTACCCCTAACAAAATGGCTCGACATATTCTCATATATGTTCTAGTTTTTTTAAGTTAACAATTTTGTACTTTTGAATATATTCATAGCTAATATCTCAATTACCGTCAATTACTTTATGTATCTTCACACATCAATCTATCTACTATATATATACTAAAAGCATAATACGGGGTTCTAAAATAGCGACACCACGTTAATCCATATCACCATAATTATTTTAGCAGTTGGATCTAAAATTTGTGGCTAAGATTTAATATAAGATGTAGTTACGTGATTACGTAAGTATGTATTTTGGCCTGACACGTTCCATGTTGGAGCTACATATGGAAATATAAAATTGATTGCCCGTGTCAAGACATGAGACGTATTTACATGGGACTCTTTGAGTCCGGTAAAAAAAAACTTGCACACCCAACCCGTTCTATTATGGAGCTATGTTGCAGAAATGCAGTTTTGATCCTAGCTGCATATGTTCCCTTTAGCTGGGAACTAAATTTTAAAATGTCAGATAATTTAGGAAAAAATATTCGCATGTATTTCTCTAAATTCTATGTATTGACGCACATTTTCCTTAAAAATTGGTATTTATGGGCTGCATAATAAGACAAAAAAGTTGTCGCAAAAATGCTTATTTTAGTACCAAATTTTGTAATGTTTACATAGGTTACATAGAAAGTCGTTTTTTCTCGGAACCACTTCGTGGGCACGTAGAACATAAAGATGTACACATAACATTTTAGTTTGAATTTTTTTAGCATTTTTAAATATGTTGAAATGCATTTTAAAAAAAGGGAGCATAAACACCCAGGATCAAATAAGCCATGTCCGCTATGTTGTGAAATATAACATTGATCAAGACCTAGCTACTTTCATGGGACTCTGTATGCGTCCATTGAAAAATATATTGCACTACCTAGCTAGAAGAAAGCAAAATATGGGTGTCTTAATAAAGTTACCATGTTAGGCCATATTATCTAAATTATTTTGATAGCTAGATCTTTAATTTGTGGTTATGATTTACCTAGACATGGTAGAGACCATCAGTCACATGGTACAGTTTGAAAATTTTACCCACCTATGTCACACAATATCTTGCAATCCTAGCTTGAAGACAGCATATGGATTTTTTTTAATTGTAGGCCCCTTCATGATATTCATTGGTCCACCATTCCTAAATACTTATATACACATAATAATTACTCTCATCAGTTAGAATTCCATGAAACTAACTGCCTTGGATTGTAATATTTGGAAATAGATAACGAAACACTTGGGCATACATTTGCCTGTATAACAATTTTAGTACTATTAGAAAATGTTAAGTGGTTCCATTTTAGAAATTAATTATTATGTTGGAGTAATTAATTTTTACAACCCCATTTTATAGTCTTAACCGATATCTAAAGGAGCAACAGTATGCCACCGTATTTGTGTTTAAAAAAGTACACAACTTTTACTACAAGTATGAACATAAAATATAGGAGTTCGTAAAATTAAAGATGATTGCAAATAATTTCCACGCAAGATACCAAAAATTTCCGTGGATAAAAAATTAACAAAAATGTAAGAGGAAATTTAATATTTAGCCCCGACACATATAAGCTAGAGTATTCCGCTCTTACATCCGTGATGTATATTTAGTTTCAGGTTTTCCCGATATCTATGTTGTAGTACCTTCTATAAATATATGTACTGAAGACAACCCCTGGTATTTGCAGATAGAAAACAATATATATGTCTAAAACTACAGATCTAGGCAAGCTAGTCCATGACAACTCGTCTAGTGATCATGTAGATTGCAGATTCATTTTACTGGGGTACTCAGAAGTCCAAACATGAAAGTAAGAACAAGTTGCTGAAAAATAAATGTTCAACAACACTAGATTTCCGGGAAAAGAGTTAATTTCAATATTTGCTTTTTATAATTCTTAGGAAGTGTCATACACATTTCAAAGTGACATATTCATGGTTCTATCCATGTCTAAAACTTTTGTATATTACAACGAATGAGTTGAATAGGAAGAAAAAACATTGGCATTTGCGAGGGCCACCTTTCTAGTTACTATAAAGGTTCATGGTCATTTTAATATCCATGATGTTGTTTGGTGAAGATGTAGTGGGATTTATGCATATGCATGATATAGATGATAATGCGCCTCAAAGATTGAACCGGATAATCCATGCCATTGGTTAGATTTCACATACTTATTCATGATCCGCTGAAATAGACTCGTGCTTGGAAGTCACAATGGTGCTCAAAAGACCTTTAAATGATTATTCGACCAATGGTGCTCAAAAGACCTTTAAAGGATTTTTATGATTTTCAAATATTTTCAATCCATGGATCTAATTCCCTTACAATGGTGCTCAAAAGACATTTAAATGATTATTCGAGATGGATGTTGGTGATCAATTATGAGCCAAAGCAACCTGACATGACATCTCTCAAGGTCGAGAGAATCAGATTTAGAGAGAAAATTACTTAGTTTGCTCACAAAACTGGATTCATGAGGAGTTAATTTATTTCCCCAGTTGAGATGCTAGGTTGGTTCTTGTGGATATCATGCGAAAGGGATGACCAAAAACTGTAATAATCTGAACGGGCCGTATTATCAATACTTAATAAAGAAATTGGGAGCTCTGGCTCCTGTGTTATCCAACAAAAAGACTTCGTAACTCGTAAGTTTGAAAAGTTGCGAATTGCCTTCAGTTTTTCTGCATTTGCGTGTTTTGTATTTCTTCGCTTAACGAGGCAACAGCTCTGTGTGCTGGAGTAATATATTCTTTACTCTTTAGCTGAAATTAATAATCTCAAATAACCACAACAAACAAACATACATAATGATTCATTGATGGAGTAAAACACATTACATGATTATTGGTAAACAAACAGCACGATGGTAAATGGTAAACAACACAAGGGTAAACAGATCAGATCACCAATAGAATATGCATTGCATACACTCATGGGATCGGGGACGAGAGGGTAGGGTCGCCGGCGCCGGCCTTTTCCTCCAGCATCGGTGCAGTCTCCGGCCAGCCAGCCCCATCACCCCTTCGCCCGGCGCCTACAGCGATCCGTCGATGCCAAAAGGCATCGGAGGCTCCGAGCAGGTGGCAGTACTGTCAAACGGCGGCTCGGGGAATCCAGTGAAGTTATCATCGGTGAATTCGCGATCTTCATTAGTACCAGGGGTAGGGCTGCTGGTGGTAAGGAAGGCGATAAGCTTCGGCTTCTTGAGCATCGGGCGGTGAGGAGTGGTGGAGGAAGAGGCAGAATCCCTCAGCTTAGGATCCGCGGTGAAGCTGAAGCAGGTCTTCACTGAGCTCGCCGGCGCCACCTTGTCCATCGGCGGCGGCAAGTTCAGGTTCACCGGGTTGTAGACCCCGTTACAGGGGGCCGCTGCCGCCTGGTAGGAGAACGAACCTGGCGGGATCGAGGGCACCGCCGTGATTTCCGTCTCCGGCCCCGCCACCGGCGCACGCGGGACGATCCTCGCCCGCGCTGTGCGCGTCACGTGCGGGAACTGGTACGCCAGGAACGCCGCGGGGTCGCTCGCCGCGGATGGCGGCTGGACGGAGAAGTGAGGCGCCGGCGCCGGTGGTGCGGGCGGCGCGGGGGTAGAGGGGCCGCGGCGGCGAGGCGTGGCGGCGACGGCGGAGACGAGGTCGGACGGCGGGGGGCTGGCGAAGTTGGGCCTGGCCCTGTCACCGTACAGGTCCCTGGCGTTGATGTCGTAGGCGCAGGCGGCCAGCAAGGCGGTGTCGTAGGTGCCCAGCCACTTCGTCTCCTTGGTCACCGGGTGCTGGATAGTCGCTACGTACCTGCGCGAGGGCGCCTTCTTCACGCCGCGGTACTTCTCCCTCCCCTCGTCCGCTTCCTTCAGAATACGCTCCCACTGCATCGCCTCCGCCATGAGCTCCGCCGCCAGCGCATCGAAATCCAGCCCCATCGGAGCCGCCATGGGAGCGCGCAGGGAAGGGAGGTTGGTGGATGGCTTTGTCGCGATGTGCTGCGACTGCGAGAGAGGGGGAGTGCGAGTGTGAGAACTGCTGTGTGAGGACCACGACGGGGGGGAGAGAGGGGGGTTTTAAAGGCGCGGATGGTCGCCAGGCGCCCACCGTCTCGCCGGCGCCGCAGCACATCACGCCGTGCATGCGGAGGAGTGCACCGCCAGGTGCAGGCTGTGCCAAGCGAGCTAGCGCTGGGCGTTTCCGGGCCTCCGTGCATGGGCTGCATGCCTTTGCATGGCATGCAACACTTTTATCTTCCACTCTTTTTTTCGAATCGTGAATACTCGCTTTGGCTGTTTCTAATTCTTGCCTCACTTTCATAGTTCATACATCACTACCAAAAACTAGAGCCTATTAGTTCAGTTTTTCCAAAAAACATTAATTTATCTCAAAACCTCAATCTCATATGTGTGGCAACAAATACTTCAGTCTTGAAAACCACAGTTTTTCTTATTTTTGGCGAAACTACAGTATTGGAAAATGAGGTCAACATCTTTTTTAAAAAAGATACTACAAAATTAATTACTACATATTGCAGATATCACTGTATACAAAACTGTTGTATTAATTGCTGATTTTTTAAAAAATAGGTCGTATCTTCCAAAATCACCAAAAAATACAGAGCGGCCGAACGGAACGCAACTTACATTTTTAGTAGTAATTATACTGCATTAACTCTATAATAATGTGAGTAACCTACTAAAGGCTATACAAGAGCTGCCAGAACCCTAGTGAAGTCGTATGCTCCATGGTATCCATTACCGCCCAATGACGGTCGGCTGAGGGTGGCTGCAGGGTCTATCTTCCGCACAAACATGCCCTAGGGGTTGCCTCTTGGGCCCTCGACCTTCCTTGTTCCGCGGAGAATCACCACTTCAATTTGTGACATGCATGCTGGATTTTGTCCCTCAATCTATATGCTTCCCTCACAAACAATAATAGTTGTACACAACACTACTAGATTGTCTTTCTCGCCCTTGGATACCCTCCTTGTTTGTGGCCCAGTTCTCATTTCCGGATTCATTGCATTAGCAACGTAGGTGGTTCCGATAATGTCATGATTTCTAGCTTGTTAGTACTCACAAGAGCAGTAGTTCTCACTGTTGCTACTCACGACAAATGTGGTTTCCTCCCCATTGCTCGTGCTCTCACAATCATTTTCCCGTTTCCATGATGGTCACCTCCCATTGCCTCTCTTCTTCATCATCACACTACTCGTGGTTTAGTTCCTCCTTGCCATTGTGGTGCACTTTTGAGATATCGAGGTCGATACAATTTTTTTTGCAATTGACTTAGTATTAGCAAAGCCGAAGTCTCGTACCCTTTATGCTTAATTGTATTACATATCCACACATCTTTTGTGAAATTAATTTGAATTATTTTAACATGTAATTAAGGTTTATTATTTTGTTGGTACCAAATAATTTATCACTTTAATGGATCATAAAATTAAGAATTTTTTGTTGGTTCCAACCATTTGTATTTCGGCCTAAGTATTTCTGTGATACATCAATTCGAGTCAAACTCAAATAGTAGGTTGAAAATATGAAGAAAATTCAGTATCCTTGGGTAGAATATATATAAAACAACAAAACAGGTCCAACGTACCTATAAATGCTAAACAAACACATAGTTGTTCTTCCTAAACAATCATCGATCCAAGATGCAATATTCACTTTCAGTACTTAGATGTTTGATCATGTGTAATATGTGGCTACACTACTCTAAATAATTTTAGGATAAACATGACATAAAATATCCTTCAAGTCAGCAAGAAATATACACAACCTATAGTAATTCACTACACATAATTCTCTACTAACGTGGAGTAACCTACTCACGAGACCATATAAGAGTAGCCAGAACCCTAGCAAAGCCCTATTCGGATTGACCGACAGAGGCAAACGTGCCTATCATATGTGCAAACATTCCCTAGGTGCTTCTCTCTTGCACCCTCAAACTTCCCCGTTGGGTGGAGGATCACCGCTTCAAATGTAACAATAGATATAAGCATGTGTAGTGTTCACGGGGTATATAAGCGAAGGCAAGCGTGGTAGTTTAGAAGCTCTGCAAACTAAGCTAGTGATTCTTGGGGATAGTACTTCATTGCGAGAAACTACTAGTAAAAATATTGCATGAACACATGTGTTTAATTATTGTAGATTTTGAAATGGACATTGCTACAAATTGTTGCCAGCCACTTTTTAGTCCTATGGTGTGGTCAATTTACCAGTTGAAGCTTATGTTTTCAGAAAGACCATGTCCGGCCAACACCTTCCAAATAAAGAAAGTTTGCCCCTCCCCCTCCTTATCATGTGATAAAGCACATGGCAGCATTCTCAAATGCCATATCTGCAACCCGGTGTCTCCCTGGCAAACCTATTGCTTCTTAAAACAATGGAAGTAGCAGGAAAACAACAACAAGAAAATGTAATTAAACTCATATAATTAGTTTTCTGCCAAACCAATTTTCCAAAAACAATAACAAAAGGTGAAATAACCTCATGACTTGTTACATCCCAAAAATGCACCAGATTCCAAACAAAAAGGTACATTCATTTGCATTAATATTGGTTGCCCCAAAAATACTCCTAGTTTGTTGCACACCCAACAAGATTTCATCAAATTCAAAAGTAAAACACATGCATTTACATTTTCATTAGTTGTCATACTCCTACTTTGTTACATACAGTAAAATGCACTAGAGACAAAATAAACATGCATTCCATTCTTATTACTTGTTGCACAGACTATGGGCAAAACCACGTCCAGGTGAAGAGGTCAAAGATTTAGTTCCCTAAATATGTTCATAACAACGTTGCGTAAAGAATGCATGATCTAGGTATTACATCTATAAAAAGTTAAATCCAAATTATGTTGTTTAAAAGTACCAAGTATTTTATTGTTGTGTTTAAAAGTTCCATCACAGGGCAAGTAAATTGTTCAAGTAGTTACAATACTTAAAACATTAGTTGACACATATGGTTGTGTGAAGGTATATTCTAAACTCCAATATTGATGAACCATGCTAATTACATGAATAGTATCGGCCAATAACTTCAATTCTGCTTTAATTGTCCTAATTAACATTCTACCCAAAAAATAAAAAACATTCAATGGTCATCATTACCTATATGGGTACATATTTTTGTAGCTATAAATAACACTAATAATGGAGAAAATATGCCTTGCAAGTAGAAATATTTCGAATTGTTGGAAGTGGATATGATATTGACTGGAAAAACTATGTTTAGTGTAAGAAATGAAGCTCAAAAATTACATAGATATAAGTGTGTCAGTGGTAATGAGAGACACAATGGGGTTCCTACCAATTCAAAAACTACATTCCGTTTAATTGAAATACATATTTAACCAAACTAAATTACATTTATGCTCATAGATAAACTACCTATATAGCGCCACAAAATCCATGTTGCACATGAGTTCTCCCGAGAAAAAATGCTAATATTACCATTAACTAGATATGTACAAACAATTTTGCTTGAAACCTACATCTGGTGCTAAGGCTGGCAATTGTGCATAGAATCTAGCACGACACCATTTGGTCATAAACTACCACGAGCGTAAGGCATGTAAACAACTAAAACTATAGAAAAATTTAATTAGGGTGTGAAAATAGAGGCTGTATTAAACATAACAATGAAAACTGGAGAACTACCCTACATGCATTGTTGGTCCAGCCCCTGTCGCCGAGTACAGTCGACCAACGATGAGATTCCGGTGAGACGTCACGCACGTATACCCGAGTATCCTTCCTACCGTGATGCACAAGTTCAGCTAGCTAGCTGAACCTAGCTTAATACATTGGTGATCAGCTAGCACAACTCCACGACTCCGCACGCGCAAAAACAATTGATTGCCACAGTGTGTATCGCACCTGTTGTTTGCTTGTATTGATTTCTAGGTAATGCTTCACTGCGAGTAGCTCATGGGAGTCTAGGTCATGCCGATGTATACCTATCTAAATGTGTCGTTATCGCCCTTACACCACCGGATCAGAGGTTTTCCCCTCTTCCTAAAAATTAATTCCTAGTCCTTGATTTGAGGGCGGCAGGCATTGATGTTGGAATCAATTAGACTACAAGGGGCATGTGGGAGGAGGCTACGCAGAGGTCAGGGGATCTTGCAGACCAACCTTATCTGCCTCATCCCCCGAGACTTATGGAGGCAAGGGGATCATCCTCTCCTTGAATCTCTTGTTGGAACCGCTGGATCCAGACAAGTACACATACATTACATACATTTTGAGGCCACACCCAAGAAGAATGAAATGAAGCGGTGCTCGCAGTCGAGTAGCTCATGGAGAGCAGCGCTATCAAGGTCATCTCGTATAATAACAAAAGTGATTGCCAGGTCAGAGGACTTCCCAACGCGGATCACACGGATGAGACGAGATAGGATAGATTATGGTCATCTACGATTTAGAAAATGTGTTATCAAATATTATGCATGCACCTATACATGTCGCTTACAGTTCACAATGTTGTACAATGATTTATCCATAGCTTATTTGAATTAAGCCATTGTCTATATGGAAATCAGATTTGCTACCATTGGTGATACCTATGCATACATGGAAGATCGTTCTATGTGGTTCGTAATTCAGCTATCATTCATGTACTAGATGACCGGTTGCGCCACTGGCGCAAAGGCAAAATCAGGCCAGAAAGTAAGCCATAATTTTGGCACAAATACATGTCACTATATGGCCGTATTAATAGCAAAAGCAAACACAATATTAAACATAATTTGGTGGCCCTGATAGGAGATGATTTAATTGCTTTAAATAACTTCCATGTAAGTAACACAACAATTTGTGTTAACCTTCACAAAATGGCAACCCACCTTACAAAGATAATCAAAATTTAGTCAAACGACCAAAAGAAGAAAAAGGTTCACACTGAGTGCAAACAAAAGTTTTTCAAGAAGGTTGCTTGTCATTGTATTAAATTTGGAAGAGAGCAATTACAAGATTGATTACAAGCCACCTCATGTGAACTAAAATCCTGAGTTCTCACCCCTCTAAGATTGTTCTTTTCGCCACCTCCCACAGTGCCAATTCATGCAAGGTCACCTATAGAACTTGTTACAGAGTTGCAATCTTACCATCAATATATAGTCCTTACGTTTCTTTCCTGCCACAATTTTCTCATTCCCATAATTCGCCATTGTTGTCACCTTCAGTACCCGCAATTCTTGGACTATATATTGGTTTGTGGGCTCCAAACAACTAAACCGCTGAGCTTGACAAACTCTGGTCCCGCAATTTTGAAGGGCAGTGCATGAGCAGCTGGTTCACATCTTCCAAAGCTGATCGCATGAAGTGCAGCATGGACTGAAGAGCAATCTGATTACATAAACTGCAAGCAAAGTATTGGCAGACAATTAAAGCAGTACAACTTATCATTGCAAATAGTCCTAAACGGCTAACAAAATGAAATGCTCAATGTCCTGATGGCATGAGGATTTGTAAATCTAACTCGACAAAACCAAAGATAATAGGTCAAAAAACAAACACGTCCTATCCATTACCATGGTAAGTCTTATAACCATAGACTATCTCATATACAACAACTATACCAAGTCTCAAGTGAGACTGGTTAAAGTCCGGATACCTCTCATCTCACTTCAGATAAAATAGAAAAAACAAAATGTAGGCATCACGATCCCTGACATTAGGCATCCCGTCGTAGATAATAGCTATTGGTTGCTTGAGCAGGAAAATAAAGATCATAATAGCCAAATGGCAAGAAATCGTCACGCACAACATAACAGTGGAATAAATCATATGTTCCAATCCCTTTTCATCATACGAATCACTGTAAATGATTAATTAGTGATGCCAAAGCAGCAAAATACAGTACCTATATTACCTGATCTGTAACATAGGAAGTGAGCTTGCCAGGAAATTTAGAAACATATTAAAGCTCTAGGGATGAGCAATTGAGCATCAACTCCATTGTTTCATACTCACCTAATATCTAAAAGGAAATATATAGGTTTCAGTGAATATATATAGTACCATGTACTGAAGTTGAGAGACAAAGCAGCCAAGTGCAAAACGCACATAATATCACGATCACAACTATATGGTGATATTCACTTTGAAGCTCACCATGCAAAATGATAACCCACATCCTGATAACCCACATGAATCTTTAGAAGAGATAATGGAAGTCTGGAACACAAATGAAAAAAAGGAAATTCAGAGAGATCTATATCATCACATAAAATTATTCGAAAGTAGCAGAATTGTCCAAACATCTTAACTGAATAAAAAATACAAAAAAAATACACATTCAGTCTCTTTTAGAACTACAACTCGGGATTATGACTGGATCAGCACATACTATGTGCTGATGGTAATTATATCATTGATGAATATGAAATGAAAGGGAAGAAAAATACTCCACATAAAGTAGAACATTGACCATATCAGACGAACTCATCCCAATTAATCTGTTGAAAAAATCCTACTAATCCGTTTCAACCATGCATTCAAGCTCTGTAGGTTGTGCCATTTTTCTTACATAAGTATCAATTCTATGCGTTAACTGGAATGCCACCAAAAAGGTATGTCCGTGTACTGAAACAACTAACTTTTTCAAAATTTACTCAATGCTAGAGCTAGAGTAAATAGACAAGTAATAACAAGAAAATATGACATGGCAAAACAGATCCAGGGATCATCAGAGTGCTCACCTACATAGCAAAAAAACGAGAAAATTTATCACTGCTAAGTTTGCAGTGGAGAAGATCATCTGGAGATGCCACTCACCAATAAAGAATCGACACCTAGATGTGTCCTGTTTGAGACCGTCGTCGGCGATGTTTCTGCTATGCCATCTAACCTATTCATAACGTACATCAGAATTCATGCAAACCTGCATATTTTTTCGTACTCGCATGAGCTTAAACTTGAATTCAGATAGAGATTACCTCACCTCGTGGCGCTACATGTCGTCTTCGTCGGCAAACATGAATTGTGCTGAACCACCGTCATCATCCTTGTCTCTGCTATATAAGTCAATAGTTTTAATTTTTCAAAATTGAATGGAAGAGCAAGCTTGAGAGTATTGATATTAAACATTGATAATTGCACTCAAGTTATAGAATTTACTCTACCACAATGAGGGCAATTTAGTTTCAATAGTACAAATTGGCTGCCAGATGATAATGGTTATAGCGCCTTTACAAAGTAACAGGTGGTAAACAAGTGGCAAACATAAGACACGCTTAGCATAACAGGTTATGAAGAAATGGTTAAATCGAATATAATCCTACTTGAGCCGTGACAACAGGCATCTGGCAGCCAATTTCCTTTCACTGCATTTGCTGTTCTTTTTTCCAATTTCCTCTTTCACTGCATTTCACTGGATGTGCTATTCTTCCAGCTCTCTGGAGCAAACTGCTCAAGAGTCATGAGCTGAGCTGTCTGAATACATGTCCATGGATGAGCCATCCGAAGCTATGGGATTCGGTTCACAGTTTTGAGCCGTTCGTAAAGTACCATGATGCAAACGGCTATTGTTGCAGGCATCGGGCTAACGGGCTGGATAATGTATTTGAAAAGACCGCCTAGTTCTTGAACTGAGTTAACCCTTGGTTTCCTATTGCAAATAAACTCGGAGATGGTCGCTGGCTGCTTATGTTGGGTACATGCACAGTGGCTTGAGTGCTCTGGCTTCCATACTGTGATCTTGGAGAGGCCAACAAATTGTCTCCTCCATACTGAATCTCATGCGCTAGTTCACCTGAAAGACAAAAAGAGCAGCTGGTTAAACAACAACGCACACTACATAAATTTTTACTTGGGCGTAAGGGAATCCACTCTGTCAAGAACTGCATGTTAAATTACTATTCTCTGTAATTTACTTGATCACAACAATCACAACTGCACTTCTATTGCTGAAAACAAACAGAGAAAAGAACTAATCCCAAATCCTAGTGGCAAGATCACGCTAGAAGCAAAGGGAAACATACTGACGGAATTATACGTCTAAATAGGCGTAAAGAATCCACCTGAATTTATCACCACCCATTTGCAAGTAGGCTGAGCTAATTGTCCAGGTGTGCTGAAAAACAAGGGCCATGCGCTTTTTTGACAAAGAATGATAGTAGTTCATTTAGATTCAAGCAGTAAAATATATATAAGCCAAGGCGTAAGTACGACACAACTAATCAATTTGAATGACGGGGCTGCTGGAGTCAATACTACAAATCAACCATATCCTCCTTATGACGGAACAAGCTTCGTATAGCACATAGTCTCTACTCTAAGGAGTTGGCTACTCTGTGTTGAGCAATCGGTAACGACATGTATATAAGATCAAATAAGTATATCTTGTAACAGAAGTATATCTGTACCATTATGGAGGCACTCAGGGTGTACTCCATAATGCTAGCCATCTAATACCTGGGCGTAAGGGAATCCATTGGCAGCTTCTTTCTCGCCAACTGGTAGCCAGCCACCAAGTACTTGAACTATTTCATATACGACTACACGAGAATAAGAAAAGAAAATTTAGCAGCCAAATCACCACAGCAGCCCAATTGGTCAGATGATAATTTTGCGAATTGAAAATATCTGCATCAGTATATTTCCTAGATAGCATATAAAACGAGCAAACATGACATACAGAGATAAACAAAAAAGCTTCATTTGCTATCTCAAGCTTGTTACAGAAAAAATTGTAACTCAAAATAGAGGAAAGAACTCAGCACTACAAAAATATTCAGATTCTTGAGGTTCTGAATAGTGCATACCTCGTCCATAACTCTTTGGATTATACATGTCCAAGATTACTGAACCAAGCAAGCAACTTCAAGTCCTTTAAGGTACAAATCAAGCAACCCAATTGCTTATATTGGTCTGCCGGTAGACCTACAGTGAGTCCACGACTTAGATCTTGCAGCAATATAGCATCTGATTGCAACTAAGAAGTCTATTTAATCCCCTAGCTTCCATCTAATCAACTATTATGATAAATAATATCATATTATTTGTATTTATGAGCTACTCAGCGAAATAGTTTAAACCCTGCATTCAAAATCTGTAGGTGTACCATTTTTCTTACAAAAGTATCACTTTATGCAGCAATTGGAATGTCAACCAAAAGCTACAACCCTGTACTGCAATTAGTAACTTTTTATAAACATTAACTAAATGGAACGGCTAGAGTAAATAATGCAGCCACCCCCAAATCACATAACATTAATTTTCAAGGACTAATTACCAGCCCAAACTAAAATATACAACTCTCGTAAACTGACAGATCAGAGAGACGGGAGAAACATACCGGTAATGCAACAGACTTTCACTGAATTCAAGAATATACAACACACTTGGAGACAATTATGCTGAATAAAACAAACATGAGACGAGGATCTATGACTCACCATGAAAAAAATGATCTTATTGGCAATGAATGTGGCTCCATGTCCAAAACGTATATGTAATCTGTACTTGCTCCATATAACAGGATTCAACTAAATAAATTTATCGTCCGGCATACACTTGATCTCGCCTTGCATCAGGATTCAACTAAATAAATTTATTGTCCGGCATACACTTGATCCCGCCTTGCATCCCCTCATCAACAAAGCTGTGAAGTACCTCCAAACCTCCAGGCTGCTAGTCTACCTGAACTTGCCATTTAGAACAGAATCAAAATTAATTACCATGAATAAGGTCAATACATAAAAGATAAAACCATGCATTGTATCTCAAAAGGCACCTCTAAAGGACACATCTTTAAATCTACGCAGATATGCTTGAAAGTATGAGGTGGAATTATCCTAGGCAAACATCCAACAAGTCTTGCTCTCTTACTCTTGCTGTCCTCAGAGAAAATGTTCGCAACAATACATACGGCATATCCTCCATTACTTCTTAAATTAAAAACTGAAAAATGAAACTCATCTCATTGGCCCATAGCTTTCTCCTCAATCCTTGCTTCTCACAAAGAGTTTTCAGTTTCACACATGCAATTAAATACCTCTCGAGAAGTGTGGAAATTTTCTAGAACCACGGCAACCTGCCTAGCTAGGTCTGAAGACAAGTGGACCAGACGCTGCAAGTTCTTTTCCTTCACTGTTTTCAAGATCCAAAGCGGCTGAAAGATGGGAAGCAAAAAGTGTTAACAGAACGTGGTTGTCCCACCATGGGAATACAAGAGAGAGAGGATATTATTGCAGAAATTCAGTATTGCGTACTGTTACAATGTTGTCTGAGTGACCAACATATCTCTTGACAGTAGCATCCTCACAGACAACATATGTGGCCTGGCAACCGATAAACCAGTGGTCCAGTAATTTTGCACCTTCTTTAGTAGCAGCATCAGATATCTGCAGACAAGATGCCTTTTTTGTAAAACACGGTTCATGCAATTTAACAAGAGATATCTTGTGAAGATGATTCCAGTGAAAGGGCGACAATTTCAGAATTTATTTAGAGAACATGCATTGCATTATTTGGCTGATTGTTTTATCTACCAATTCTCTTCTTCATTTAGTTCTGTCAGTATGACACTCCTTCAGCAGGAGCAGCCCAAAAGACTAAATTTTCTTCCTGAAACCTGTGGTTTAGTACGCTGAAGTGCCAACCATTATGGAAGGAGGCAGCAATTGACGTTACCTTCTTCTTCATCTCGCCAGATATCCCGGGGTCAATGTAGATCGTGTGGTCCGTAAAAACGAACACATCGTGTTCAGGTCCTTCTCTATGAGCCTGAAGCTGGTGCCTCTGGCTTGCATCCGAGCAAGCTTTGTCTTGAAATACCATTGGTGGGAGGCATGACTTCTCATCAACAGGAGTTCCAACAAGCCGGTTGAAGTCCCCGAGCGGCCGGCCGTTCTCCCCAATGTTCTTGATACTGTACAGGGATTCATCCAGCCTCACTGCAGCAGAAGCAACATCAATCAAGCGGTGCGCTGGACAAGTAACTGACGAGAACAGAAGAGGAGGAAGTACTGATTGTCTTACTGTTCCTCCGAACGCAGTCCACAAACCAGCCCAGCGTCACGACGAACAGGCCGTTCCTGGGACCGTGCTTCAGCGCGTGCTCGAACTTGCGGCCGGCGAAGCTGTGCTGTGCGTTAAGGAAGCAAGCATGGTATAGCCTGAATTTCGAAAAACGAACATAGCAGCAGATGAGTTTTGAATAAATGGAATGTTGCGCGTCAAGGATATCTGCACCACGAGATGAGTGCATTTGGGGTGCAGGCTCCCGCTGTACTCGCCCCCCAGCCGCTCCGCCGCCTCCTTCACCTGACCCCTCGCCTCTGCAGAAGAAAAAAAAAATCCCCAAACGACGAACAAGAGCCCCTCAGCAGACGAACTTCCGAGGCCATCCCTGTCCAAATCGAGAAGCGAGCGGCTCACCTTTGGACAGCCCCGTGACGCAGACGACGAGGCCGGCGAAGGGGCCGCTGCTCCGCCGAACGCCGAGGAGCGGAAACGAAGTCACCGGCGGGGCTGAGCAGCGCGTGCCGATCCTCCGCACATCTCGGACTCGTCCGGAGATGGAAATCTTGAGCCTCAGGTGACGTTGGAGGAGCTTCTCGAGGCGGCGCACCGTTCCCCTGGCCGCCCACGCCGCCATCTATCTCCTGCCCGCTCCCCCAGCTGCCTGCACCATCGCCCTTCTGCCGTGCCGCCGTCCTGCTCCCGTCCGCTACGTCCGCTCGCCGATGCGTTCTGGATGAGTTCGATTGCATGGAGACAAGGGCACTGGGAGGAGGTCGGTGGGGAGGAGAGAACGGGGTGGGAGGCGGTGGGGAGGAGGGGAGACGAGAAGAGGCCAGAGAGAGACGGGGGAGAGAGACGGGAGGCGCCGCCATGGTGAGCTCGTCCGATTGGGGAGGAGGAAGCGGGCATTGGGGAACTGGTTTTGTTCCCCGATCTAGGGTTTCACTGTGTAACAAAAGAAGGCACGCAAATGAGTTGGGTTGCAGCCTCTGTTCGTTGGTCCCGCTCGCGTCTGGCCCCATTTGTCATTGACTTAATAAGAGAAGTGTCATGTAACAAAAAAAGTTACCAATCGAACGGCTGGGGTAAAACGTGGGATCCAAAATTCACTGTTGCCCTGCCATCCAACGAAGGAGAAGCACGCGGAGCGCTGGGATAGCTGAGGAGCCGGGTAGGCTAGCGCCCTTTAGAGTAGTAATGTTAACTGCGTCTATCAACCATGTGCCACGTGCCTGGAAGTATCTCTCTCTCCCCACCGGAACCGTCCCAACCCAATCCCCACCACCACTCCTCCCATTCTCCCCCGTCTGCAACAACCACACCCATAGCAAGCCCCTAGTCTGGTGCCGCCTCGACGGCCATACCTCCTCTCCCCGTAGCTTGGTGTTGGTCTCCCGTTCCATGCATCTTGTCAGTGATGCGCGGGTGGCACCGACCTCCTGTTCCATGCCAGGGAAGGCATCGGGGTACGCACGGCAACCATCAGAAGCACCGGGCTATCATCCCATAGCGGTTCATCTAAGACGGCGCAGACCCTTGGGTCATTGGGTTGATGCTATCATGGGCGGTGTCATGGACTTCCCACCATGGAGCCACATGCGGTTCCCTTTGCCACCAAATCCCGTTGAGCGGAGACGTGTGGAGGTGCACGAAGTAGGATCAAATGATCTAGGAGACAATGTCGGCGCATCCAATGGTGGTAATCAGGAGCACCTCTACCACCCTAGAGGCACTATCTCGCGGTACGGGAAAGCAATGGCTCCGGTCAGAACTCACACGAGGATGGCACCTCTAGACTCTTGGTGGTCAATGTGCTAGAGAAGGCGGTATATCAAAGAGCAGTCAATGTGCCAGTCAAAACTCACGCGAGGATGGCACCTCTCGTTCCTTGGTGGTCAATGTGCTAGAGAAGGCAACAACAAGAACAGTACACCGCTGCTCCACGGTATTGTGGAAATCTTGACCTCGAGCTCACCCGAGGGTGGGGTGTGGAGAAACAAGGAATGACTCTGTTAATGCCTTAACGGTGTTACTTTAGATGTAGGGTGTAAAATGCTCTATAGTATGATTGAATGGTTGGATGAGTGTGCATAGCTAGTACCCGCCACTATATTACTATCATGAATATGTTCATGTATATAACAATGTGAAAATCTATAATACCATTTGATGTCATGAAACCACAAGCATATAAATAGAAGTATATGCGACGATAAGAGCACACTCCCACTTTTTCTTCAGAAAAAAACATAGCTAACCACTTAGTATTTTTTTTCATTTCAAGATGCACTTTTGAGGTTCTTCAAAACACTTTGGATTTGTGATTGTATTAGACATGTCAGTAATTGTGTCGTTGGTTTGGCGAAAATGTATATTCCCTATGGTTGATACTCCCATATTGTTTGGAACAACTTGTTATATATTAGAGTAGGTTTGGTTAAACCATTGCCATGATATTTCCGTTTTTAAATAAACCTGTATGAAGTCAGAAACTTGAGGGCTAGGATGGTGGGGGCACAAAGAAGAAATTATGAAAGAAACATCACCAACACATATTTTTTACATGTTCAGGTGTATTTAAAATAAAACCTATTGTATAGATGATGAAACATAAATCAAGAGGGAGTAGTAATTAAATTCCAAAAGGTAATTGGTTGGCACGCGATGGTTACATTCGTTTTTTCCATTGTGTATGAATCCTAGCATTCCACTTATTATTATGCAGAACTAGCCTTATTTGGAAGTTCGGAGAATATAGAAGGTTAGCTTAAATTTTGAGATATTTACTACTGAAAAAAATATTTGCTTCAAAAAATCCTAGGTTTATCAATAATTTATTCTCCTTTACAAATATTTTAATTTTCACTCCTTTTTAAAGTGTCATCTTAGTGTATGCCTCTGCAATCATCATCGTAATACTCTGATCATTAGCATACAAGACTTCTGTTGGATTTCCCTTTTGAAATAATATAACTCAATATATCAAAAGTGGTTTGCATTTGCTTACCATAAGTTTCGACTTGGACTCAAATTTATGTACCAAAAATTATGTATACCTAATTGTTTCCATTTTGGCCTAATTTATTTTGCAATACATGTATCTGAGCCAAATTAACATAGTTGGCCAGAAAAGTGAGCAAAAAATATAGGTCATCATATAGTGCAAATATAACATATGAATATGGGTTCAACATATCAGAAATGTTGCAAATGAATGTTTTTTTCTAGTGTGCATATTCCTAATCAAACACCCAAGATAAAAGATTCACTACGAGTACTCAGGTATTTCATTTTGAATATTATGTTGCCACACTTCGCTGGTTAATTTTAGGATAACCATGACACGAAAATCTGTAAGATACATGGACAATAATGCCTAGTAATCCAGTACACTTTTGTTGTCCACTGCTAAAATTTGAAATTGTAGTAGGGCGCTATTTCGTAAACTAATGCATCACATTATCCAATGTCATTTTTGTGGACGGTGACTCAGGACATGGCAATCGCAGCGAGCACAAAACACAAACAATAAAATGACAACCCAACTGTGCAAGCCTTTCTTTGCTGCGAGCTTTCAAATCCTCGTAGGCAAGTGACCCGGTGAAGAACACACTAGGTGTTTCTCGATAAGACTACGCCAGAGTGACTTTCTTTGGCTTAATTACAAGCAAGTTGTATATGCATCTGTCATCCACCATGTAGATGGTAGGTTTCAGAAGACATAGTAAGGTGTGGGGTTACTTTCTTTAAGGTGTTGTAAGGTTTTCTGAAATTGGAAAAATTAAGCAGCATTTGTTGACATCTCCTGGATCACTACTGACCATCCACCGAAAATCTCTCACAGCACTCTAGCTATATCTCCAGGCCGGGTAATGTGATGCATGACATACTGGACAACTAACTTTGTTTCATGCTATTAACGTCCCAGGCTCCCTGGTATGCATGAGTTCTACTACTTTGGATTGATACTATGGAACTCGTCGGTTCACTCGGCCAGGCCCAACGCATGCATGGACATATGGAGATCAATGTCAGTTTATGGATTTGCCGAAGATACAACACCCACATGCATATGGTGGAGAAGAACATACGAGTATTTTCGCAGCACCACATCTGTGTGCTTTCTTTTCTCTTATTCTGAACTCACCAAAATACATACGGGTACATAGCATTATATAGCCTCACACGCACACATGGTCAAGGCCACAACTCCTTGATCCTATTTCTACTCCACTAGCTAACTGCATGCACGCACGCCTCGCACACGTTTAGCATTAGCACAACTAACTACCTAGACCACTAACTCACATATACATGCAACACTTTGATAGACAGCTTAATCTCACGTATTTGCCTCAACTAACTCAGCTCATGTATAGCTAGTCTTTCGGCCGCCAACTTGCAGATCTACTCTTGTCATCAGCTGCATGTACCGATGAGTAAAAACACATCTAGGCCTTTAGAGACTACGACATGCATGTACTTTCAGCTAGTAGCTTCACTTGACGATCGATCCGGCTCGCGTCTTGTCGATCGATCCATCTACTTTGCCATGATGCCATACATCGACTCTACTAGTCTTAGACTGACCAAAAACAAACAAAAATAAACTCAATGAACTACTACCTAACAAGATTTGTTCCAACATCAGTAACCCCACTCAAGCGCAGCGTGTTGCTTTGGCTAGAGTCATTGTTTCCGGGAACGCCTCAATTAACACCGGATGTAATAACACGGCCAAAAAACGTTGTGCAAAGAGCCTTTGGGGGATAAATCCCGGAAGGAACTGGCCTTCAGTTTCTTGTAGTGCATGGCCTGTAGTGGACTGCTAGGGGTCAGCCGGGTGTCCCTGACGAAGCATTCTCAGGTGGTAGCATCTGTTCAGTTTTGCTTTCGGTGGTGTTGGCTGATGGAAATGGTGAGTGACATTGTCATATACTTAGTGCTAGGTTACATCTCTCACCAGCAGCAAAGATGCATGGATAAGGTGATACGTGGATCCGCTAGTAGAAGCCTAAGATCACCCCATATTGTGTGCCTTTAGTCAATTGCTTATGTACACGGTTTCTTTCTCGGTCTACCATGAGTAGATGAGAATTTTTTTTTTTTTTTTGACAGGAGTAGATGAGAATTAATTGAGAAGTGCACAATACTGGAAAGCACAGGTCATGTGTAGGGCGAGGATAACGCCTTTTCAATAGAAAGATTGAGAAATGAGAGAGAAATCTATAAACAAAGTTATCATCTTGTGGTTCTTGCATTTGAGTTGCAGCATTGTTTACAAACGAACACGCATGATGCGTTCAGGCATGCATATCATAGTGAGGACGAGATGATGCATGTGGGTGACGCAGCACAGACCTTTAAGCACTGCTTTTGAGCGTCATGTGTTACGTGCGCTAACTTATTTATCTGAGAGGTGTTAAGTTTACAAGGCCAGCGTACAGACAAGTAGTATAGGTAGGAGTAAGGCAGACGTGTATCTATGTTTTGAGAACTTCTGACCTGATTTCACCAAGGAAACATTTTTTTTCCACCAAGGCAACATTTGTTGTTGTCTCATAGATATCTAGCTAGATCATGTACTTTATCCATATGAATACAAAACAGCTAGCTCAAAGTCTGATCAGACTCTACAAACTTCAACGTAATGTTATTGACGAGGGTTAACTCGACAAATGTCCTAGATGAAGGACTTAGGATCGGGGGAATAGGACTTCGGATAAACTCAAAGGTAAAATCAGTCAAACAAGGTGTATATCGAGAGTAAAACGTGGTGGTTGACTTGGCTTACTTTCAATCTGTCCCTGACCGTCCTCTCCTGGCCCCTACATATAGGTGGCCAGGTCTCAAGGAACCGGAGGGGTCCTATTCATATTACAACATCGGCATACGACATGAACTCGTATTTCGACTATGATTATACTTGGGCCTAGCTTAACGGGCCTCAGGGGTACTCAAGTAACAGGCTCTATTATCTATACCCTTGTCAGTAGCCCTCGAGATTCTACTAGAATTGTAGATTCGTGTTGAATCTCAAATCTTCATATCTTCGACTTGATCAATCTTTCGACTTCTTCTTTTTCCTGTATTCAAAAAATAATCAACTTTCATTATATTATCTCGCAAGGGGTTTTGGTAAACAAGCCTGATAGCTCTGACGGATCAAGAGGCCAGTTAACTGCCGGAGCAGATACTTGCCACCTACTTCAAACTCAATCCCCTTGGACTTGAATCTGGGAAACTGGTCAAACCCATTCTTTTGCCGCATTTAGGACTTACAAAGAACGAGTTCCAGTGGTTCTCAGGGTACCCAGTGCGTCCACCAGGATTTTCTTCGCGTCGTAGACACGGAAAGTTACTAGCAGAGCGCATCCAGGTGCGTATACCAGGCCACACAGGACGGATCCTGGGGTCTTACCTTCATGATTTCTATGACCATGACATTCAAGCTTTGTCGCGATGACTTAGCTTGAGAATCATTTGACTTCTTATTGCAAGCCTTGTTTGACTGTTGAAATGTGCCAAATATTCGAGTTGTTCTTCAAATAACTCATGAATAACTCCCGATGGGAGTAATCGATTTTTATTTTGTCGACAATGAAGTCGGAGATTGTTGTCGACGAAAGGTAGTCGATTACGCCTTTGATTTTTCTTCAATGTTATCCATTATCATCGGGTGCATGACCAGTGCTCCCGATGGGAGTAGCCCCCGAGGCTATAGCCAAAAAAAATCGGGTATAGGCTCAAAATATACATATTGTCGTCTTAACTTTTCTCCTGCGATACTCTTGGCACGATTGTGCTTAGATGCTCTTCCAGATCTTCTCGTGATAGTAGCCCCCGAGTTCATGAGGGGGTGCGTTGTGTTCTTTTATACACTCCAATGTTGTTCGTCCACATTGCTCTTTATCCCTATAACTTTGCATGTGTCTTTTCCCTGTCCTTTATATGTTGTCGCTGCCTTATTTCCTGCTCGGGGCAAAATGTAAAAGCCGGTAGATTTATTTGGACCTGTAACTTGCTGAGGCCCACGAAAGGTTGCTTATAAATAAAGTTCGCCGGCTAGGGAAAAACCCTAATCCCTTCATTATGTCGTCGTGGTGAAACAACATATGCCATGGGATGGCTTAAATGGGGGCCGAACTAGATGCTGGTGGATTCGGGAGAGGGGAACGAGCTGAAAAGCACGACAGAAAGGAACACAGATCTACCCAGGTTCGGGGCTCTCGTAAGGAGATAACACCCCTACTCCTGCTCTACTGGTTATATACTTGGATCGATGGAGTACACAACAATGGTGCTTCCAAGCTCTCTGCTAGAGGAGGAAGATAAACTGCTAAGTGTAGGAACACCGAATGACCAACCCCTTACTAGGGCTCCCTGTGCCACCTTATATAGTGGTGGCCAGGGTTACAACGGTCACATGAGACCAGGAGACACCAACTACACTCCAAACATGACCTGCTGACGATGGCTGAGACCCTTGACTTTGCCCGTGATTGCTCTCGATGGGACTCCACATCCCTGTACCTTGTACTTCTTGGACTGTGACCTTACCACTGTGAGGTAAGGGCTGTACTTGTGCACAGTGAGGGTAGGTAAACCACCACTGTGCACCCTGTCAACATGATCTCCCTCCATACCTGGCAGAATCTCTCCTTGATTGTAGGGACATGACACCTTGGTTGACTTATATATCCCTGATATGACCGTTGGCCATATCCTAGACCTATATGCCGGACCAGCGACCTATGAAGGTCGGGTAATCCGCCTCCCTGCTCCTGCACATCATATCAAATAAGTTAGGCCGACATATCTATGCATATGCCGGCACTCCTCAACAAGTATCCCGGTTATACCGGCATATCTGAATAGTGGCCGAGATACACTTATATGCCGGTATGGCTGACACTCTTATATTCCGGCCAAACCCCTCCTTGGTCAACCGACATAAAGTCAACCATATTCCTTGTATCTTTCTAGTCTCTTGACCCTACCGGGGGTCATCCCCCCGACACTAGTCCCCGAAGTTGTCGAGGTCCCCCAGTCTTAACTGAGGGGCCTTGGCAGGTTCAACATGATATCTGTTTCCTCATATTCCGGCTTTTGACCATACACCGGCGATCATCCTATAAGCCGGCTCCTCTTTCTTCTCCAAAAGTTAATTTGGCCGGTCCCAGGGTATTCCGGACGGAACTGTTCAATGCCCGGTCATGCCGGCACATAATTAAGGCTTCCTCGAGAAGCTAAGTCCGACAGTTTGCATCGAAACTTGCAACTGCCCTGCCACCACGAACGGTCACACGATGCGACGGTTCACAGTGCATTTAACTCTCGCCATCATTGCGTAGTGGCACGGTTATACGAACCGCCGCCCCACTCCATGCCGCCACGTGGCGACTTGCCGCAGAAACGGTCGGGGTAGTGGAGCACTACCACCCCCACGACCCTCACCTGGCGATGTATAAATAGGGCGGCGGGGGTAAAACCTCTCATTTTTACCCCACACCATCGTCTTCTTCCTCCGTTCCTCTGTCCCTTGCGCTCCGCCGCCGGATCGAGAGAACAGAGAACCCGCGCCGCCGTTGACCTGCTCCACGCCGGCGCCGACGCTTGACGACGTCCGACACCTTTGCCGACGACACCGCCTCCGCCGCTCCTCTTCCGCACTGTACCGGGGGAAGTTGAATCTTCTTCTGGGAGCTCGCCGCCGTTCCACCGCCGGCGCTTGATCTTCGGTGAGTCCTTCATTTTCCTCTGTTCTTCTCCTTCTTTGCCTCGGTAACCGTGTTCACTTAGATCTCCGGTAGCTTCTTTGCTTAGTGTCTCACGGATTCGATTAGCATTGCCAGTGACGCTCTTCAGTAGTTTGCTGATGTTCTTCTCGTAGGAATTTACCCATGATTATTTCCTATTTTGACTGCGATGGTAGATCTTTAGTTCCTACTAACTTCTGCGAGATTGGTATGCCGGAGGGACTAACTTCCCTCTTCTCTCTGATCTTCATAGGACCAACACCACGGGACTCCGGCTCTCACGCCCTGTCCCGGCCACCAAGATGGCTTCTTCAAGTATGATGGCCACCTCGGCCTCGGAGGAGGATAACTCGGTCCAGCTCCAAGGACGCTCCGGCTGGGAGGGGTCGGAGGTGACCCCGGCCGACATATCCTGGGTTACCACCACCAGACGAGTTCCGGACGGCGTTGCATGCCGGCTACCGGCGGGAGAGACTGTGCAGGCACCTGAACCCGGCGAACGCGTCGTGTTTATTGCACACTTCGAGCGGGGCTTTGGCCGGCCGGCATCAGATTTCTTCCGGGACCTCCTCGACACCTACGATCTGCAGCCTCACCATATCCCGGCCAACGTGGTGATGATCCTCTCCGCCTTAGCTGCCTTCTGCGAAGGCTTCGCCGGCATAGAAGCCTTCACCCAAGCTTGGGCCAAGTACTTCCAACTGCGGAAGCAAGTTGTCCAAGAACCGCCCCGGTCCAAGGACGACCCGCCGGAGACGGCCCAGGAGGAGAAGGACCGCCCCATGACCCAATGTGGCGCGGCCACCATCATGTCCCGGAAGGGCTCGGACTTTCCCAAGGTGGAACTGCTCGAGTCTTGCAAGAAGTGACAAAAGAGCTTCTTCTACGTCAAGAACACCACGGACGTTGATCAGCTCAACCTGCCGCCATTCGTGGACAAGCCACCCTTGGCGATGAAGAACTGGACATACAACCCGAAAAACACTGTCGGGCCGGTTAACGCCCTCCACCGGGTTAAGGGTGAGCTGCGAGATGAGGGCCTCACTCCTCAAGACCTGGTGGCATGCTTTATCAGCCAGCGCGTCTCTCCTCTCCAGCGCCGGCCTCACAAGATATGCCAAATGAGCGGGCCCATGGACCCCACGCGGCACTCCACACACGAGCTGACCCCGACCGACATCCTGCGTCGGATCAAGGACATCTGCAAGTCCTCCCAGGCCACCTTTGCCTGGGGACTGGAACCTTACAGCCGGGATCACCCCGCACCTACGGTAAACCCCTTTCTCCGACACATAAGCCCTTGCCCGACATACAGACACCTAGGCCGACATACTTCTATTTTCCGACATTTATCATGCTTGATCCGACATACTTCTTGCACCGGCATATCTCTTGTTTCTGACCCATTGACCTTGCTCTTATGCAGAAATTCAGCTTCCAGACTATGGAGAACTCCCGCATCACCATAGCTGCAGATCGCACTGCTGCGGACCCCGAAGACCCAGATCATTGGGACAAGCTACCCCGGAACACCCGTGCTGCTTCTGCCACGGGTAAGGCCTCTTCATCCCGGCATTTCACTCAAGACTGGAGTGATGATGATTCCGATGAAGACTGCCAGATGTTTATCTGCCCAACACCTCTCGCTTATGCTCTTCCTGCAACACCTCTTGGTCATGTCTTTCCAATGCCGTCCTCAGCTATCCCGGACGAGGAAGTGGTCGATGCTGCGCCATTAAACCAGGGACCTCCCCCTGCCGGCATACGCCTTGGCAAGAAGCGCGGGGTTAGACCCCAGCCTGAGCCGACACAGAAGAGGCAGAAGGTTGGGGCGCCCCATCCGAAGAAAGCACGACATGTTGCCTTGGGGTAAGTTTCTTTTCTTTATATTGTTTCCGACATATTTCTTCCTCTGATTACTAACTTGGTGTTTTCTCACTTTCAGGGCTCCTCTTGCGCCGGAACATGCTTCCAGCTCAAGTGCCAGCCCCAACCTTGAAAAGCCGGCGGCCACTGCCACCCCCGACATACTCTCTGCAAGCCACACCACTTCACCGGCGCCGGCATCTTCACCTGCGCCCGATAAAACCACTTCCCCAGCGAAGGACGATCCTCCGCCGGAGCAAGACAATTCTGCCCCCGACGTCCACATGGACTCGGGGGCTCAACAGGATCCTTCGGCTTCTGATGTCCACATGGACACAGGAGCCCAACCAGATGCCCCTGACGCCGGCGCGCCCACCAGCGGCGCCGGAACTGCTGAAGATGCCAGCGCAGGCGACAAGAGCACCGGCATAGATAATAAAGGAAAGGGCCCCGCAGTGCCAGAAGTCCGGGCTATCCTGGAACCTGCTTCTGCTGGACAAGCTGCACCTGCCGCGCCAGAACAACCAGCGCCCAAGACTCCAACAACTGAGAAGACTTCTATCCCGGCCAAGCCTGCTGCCCCGACCAAGACGTCTGTCCCGGCCAAGTCCGGCACTCTCAAGATCAAGCAGACCAAGTCCGGTACACAATCCGCTGCTACTGCACCTGCTAAAGCAGCAGCCCGGCCCAGCTCTGCCCTGGCACTCCATTTTGGCAAAGCAGCAGCTAGGCCCAGCTTCTTTGATACGCCGGAACTTGAGGGCCGTGTCTCCCTGCTAACGAAAAGTGACAAGAGCCTTGGATCTCTTAAGGAGCACTGCATCAAGTGGAATGACGCCGACGGTATGGACACTGCTGACTCCAAGAATAAGAAGTTGGCCAAAGCTTCGGCTACTGGCAATCCTGCTGATATCCTGGCCGCGAAGCCCATTCCTATTGCCAGCGAGCTCCTCAGCATCCAGCAAAGACTTCACCTTCTGGCCGATGCCACCAACGTAAGTCTTTTCTATATATATATATCCCCAGTCCCCGAAAATGTCGGCTGTCCGGGATACGGACATCCGGGATTTTCCAATACCTTTTGCACTTAGCTGTTTTCAAATTAACTGTCCTGGCATATAAGCTCGATCCGAGCTTCAAATCCTAGTCACCGAGGGCCGGGATAGGTGCGCAGCACCTGTGTTGGGTCTTCAACAAACTAACATCTTAAGCAATTTTCAAATCCTCTTGACCGAGATATAAGCTCGATTCGAGCTTCAAATCCTAGTCACCGAGGGCCGGGATAGGTGCGCAACACCTGTGCCGGGTCTTCAACAGAATGAACACTTCATATAATCTTCAATTGTACTGATATGTTTTAGACTTCTCTCATAACCTTTCAAATCCTAACACTTTTGTAGCACATGAACAACGCCCACGCCAACATGTACCATAACTTGGTGTGTGAGCATCGGAAGTTATCTGACGCGCATAGCAAGCTTCGGCTCAAACTGCGCCAGAAAGGTAAACTCAGCCGACATACCCATATATGCCGGATGCCTTCCCTCTTTTTACTTCGGAATATTTCTCTTGCTGACACATAAACTCTTTGCCGACATATTTCAGCTACCACTGAAGAGCAAGTCACCGCGCTTCTCCAGAGGGTGAAGGAGCTGACCGGTATGCCGGATTCTACTGATCTTTTACTACTCAACTTGTACTTCAAATCCTTTAATTCTTGTCACTGTTTTCTATCTTCAAATCCTTTCAACTTCAAATCCTTGCAGATGAGAAAGCTGCACTGGAGGCACGCCACCAGGACTGTATGCCCTCAGTGGATGTGGCCAAGCAGTTGGACGACCGGGATGCCGCCCACAAAGCTGAGGTGGAGAAGCTGAAGGGCCGGGTTGCTGAGCTTCTAGAGGAGAAGGAATAGAGGGAGGGCCAACTTAAGAAAGCGCAGGAGCTGCTCGTCACTTTAGAAGCCGACGCATCCAATGCCCATGCAGAACTGAATGGCTTGAAGGAGCAGGCCACCAAATGGGAAGTTGCAATTGCCCAGCTCAATGCCGAACTCGCCAGTAAGCTTCGAATCCTTTTCCCTTATCCTGCCCGACACACCATGATCTTTTCCGGCATAACCTTTACGCCAACATATCTTCCTGTTGCTAACATACTTTCTATTTTCAGACATGTTTCCTGCTTCCGTCGAAGACGTTGAGAAGGCTCAGCAGTTGGATCGCGTGGACCGGGGTGTTCCGGTTGACTCGGCCAACTGGGACATGTCGGAACAGCTGGTGGCCCTGCAAGCCCGGAAGAACGCCATGACCTCCTATACCGAAGATCTCTTCCTTGGCGCTCAGGAAGCATATTCTGCCCTCTGGCCGGGACAAAGGATGCCCACTGACCCTGTTGATCTCGGCAATGATCTGCAGCTTTCCAAGGTTCGCCTCCGAGAATGGCGGGATTCCGGCGCAAGGGTTGGAGCTGATGAAGCTCTCACCTACTTCCTCTCCTGGTATGAAAAGGCTGACTTGGAGACTTTGCGCACTGTGCGCGAAGGATCCATCTGGACCACGGATCCGGAACATATCCGGCATCGGCAAGAATTGGCCCACAGCTATGTGGACTATGCCGACACCGAAGCCTTTGTCCGGGACATCCGTGAGCCGGAGAAGAAGGAGGACGATGCCAAGGACGTTGCCAATGCTGAGGGCTCCGACTCCAGCCAAGACGAAGAAGAAGCTGAAGAAGCCAACACTGAAGTTCCGGAACAGGGATCTGTCCCGGCCGGAGGTGATGGCTCCATTCCGTCTGCTGGATTCGGCACACCTGAAGCCGACGTCTCTACTGCCACAGCTCCACCCGTCGGCGGCTCTGCTTCCACCCCGGCCTCTTGAACTTTGCAGTATAAAAAACTTTAAGCTTTATTAGATCCCCGGTATGCCGGGTGCAGATGTAATATATACGTTTAATTTCCCTTCGGTTTGCTACCTGAACAAGTTTTAACTTGGTTTGCTTGTTTATCAATGCCGGATCATCTTTCGGCTAAGTTACCGAGTTTGTTTTCCTGTTTGCCTAACTCCACAACCTTGGCTACTTGTCTACCTCTTTTGGCTTTTGACTTATGAGTCTCAAGGTTGCTTCATTAAATATACAGTACTTCAACTTTGAAACTTAGACTTCAAATCATTCGACATTTCAAGTTTTAACTTTAGCAATAACATAAATGTCGGTTCGCTTGCTCTATATTTCCTTAGCCGTTTTCCATGTGTAGACAATCTCCAGCATCTACTCTTGCTAGCCATGAAGCCGGATTCCGGACAGCAGCTAAGTCGAAGAGCGGCCTTTGGTGCCGACACACTACTAGGCCGACATATGAAACATTAAAATCAAGCCAGCCGGCATATAAACAAAAACTGAAAGTAAACAACAATATATCTCGGAGGCAGTGCCCGATCTCTTCGGGATGCCGACATTTCATTCATTAGTCTTGTGCCGGCATAAAGCGCCGGCACACAAAGCAAAATGGAAATACATACATTATGCTGCTCAGGAGTAAAAGGGACGGAGTAGGGATATGTTCCACGGTCTGTTGGTTTCTTCTCCGGACCTGTCCATCTTGTCCTTCTTGGGGGCCTGTGCATCTATAAGATAGTAAGCATCATTATGCAGAGCTCTGCTCACAATGAATGGCCCCTCCCACGGAGGAGTTAGCTTATGCTGGCCTGCTGTGCCTTGCTTTAGCCGGAGCACTAGATCTCCCTCTTGGAATCTCCTTGGATTCACCTTTTGCACATGATAGCGTCTGAGGTTCTGCTGATATACTGCTGTTCTTGACAGTGTTATTTCTCTTGCTTCTTCTAGCAAATCAACATCATTTTCCCTAGTTTCTTTAGCCTCTTCCTCAGTATATAGCACCACTCTTGGTGCATCATGTATTACATCTGTTGGAAGCACAACTTCTGCTCCATACACAAGAAAAAATGGCGTATAGCCTGTTGACCTGTTCGGAGTTGTCCTCAAACTCCAAAGTACTGCCGGCAATTCATCTAGCCAACATCCTGGAGTTTTCTCCAGTGGCTCTATCAACCGAGGTTTTATGCCGGATAACACTAGTCCATTTGACCTCTCTACTTGGCCATTGGTACAAGGGTGAGCGACCGACGCAATGTCTAGCCGGATTCCCACCTCCTCACAAAATCTGGCAAATAGCCCTTGGGCAAAGTTTGACCCATTGTCAGTGATGATGCTATGAGGAACACCATATCTCAAGATTATATCTTTTAAGAATTTCACTGCTGTGTGGCCATCACACTTGCTTATGGGCTTCACTTCAATCCATTTGGTGAACTTGTCCACCATGACCAGGATATGGGTCATCTTTCCTCTTGCCGGCTTAAAAGCCCCGACCATATCCAGGCCCCAAACAGCAAAGGGCCAGGTTATCGGGATAGTCTTCAATGCTGATGTACGGCTGATGAATCTGGTGGGCGTATCTTTGACACCCATTGCACTTTCGGACCAAGTCTTCTGCCTCCTGCAGTGCCGTTGGCCAGTAAAACCCATGCCGGAACACTTTCGCCACTAATGCTCTGGACGAAGCGTGGTGACCACACTCCCCCTGATGAATTTCCCGGAGCATCTCCAGGCCTTCAGCAGATTCAACACATCTCTGCAATACTCCGGTGGCACTTCTCTTGTATATTTCCTTGTTTATGATGGTATACCCTTTGGATCTCCTTGTAACCCGACGTGCCTCTGTTTCATCCGCCGGCACTTGACCATCCACTAAGAAATCCATGATAGGACGCGCCCATGAGGGCACTTCCCTGACAGTGAACACTGCCTGATCTATCTCCATCATTTCGACCGACACATAATCGATCTCCATGGGCTGCGAAGTCCCCGGGACAAGTGGATCAGTCCCCGGGTATGCCGGAGCAGTCCCCGGATACACTGGCACAATCTCTTGGTACATTTTGCCTTTGCCTTTATCTCTGCTCCGGAATACTGCACTTACTGCATATGCCGGCCTAGTCCCCGGGACTGAGAGAGCAGTCCCCGGGTTACCTAAACTAGCTCCGGCATCTATCTCCATCGGAACTGCATCCTCTGGGCTTTGGCGGAACATATATGGACGATGACTCCGGCGAGGGCTTTATTGATGGCTTCCTTAAATGTTCCAGCGAAATGCCGGGCGGAATTGAATCTCTGGAAGATCCCAGCTTGGACAATGTGTCGGCCGCCTCGTTCTAAGCCTGGGGAACATGCCGGAACTCACAACCTTCGAAGTAACCACTTAACTGCTGCACCAGGAAACGGTAGGAGCCCATGTTTGCATCATGCGCATCCCATATGCCGGAACACTGCTGAATCACTAAGTCAGAATCACCGAAACACATAATCCGGTGGATGCCTATGTCCTTAGACACCTTCAGGCCATGCACAAGTGCCTCATATTCCGCCACATTATTTGACGTTGCAAAATGAATCTACAGAACATATCTCAATTGGTCATTCTTTGGTGAACTGAGAACTATGCCGGCACCCAAGCCATGTATTGTCTTGGACCCATCGAAATGCATTCTCCAATTGTTTGCATCTGGCAATGGTGGCTCATATTGTATCTCGGCCCAATCAATGAAGAAATCAGCCAACACCTGTGACTTGATTGTATCTCTTTTGTCATACTGAGGGGTATATGGTGACAACTCTATCGCCCACTTGGCTATCCTGCCACTGACATCTTTGTTGCCTATGATTTCCGAAATAGGAGCCTCAGCCACTACCCGGATTGGGTGCTCCTGAAAATAATGCTTGAGCTTCTTGGCCGCCATATAGACCCCATAAGTCATCTTCTGATAGTGTGGGTAGTTTTGCTTTGAGGTGGAAAGGACTTCACTCAAATAATATACCAGCCGCTGCACGGTTTTGCCTCCTTCCTCTCGCTCTACTACCACCACTGCACTGACAACTCTATTGGTCGCCGCTATATAGAGCAACATCGGTTCCATGGGCATCGGAGATGCCAACACCGGCGCTGTTGACAACATCTGTTTCAATTCCTTGAAAGCTGCATCTGCTTGCGCTATCCAGACAAATGTGTCGGACTTCTTCATCAACTGATATAACGGCAAAGCTTTCTCTCCCAGCCGGCTTATGAAATGGCTCAGGGATGCAAGGCACCCAGTGAACTTCTGTACTTCCTTCAAATCTGTCGGCGGCTTCATTCTCTCTATGGCACGAATCTTGCCGGGATTCACCTCAATACCCCGGCTGGAAACCAGGAAACCAAGTAGCTTACCTGCCGGCACACCGAAGGTGCATTTAGCCGGATTCAACTTCATCCGGAATCTCCTCAGGTTTGCAAAGGTTTCCCAGAGGTCATCTATGAGAGTCTTGCTCTCCTTGGTCTTTATGACGACATCATCGACATATACCTGCACATTTTTATCTATTTGGTCATGCAAGCACTTTTGCATGCACCTCTGGTAAGTTGCGCCGGCATTTCTTAAACCGAACGGCATAGTGAGATAGCAATAAGCCCCGTACGGGGTAATAAAGGATGTCTTTATTTGATCCGGCTCGTACAAAGGGATCTGGTGGAAACCAGAATAAGCATCTACGAATGATAACAGTTCACATCCGGCTATGGAATCAATCACTTGATCGATCCGAGGGAGCGGGAATGGATCTTTAGGACATGCCTTGTTCAAGTTGGTGTAATCAACACACATCCGCCATACTTTCACTATGGCGGGCTCATCCTTCTTCTTTTCCACCAAAACCGGATTAGACACCCAATCCGGATGCAGTACCTCCTTGATAAAGCCAGCAGCTAGGAGCCTGGCCACTTCCTCCCAAATTGCTTTCCTCCTATCATCCGCATTCCGCCGGAGCGGTTGCTTCACCGGTTTTGCATCCGGTCTTACATGCAGTGCGTGCTTAGCCAGCTCCCTCGGCACACCTTGCAGGTCAGCAGTAGACCATGCAAAGATATCCCGATTCTCATGGAGGAAGCTGGTGAGCTCGCTTTCCTATTTGGGGTCCAAACCTGCCCCGATGAGGGCATAGCGCTCCGGGAAAACTTCATCCAAAGGCACCTTTTTGACTTCCTTGCCCACTTGAAAAGAAGCACTACCACCTGGGTTTGTCATGCCCGGCATAGATTTGCCGGTCGCGACTATCTCAGCAATTTCCACTGCTCGCTTGAGCCTCTTCCTCTCCTCTGCAATGATCAGAGTCTCGGCCAGGTTAGACCCGGTTGTGGCACATGCCATTGAGCGCTTGTAATCACCGATGATGGTAATCGCCCCTCTGGGCCCTGGCATCTTCATCTTTAGGTAGGCCACATGAGTAGAGGCCATGAATTTGGCCAATGCCAGCCTGCCTAGCAACGCATGGTAGGGACTGTCTAGATCCACCACCTCGAACATGAGGTTCTCCACCCTGCAGTTATCCCGGTTGCCAAACATGACATCTATCCGGATCTTGCCCATCGGCGCACATGAAAGTCCCGGCACAATGCCGTGGAACGTGGTCTTGCTTGGTTCCAGCATATTTTCCTTGATGCCCAGCTTCTGCATCGTATCACGGTACATGATGTTGATGCTGCTTCCATTGTCAATGAGGACCTTGCTGAACCTCACGTTGCTTGCTGGCCCGACGAACGTCGGATCCATCACTAGAGCATATCCACCGGGGTTTGGCATGATCTTGGGATGATCTGCCCTGTCCCAGCCAATGGCCTGGTCAGACCAGTACATCAACTTTGGGACCGCTGACATAACGGCGTTAACCTCCAGACTCCGCTGGTACAAGCTCTGCTTGTCAGTTCTTTCGGTCTCAAAGACCATGTAGCTCTGATCATGCTCCTTGTATTCATTCCGGCCCGCTCCTGGGCCTCCGGCACAGTACTCCGAGTTATAGTTCTGATCTACTTGATTTACGCCGGCATTTCCGGCATTACTCTGATTCCCGGGATTAACCGGCCTGGGCGGGACTGCAACTGTATTTGCCCCTATCAACGGTGATGGAGCTGTCGGGATAGGTGGCCTAGCCGGCCCAAAAGGACCTGCACGACCGGCCAATATGTCGTCCAGCCATGAACAGTTCCTGGTCAAATGATTCGCCGGCTTACCCGGCTGGAATGTGTGAAACACACAAGGCTTGTCCATGGCCAAACCCACCGTATACTTCGGCCATTGCTTTTTCTGACCGGCGACGCCGCCGGCATTCTTGTTGATCCAGACATTCTTTTTCTGGAAGGGCTGTGCTTGTTGTTGCGGTTGTTGCTGCTGCTGCTGAGGCTGCTGATAGCCCTCATATCTCGGACGCTGGCTACTGCCGGCGCCCCTTGCTCTTCCTCCATGGCCGCTACCTGTGCCGAGCCATACCGATAATCCGGCCGTTCATCTCTCCTCTTATTTCGGTTATCAGGGCGATAGAATTGCCCCGGTCTCCCGGTGTTGCTATTGTTCCGCTGGGTCTGCCCCTGTCCCTGTGAATCAAGGGTGGGCTGCATGGGATCTCCCAATGCATAACTGTTGGCAATCTTGATTGTTTCGGCCAACGTGTCTGGCATATACCTTTGGAGCTTTTGCCACAACATGGTGCCATGCCGACACCCATGAGCGAACCACATGATAGCCTGTTGCTCCACAACTCCTTTGCAGGAATTGCGCAACGTGCACCACCTGGTCAGGTAGTCACGATCAGTCTCATACTCTCCTTGCCGGCAGCTAGCTAGTTGCTACGGGCGGTTTGGTCTCTTGTAAGTACTGGTGAAGTTTGACACAAACTGCTCTTCGAAATCAACCCATCCATTGATACTTCCGGCCGGCAAATTATTCAGCCATATCCTGGCTGGCCCTTCAAGCATCTGCAGCGATCTGAGGTTTCCTCCGGCGATGTTCACCGCAGTGGAGTAGTCCTCCAACCAATCTTCCGGCTTTGTACTGCCGTTATATGTCTTCGCGCCACGCGCGAGCTGAAAACAGTAGGGCACAGGCTCACCCATAATCCGGGGTCCAAAGCACATAGGACCTGGAGCTCCTTGTCTCTCCACCAACTCTGACTGGTGAATCCTGTCGATCTTGAAGCGCGCATCATTTGCCACCAAGGACCGAGGTCCGAGCCGGGATGCAATTGGGCCCGCGATCATCTTTTGCTGCTGCTGTTCCAGCTGACACTGCTCATTCTGCTGGCCTTGCTGATACTGCTGGCCTTGCTGGTACTGCTGCTGATATCCCGTCCTTGCCAGGGCGGAATTTCCATCATCTTCACGGTGTCTCGGCTGACCCGTACCTTGCTGCTGCACCGCATGTCCGGCGCCCTGCTGCTGACGCTGGGCTGCATTGTTACTCCGGCCCCCACCGGCCGAAGCTGCTCCTTGCCCGGCCGGCATACTCTGACCGGCTTTCTTGCCGCCGACATTCTTGTCAGCTTGGCCGGCACTCTTCTGCACCACCGCCTGCTTTCCGGCGATTGCCGAATCATACACCTGAATCTGCTTGTCCCGGCGGCCAGAGGTCACACTTCCGGCACGCCGGGCGCTTGGATGCGGGAACGAAGCTTCCCCCCTCGACCTTGCGCCGGCACCTCCTGCCGACACAACATACTGGGATGCCCCGGCACCTGGGTTTGCCTTCTTGAAGGCCTCCTGCTGCTTGGTAGCTTCAGACAAAAGATGGTTAAGCCGGGCTTGCTGCTCACGCAGTGCTTCGCCGGATAAATTAGATAGGTCCTTAGCTACCTCTGCTGCTGCTCTAAGGTTTTTCACTAGAGAGCTATAAATTACCTTAGGTACAGTACTAGTTGCAGTATGACCCTTATCACTAGCACCTTTTTCTAGCTCTGTGTTGAGATCTCTACCTCTAGTTCTAACCTCATCTATCCGGCTAGGCCGGGTTACCACAGGAGTAAAACCATGGGCTGCCTCATACTCACGGAGTTGCCGGTTAAACCGTTCGCGCTCCTGATGCATGGCCAGGGCCTCGTCGACGAGGGCCTGGCGAGATCCCTCCAGGACCTCCCTTGTCTGCTCCGGATCATCGCCGGATCGCACCGGCTCAAGAAGCCGATCGATGATGGGAAGAAGCACCTGGCCCCTAGCCGGCACACCGGAAGTGCCGGCCAGGTTCTCAACACGCTCCAACGGAGGACGTGCGGACCTCTTGGCCTTCGATGGCTCCGGGGGAGTATCCGCTGCTGCTGCTGCCGCCTTGCCGGCACCATCTGCCGGCGGCACTGATGTGCCGGCCATCATCACCTCTGCCAACTCTACTGGGCGAGCGCTACGCCCAGCACGAGTCAGCAGATGCGACGGAGGATCCGCCGCCACCAGCACCTTCTTCCTGCAAATACTCTCAGTCCCCACGTACACCTCGTGGGAACCGAAAGACATGATCCAGCCATTCCTGGGGAACGGCCGGCCGCCGAGACATTCGGCGTTGTCACTGATGAAGCTGAGCGAGCCTAGCCTCTGGACAAGGCCAGAGACCACGCGCACTCCCGAAGCTGCTATCACGGACCCCGTCCGAATAAACACTCCACCCAGCATATCGATCTGCCCCACGATGGGCGCCAAATGTCGTCGTGGTGAAATAACATATGCCATGGGATGGCTTAAATGGGGGCCGAACTAGATGCTGGAGGATTCGGGAGAGGGGAACGAGCTGAAAAGCATGACAGAAAGGAACACAGATCTACCCAGGTTCGGGGCTCTCGTAAGGAGATAACACCCCTACTCCTGCTCTACTGGTTATATACTTGGATCGATGGAGTACACAACAATGGTGCTTCCAAGCTCTCTGCTAGAGGAGGAAGATAAACTGCTAAGTGTAGGAACACCGAATGACCAACCCCTTACTAGGGCTCCCTGTGCCACCTTATATAGTGGTGGCCAGGGTTACAACGGTCACATGAGACCAGGAGACACCAACTACACTCCAAACAGGACCTGCTGACGATGGCTGAGACCCTTGACTTTGCCCGTGATTGCTCTCGATGGGACTCCACATCCCTGTACCTTGTACTTCTTGGACTGTGACCTTACCACTGTGAGGTAAGGGCTGTACTTGTGCACAGTGAGGGTAGGTAAACCACCACTGTGCACAATGTCAACATGATCTCCCTCCATACTTGGCAGAATCTCTCCTTGATTGTAGGGACATTACACCTTGGTTGACTTATATATCCCTGATATGACCGTTGGCCATATCCTGGACCTATATGCCGGACCAACGACCTATGAAGGTCGGGTAATCCGGCCTCCCTGCTCCTGCACATCATATCAAATAAGTTAGGCCGGCATATCTATGCATATGCCGGCACTCCTCAACAAGTATCCCGGTTATACCGGCATATCTGAATAGTGGCCGGGATACACTTATATGTCGGTATGGCTGACACTCTTATATTCCGGCCAGACCCCTCCTTGGTCAACCGACATAAAGTCAACCATATTCCTTGTATCTTTCTAGTCTCTTGACCCTACCGGGGGTCATCCCCCCGACACATTACCAATTTCCTCTGCCGCATCGTCTTCTTCCTCTTCATCTCATCTAGGGTTTTTCCACCAAGCGCATTGATGTCTACGCACGCGTCTGTTCTTGTAGACAGTGTTGGGCCTCCAAGTGTAGAGGTTTGTAGAATAGCAGCAAGTTTCCCTTAAGTGGATCACCCAAGGTTTATCGAACTCAGGGAGGAAGAGGTCAAAGCTATCCCTCTCAAATAACCTTGCAATTACGATACAGAAAGTCTCTTGTGTCCCCAACACACCCAATACACTTGTCAGATGTATAGGTGCACTAGTTCGGCGAAGAGATAGTGAAATACAAGTGGTATGGATGATTATAAGTAGTAAATACAATCTAGAATAAAAATGGCAGCAAGCAAACATGTAACAAAACAGCAAGTAAACGGTGTGCAAAGCTTGGAAACAAGGCCTAGGGATCATACTTTCACTAGTGGACACACTCCCAACAAATATAACATGATTGAACAAATAAACAACTTCTCTTCACTATGGTACTCTAAATTACTCTCCTATTGAACAACACTAATCATTGCGTAGGGCTACGAAGCACTCCTTAAAGTTCATCAAGTACTTGACAAACACCACTCATAGAGATATTCAAATCAGATCACAACTCAAGATAGATATTATTGCAACTTAGACCAAGTACTAACATGGTGCACACACTGTCAACATTACACCATGAAAGGAGGAATAGATCACTTCAATACTATCATAGTAATAATTATTCTCATAATCCATAAGAGATCACAATCGTAGCCTAGACCAAGTACCACCATGATGCACACACTGTCACCGTTACATCATGGCAGGAGGAATAAATTACTTTAATAACATCACTAGAGTACACATAATATCTGAATAATAACATCTACTTGTTCAACATGATACAAAGCTCACGATCACATAAAGATCACATCATGGGAGAGAGAGGTGAACCACATAGCTACTGGTCGAGCCCTCAGCCCCGGGGATGAACTACTCCCTCCTCATCATAGGAGACAGCAAGGTTGATGGAGATGGCGGTGAGGTCGATGGAGACGGCGGAGACGGCGATGGAGACCGATGGAGATGGCTCCGGGGGCACTTCCCCGTCCCGGCAGGGTGCCGAAATAGAGACTTCTGTCCCCCGAAATTTGTCTTCGACGGCGGCGGAGCTGCGGAACTGTTCTGGAAATTTTGTCGACTCCCCTAGGGTTTTCTGTCCCGAGGCTTTATATAGGCGAAGGGGCGATGTCAGAGGTGGCCCCAGGCCCCCTCACACCATGGCGGCGCGGCCAGGGCCTGGGCCGCGCCAGCCATGTGTGTGGGGCCCTGGTGGCCCCTCTCCTACTCCTCTTCGGATCTCTGGAAGCTTCCGGGTAAAATAAGACTTCAGGAACTTGTTTCGTCCAATTCCGAGAATATTTCCTGTGTATCACTTCTGAAACACAAAAACAGCAGAAAATAGGGAACTGGCACTGTGGCGACTTGTTAATAGGTTAGTTCCGGAAAATGCATAAAAGTGCCACGAAGTGTAACGAAACATCGGGTAAATGGTGTAAAAACAAGCATGGAGCATCAAAAATTATAGATACGTTGGAGACGTATCAGCATCCCCAAGCTTAACTCCTGCTCGTCCTCGAGTAGGTAAGTGATAACAAGAGAAATAATTTTTGAGGTGACATGCACCTACACAATCTTGATCATATATGTAAGCATTTGTGAGCTGGGATCATAAGAACTTAAAACATGGCATGAAAGATATAATCTTGACAATAAGAACTTAGCAACCATGTTGTAAACATGCAAATGAACACAAACAAAAGATCATGAAAATGAAACAATGAAAGTCAAACGTATGTTCAAATCATAAGGAAAAACATACAAATAGTTTTCAGCTTGTCCTTCATGGAGAGCAAAACATAAATGCATAGGACACCTTCAAGTTTAAGAGGGTGACTAGATACAAGTAATTTAAGAACAAGTGAAACCATAGTCATGAATCAATCCATGATAAACTTTGGGACAATGCACATTATACTCAGAATGACAACTATGCTCTCTTAATGGTGCATAAAGGTAGAAGGTGGTGACTCAACATAAAAGTAAAAGAAAGGCCCTTCGCAGAGGGAAGTAGTGATTAAACATGTGCTAGAGCTTTTCACTTGTAAAACAGAGAGATAAAAATTGGTTTTGAGAGGTGGTTGTCTTTGTCAACGACTGGCAATGGGGTTCTTACTATCTTCCATACAAAAATAAAGCAAGTTTTTGAGAGAGATTGGCACTTTTGTGCTCTTTTATAAAGCTTGGCACTCCTCCCCACCTTTTTTCTTTCACAAACCATGGCTAACCGATTCCATCGGGTGCCCACCAACATTCACATTCCATGGAGGAGTGCCTTTTTTTCTTTTCTTTTTTCCTTTTTTTTCTTTTTGGAATAAGCAATATGGAAGATAGCAAATCCGACCACTACGTCCCCATGAGCTGAAAATAGTGTCACAAAATGAGAAGTGTTTTGAAGGTTTTTTGAAAGGTAGCACATGAAAATTTACTTGGAATGGCTTGCAAATACCATACATAGGAATTTATAGTGGACACAATGGCAAACTTGGTTTTTAGGAGTTGGATGCACGAGTAGAGCTCATACTCAGTACAAAATGAGGGCTAGCAAAAGACTGGGAGCGACCAACTAAGAGAGCAATAATTGCCATAATCATGCAAAGCGACATTAAAAGAAGCATAAGATGGCATCAAAAGTCAAAAACTAAATGATCATGAAGGCTATTGGCGACTTTGTAAGAGTCTAACATGTGTGAGCATGCGCCAAGTCAACCCAAATAAAGCATCAAGGAGAAAACCAAAATAATGCTTCCATACAATAAAAACAACGCATGATTTTTTCAAAGGCTCATTAAGCAATCTCAGTTATTTGAGACAAGTCATGCTACAGCAAAACCACTAAGCATACTATCAAAAAGACATCAAGCATGACATGAAAAAGCCTAAGCCGCAGTCTACACAAGCTCCTTCTTGTACCACTATTTTGCACAAAGCTTTTTCTCTTTTCCAACACCATTTGAAATTTTTATAGACACCTCTTTTGAAGAAAACCAATAAAGATCAGAGGCAAAACAAATACACCTTGATGAAAAGATATGACAAGGTCTGAACGCAAATCAAGGCGAAAATGAAAACCAAAAGCAGTAGCAGAAAAAGAGAACACTCATTGAAACGATAAGAGTGAAAAACAGAGTGTTCTTGGCAAATGAAAAATGGAGTTCATCTCCCTCCAAAACAACATGATGTGATCAAACCTTTTATTTCAGCAAACTAAACAAAACTAATAATGAAAACTAAAACAACTGACGCTCCAAGAAAAACGCATAGTGCATGAAGCAATAAAAATATATTGTCTTGAAAGGTGACCTGATTTTTACCGATGAAGAAGGGGTGCCTCGGGGGCATCCCCAAGCTTTGACGCTTGTACTTCTTGGATATTTCTTGGGGTGATGCATGGGAATCCCCAAGCTTGAGCTTTTGTCCATTCTTCAACTCATCTCATCATTCTCCAATCCCTACACTTGAAAACTTCCTTCATACAAAACTAAACACAAATCTATTAGCAACATTAGTGTAAGCATAACATATAATCAACCTCTTTTTGCTTCAGGTTTCAACTCAAAACTAGCACATATAAAGCATATACTACTGTAGCAACTTCCCCAAAAGTTCCGTGATCAAAAGAACTCAAAAGAAAGCGATAAAGCGGCAAACACAAATATTGGCAGAAATCTGTCAAAACAGAACAGCTGACAAAGGTCGAATTTTTGAGGCGTTTTCTGTTGCTCAAATCAAAAAGTGTTCAACTAACGAAAGTTTGGATATAACCTGGGGCATATGCATAAGAAATCGCAGGTCCAAAAGATATACAGAGAATTTATACGAATGTTTACGGTGCAGCACCGAAAACAGTTTCAGGACAGCAACATCCCCAAATCTTTACCTCGCTCAAATTAGAGGCTTCTCTTGGCACAAAAACGAAATAAACAAGATAAGGAGCAGTCATTACAGTAGTAATAACTTCCAAGACTGAAATAAAAGAAAAAGTACTGAAAATAAACAATGGGTTATCTCCCAAGAGTGCTTTTCTTTAACGCCTTTGAGCTAGGCGCAGTAATTTGCAAATATGCTCACGTGGGCGCCATATAAGAGCTTGAGGCAAAGGCGCCATATAGGAACTAAAAGCAATAGAGAGCATCAAAAAGCAGGTATGGAACACATTTAAATCTAAACCACTTCCTATGAAAAATAGTCTTGTAAAGAGACATGTCATGAAAGCGCAAAGCAAAAAGCATAGGAAGGCAAAACAAGTACAACTTCAAGAATTGCAACATAAAGAGGGGAAACTCAATATTGTTGAGATCCATCAAACCATGTTTCCCTCTCTCATAATAACTTTCAGTAGCATCATGAATAGAATTAACAATATAACTATCACGTAAAGCATCCCTATCATGAGCCACATGCATAAAAGGATTAATACTCCCCACATGAACAATAGTAGTAGGAGCAGATTCAACAGAATAATTATTCTCATCACCATAATCATCAAAGACAGGAGGCATATTGTAATCATAACTATTTTTCTCCCCAAAAGTAGGTGAATTGAAAACATTATAATCATCATCATAAACTAGAGGCTTAGTATCATCACAAGATAGAGAACTACTATGTCGCAAAGCATATTCATCAAACATATCATCATAAGAAGGGACATGGATCGCACTAATGGTACAACAATTATTAACCTTAGAATTGGTACCAAAAAGATTTTCAATATCAAAAGTAGAGTGCTTTTCCCAATCATGATCACTAACATAAGTAATAGGCATAGGAACATCATCCCAATCAGAATTATCATAATCTATAGCAGGATCATAACGCTTAGGGGAAGATACCGTGTCCTCTCGCCTCTTACTCCTCTTCTTCTTCTTCTTCTTCATACTCTTCTTACTCTCTCCTTTAGGAGGGAGAGACTTGAAGGGCATCTTCTCCACATAATCTGGTTTGCTGACAGGAACAACAGAAGAAACTTTGGAGGATTCCTCCTCTCTATTAATAAGATTGAAACATCTATTAGTCCTGTCATAGCTTGGCAAAACATCATGTTTTATAAGATCTTGTAAGTAAGTATTTGCGAGGCAATCTTTAGCACAATAGAGACGACAACCACGAAGGGCACTATTAATATCAGCATCTCTCATATCAACCAAAGAAATCTTTCTAGATATCTCTTCACAATTTAAAAACAAGGTAAGCTCATCATGCTGATTGAGAGTAATCTTATCATCACAATACAAATTTGTGGTACTCGTTCAATTAATTGGGCATTGAAAATTAAAGTGACCCTTTTCACCGCAAAATTCACAAAGAAAAGGATAAAGCTCACAAACCCTTTCACCAAACACATCTAGATCCTTGAGCCACATACTGGTTTCTTCATTTGCGTGGGTGATGCAATAATCTTCCTTGTTGTAACTCTGTTCACAAGGTCTATGTACTCCACAAAAATTAACATGCTTATAAGAAATAGGACTTTTAGAAGTTTGAGCATGTTTATTGCAATCATCAATAACAATATCACTTTCTATGCAAGTGTCCTTAAAAGGTTCATGATACACGTCCCCATTTCCTTTAGGAACATTCATATGGGAAGCAAAGGCTTTAAAGCAATCAACCATAATTTGAGGATCAAGACCATATTTAGCACTAAGCTCTTGAAAATTAGCAGTTTCAGCGAAAGACTTAATGCAATCAAACTCGTAATTCATACCTGATCCTTTACCTTTGTCGCTATCCCAACCTTCAATATTGTTTTGAATTGTCTCAAGCAGACCCCACTTGGTGTCGACATCCTTGCTTGTGAAAGACCCATCAAAGCATGCATCTAGATAGTCCTTGTAATATCCTGAAAGCCTTGCATAAAAATTATTAATAACAATATTACGGGGAAGATCATGAATAGGACATTTATGCATTAGTAACTTCAATCTTCCCCAAGCTTGGGCAATGCTTTCTCCCTCATGCGGATGAAAATTATAAATGTAATTCCTATCTTTATAAACCTGACTAGAAGGATAGAATTTAGAATAAAAGAGAGGTTCAATTTCCTCCCAATCAATAGATCGGCCATCCTTCAATGTTTTATACCATTCCTCAGCTCTGCCTTTCAGCGAAAAAGAGAATAGCTTCTTCTTAACTTGGTTCATTGAAATACCTGCACACTGGAACAACTCGCATAATTCATGTATAAAAAGCAAATGGTCACCAGGATGGACAGTTCCATCTCCTAAATAGCAGTTATCCCTAACATGTTCAACAATCTTCGTAGGTATTTTAAAAGGATGAGGAGCACAAGCATCACTAGAAACATCACATATGGGAGATAAAATATTATCAGAACAGACCTTCTCCACTAAAGCTGGGGGACTAAAAATATCATACTTAACAAAACCAGCTTCCCCAAGCTTAGACTTTTCTATAGCATTAGCATTAACGGTATTCAAAGCATTCGTACTAATAACATTGCTATGCGAAATAAGCTCCAAAGGATTTTCAATTTTCTCTTCAAATCTAAAATCAGGAAAAAGACTACAGAACTCTTTGTTTTCCATTAAGCCTAACTAGTGAAAATAAAAACAAGAAACAAAAAGATGTAATTGCAGAATCTAAAGGAAATAACTTCGAGCACTCACACAGGAGGATGCGAGTACCTTTTACCTTACCTCCTCGGCAACGGCGCCAGAAAAGAGCTTGATGTCTACGCACGCGTCTGTTCTTGTAGACAGTGTTGGGCCTCCAAGTGCAGAGGTTTGTAGAATAGCAGCAAGTTTCCCTTAAGTGGATCACCCAAGGTTTATCGAACTCAGGGAGGAAGAGGTCAAAGCTATCCCTCTCAAACAACCCTGCAATTACGATACAGAAAGTCTCTTGTGTCCCCAACACACCCAATACACTTGTCAGATGTATAGGTGCACTAGTTCGGCGAAGAGATAGTGAAATACAAGTGGTATGGATGATTATAAGTAGTAAATACAATCTGGAATAAAAATGGCAGCAAGCAAACATGTAAAAAAACAGCAAGTAAACGGTGTGCAAAGCTTGGAAACAAGGCCTAGGGATCATACTTTCACTAGTGGACACACTCCCAACAAATATAACATGATTGAACAAATAAACAACTTCTCTTCACTATGGTACTCTGAATTACTCTCCTATTGAACAACACTAATCATTGCGTAGGGCTACGAAGCACTCCTTAAAGTTCATCAAGTACTTGACAAACACCACTCATAGAGATATTCAAATCAGATCACAACTCAAGATAGATATTATTGCAACTTAGACCAAGTACTAACATGGTGCACACACTGTCAACATTACACCATGAAAGGAGGAATAGATCACTTCAATACTATCATAGTAATAATTATTCTCATAATCCATAAGAGATCACAATCGTAGCCTAGACCAAGTACCACCATGATGCACGCACTGTCACCGTTACACCATGGCAGGAGGAATAGATTACTTTAATAACATCACTAGAGTACACATACTATCTGAATAATAACATCTACTTGTTCAACATGATACAAAGCTCACGATCACATAAAGATCACATCATGGGAGAGAGAGGTGAACCACATAGCTACCGGTAGAGCCCTCGGCCCCGGGGATGAACTACTCCCTCCTCATCATAGGAGACATCAAGGTTGATGGAGATGGCGGTGAGGTCGATGGAGACGGCAGAGATAGCGATGGAGACCGATGGAGATGGCTCTGGGGGCACTTCCCCATCCCGGCAGGGTGCTGGAACAGAGACTTCTGTCCCCCGAAATTTGTCTTCAACGGCGGCGGAGCTGCGGAACTGTTCTGGAAATTTCGTCGACTCCCCTAGGGTTTTCCGTTCCGAGGCTTTATATAGGCGAAGGGGCGATGTCAGAGGTGGCCCCAGGCCCCCTCACACCATGGCGGCGCAGCCAGGGCCTGGGCCGCGCCAGCCATGTGTGTGGGGCCCTGGTGGCCCCTCTCCTACTCCTCTTCGGATCTCTGGAAGCTTCCGGGTAAAATAAGACTTCAGGAACTTGTTTCGTCCAATTCCGAGAATATTTCCTGTGTATCACTTCTGAAACACAAAAACAGCAGAAAACAGGGAACTGACACTGTGGCGACTTGTTAATAGGTTAGTTCCGGAAAATGCATAAAAGTGCCAAGAAGTGTAACGAAACATCGGGTAAATGGTGTAAAAACAAGCATGGAGCATCAAAAATTATAGATACGTTGGAGACGTATCACGCATCTTCTCAATGGTGGATGCTGGTGGTGCCAACCTGGACGCCGGTGTGCAGATGGAGAAGCGAGGTCGCGGTCGTCCCCGCGGCAGTAAGAACAAAACGAAAGATTCCTCTACGGTGGCCTTGTCGTCCGCATCTATGAAGCGGCTTCCTGGCCGCCCTGTGGGGAGTAAAAACAAACCCAAGGTATCTGGTACTGCCCCAAGTCCTAGCACTACTTCGCGTGATGCTTCTCCCCCCGCTCCTCCCAAGATCTACTCCTTCTGCATCGCCGGCGCTCAATGACGTGAAATACAGCGTGTGCTGCTGAAATTCACCAAGTTCATGGATGGCAGTGAGCTTCATGAAGAAATTCTCCGCGAACAATCTAGGGGAGGAACTCCCTACGAAGTGGAGGTGTACTATGATGGATGCGGTGAGATGTATTTCAGGGGCGGCTGGCCCCAGCAGAAGATCATGAGCTCCACCAAGGGTTTTTCATGCTCTTCGACTACCACTGTGGTATGTCGAAGTTTGATGTGAAGATCTACGACTGTACTCAATGCCAGAAGGAGTACAAGGCTGAAGTGCACTTTCAGTAGATACTTCTTTGATGTAATCTTTTGTTTTAGTTCTCTCCTTGCGTGCTCCATGTAATAAGTACATGTAATGTACTTTATTGTATGCCATCGTGTTTGTTTATTAATAGACTAGAGGAACTACCCGTGTTCCGAGGTATGTTTTAATTTACTTGCGTGTTGCCTTGAACTGTGCTTGCTCTTTGTCGAATATCGGGTTGTAAACAACCTTGTAATAACTCCCAGAGATATATGAATACGGGATCTCAATAATTTTATTGTCTTTCATACGACTTGAGGGTCGGAGCCCCTGAGTGGAAAATAGTGACATATTATACACATTGTCGAGTTGACCCAAAGAACCCGACCTGTGGCCTCATGTTCTGGGTTCGGAGGGTCATAACTCAAAGTTTTCTATCGCCATGCTCCTTCTATGCATAGAACCGTCGAAGTTGTTCTGCATTCCACGGGTTGCTCTCGTCTTTCCCTGTCTTCTTGTCTTGTAGTCGATAGGCTCCTCCTGGAATTACTTCTGTCATGATGTAAGGTCCCACCCATGGGGACTCTAATTTTCCGTGCCCGTCTTGCTTGAGTCGCATGACCAAATCTCCTACCTCGTGGGCAAACTCGACTACTATGGTAGTTTTGTAGACTTTGATGGTATTGCGTAGCTCTGGCTAGCGCGGCATCTCTTGCTTCATCGAGTGCGTCAACGTCGTCTTGAAGTGCTTCTGTAGAAGTTGCTTCGTCGTAAGCCTCAATTATTGGGGCTTCATGGGTTATTTCGACTGGAAGCACGGCTTCTGCGCCATGGACCAGGAAAAAGGGAGTTTCTTGGGTAGCCGCATTAGGCGTAGTTCTAAGACTCCAAAGCACGGAGGGTGGCTCATCTACCCAGGCGTGTTTGGCTTTTTCCAGGGGCGCTAATAGCCTCTTTTTTATTCTATTGCATATTAAGTCGTTGGCTTTCTCGACTTGTCCATTTATTTTTGGATGTGCTACAGACGCGAATTTCAGTTTGATTCACATACTCTCGCAGTAGCTTTTGAACTCTTTCGATGTGAAGTTTGTCCCATTGTCTGTGATGATGATGTGCGGTACTCCGAAGCGAAATACTATAGACTTTATCAAGTTGATTGCTGCTGTGGAATCTTGGGTTGTTACCGGGGCTGCCTCTACCCATTTAGTAAATTTGTCTACTGCCACCAACATGTAGACATGTCCTCCTGGCGAGGATTTGTGTAGTTTCCCTACCATGTCGAGACCCCATTGTGCAAAGGGCCAGGATAATGGTATCGGCTGTAGTTCTGCTGCTGGTGTGTGTGGTCGAGATACAAATCGTTGACAGGCCTCACATCTTCTGACTATATCTTTTGCGTGTTCAATAGTCATTAACCAGTAGAATCCTGCACGAAAAGCTTTAACCGCAATAGCTCTGCTGCTAGCGTGATGCCCACACACTCCTGCGTGGATATCTTTTAATATGTCTTGTCCTTCCTGAGGGTTGACGCATCGCTGTAAGACGCCAGTTATGCTTTTCTTATACAATTTCCCCTGTAACACGACGAAAGCCTTGGATCGTCGTATTATCCTTCTTGCTTCAACTGTATCTTTGGGTAGTGTCTTGTTTATCATGTATGCTAGGTATGGCTGCATCCATGTTTCTTCAACCATCATAAGTTCCTCTAGTTCTACTGTGTTTCCTGTACCAGGCTTGCCAGCCCCCGAGCCTGTTGTTGGGTGCTGGCTTGGCTTTCCTGTAGTCGAAGTCTTGCTATTTTTTATTGATCTCTCTATGATTTCTTCCCAAAAGACTCCCGGTGGTATAGGCAGGCATTGGGACCCGATATTTGCTAAATTGTCGGCTTCGTCGTTGCTGGCCCTGGTGACGTGTGAAACTTTGCATCCATCAAATGTTCCCTCTAGATAGTAGTATAAGTTTCTGTATGCCGTCATGTTGTCGCTGATGGCGTCGTACCGATTCATCACTTGCTGGACGACGAGATTCGAGTCCCTGAATATTTTCAGTCCAGTTGCTCCACATGCTTTGGCCATTTTTATTCCGTGGAGCAGAGGCTCGTATTCGGCTTCATTATTGGAAGCTTGCGGAAAACTCATCCTTAACACATATTTCAATTTGTCGCCTTGAGGTGATATCAAGACTACTCCTGCTCCTGCGCCTTGAACTCTTTTGGATCCGTCGAAGTACATTGTCCATACACTCAATAAATCTGGTGGTCCTGCATTTTGTAGTTCTAGCCACTTTGCTATGAAATCCGGTAGTACTTGAGATTTGATTGCTTTTTGTTTCTCGTACGTGATGTCCAGGGGTGATAATTCGATTCCCCATAAAGAGACACGTCCTGTTGCTGCAGGGTTGTTCAATATATTGGATAGTGGGGCTTCGTTAACCACTATGATTGGATGCACCGTGAAATATTGCCGTAGCTTTCATGCTGTTGTGAATACGCTGTATGCAAGCTGTTGATAGTGCGGGTACCTCTGCTTTGTTGGAGATAATACTTTGCTGAGAAAATATACCGGCCTCTGGACTCCACGCGCCTTTCCTTCTTCGCTTCTTTCGACTACTAATATCATGCTTACCACTTGATGTGTGGCTGCGATATATAGTAGTAGTGGCTCTTTTTCCTTTGGTGCGACCAACACTGGTGGTGTGGAGAGCACTTTGTTCAGTTGCGCAAAAGCTGTATCTGCTTCTTCTGTCCACTCGAACTTGTCATCTGATTTTTTCATGAGTGTGTAGAAGGGAAGAGCTTTTTCTCCTAATCGTGCGACGAATCGACTTAATGCCGCGACACGTCCTGCGAGTTTCTGTACGTCGTGTAACTTTGCCGGTTTCCCCATTGTCAATATTGCTTGGATTTTCTCTGGGTTTGCCTCTATGCCCCTTGCTGACACCAAGAATCCCAGAAGTTGCCCTGTGGATACGCCAAAAGAAAATTTTGTCGGGTTGAGCTTGAGCTTGTACCTGTTTAGGTTGTCGAAGGTTTCCGTCAAGTCACTGATTAAGGACTCCTCCTTTCTTGTGGTGATGACCACGTCATCGATGTAGACTTGGATGTTGCATCCTATTTGACTTCTGAGGAAGTTTTACATCATCCGTTGGTAAGTTGCTCCCGCATTTTTGAGGCCGAAAGGCAAGACTTGATAGCAGAATACGCCGTATGGTGTAATAAAAGCTATTTTTTCTTTGTCTTCTTTCTTCAACTTGATCTGGTTGTAACCAGAATATGCGTCTAGGAAGGAAAGCCTCGCGCATCCCGCCATTGAGTCTATTATCTGATCAATGCGAGGTAGTGGAAAGGGATCCTTGGGACAATGCTTGTTGAGAGATGTGTAGTCGACACATACTCTTTGTACGTCTGTATTTTTCTTGGGGATGATAACTGGGTTAGATATCCAAGTTGATGCTTTGATTTTTCTGATGAATCCTGCGTTTTCTAGCCTGTGTAGCTCGGATGCTATTGCTTTTCTTTTGGGTTCATCGAACCGTCGCAGAGGTTGCTTGACTGGCTTTGCTTTTGGATCCACATTTAGTGCGTGCTCGACGAGTTCCCTGGGAACCCCTGGCATGTCTAAAGGACACCAGGCAAAGATTTCCTAGCGCTCACGGAGGAACTCGACGAGCACGCTTTCCTATGCGGGGTCCAAGTTTACCGCTATGGAGGTAGTTTTATTCGGGTTCGTGGGGTGGACCTGGATTTTCTTCGAGTCTTGGGTTGCATCGAAAGCCTGATCTGACAGGGATCGACCGACGTTGGGTAGTACATTGTGATTGGTATCGCCCTTGAGTCTTGCATATTCAGCTATCATGCCGAAAATTTGCGCCATCCTATTGAATTATTTGTCACAAGTGTTGGATACTTCGAAACTGCCTTGTACTGTGATGGTCCCCTTAGGTCCTGGAATTTTGAGTGTTAAGTATGCGTAATGAGGGACTGCCATGAATTTTGCAAATGCTAACCGCCCCAGGATTGCGTGATACTGTGAAGGCCAGTCCATGACTTCGAACTCTAACTTTTCTCTGTGGTAATTGCTACTATCGCCAAAGCAAACATCGAGTTCTATTTTCCCGAGGGGGTAGTTTGCGCTCCCTGGTACTATTCCCTGGAAAGAGCAGTCTGCCGGCTTCATGCTTTCCAACGAGATGCTCATTTCCTTCATGGTTCTTGCGTATATTAGGTTTATGCCGCTTCCTGCATCCATGAATACTCGCCCAATATCGTATCCTCCTATTTGCGCCTTCAACACCATTGGCGTGTGCCCTGGCCTGGGCACTTTCCTTGGGTGGTCTGCTCTACTGAACCTGACTGGTTGGTCGGACCACCTCAAGTAGTCTGTAGTGGCTGGTGGCGATGATATTGCCAAGTTTACTTGTCTTGATATACTCTTATGTTCTTTTTTGGATTTTGGCACCGACTAGATCATTGCGGATATGTATACTTTTGATTCCAGATGTTTTGCAAGATGCTGCATCTGATATCCTTGACTTGTACTCCTTCCTCCCTGACATATTCCTTGGTTCGGATCTAGAGCACTTTGCAATCTTAAGAATGTTCTGTAGTCCTTCATCTGGTGATTAGAAACTCTCTTCCCATCCAAGTACGCGTAGTGAATATGACAGGGGCCATGAAGCATGTCTTCTGCTGACGGGCCAGAGTACTTTGGCTTTTCTTGTCCTCGATTGCTTCTGTCTTGAAACTGTGTGCTTTCGTAGCCTTCCTCTTCCTTTCTTTCATATCCTGCGGCTATCTGGTTTCGCCTTGTGCGGCAGTCCTCATTGCGAGATCTTCGCCTTTGCCTGCTTGCTCTGTCGACTTCTGGTGAACGCGCCCTTTTGTTGTTGTATGCGTTGATACGTCCAAAACGTATCTTTTTTCCCGAACACTTTTGTTGTTGTTTCTCTTCTAATTTGTGTGTTTTGAATACAACTAACACGGACTAACGCTGTTTTCAGCAGAATTGCCCTGGTGTCTTGTTTTTGTGCAGAAATCCAACTTTCAGGAAAAATCCCGGAAAATACTGCAAAAATCCTATTTTACCAGAAGACCCACGGAGCCAAAATACGAGACAGAGAGGGGCTGGGAGGCCACCACACCACCTGGTGGTGCGGCCTAGGCCTGGCCGCGCCAGGGTATGGTGAGGCCACCCCAGCCGTCTCCTCGAGCCCTCCTTCCGCCTACAAGTACCTTTCGACCTGAAACTATTGGGGGTTCGGCGTTTTTCCTAGATAGAGTTCCGCTACGCCGCCACCATCAGAAACCGCGATTCGGAACTAGAAACTCTGTTCTAGCACCCTGCCGGGATGGGGATTTGGAGGAGATCTTCATCATCATCATCGACGTCTCTCCATCAACCATCCATGACTCCCCCATCCATGTGTGAGTAATTCCCGCTGTAGGCGAAGGGGATGGTAGGGATTGGATGAGATCATTCATGTAATTTCCTATGAGATTGTTAGGGCATGGTGCCTAGTATCTTTTGTTAGTGCTTATGACATTGTTGCAACTTCTGGTGCTTAATGCTTGTCACTTTGGGCCCGAGTGCCATGATTTCAGATCTGAACTTGTTATTGTTTTATGATGATAGTTGTTGTTTATGATCTTACCTGAAAGTTGTTTACACATATCATTGTCCGGAACCCGAGGCCCCAAAGTGACAGCAATTGGGATAACCGGAGGGGATGGCTATGATGTGAGGATCACATGTGTTCGCCGAGTGTTAATGCTTTGCTCTGGTACTTTATTAAAAGGAGTACCTTAATTACCAGTAGATTCCCTTGAGGCCCTGCTGCAAACAGGCTGGTAGGATAGAAGATGTCGTGCAATTTTCTCATTGCGAGCACGTACAACTATATATGGAACACATGCCTATGGTTGTTTAGTACTAGGATGCTTTATCATTATTTATCTGCAATTGCCCATGTCTTGATTATTACATGAATTATCTTATCCATGCAATGCCCGTTCATCCATTCCTATGCCGATAGTATTTTATCCTACTGTTTACTATTGCTACTATTACCGTCTTTACTTTATTATTGTTGCTACTATTTTACTATTGTCACCACTATAAAACTGTTGCTACTGATAAACCGCTGCGAGCAAGTCTGTTTCTAGGTGCAGCTGAATTGACAACTCATCTGTTAAGGCTTATAAATATCCTTTGGCTCCCCTTGTGTCGAATCAATAAATTTGGGTTTTACTTCCCTCAAAGACTGTTGCAATCCCCTATACTTATGGGTCATCAAGACTATTTTTTGGCGCCGTTGCTAGGGAGTGCTAGCGTATAGCAGTTAGTCCTTGTGCGTGGTGAATGACCAGCCCGTTGGGAACCCCAAGAGGAAGGTATGATGAGTATAGCAGCTAGTTTTCCCTCAGTTAAGAAACCAAGATTTAATATCGTTCAGGAGAAAAGCAGACAGCGACGACTGAAGGTGATGCTTGCTAGTTTGTGACAGCTTCGGACAATTTATATGTGGCGCCTCGTCCAAGCTTTGCTTGCTAGCTGCAATGCGGAACCTGCACACAACACAACCAAGTACTTTGCTCCCAACTTACGATGAGGTTGTCAATCTCACCGGTTTGCTTGAAACAAAGGTTATGAGCGTATCGAGTGGAAAATAGTAGAGTATGCGAGTAAAGTAAACAGTGCGAGTAAAGTAAACAGTGCGAGTAAAGTAAACAGTGCGAGTAAAGTAAACAGGTGATAGCAATATGATGGAAATAGGACCGAGATCCACAGTTCACTAGTGGTGTCTCTCCATAGATAAATAACACATGCTGGGTAAACAAATTACAGTTGGGCAATTGATAGAATAAAGATAAACGTGATATGTCAAGAAGATCACTATGAGATTTACTCTGGGCATTACAACAAAATACATAGACCGCCATCCAACTGCATCTATGACTAATAATCCACTCCCGGGGATATCAATCCGAACACCCCATGAGTATTAAGGTGCGAACAACAGATAATTGCATTAAGCAAAGTGTGTAATGTAAACAAAGCATATGCCCTTGAGAATATGAATGTTGTTTTCTCCCTAGTAGCAACAGCACATCTACAACCTTAGAGGTTTCTGTCACTCCCCCAGGTTAAATAGAGGCATGAACCCACTATTGAGCATAAATACCCCCTCTTGGAGTCACTAGCAACTACTCGGCCAAGATAGCTACTAACAACGGAGAGCATGCAAGATCATAAACAACATAGAGATAACAAAAGATAATATTCAGTATAGCAACTCAATCATAAACACCAATATTCATCGGATCCCAACAAACCAAACATGTAGAATTACATAACGGTGATCTCAATCATGTAGGGCAGCTCATGAGATCTAAACATGAAGCACATGGTGGAGGAGACAACCATCTAGCTACTGCTATGGACCCATAGTCCAAGGTAGACTACTCACTCATCGCTCCGGAGGCAAGCATGGCGATGAAGAAGACCTCCGGTGGCGATTCCCCTCTCCGGCAGGGTGCCGGGAAGAGCTTCTAGACCCTCCCGATCTTCGGGTCGACGGCGGCGGTGGATCGCGATGTGTTCTGGAAAAGTGATCGGGTCCTTAGGTTTTTTCCGTCGGGGGGTCTTTATAGGCGAAGGGGCGATGTCAGAGGAGGAGCCAGGGGCCCTCGCGCGGGGCTCGCGCGGCCAGGCCCCTGGCCGCGCCACCCCTGCGTGTGGGGCCCTGGTGGCCCCCCTCCTACTCTCCTTTGGATCTCTGGAAACTTCCGGGTAAAATAAGACTTCAGGAACTTGTTTCGTCCAATTCCGAGAATATTTCCTGTGTATCACTTCTGAAACACAAAAACAGCAGAAAACAAGAAACTGGCACTGTGGTAACTCGTTAATAGGTTAGTTCCGGAAAATGCATAAAAGTGCCACGAAGTGTAACGAAACAATAGGCAAATGGTGTAAAAACAAGCATGGAGCATCAAAAATTATAGATAAGTTGGAGACGTATCAAGCATCCCCAAGCTTAACTCCTGCTCGTCCTCGAGTAGGTAAGTGATAACAAAGAATAATTTTTGAGGCGACATGCACCTACACAATCTTGATCATGTATGTAAGCATTTGTGAGCTGGGATCATAAGAACTTAAAACATGGGCATGAAGATATAATCTTGACAATAAGAACTTAGCAACCATGTTGTAAACATGCAAATGAACACAAACAAAAGATCATGAAAATGAAACAATGAAAGTCAAACGTGTGTTCAAATCATAAGGAAAAACATACAAATGGTTTTCAGCTTGTCCTTCAAAGAGAGCAAAACATAAATGCATAGGACACCTTCAAGTTTAAGAGGGCGACTAGATACAAATAATTTAAGAACAAGTGAAACCAACAATATGAATCAATCAATGAACTTTGGGACAATGCATATCACACTAAGAATGACAACTATGCTCTCTTAATGGTGCATAAAGAAAGAAGGTGGTGACTCAACATAAAAGTAGAAGAAAGGCCCTTCGCAGAGGGAAGCAGTGATTGCAAGTTTTATAACCTTCAAAAATTATGGTACTTACCGGCTTTGAGCTCTCATTGCCCCCATCATAAGCATCTTGAATGGTTAAAGTTAATGCGAGAACAATTATGATGCATATGCTTGACAAATCATAAGTTGAAAACCTCGTGCCCTGTGAATACGAGTACCCAAACCTCATGCTACTTTACTTAGAGTCCCAAGCAAGGCTCTTGTCATTGTAAGTATATGCATATCATTGAGAACCGCCAATGGGGTACCTCCGTGCCCGATGACATGGAACAAGCCCACACCAAAATGACATGACAAGCAGACAATGAACACCTCGACATCTCTTTTATTTGCCTTTTGTTTAGCTTTTTATTGTGAGATGCGTCGTCGTATGTTCACCATGGGTATGCTGCAAATTTCCACCATGAATTATGCATGGCTTAGATTGGCGGCCCAGCGTTTCCCTAACACATATACAAACTCCATGATCCCCACAAGATTCCCAATTCATTTCACACCGCGGGCATCCATAAACAAAAGATCACGATATCAACTCAAATAAGAAGTGCAATGTTGAAAGCTTGCCCCATGACAGCATGGCTGGGCTAGAATCCAACTTACAACTTGCAAGCATAACAACTCAACATAAGAGACCACAATGTCAAATTTTTAAGAACAGGAAAAAGTAAAGTGTGCCTTCCGGTTCGTGAGAGCTTTACTGACCGAATTTCGCATAACACTGGTAAGAGTTTAATTTAAAGAGAAAATAAAAGCAAGTCAAATTTACTTGATATAGCAAATTGCTAGTATGTACGTATGGTGGACACTTTGGAAAACTTTGGCTTTTAGGAGTTGGATGCACGAGTAGAGCTCATACTCAGTACAAGGCGAGGGCTAGCAAAAGACTGGGAGCGACCAACTAAGAGAGCAATAATGGCCATAATCATGCAAAGTGACAAAGCGACATTAAAAGAAGCATAAGATGGCATCAAAAGTAAAAAACTAAATGATCATAGAGGCTATTGGCGACTTTATAAGAGTCTAACATGTGTGAGCATGCGCCAAGTCAAGCCAAATAAAGCATCAAGGAGAAAACCAAAATAATGCTTCCATACAATAAAAACAACGCATGATTTTTTTTCAAAGGCTCATTAAGCAATCTCAGTTATTTGAGACAAGTCATGCTACAGCAAAACCACTAAGCATACTATCAAAAAGACATCAAGCATGACATGAAAAAGCCTAAGCCGCAGTCTACACAAGCTTCTTCTTATACCACTATTTTGCACAAAGCTTTTTCTCTTTTCCAACACCATTTGAAATTTTTAAAGACACCTCTTTTGATGAAAACCAATAAAGATCAGAGGCAAAAATACACCTTGATGAAAAGATATGACAAGGTCTGAACGCAAATCAAGGCGAAAACGAAAACCAAAAGCAGTAGCAGAAAAAACAAGAACACTCGGTTTTTAATAAGAGTGAAAACTAGAGCGTTCTTTGCAAATGAAAAGCAAGGCAACTTCTCCAAAGGAAATTTGTTGGGGTCCAACCATTTATTGCAGCAAACAAACAAACTAAACCAACTAAGAAAACTAAAACAACTGACGCTCCAAGAAAAACACATAGTGCATGAAGCAATAAAAATATAGTGTTTTGAAAGGTGACCTGATTTTTGCCGATGAAGAAGGGGTGCCTCGGGGGCATCCCCAAGCTTTGACGCTTGTACTTCTTGGATATTTCTTGGGGTGATGCATGGGCATCCCCAAGCTTGAGCTTTTGTCCATTCTTCAACTCATCTCATCATTCTCCAATCCCTACACTTGAAAACTTCCTTCATACAAAACTAAACACAAATCTATTAGCAACATTAGTGTAAGCATAACATATAATCAACCTCTTTTTGCTTCAGGTTTCAACTCAAAACTACCACATATATAGCAAATACTACTGTAGCAACCTCCCCAAAAGTTCCGTGGTCAAAAGAACTCAAAAGAAAGTGATAAAGTGGCAAACACAAATATTGGCAGAAATCTGTCAAAACTGAACAGCTGACAAAGGTCGAATTTTTGAGGGATTTTCTGTTGCTCAAATCAAAACGTGTTCAACTAACGAAAGTTCGGATATAACCTGGGGCATATGCACAAGAAATCGCAGGTACAAAAGATAAACAGAGAATTTATACGAATTTTTACGGTGCAGCACCGAAAACAGTTTCAGGACAGCAACATCCCCAAATCTTTACCTCACTCGAATTAGAGGCTTCTCTTGGCACAAAAACAAAATAAACAAGATAAAGAGTGGTCATTACAGTAGTAATGACTTCCAAGACTCAAATAAAAGAAAAATTACTGAAAATAAAACATTGGGTTATCTCCCAAGAGTGCTTTTCTTTAACGCCTTTGAGCTAGGCGCAGAAAATTGCGAATCAAGTAACATCAAGTGATGAAGCATCAAGCTCATAATTTGCTCTAAGAATAGAGTCAAAAAGCAATTTCTTTCTTTTCCTAGGGAAGTGTTCCATACCTTTCTTGAGTGGGAATTGATATTTGATAGTGCCTTCCCTCATATCAATAATGGCACCTACAGTTTGAAGAAAGGGTCTTCCCAAAATAATAGGACATGAAGCATGGCATTCAACGTCCATAACAAGAAAATCAACGGGAACAAGGTTATTGTTAACCACAATAAGAACATCATTAATCCTTCCCAAAGGTTTCTTCTTAGCAACATCAGCAATAGGAACATCAAAATAACACTTTTCAAGCGGTGGCAAATCAAGCATGTCATAAATCTTTCTAGGCATGATAGAAATACTAGCACCTAGATCACATAAAGCATGGCAATCGTAACCATTAACATGCATATAAATGATGGGTTCCCAACCATCTTATAACTTCTTGCGAACAGAGGCTTTTTGCTTCAACTTTTCATCCCTAATTTTTATGAGAGCATTGGTAATATGCTTAGTAAAAGCAATATTTAAAGAACTAGCATTGGGAGTCAAAGCAAGCTTTTGCAAGAACAAAATTACTTCAGAATTATTGCAGCCATCAACATCAAAATCATTAAAAGAAGTAGAGCTATCATCTCCTACGCTCCGAAAAATTTCAGCACTTTTTTGAGAAAAAGTTTTGGCAGTTTTAGGCTTTTTAACACAAGGAGTGGAAGTTTTCTCTACACCAATCAAAGTAAGAGGATTGCTAGCATTAGGAGCAACATCATTAGAGGTAGTAATAGTACATACCTTCATCTCTCTAACCATCTCATCTTCTCTTTCCCACCTGGCATGCAATTCCGCTAACAATCTAATATTTTCATCAATTCCAACTTGAATAGCATTAGCGGTAGCAAAAGCATTGTTCTCTTTCACATCATTAGGCAACACTTTTAATTTCAGAAGTTCAACATCATGAGCAAGGCTATCAACCTTAGAAGCAAGAATATCAATTTTGCCTAACTTTTCCTCAACAGACTTGTTAAAAGCAGTTTGCTTACCGATGAAGTCCTTGAGCATTACCTCAAGCTCGGAGGGCGCGGCCCTAGTGTTGTTGTAGGAATTACCATAAGAATTACACTAGTGGGAAAAGGCTTATAGATAGATGTTTTACTAGTGGAGCACATTAATCAATATGCTCCACTAGTATTTACTAGTGGCGCATTATCAAATATGCTCCACTGATAATTTTGTTACTAGTGGCGCATTCTTCTAGAAATGCGCCACCAATACGTCTGTGGGACCCACCAGAAGGGTGATCGACAAAATATCTTGGATTATCAATGGCGCATTTACAATATGCGCCACGCATATTTTACCCTTTAGTGGCGCATATTATGCATAATGCGCCACTGATAAGTCTGTGGGACCCACCTAGGCCCCACTGGCCTGACCCCTGCCAGTGTTATGCGTGGCGCATATAGAAATATGCGCCACGCATAACTTGTGGGGCCCATACCTCTGAAAAGGTGGCAGACTTATCAGTGGCGCATATTGTTCAATATGCGCCACTGATAAGGTTGGCCAGATCTATAAGTTGGCAGCCCCACCACTACCATTTCATTCTTCTCCATCCAACATCAAACTAGATCTAGGTCGTCCTCCTCCTCCCCACCACCTCAATTTCTCCATTCTTGCCTCTATTCTTGGTGTTTAAACCTACTTTGCTCCATAGTTTTGAGAGGGGAAGCCTCTCTAAGTTGTAGATCTACTAAGCCAACTAGGTGAGTTGTTGGAGGACATGCATATGGATGTTTTACGTGGCCGGTGGACGTCTCGCGTGCGTTGTACACGCATGCATGCTTGTGTGTGGTGCATGAATGTTTACAGGTGACGAAGAAGCAAGAGCATGTTGCTTGCTACGGCGTGGTGCATGGTTGTTTGCCAAAATGTTGCTTAACTTCCGTTTCGGCAAATTTTTGCACTACCCATACGTCCTATTTTTAGGAGAGGTCATGCCGAATTTTTCCGGCGACCATGTATGCATGCATGTGTGTATGTGTGTGTGTGAGCACATGATGATGTGTGATTCTAAGGTACTCTCTTTTCTCTATACCGCGTAGGCAACCATGGTCAGACACATGAGCGAAGGTCAAGTGGCTAGATACAAGGAACGCGCGGTGGCCGACATGAGGATGAACAAGAGGACCCACATAAGATGTTCGTGTCAAACATGCAAACTCGGGAGCTTACTCGACCCTGATTCCGCAAACCTGGAGAGTCACCTGCTCACGCGTGGTTTCATGCCCGACTATGATTCTAAAGATGACGAGGACGTCAACAATGGTATTTCTGAAGACGAGGGCGTACAAGATGATCATCATGAAGGAGATGGCGGCGGCGGACATGATGATGATCATCACGAAGGAGATGGCGGCGGCGGACATGATGATGATCATCACGAAGGAGATGGCGGCGACGGACATGATGATGATGGAGAAGACGCGGCGTCGACAGGCACACAGTCACGACTAACCTTAGCCTTGCAGGACCCACATGTTCAGGAACTGCTCCTCAAGGAGACGAGCAATGCGAAAGCTGCTGCCAGAGAGAAAGCCAAGCTGGAGCAGATGGAGATTGACGGAAAAACTCCGTTGTTTCCTGGGTGCCGACCCGAGGATACACGCTTGAGCGTCACGCTCAAGGCTCTGGAGATGAAGGCGGAAAGCAAATGGACCGACGTAAGCTTCAATAAAAACATGAGATTCTGGCAAAAACGTCTTCCCAAGGGAAACACGTGTCCAACTAATATCGAGGAGGCCAAGAAAATTGTGTGCCCTCTGGACTTGCCGTACGTTAAGTACCACGCCTGCATCAATGATTGCGCACATTATCGGGATGAGTAAGCAGAGAGAACCACATGTCCGGTGTGCGGCCATGGACGATACAAGATAGGGAACAAGAAAGTACCTCGGAAAGTGGTATGGTACTTCCCTATCACTCCCCGTCTGCAGCGGTATTTCGTAGACCCTAAGGAAGCAAAGCTCATGCGATGGCACGCGGATAGGAAGAAGACCGAAGATGATCCGCATAAGGGCAAGATCCTGACACACCCTTCGGACGCTAGCCAGTGGAACGCACTTGACATCGACTTCCATGAGTTCGGGGCTGATCCAAGGAACATCAGGCTTGGTATGAGCACCGATGGACTCAATCCGTTTGGCAACCAGAGTAGCACGCATAGTACCTGGCCCGTGTTTGTATGGCCGTACAACCTCCCTCCATGGTTGTGCACCAAGCAGAGATACGTACACATGTGTATTCTAATTCAGGGCCCAAAACAGCCAGGTGTCGACATGCATTTGTATCTCGGGCTATTGAAAGAAGAGCTAGCCACGCTGTGGGAGACGCCTCCTCGTACGTGGGATGCATACTCAGAAGATTATTTCCCTTTGAGAGTCACGTTGTTCACGACGGTGCAGGACTATCCAGGTTACAGTTACGTCTCTGGCCAGGTGAACCACGGACACAACGCATGTGTCAGGTGCATGGATAAGACCCCGCATCTCCAGCTACCAAGGGATCTCGGTTCCTCGAAGACCATGTTCCAACGGACTCGGATGTGGCTTCGAATGGATCACCCGTGGTGAAAGCGCGGAGACCTGTTCAACGGTAAAGAAGAGATTGAAAAAGCCCCACGTCCGAGGAGCGGTGAAGTAATCGATGACATGCTAGAAAACTGGGAAGAGTGCCCTTTGCCGGGAAAGAAGCGTCCGAGGACAAAGTCGCTGCATGGTGTTTGGAAAGCGAGGTCTGTTTTCTGGGACCTGCCGTACTGGAAATACCTCCACACGCCCCATAGCCTTGATGTCATGCACGTCACGAAGAACGTATGTGAGAGTCTGCTGGCCACTATCGTCAACATGCCGGATAGGACCAAGGACGGGCCAAAGGCAAGACACAACCTGGAATTCCTTGGCATCAAGAAAGAACTTCATGGTCCGCCCGATAATGATGATGATGAGACGATGGACGAAGATACTCAGGGTCCCCGCAAGAGGGCTAAGAAGAGGGATGTGGTGTTTCCCGCTGCCTGCTTCACTCTAAGTGAGAAGGAGCTCGAGCAGTTTTTTAAGTGCCTCCTAGGAGTTAAAGTTTCTCACGGTTACTCTGGGAACATAGGCAGATATCTGGATGAAGCGAAGAAGAGGTTCAGCGGGATGAAGTCTCACGACTGTCACGTCTTGATGACACAGATACTTCCCGTTGTGATCCGATGGATAATGGACGAGCACGTCCGTGAGATGTTGTTTGGCCTCTGCAACTTCTTCGATGTCATCTCGAGGAAATCTATCGGCTTGAAGCAGCTCGACGCGCTGCAAGAAGAGATCGTCGTGATACTGTGCGAGCTCGAGATTTACTTCCCGCCCGCGTTCTTTGATATCATGGTGCATCTGCTCGTCCATCTCGTGGATGACATCATTCATCTCGGTCCGACATTCCTGCACAACATGATGCCGTTCGAAAGGCTGAATGGTGTTATCAAAGGATTCGTCCGCAACAGGTCCCGTCCAGATGGAAGCATCGCCAAGGGCTTTCTGACCTACGAGTGCGTCTCGTTTTGCCAGAATTATCTACGCACCGAGGAGGACGACACGGACGACCCTGTTGGTCTGCCCAAAAGGATGCACCTCGGTAGGCTTGCCGGATATGGTCACCGCGAGGGTTTTCACGCCTTGCATGTCGGCGCGAAGGGTCGACGCCCCGACTTTGTCCGGGCACACCTCGTCGCGCTACAGCACATCAAATTGGTTGATCCTTAGGTGGAGGAGCACAAAAGCTTTGTAGAGCAGAAATTCATTGACCTAGGTCGGCCGAGGAAGAAGGGAGACGTAACAAGAGAGCACAACTCCAGCTTCACGGCTTGGTTCAAGGAAAAGGTTCACGGCCTGCAGTCAACGCCTTCTACAGAGGATGAAAAACTCATTTTTGCATTATCACAGGGCCCCGGGCACAACATGCGGACATATCAGGCCTACGACATCAACGGATACAGATTCTACACCGAGGAAAGGGACAGGAGTAGCGAATATCAGAACTCAGGAGTAACGATGCTATCCTATGCCGATGATGAAGCCACCATCAAGGAAAGATTCTTCGGAAGGATCGAGGAGATCTGGGAGCTCGACTACGCCGGAGAGAAGGTGCCGATGTTCCGTGTCAGATGGGCCAAGAGCGTCCAGAAAGAGGGCCGGTATTTCACCACCATGGTTATACCCGATGCCTCCGCAAAGAACGCCTCCGCAAAAAACGAGCCATGGGTACTCGCGAGCCAAGTTGACCAATGCTTCTTCATCACCGACCCGTCAAAGCCAAGCCATGTTGTCGTGAGGAGGGGCAAGAGGAGCATCATCAGAATGGAAGGACCCGCCAACGACCAAGACTTAGAAAAGAATGGCGATCCAAAGATCGAAGAGCAATTCGACAAGTACTTCGACAAGCCGACTACCGCGGGAAGAAGGAAGACCACCCTACCTACTAAAGGTTGTCCATTCACGAGAAGAAACCTCAACATTCCTGGCCTAAAGTATTCAACCGCGAGGAAGAAGGGCAAGAAGATTGCAAAGAGACGCTAGCTCTAGCTAGCTAGCGCGGAATCGAGATCATGACATTTTGTATGGATATCGATGTGTAGTGTGACACGACGATATATATTCGTGGTTTTTTGAATAAACTAACTATTATGATACTCGCAAATAAAGTGAGAAAAAGATGTGACATGACAATGTTTGTGTTTTTTTACTATTACAAACTATTATTTTGAAGTACCTTGTATTTGTTAGAAATTGTGAAAAAACAATTTTTTTTAAAAAGGTGTGAGGGCAACCTCTAGGGTTCGAACCCTGGATCCCCCCCGCTGGCTGCTGCAGAGAACGCTACCACTGAGCCACTGAACAATTCTTGTCATATGGCATGTGCTCGCGCTATTTGACTAAGTGTCAAATATGCGTGGCGCATATTGCACATAATGCGCCACGCATAGTTGACACTTAGGGAAATAACGCTTCGCCGGCTGTGTTCTCTCCTCTTCCCCCCCATTTTCCCCCCGCGCGCGCCTCGCTCTTAGATCTGCCCTAACCCTAGCCCGCCGCCGCTGGAAGCCGTCGTTGCTCCGGCACCCTCGCTCCGGCCGCTGCGCCAGGGAGGTGCGGTCCCCAGGAGCTCGAAGCCTGCCGCATTCGTCTGTGCACGGAGAGGGGTGAAGCCAACGGGGTGGACCACGGAGAGGACCGGCGGCGGGGCGAGCAGGAGGAGCCGCAGCAGCAACAAGGACAGGCAGAGGAGGCGGTGAGGCCGTCTTCTGGGCGGCAGCAGCAGCCGGCAGCGTTGGCGACGAGGAAGCACCGCCTCTCTGCCGCCATCCAGTGCCTCGACCAGGAGCTGCAGTCGCTCTAGGTACTGCCACCTCTGCTCCTCCTCTCCCATCCTTGTACCTTCTCCAATGGATGCTTCGATCCGTAGCCCTAGATTTATCACGAATAATGACTAAATCGAGAACATGACTGTCAGCTGCAACATTTCCAGCGGTTGAAGAAAACGCGATCTGAATCTTGTACAACCCGGGTCTTACATTTAGGATGGATAAGCCTGGGCTGACTCCTATCCCCTAGGATTTTTCTCGAGTGTGCCACCTAAAGAACGGAAAGAAAGTTTCTTCTTTTTGTATGTCCTATGTGTGTTCTTTGATGGGAGCTTGAACTGAAAGTGCTCGTCCCATCTCTAGCTGATTAGTACCAGGGTATAAATCGAAGCACATAGCAGTATGAGTCTTACCTTGATATTCCTAGTGATAAAGAAGTGGTATATGCTTACAGAGGGGCATTCATATTTTGAAGCAAATGAGTCTTACCTTGATATTCCTAGTGATAAAGATGCTTACCATGATCGGTATCCACTCAGTTTTAGCAGCTGCCAACTTATGCTTCATAATCACTCTCAGCAAAAAGATTAACATGATCATTGTGGTAATGTACATTTAAATTAGGTTGGAGTTTCAGTTTATTTTGGCAAGTCTCGTGGTACTTTGTTCTGAATAATATGCAAGTTTTGTATACTACAAGATATGCATTTTTTGAGATTGACCTGATGCATAATCCAAATAGAGCATGTGTATATGCAAGTGTTCTTAGTCCACACCTCTGATGCTTGTGTTAGTAAAATATAATTGGATAGGGTATGTACACTGATCTTGATATTATGTTCTCCACATTGTTCTGCAACTCTTAAGATACAGAATCCTTTCATTTAGTATGGCACTATGTAAATGACAAATATTTTTCATATATCTGTTAAACAAGAAGGTGCACTATACATGATGACATTCAGCACATAAAAACTAAGTAGCTCACTAAGTAACATTTGATACTTATAGTGCAGCAGAGGAAGCTCACTAAGTAGCTTCACCACATAAAAACTACATCTTGTACAGAAGAGTAACTCATGCATTAAGCAAAGCACTAGTCCAGTAGAAAATAATAAGAATCATTCTGTCACAAACAATACAAATAAAACAAGCATTGTGTGCATAAAATGGTTTTCAATATTACTGAAACATCAATTCTTTCTCCTTTGAATAAGTCTGCTGGTGTTACTACCATGGTTACAGTCATGTGTTGTTCCTCTATATTAATTAACTTGTATATGCTTTTGTAGGTTCCGCCATAGTGCGTCGCAAGATCACCACCTACGCTATGATGAGCCGACGCCCACCACCACCCCCTCCCCCTCCGACGCCGCCTCCAACGCCGCCACCTCCAGCGTCCGACGGCGAGGAGGAAGAAGTCCCCTGAGGTGGACTACCCGGAGGACGAAGAGGAGAACGACCACCTGGAGGCGGAAGTCCAGGCGGAGATCGACGACATGGAGTGGGCCATCTCGGACCCCGAGAATGAAGAACAGGCGGCCATCCACGCCTCGTGGCGTTCTCTGCGGATGGAGAACAAGGAGGCGGCGCGCGACGACGAGTTGGACGGCCTACTTCTTGAGTCGGGGCTCAAGGAGTCCCGCGACCGCCACACGACGGAGGAGGGAGCGCGCGGCTTCATGGAGTTGGAGCGGCGGCGCCTCTTGGCGCTGCTCGCGGAGGACTCCGGTCGCCTCCACAAGATTGTGGAGGATGACTTCCTCCCCGCCCCCGCCGCCGCACGAGATGCTCGATTGGGCCTAGCGGCGACGAAGAAGGGGGCCAACGACGACGAGGCGGGCCCCTCTAGGCGCTAGAACTTTTTTTTTCGTATTATGAACTGCTTATATATGATCATATGAACTGCTATGTTTTATTCTAGGCTTATGAATCCTTGCCATGGTATTTGTGATCATGCAAGCATGCTTTTGAACTTTGTCATTCCTTTCGTTGCATAACATATATACTCTATTCTAGGCTTATATATGATCGATCGTCATCCATGCTATGTTTTATTCTAGGCTTATGAATCCTTGCCATAGTATTTGTGATCATGCAAGCATGTTTTTGAACTTTGTCATTCCTTTCGTTGCATAACATATATACTCCATTCTAGGCTTATATATGATCGATCGTCATCCATGCTATGTTTTATTCTAGGCTTATGAATCCTTGCCATAGTATTTGTGATCATGCAAGCATGTTTTTGAACTTTGTCATTCCTTTCGTTGCATAACATATATACTCCATTCTAGGCTTATATATGATCGATCGTCATCCATGCTATGTTTTATTCTAGGCTTATGAATCCTTGCCATAGTATTTGTGATCATGCAAGCATGTTTTTGAACTTTGTCATTCCTTTCGTTGCATATATAACATATATACTCCATTCTAGGCTTATATATGATCGATCGTCATCCATGCTATGTTTTATTCTAGGCTTATGAATCCTTGCCATAGTATTTGTGATCATATGCAAGCATGTTTTTGAACTTTATCATTCCTTTCGTTGCATAACATATATACTTCATGTCTATACAGAGATGGCGAAGTGGTACGTGGTGTACAGTGGTCGGGTTCTAGGAGTCTACGAGGAGTGGGAGGACTGCCAGGCACAGGTGACCAACTTCAGCGGCAACTGCTACAAAGGGTACAAGACAAGAGAGCTCGCGGTCTCCAAGTGGAGGAGACATGTGTGGAAGAAGAATCGGATGAAGTTCTTGATCATGGTCTCGATCTTGCTCATCGTCGTCGCCGGTGTGATCTATTCGAACTTTTTTTTCGATGTTGGACTTGCTTATATATGATCGATCGTCATCCATGCTATGTTTTATTCTAGGCTTATGAATCCTTGCCATAGTATTTGTGATCATGCAAGCATGTTTTTGCACTTTGTCATTCCTTTCGTTGCATAACATATATACTACATGTCTATAGAGAGATGGCGAAGTGGTACGTGGTGTACAGTGGTCAGGTTCCAGGAGTCTACGAGGAGTGGGAGGACTGCCAGGCACAGGCCGGTGACCAACTTCAGCGGCAACTCCTACAAAGGGTACAAGACAAGAGAGCTCACGGTCTCCAAGTGGAGGAGACACGAACCGGTCTTGCTCACCATTGCGGGTGTAGTCTACTCGGTCTTTGGGTGAGATGTGTAGTGTGTGTAATGTGTAATGTGTGTAATGCATGGACTTGGGCTATATATGCTCTAACACTTCTAATATTCGGGAACTTTGTCACTATTATGGATCTAATTGTTTGTGATGATGATATATTTGTTTTATACTGCATGCTCTGTATTCTGCAGTTATATTGTATACCTATATATATTCTTGTGCATTGCTGTGTATAAATACCAGAAAATATCAGTTTTTTTGGACCTGTAGGAAATATCAGTGGCGCATATTATAGGTGTTTAGTGGCGCATTATGTATTGGTGGCGCATATAGAAATATGCGCCACGCATAAGACACTAATGGCGCATATGCAATATGCGCCACCAATATTCAACATATGCGTGGCGCATATTGACATGCGCCACCAATAAACTGTTATTGGTGGCGTGGCAGTGGTGGCGCATCCCATATGCGCCACACATATGCCAAAATGGTGCGCCACCAATAGGCTTTTTTCCACTTGTGTTACCATAACCATTACCATTGGTAGAAGGATACGGCCTATAATTGTTACTAGCAAAATTGTTCCTATAAGCATTGTTGTTAAAATTATTGTTTCTAATGAAATTCACATCAACATGCTCTTCTTGAGCAACCAAAGAGGCCAAAGGAACATTATTAGGATCAACATGAGTCCTATCATTAGCAAGCATAGCCATAATGGTATCAATCTTATCACTCAAGGTGTCGTCGTGGTGAAACAACATATGCCATAGGATGGCTTAAATGGGGGCCGACTGTACGCTGGTGGATCCGGGAGAGGGATGACTCGGTAGAGACCGAGCACAGAACTCACTGCTAACACATCGAGCTACCCAGGTTCGGGGCCCTCGTGAGGAGGTAACACCCCTACTCCTGCATGTCTGATCTATATGAGCTTCACATGAGAGCTACAATGGTGCTCCTTGAGCTGTTCATCTGCCTATCTGAGGCTGCACTGGGCAGGAGCTAAAGAGCTAGTGCTAGAGAGCTCCCATGGAGCGAGAGAGAATGAGCCTCCGAAGGAGGCTTTTGTGATCGATCCCCCTGGTGCCCCTTATATAGGGAGCCCAGGGGACAAGGGATGCCCCACAATACACTATACATGCACTGTAGCTGAGATGACTACTGGGGTCTTGTCACACTGTGGCCTACATCAGCACGGTACCGTCCTCGGTACTGTGCGATGCGTCACGGTCATGGGCTAGTCCCATCGATGTCTGTACTTGGAGTCCTTGGTCTTCGTCTTCTAGCTGCTGTCTTCAGGATCACCATGTCATCAGTCTTATCCTCCTCCTGAGGATAAGACTGACTAGGAGAGGAGGGATATGCTGGTCTGAGCCAATGGGCGTCCCAAGACCAGCATATGACGGTGGAGGATGTGCCAGTCCGAGCCTGGAGGCGTCCCAGGACTGGCACGATGCGCTGGAGTTGATGCTAGACGAGGAATATGTCCCGGAGGTAGTAAATCCCGGCCTGGAGAGGAATAATCCGGCCTGGGAGTGAATATCCCGGCCTACCAAGGGGATAATCCGGCCTGGGCCAGGGAATCCCGGCCTGGCCCAGCCGGAACAGTGCGCAGGGAGAAGCCCAGCCGGAGCAGTTAATCCGGCCCAGCCGGGGAACTGGAGGAGGCCGGGGCGCTGGACGAAGGGAGCCCAGCCGGGGCAGCCGGCCTGGCGGAGAAGGCCCACCCGGGACGCGGAGCAGAGGGCCCAGCCGGGAGGCGCACCGGCCCAGCCGGGGCAGCGGGATGCCGGCCCAGCCGGGGCAGCGGCCAACGGCCCAGCCGGGGAAGGAGAAGTGGCGGCCCAGCCGGGGAAGATCGCGGGACGCCGGCCTGGAGGAAGTGGCGGCCCGGCCGGGGGGCTGGATCCCGGCCCAGCCGGGGTTGCTGCTGTCTTGCGCCGGCCCACGCGGCCTTATACCGGACTGGGGTCTTCTATATCGACCCAGCTCTTATATTCCGGCCCAACTTAGCAATATGCCGGCATGGGGCCTTATATCCCGGCCCAGCTTTACTATAATCCGGCCTGGGCTTGGTTAATCCGGCCCAGGCTGCTGTTTGCTTGCTTTTCAATATTCCTGCATATATAAAATAGTTATACAACATATATAAGTTTATTAATTGGGGTACTTTGGTATACCCGGGGTTATATCCCCGACATTAGCCCCCGAGGCTGTGGGGGACTCGCAGAGTCGCGCACAGGCTTCAACAAAAATATACCAAAGTCCCAAACCTGCATGCTCATAAAAAATAATATGCTGGCCTCCACAGGCCAGTTCTATCTCATGCCATCATCGGCAATGTCCTGATTGACATGAACTCATATGTATGATATGCTAGCCTTCGCGGGCTATCTCAAAATACTATTGTGCCCTTCTTGGCTATATCGACACTTTGCCTCTTGGGCTATGTCTCATCGACATCGTCTGCTTCGACAATGCCGGCATACTGCTTTGCCTTCTTTGGCCATATCGATACTTTACCTCTTGAGCTATATGCCTCTTGGGCTACTCTGCCTCTTGGGCAACTTTTGCCTCTTGGGCTACTTTGCCTTTTGGGCTTTATATCGACACTTTGCCTCTCGGGCTATGTCTCATCGACATTGTCTGTTTTGACAATGCCGGTATAGTGATATGCCTCTTGGGCTGCTTTGCCTCTTGGGCTACTTTGCCTCTTGGGCTTTATATCGACACTTTGCCTCTCGGGCTATGTCTCATTGACATTGTCCGCTTTGACAATGCCGGTATACTGATATGCCTCTTGGGCTGCTTTGCCTCTTGGGCTACTTTGCCTCTTGGGCTTTATATCGACACTTTGCCTCTCGGGCTATGTCTCATCGACATTGTCCGCTTTGACAATGCCGGTATACTGATATGCCTCTTGGGCTGCTTTGCCTCTTGGGCTACTTTGCCTCTTGGGCTTTATATCGACACTTTGCCTCTCGGGCTATGTCTCATCGACATTGTCCGCTTTGACAATGCCGGTATACTGATATGCCTCTTGGGCTGTGCCATCGCTGGGCACTTGTTAGTATGCAAAAATGATAAGACATGTTAATATGCTAAACCGGGATACTCTATGAAACCGGATATGATAAGAGATATGATGCTTGTTAACTTTGAGATCGATGTCTCGATATATTATTGTGCCAGAATTGGCGATAACTGAAAGGATTATAGAATGCCGTGATATGCTGGCATGCCGAAATAAACGGCGATATGAGTTATTGATAGATGCCTTGATATGCTGGCAAACCGAAATAAACGGTGATTGGGGATTTTGGTCGATGCCATGATATGTCGACATACTGAGATTTTGCTCTTGCCATGATATGTTGGCATACTGACATTTTGCCATGATATGCTGGCATACTGACATTTTGCCATGATATGCTGGCATACTGACATTTTGCCATGATATGCTGGCATACTGACATTTTGCCATGATATGCTGGCATACTGACATTTTGCCATGATATGCTGGCATACTGACATTTTGCTCTTTGCCATGATATGCCGGCATACTAAAACTCTTCTCATGCCATGATATGTTGGCATATTGGAACTTTGCTCATGCCATGATATGCCGGCATACTGAAACACATATGACTCAAGATATCACTTAATAACATGATGTGCTAACAAACTGACATACCTGAGACTTTGAGATATGCAGGCCAAGATGTAAAGATATGCTGGCTGGGACATAAAATATGCCGGCCATGATACAAAATATAACATATGCCGGTATACTGAAATTTTGCTCTTTGCCATGATATGTTGGCATACTGACATACCTGAGACACTGAGATATAAACTGAAGCCCTGGTGGTGTAATAGCAATTTCTTCTTGTAATGGCAATATGGAGAGTCATAGCCGGTATATATGATGAAATATCCAACCTGTTCTGTAGTCATTCTAAAAGACATAGCGATGGTCATAGTATTTGGCATATTTGCAATCTAGCATATGGAGTTTGGCATATAGCCCATTGCACTCGGTACATTACTTTGAAACAAAGCACTTGGCATATAGACTGAGATATAGCAATTTTGACATATATGCTAACTTGGCAATTCACAAGGAAGAACTAGGCACTCATGTGCCGACATATAAATGTAGACATACTGCAACTGGCATATAAGCAAACTTGGCATCTCACAACAGATATTTGGCACTCATGTGCCGGCATATAAATGCAAGTATACTGTAACTGGCATGTGAGATTTGTGAAAGAGCATGCATAAACTGGTACTGAGATAGGCATATAACTGATCTGACTGTAAACTTGTAACAGCCAGCACATGGCCTTCAACATATAAAAACTGGCATATGAGCCTTGGCATATGACAGCCGGCATATAACACATAGCATATGGGATAAAGCATTTGGCATATAGCATATATACTGAACTTGATATGTTAACTGGCATACTGATTATAGCACTGTAGCAGATATACCAATTGGCATATGCAAAGACATATAACTTGACATAACAACTTGCTGTTGGCATATAAAACCGGCATATAACATGCCCAGATAAAACTTTGCATAAGATTACAGACATACAAACTGATACTAAGGATACTATCTGTAGCAGGCATATGTAGCAATTTGGCATATAAACAGACATACAGGAGGAAACTGGAAAGCTGATATGCTAGCATGCAAACTAATATATACTGAAACAGTACTTAAAAAAGCAACTTGCAGGGCTTTAGCCTAGCCCCCGAGCTATTTTTTCTATCAAGGAGACACTGATTTTCAGATAAGCTGACCAGGATATGGAGTAAACCAGCATAAATACTTACTTGCATGCACCGTTGAGGAAGTTTGAAGTACCTGCAGATGCTCGAGGCAGAACGATCCTTGGCACGATGACCATAAAATATGCCGGCCGGGACATAAGATATGCTGGCCAGGATATAAAATATGCCGGCCGGGACATAAAATATGCTGGCCAAGACACAGGATATGCTGGCCGGGACGCAGGATATGCTGGCCGGAACACAGGATATGCTGGCCAGAACACAGGATATGCTGGCCGGAACACAGGATATGCTGGCCAGAACACAGGATATGCTGGCCGGGACTCAGGATATGCTGGCGGGGACACAGGATATGCTGGCCGGGACACAGGATATGCTGGCCGGGACTCAGGATATGCTGGCCGGGACACAGGATATGCTGGCCGGGACACAGGATATGCTGGCCGGAGGAAGCCGAGCGCCGGCCCGGAGATGCCGATGTAGATCCGGGACAGCCGTATGCTGGCCCGGGCGAGTTGAGGTCAGCCCGGGAGTTGAAGAAGACCTGCTGTGCTCGGAGGCGTTGCTGATGTCGAGCCCCCGAGCCGATGAAGAAGATCCCGTCCGGATGTACTCCTACCAGCGCCTTGATCAGCCCCACGGTGGGCGCCAAATGTCGTCGTGGTGAAACAACATATGCCATAGGATGGCTTAAATGGGGGCCGACTGTACGCTGGTGGATCCGGGAGAGGGATGACTCGGTAGAGACCGAGCACAGAACTCACTGCTAACACATCGAGCTACCCAGGTTCGGGGCCCTCGTGAGGAGGTAACACCCCTACTCCTGCATGTCTGATCTATATGAGCTTCACATGAGAGCTACAATGGTGCTCCTTGAGCTGTTCATCTGCCTATCTGAGGCTGCACTGGGCAGGAGCTAAAGAGCTAGTGCTAGAGAGCTCCCATGGAGCGAGAGAGAATGAGCCTCCGAAGGAGGCTTTTGTGATCGATCCCCCTGGTGCCCCTTATATAGGGAGCCCAGGGGACAAGGGATGCCCCACAATACACTATACATGCACTGTAGCTGAGATGACTACTGGGGTCTTGTCACACTGTGGCCTACATTAGCACGGTACCGTCCTCGGTACTGTGCGATGCGTCACGGTCATGGGCTAGTCCCATCGATGTCTGTACTTGGAGTCCTTGGTCTTCGTCTTCTAGCTGCTGTCTTCAGGATCACCATGTCATCAGTCTTATCCTCCTCCTGAGGATAAGACTGACTAGGAGAGGAGGGATATGCTGGTCTGAGCCAATGGGCGTCCCAAGACCAGCATATGACGGTGGAGGATGTGCCAGTCCGAGCCTGGAGGCGTCCCAGGACTGGCACGATGCGCTGGAGTTGATGCTAGACGAGGAATATGTCCCGGAGGTAGTAAATCCCGGCCTGGAGAGGAATAATCCGGCCTGGGAGTGAATATCCCGGCCTACCAAGGGGATAATCCGGCCTGGGCCAGGGAATCCCGGCCTGGCCCGGCCGGAACAGTGCGCAGGGAGAAGCCCAGCCGGAGCAGTTAATCCGGCCCAGCCGGGGAACTGGAGGAGGCCGGGGCGCTGGACGAAGGGAGCCCAGCCGGGGCAGCCGGCCTGGCGGAGAAGGCCCACCCGGGACGCGGAGCAGAGGGCCCAGCCGGGAGGCGCACCGGCCCAGCCGGGGCAGCGGGATGCCGGCCCAGCCGGGGCAGCGGCCAACGGCCCAGCCGGGGAAGATCGCGGGACGCCGGCCTGGAGGAAGTGGCGGCCCGGCCGGGGGGCTGGATCCCGGCCCAGCCGGGGTTGCTGCTGTCTTGCGCCGGCCCACGCGGCCTTATACCGGACTGGGGTCTTCTATATCGACCCAGCTCTTATATTCCGGCCCAACTTAGCAATATGCCGGCATGGGGCCTTATATCCCGGCCCAGCTTTACTATAATCCGGCCTGGGCTTGGTTAATCCGGCCCAGGCTGCTGTTTGCTTGCTTTTCAATATTCCTGCATATATAAAATAGTTATACAACATATATAAGTTTATTAATTGGGGTACTTTGGTATACCCGGGGTTATATCCCCGACACAAGGAAGAGGTTTCCTCAACAGAATTTACCTTCTTACCTTGTGGAGCTCTCTCGGTGTGCCATTCGGAATAATTTACTATCATGTTGTCAAGTAGCTTTGTTGCGGCGCCCAAGGTAAGGGACATAAAAGTGCCTCCAGCAGCTGAATCAAGTAGGTTCCTTGAAGAAAAATTCACTCCTGCATAAAACGTTTGGATAATCATCCAAGTAGTCAGTCCATGAGTGGGGCAATTCTTTATCATAGATTTCATTCTTTCCCAAGATTGAGCAACATATTCATTATCAAACTGAGTAAACTTCATAATATTGCTACGCAAGGATATAATCCTAGCAGGAGGATAGCATCTACTAATAAAAGCATCCTTACACTTAGCCCATGAATCAATACTATTCTTAGTCAAAGACAGCAACCAATCTTTAGCTTTTCCTCTCAAAGAAAAAGGAAACAACTTGAGCTTAATAATATCACTATCAATATCCTTATATTTCTGCATCTCACATAGCTCAACAAAATTGTTGAGATGAGCTGCAGCATCTTCAGTACTAGCACCAGAAAATTGCTCTTTCATAACAAGGTTCAACAGAGCAGGCTTAATCTCATAAAAGTTTGCAGTAGGAATGGGTGGTGCAATAGGAGTGTAGATAAAATCACTATTGTTCGTGCTAGTAAAGTCACACAACTTGGTGTTTTCAGGATTGGCCATTTCAGCAAAACGAAAGTAAACAAGTAAAAACAACTACCAAGGATTCTAATTTTTTTTTGGGTTTTTGATATAAAGCAATGCAGGTAAAATAAATAAAGTAAAGCAAAACAATAAAACAAAGTAAAGGATGTGTGTGCGAAAAACTCCCCTCGTAGAAGTCTTCTACTCTTCTCCCCGGCAATGGCGCCAGAAAAGAAGCTGCTAGCGTATAGCAGTTAGTCCTTGTGCGTGGTGAATGACCAGCCCGTTGGGAACCCCAAGAGGAAGGTATGATGAGTATAGCAGCTAGTTTTCCCTCAGTTAAGAAACCAAGGTTTAATATCGTTCAGGAGAAAAGCAGACATCGAGGACTGAAGGTGATGCTTGCTAGTTTGTGACAGCTTCGGACAATTTATATGTGGCGCCTCGTCCAAGCTTTGCTTGCTAGCTGCAACGCGGAACCTGCACACAACACAACCAAGTACTTTGCTCCCAACTTACGATGAGGTTGTCAATCTCACCGGTTTGCTTGAAACAAAGGTTATGAGCGTATCGAGTGGAAAATAGTAGAGTATGCGAGTAACGTAAACAGTGCGAGTAAAGTAAACAGGTGATAGCAATATGATGGAAATAGGACCGGGATCCACAGTTCACTAGTGGTGTCTCTCCATAGATAAATAACACATGCTGGGTAAACAAATTACAGTTGGGCAATTGATAGAATAAAGATAAACGTGATATGTCAAGAAGATCACTATGAGATTTACTCTGGGCATTACAACAAAATACATAGACCGCCATCCAACTGCATCTATGACTAATAATCCACTCCCGGGGATATCAATCCGAACCCCCCATGAGTATTAAGTTGCGAACAATAGATAATTGCATTAAGCAAAGTGTGTAATGTAAACAAAGCATATGCCCTTGAGCATATGAATGTTGTTTTCTCCCTAGTAGCAACAGCACATCTACAACCTTAGAGGTTTCTGTCACTCCCCCAGGTTAAATAGAGGCATGAACCCACTATCGAGCATAAATACCCCCTCTTGGAGTCACTAGCAACTACTCGGCCAAGATAGCTACTAACAACGGAGAGCATGCAAGATCATAAACAACATAGAGATAACAAAAGATAATATTCAGTACAGCAACTCAATAATAAACACCAATATTCATCGGATCCCAACAAACCAAACATGTAGAATTACATAACGGTGATCTCAATCATGTAGGGCAGCTCATGAGATCTAAACATGAAGCACATGGTGGAGGAGACAACCATCTAGCTACTGCTATGGACCCATAGTCCAAGGTAGACTACTCACTCATCGCTCCGGAGGCAAGCATGGCGATGAAGAAGACCTCCGGTGGCGATTCCCCTCTCTGGCAGGGTGCCGGGAAGAGCTTCTAGACCCTCCCGATCTTCGGGTCGACGGCGGCGGCAGATCGCAATGTCTTCTGGAAAAGTTATCGGGTCCTTAGGTTTTTTCCGTCGGGGGGTCTTTATAGGCGAAGGGGCGATGTCAGAGGAGGAGCCAGGGGCCCTCACGCGGGGCTCGCGCAGCCAGGCCCCTGGCCGCGCCACCCCTGCGTGTGGGGTCCTGGTGGCCCCCCTCCTACTCTCCTTCGGATATCTGGAAGCTTCCGGGTAAAATAAGACTTCAGGAACTTGTTTCGTCCAATTCCGAGAATATTTCCTATGTATCACTTCTGAAACACAAAAACAGCAGAAAACAGGAAACTGGCACTGTGGCAACTCGTTAATAGGTTAGTTCCAAAAAATACAAAAAAGTGCCACGAAGTGTAACGATACAATAGGCAAATGGTGTAAAAACAAGCATGGAGCATCAAAAATTATAGATACGTTGGAGACGTATCAGGGAGCATAGCTTTATTTGTAAGTTCACTTGGGATTCATATTGTTCGCTGCAATCCATTCATCATGGGTAATCCTCGTGATGGAAAGTTTCCTATATTGCCATCCACTACAAGAAGAGGTATGACTCTGAAGTCTGAACACCTCTGTTGCTCTTGATTCGCCATCTGTTATGAGTAAGTTGCTTACACCACCGCATGCACATGCTACTTCTTCTGCTGAGTTTGAAAATGCTACTAATAGTTTTGATGATGCTTCTACTGTGCTTGATGAGAGTGGTTTGTTAGGTTCCTTTTTAGAGGCTATAATTGCTAGGTCTAAGCAAATGGGGAACGCTACTGTTACACCTATTAGTTCACCTGAGTCTAGGGAACACCCTAGTGATGATTTTGATGATGCTTGTATTGAGCTAGATGATGCTTTTATTGATGAATTTCATGCTACTAGTGATGTTGGTGCTATTAGAGATCTTCTTGCAAGACATGCTGTTAGATATAAGTTATCTGCTGATGCTAAGTTTGCTGCTTCTCCTATAAATATTAGTGATAAGGACTATGATTTCTCTTTGGATTTATCTTACATATCTATTGTTGAGAAAGAACCTTTTTGCGGTACTGAAAGTAAGAGTGCTATGGAGCACATGAATGAGCTTTCTTCTTTGAGTAATTTGTTTTCAGATGATACTAAACTACGTACTTACTTTGTTGCTAAGATTTTTCCTTTTTCATTGAAAGGTGCAGCTAAAGCTTGGTTTAATAATTTGTCTCCTAGATCTATTGATAGTCCTATTGCTTTGGTTAACGCTTTCTTTCAGAAATATTTTCCTGCTAGTGCTCAACATGCTGCTTTGCAGAAAATCTTTGACTTTGAGCAGGTAAAAGGAGAGAAACTACCGGAATCATGGGGAAGGTTTTGCTCTTTAATTAGAGTACTGCCTAGAGCGCCATTGCCTTAAAATGAACTCCTTGATATATATTATAATGTTGAATCAAAGATATACTTGGATAGTTGTGCTGGTGGTTTTTTCAGGAAAAAGACTCCAGCTGAAGCTGAAGAATTAATGGCCAAAATAAGCCGGAATTATGATGATTGGACTATGGCTTAGTCAACATCAGAGTCAGCACCAACGCCAACACCAGCGCCAGCACCAGTGCTAATGCCAAAGAAGAGAGGAATGATTGAATTAAATGATGAAGTGATGAGAGAAGCCAAGAAATCTCTTAAGGAGAAGGGTATTAAATCCGAAGACGTGAAGAATCTACCACCTATAAAAGAGCTATATAAGCCAATTCCTCGCTCCTCCACTATTGAGGTACACTCTCTCCAACGCTTCGATAATAGAGATATTCCTTACTCTAAACCTCCTGATCAATGCTTAGATGAGTTTGATAATTTCATTGTTAAGCAAGATAATTTTAATAAGAGAGTGCAGAATCATTTGTTGGAAAATTCTAGAGCTATTAACAAGTTGCAGGATATTGTGGAGAGAACCTCCAATGATGTGAAGATGCTTGTTAAACATTTTCAAATGGTTCAGACTCAAATTGATCAGCTTACCAAGGTGCAAAAAGATTTGCTAGTTAATGCTTTAAGAGAAAAACAAGCGTGTGAAATACGCACTAGAGGTGGTGCGTCTACTCAAGATCCCTTATATCCTAAAGGGCATCCTAAGAGGATCGAGCAAGATTCTCAACGAACTACAAGTGATGATATTCCTTCCAAGAAGAAGAAGAAGAAGCACAAAATGGTTGCAGAATCTTCCGAAACAGGTAAAAATCCTAATAGTGTTTCTATTTCTGATGCTGAAACCGAAAGTGGTAATGCTTCCGATAAAGAAGAAGTTGAAGAGGAACCATAAAAGCCTGCTTAGAATGCAAAGTACACTAAGGAAGACTTCATTGCCAACAAGCATGGTAATGAGAGAGAACCTTGGGTGCAGAAACCAATGCCTTTTCCTGGTAAGAAACACAGATCCAAGGAAGAAGAACACTACAACAGGTTTTGTGAATGGATGAGACCTTTATTTTTGCAAATTCCTTTGACTGATGCTATTAAAATGCCTCCTTATTCAAAGTATATGAAATATATTGTTACTAATAAAAGGAAGATTCCTAGTGAGGAAATTTCCACTATACTTGCTAATTACTCTTTTGATGGTAAAGTTCCGGAGAAGCTAGGAGATCCAGGTATACCGACTATTCCTTGCTCTATTAAAAATTATTATGTTAGAACTGCTTTGTGTGATTTGGGAGCCGGAGTTAGTGTAATGCCTTTTTCTCTCTATAAGAGACTTGATTTAGAAAAATTGATATCGACTTATATATCTTTGCAAATGGCTGATAAGTCTACTACTATTCCTATTGGTATATGTGAGAATGTTCGTGTTCAAGTTGCTAATAATTGTTTGATATTGACTGACTTTGTTGTGTTTGAAATGCCTGAAGATGACAATATGTCTATTATTCTTGGGAGACCTTTTCTAAACACTACAGGTGCTGTTATTGATTGCAACCAAGGCAATGTCACTTTTAATGTTATTGATAAAGAGCACATGGTTTATTTTCCCAAGAAGATTGATAGAAAATATGCTCTAAACTCAATCAAGAATGTTGAGACCATCAAAGGTGGTCAAATTTATTGTTCAGAGCCAAAGCCCAAAGAAGAATATCAAATTGTTATGGTTGGGACTATGCCTATCAAGGTCGAGGTAACATAATCATTAAGTGAAATGCAAAGTTTTGCTTCATAGAAAAGTGGTATGGTAACAAGACTTGATCAATCTTGTTAACAAACAGTTTTTGAATGAACGAAACTATGTTTTCACTGTATTTACTTTTCTTTATTCATGCTTCCACCTTGTTCACTTTTGTTTCCGCTGTTTAGTGATACGTCTCAAACGTATCTATAATTTTTGATGCTCCATGCTTGTTTTACACCATTTGCTTAGTGTTTCGTTACACTTCGTGGTGTTTTTATGCATTTTCCGGAACTAACCTATTAACAAGATGCCACAGTGTCAGTTCCCTGTTTTCTGCTATTTTTGTGTTTCAGAAAAGTTACACAGGAAATATTCTCCGAATTGGACGAAACAAAAGCCAAACATCCAGAAATTTACCGAAGCTTCCAGAAGTCCGAAGAGGAGAAGGAGAGGGGCCACGGGCCAGCCAAACAACAGGGTGGCGCGGCCTAGCCCCTAGCCGCGCCCCCTACGTGTGTGACCGCCCTGGTCCACTTCTGACGCCGCCCCTTCGCCTATAAAGACCCCCCGACGGGAAAAACCTAAGTACCCGATCAATTTTCTAGAAACACATCGCGATCCACCATCGTCATCGACTCAAGATCGGGAGGGTCCAGAAGCTCTTCCCGGCACCCTGCCGGATAGGGGAATCGCCACCGGAGGTCTTCTTCATCGCCATGCTTGCCTCCAGCGCGATGAGTGAGTAGTCTACCTTGGACTATGGGTCCATAGCAGTAGCTAGATGGTTGTCTTCTCCACCATGTGCTTCATGTTTAGATCTCGTGAGCTGCCTTACATGATCGAGATCACCGTTATGTAATTCTATATGTTGTGTTTATTGGAATCCGATGAATATTGGTGTTATGATTGAGTTGATGTGCTGAATATTATCTTATGTTATCTCTATGTTGTTTATGATCTTGCATGCTCTCCGTTGTTAGTAGCTATCTTGGCCAAGTAGATACTAGTGAATCTAAGAGGGGGTATTTATGCTCGATAGTTGGGTTCATGCCTCTATTTAATCCGGGGGAGTGACAGAAACCTCTAAGGTTGTAGATGTGCGGTTGCCACTAGGGAGAAAACAACAATCTTATGTCCAAGGGCATATGCTTTGTTTACATTACACACTTTGCTTAATGCAATTATCTGTTGTTCGCAACTTAATATTCACGGGCTCCTCGGATGATTCCCCGTGGGTGGATTATTAGTCATAGATGCAGTTGGATGGCGGTCTATGTATCTTGTTGTAATGCCCAGAGTAAATCTCATAGTGATCCTCTCGACATATGCACGTTATCTTTATTCTATTAATTGCCCAACTGTAGTTTGTTTACCCAACATATTGTTATTTATTTTATGGAGAGACACCACTAGTGAAATGTGGACCCCGGTCCAATTTCCTTTATATTGCTATCACCTGTTTACTTTACCCGCACTATTTACTTTCTTGCATACTACTATTGCTTTCCACTCGATACGCTCATTCCTTTGTTTACAGCAAACCGGTGAGATTGACAACCTCATCGTAAGTTGGGAGCAAAGTTCTTGGTTGTGTTGTGTGCAGTTTCCACGTTGCTACTAGTTGAAGACGCGCTAACAAGTTATCGTTAACGGCGCCCTTGTTGGAGTGTCACTAAGCTAGCAAGCATCACCTTCTGGAGTTTGGCTTTTTCCTACTGGACGATTAAACCTTGGTTTCTTACTGAGGGAAAATTTGCTGTTATACTCATAATACCTTCCTCTTGGGGTTCCCAACTGGACGGTGATTTACATCAACACTGCCACAACAAGCAACAAATTTTCTGGCGCCATTGCCGGGGAAAAAGAAGACTTCTGCAAGGGGAGTTTCACACGCACATCCTTTACTTTGTTTATTATTTTGCTTTATTTTATTTTTCTTGCATCATTTTTTATCAAAAACACAAAAAAAATAGTTTCCTTTATAGTTGTTACTTTATTACTCTTAGTTCATGATGTTGTTTCCTAAGTACGTTCTGGAGGACCTCTCAGTAGGTAGTGGTTCAATTATTGGGAAAAGTAATATCGAGGAGTTCTTTAATCATATTAGTATGCATAAAGATGTTGAGGAAAAATCTTTGGCTGAGCTTGCTCCTAGTTATAAAGTTGCTTCTGCTTATTTAGTTCACATGTTGGAAGCTAGGTTTGTTAGCCTTAATCCTTTTATGCAACACATGTTTCTTAAGCTTCATGATATCGAAGACTCCGAAAAGAAAGCTTTTATCCTGGAAACTTTGCGTAGAGAATTTAGAGATGTTGTTATTGAAGCTAGGAAAGTTTTTAAGCATTTTAATAAGCTTGGCTCACATGTAGAGGTTTTTGGTACAACCAATGAAGATTTCAGAGTACCAATACCTTGTAAACTTGTAGGAATTCATGATGCTTTGGAAAAGAATTTTAATTGGATTTGTCCTAAAAATCCTTTTGATAAAAGTAGTGTACCAAAGTGTGATCATAAAGGATCTTCAAAAACTCATTTGGACACAATTCAATTCATTGTTGAAAAGACTCCTACCATTGATCTTAATGCCTCTTTTGATATTACTTGATTCGCACTTTCTGCGCCTAGCTCAAAGGTGTTAAAGAAAAGCACTCTTGGGAGATAACCCATTGTTTTATTTTCAGTTCGTTTTCTTTTATTTGAGTCTTGGAAGTTATTACTACTGTAATAACAGCTCCTTATCCTTTTTATTTCGTTGTTGTGCCAAGAGAAACCTCTAATTTGAGTGAGGTAAGATTTGGGGATGTTGCTGTCCTGAAACAGATTTTGGTGCTGCACCGTAAAAATCCGTGAACATTCTCAGAATATCTTTTTGACCTGAGATTTCTTGTGCATATGCCCCGGGTTATATCCAAACTTTCATTAGTTATACACTTTTTGATTTGAGCAACAGAAAACCCTCTAAAAATTCGACCTTTGTCAGCTGTTCTGTTTTGACAGATTTCTGCCACTATTTGTGTTTGCCTCTTTATCGCTTTCTTTTTGAGTTCTTTTGATCACGGAACTTTTGGGAAGTTGCTACAGTATTATATGCTTTATATGTGGTGGTTTTGAGTTGAAACCTGAAGCAAAAAGGGTTGATTCATTGCTATGCTTACCCTAATGTTGCTAATAGAATTGTGTTTAGTTCTGTATGAAGGAAGTTTTCAAGTGTAGGGATTGGAGAATGATGAGATGAGTTGAAGAATGGACAAAAGCTCAAGCTTGGGGATGCCCATGCACCCCAAGAAATATCCAAGAGGTACAAGCGTCAAAGCTTGGGGATGCCCCCGAGGCACCCCTTCTTCATCGGCAAAAATCAGGTCACCTTTCAACACACTATATTTTTATTGCTTCAAGCACTATGCATTTTTCTTGGAGCGTCAGTTGTTTTAGTTTTCAGTTTTGTTTAGTTGTGTTTGCTGCAATAAATGGTTGGACCCCAACAAATTCCTTTTGGAGAAGTTGCCTTGCTTTTCATTTGCTAAGAACACTCCGTTTTTCACTCTTATCGTTCAACGAGTGTTCTCTTTTTCTGCTACTGCATTTAGCTTTCATTTTTTTTGCATTGATTTTTGTTCAGATCTTGTTATATCTTCGCATCAAGGTGTATTTTGACCTCTGGTCCATGTTGGTTTTCATCAAAAGAGTTGTTTCAAAAAGGTTCGAATGGTGTTGGAAAAGAGAAAAAGTTTCATGCAAAAAAGTGGTACAAAAAGGAGCTTGTTTAGACTGCGGCTTAGGCTTTTGCATGTCGTGCTTGATGTCATTTTGATAGTATGCTTAGTGATTTTTTCTGTAGCATGACTTGTCTCAAATGACTGAGATTGCTTAATCAGCCTTTGAAAAAATCATGCGTTGTTTTTATTATTTGGAAGCATTATTTTGGTTTTCTCCTTGATGCTTTATTTGGGTTGACTTGGCACATGCTCATACATGTTAGACTCATACAAAGTCACCATAAGCCTCTATGATCATTTAGTTTTTGACTTTTGATGCCATCTTATGCTTCTTTTAATGTTGCTTTGTCGCTTTGCATGATTATGGTCGTTATTGCTCTCTTAGTTGGTCGCTCCCAGTCTTTTGCTAGCCCTCGTTTTGTACTGAGTATGAGCTCTACTCGTGCATCCAACTCCTAAAAACCAAGTTGTTCCAATGTGTCCACCATACATACCTATTAGCAATTTTCTATTCCAAAGTACATTTGACTTGCTTTTATCTATCCTTCAAATTAAACTCTTTTTGGTGTTATGCGAAAATTGGTCAGTTTAGCTCTCACGAACCTGATGGCACACTTTACTTTTCTCGTTCCTAAAAAATTTGACATTGTGGCTCTCTTATGTTGAGTTGTTATGCTTGCAATTTGTAAGTTGGAAATTAGCCAAACCATGTCGTCATGGGGTAAGCTTTCAACATTGCACTTCTTATTTGAGTTGATATCGTGATCTTTTGTTTATGGATACTCGCGATGTGAAACAAGTTGGGAATATTGCGGGATCATGGAGTTCTTGTATGTGTTAGGGAAACGCCTGGGCTGCTAATCTAAGCCATGCATAATTCATGGTGGGAATTTACAGCATGCCCATTGTGGACATTCAACGACGCATCTCAAAATAAAAAGCTATACCAATGGTAAATAAAAGAGATGTCGAGGTGTTCATTGTCTGTTTGTCTTGTCATTTTGATGTGGGCTTGTTCCATGTCATCGGGCAGGAGGTACCCCGTTGGTGGTTCTCGATGATACACATATATTTACAATGACAAGAGCTTGCTTGGGACTCTAAGTCGAGTAGCATGAGGTTTGGGTATTCGTACTTCATGGGACACGAGGTTTTCAACTTATGATTTGTCAAGCATATGCTTCATAATTGTACTCGCATTAACTTTAACCATTCAAGATGCCTATGATGGGGGCAATGAGAGCTCAAAGCTAGTAAGTACCATAATTTTTGAAGGTTTATAAAACTCGCAATCACTGCTTCCCTCTGCGAAGGGCCTTTCTTTTACTTTTATGTTGAGTCACCACCTTCTATCTTTATGCACCGTCTAAAAGAGCATAGTTGTCATTCTGAGTATAATGTGCATTGTCCCAAAGTTTTCATTGATTGATTCATGATTTTGGTTTCACTTGTTCTTAAATTACTTGTTTCTAGTCGCCCTCTTAAACTTGAAGGTGTCCTATGCATTTATGTTTTGCTCTCTCATGAAGGACAAGCTGAAAACCATTTGCTATGTTTTTCCATATGATTTGAACACACGTTTGACTTTCATTATTTCATTTTCATGATCTTTCATTTGTGTTCTTTTTCATGTTATAACATGGTTGCTAAGTTTCTTCTATCAAGATTATATCTTTCATGCCCATGTTTAAGTTCTTTTGATCCCAGCACTCAATGCTTTACATAGATGATCAAGATTGTGTAGGTGCATGTCACCTCGAAAATTATTTCTTTTGTTATCACTTACCTACTTGAGGACGAGCAGGAGTTAAGCTTGGGGATGCTGATACGTCTCAAACGTATCTCTAATTTTTGATGCTCCATGCTTGTTTTTACACCATTTGCTTAGTATTTCGTTACACTTCGTGGCATTTTTATGCATTTTCCGGAACTAACCTATTAACAAGATGCCACAGTGCCAGTTCCCTGTTTTCTGCTGTTTTTGTGTTTCAGAAAAGTTACACAGGAAATATTCTCGGAATTGGACGAAACAAAAGCCGAACATCCAGAAATTTACCGAAGCTTCCAGAAGTCCAAAGAGGAGACAGAGAGGGGCCACGGGCCGGCCACACAATAGGGCGGCGCGGCCCAGCCCCTGGCCACGCCCCCTACATGTGTGACCACCTTGGTCCAGTTCTGACGCCGCCCCTTCGCCTATAAAGACCCCCCGACGGGAAAAACCTAAGTACCCGATCAATTTTCCAGAAACACATCGCGATCCGCCGTCGTCGTCGACCCGAGATTGGGAGGATCCAGAAGCTCTTCCCGGCACCCTGCCGGAGAGGGGAATCTCCACCGGAGGTCTTCTTCATCGCCATGCTTGCCTCCAGTGCGATGAGTGAGTAGTCTACCTTGGACTATGGGTCCATAGCAGTAGCTAGATGGTTGTCTTCTCCACCATGTGCTTCATGTTTAGATCTCATGAGCTGCCTTACATGATCGAGATCACCGTTATGTAATTCTACATGTTGTGTTTGTTGGGATCCGATAAATATTTGTGTTATGATTGAGTTGATGTGCTGAATATTATCTTATGTTATCTCTATGTTGTTTATGATCTTGCATGCTCTCCGTTGTTAGTAGCTATCTTGGCCAAGTAGATACTAGTGACTCGAAGAGGGGGTATTTATGCTCGATAGTTGGGTTCATGCCTCTATTTAATCTGGGGGAGTGACAGAAACCTCTAAGGTTGTAGATGTGCTGTTGCCACTAGGGAGAAAACAACATTCTTATGTCCAAGGGCTTATGCTTTGTTTACATTACACAATTTGCTTAATGCAATTATCTGTTGTTCGCAACTTAATATTTACGGGGTCCTCGGATGATTCCCCGTGGGTGGATTATTAGTCATAGATGCAGTTGGATGGCGGTCTATGTATCTTGCTGTAATGCCCAGAGTAAATCTCATAGTGATCCTCTCGACATATGCACGTTATCTTTATTCTATCAATTGCCCAACTGTTGTTTGTTTACCCAGCATGTTGTTATTTATTTTATGGAGAGACACCACTAGTGAACTGTGGACCCCGGTCCAATTTCCTTTATATTGCTATCACCTGTTTACTTTACCCGCACTATTTACTTTCTTGCATACTACTATTGCTTTCCACTCGATACGCTCATTCCTTTGTTTACAGCAAACCGGTGATATTGACAACCTCATCGTAAGTTGGGAGCAAAGTTCTTGGTTGTGTTGTGTGCCGGTTCCATGTTGCTACTAGTTGAAGATGCGCTAACAAGTTATCGTTAACGGCGCCCTTGTTGGAGTGTCACTAAGCTAGCAAGCATCTCCTTCTGGATTTTGGCTTTTTCCTACTGGATGATTAAACCTTGGTTTCTTACTGAGGGAAAATTTGCTGCTATACTCATCATACCTTCCTCTTGGGGTTCCCAACTGGACGGTGATTTACATCAACACCGCCGCAACAAGCATTTAGCTGCATATTAGAGTATCTTACAGCTGCAATCGACTTGTTTAAATTTCACTTTCTATCATTCCATCTTCGTTTTCCCGAGTTTTTAATCGCTTGTCAATTTCTAAAAAATCCTCGAAAATAAAGTTTCTCGAAAAATTCCAGAAAATTCTTTTTAAATTTTTATGTCAAAAGTGGGGCAGAGAGGCACCTGAGACACCTCAGGGGGACCCACCATGCCACCACACCACATGGTGGCGTGGCCCAGGCTTGGCCGCGCCATGGCATGGTGAGGGGCCCCCTGGCCCTCCACTTACCTCTCCACTCTCACTTCACTCTCTCTCCCGAAATATCTCCACACCATAGCTCAAACCCGTGTTCTTGCGGTTCTTCCTCGCGATTTTTCGATTTCCTTGCTCAGCCCATCTTTGCTGCTGAGATTTGGAGCATTTGTTCTCCGGTATGTGACTCCTTTGATTGTCCAAGTAAAATTTTGTTTAGTGGAGTATTGCTTGAGTATTTTAGCACTATAGGTGACAGGTTAAATGAGTTTGCATGCTTGTTCCATTGCTTAGAAATGTTATTTTGATGCATGTTAACCCTCTTGCAACTCCCTATAGTAGTTCCCTACATTTGTTTGTCTCAAAATCATTTTTTATGAGGTTTGTTAAAAAAAATCAGAAAAGGGAAATGGACAACTACACTTATGGAGAAGTCTTTGAAGGAGAAGCACCAAGGGCATGAAGGCCTTCAAGATCCACTGCTCAATATAGGACATCCTACAATGAAGATCTTATGTCACCGAACATTGGCGATGAGGGGGATGATGGAGATGCGCATCCATCCACCTTCCCTTGTGCTAACTTTTTGAGTGATGCAGGGATTCTTGAGGATTTCTTACTCCTTGTTGACAGGGTTGGATTGACTACATACATGACGGATCAGAGTAATCAATATGCTATGCTCACAAAGATTTTTGTTGAAAGCTTTAAATTTACTAACTCTCATTTCAAGCCATCCATTGCATTTAAGATTTATGATAAGTCTATCACCATATCTTTGGAGAAGTTTTGTGGTATTCTAGGTATCCCCATGTTTGGAACAACAAAGAAGATTCAGAATAGACCCGCTGATTTGTTGGAGCTCTACCGAGGAGTAACTAATAATGATGACCGCATAGCACAGCGTGGCAAGATAAGAAACATTCAACTCCCAACTATTAGATACTTTGCTTACTATCTTGCTACTAGTATTCTCGGTAGAGAAAATACTAGCAATATTTCTAACTATCATTTAGCTTTTCTAGCTACTGCGCTTGATGTCAGCAAAAAGTATAACCTTGGTGCTCTTATTGCTCGTCGCCTAGCCGCTAGGGGACCTATTTATGGAGGCAGTATTGCTGCGCGCATTGTTGCTGCTCTAGGATTTTCTATTGCTCCTAATGATATATTGTTGGTCCCACAAAGACTTGATCTTGCTACCACAAAGCTCCATCACTTTGTTACTGCTAACTCATATGCAGGGAAACTAGTTTATAGAATGTTATTTACTGATGGAGATGAGAGGGAAGTTCCCTTGCCGCAGCCCAGTTTGTTCAGTATTTGCAGGAGACCATGGTCGCGCTCGAAGGAGGAGTTGGATGAGCAGCTTAGGCTTCTCGGCTCCCACACACAGCAAGGCGCCGTGAACCAGGAGGAGGAGGCGCCAGCTGACCACTACACCATGTACCACGCCGGGGCGTCCTCGAGATCATATCAGGACGAAGGTACTTCTTCGTCATATTTTGGAGGCGCCACTTCATGGCCGAGTTGGGATTGATCTCCACTTAGACCAAAAGCCTAAGCTTGGGGGGAGGTACGCCGATGATTCACTCATTTACATATCATATTTTGTCGGTACTTTGTATATCCATGGTTCGCTTTCTTTCTTTTCTTTGTTTCTCTTGTTTTTATTTCCACTTTCCAAAACACAAAAAGACCAAAAATATTTCCGTTGTTTCTCTTTGTTTGCCTTTTTAGTTCTCTAGCTTTGGTTGGCTTTGTTTCCTATTTTCGATTTGTTATTTGAAAATCCAAACATATTTTGTTTTGTTTGCTGTTTCCTTCTGCTCTTGTTGCAAAATTCGAAAACCCAAAAATATTTATTGTTCTTCTTCGGTTTTGTAAAGTTTGTTGCAGATTTCAGTCTCCCGTGACTCCATTGGAGCTTGGTTATCACTTCATATTATTCAAGCCACACAAGTGCAAGGCAATAATGACGACATATGACAATTCGAGATGTGGTAAGAGGCTGGTATGAACTCTATTTGTTTTCATTTTTGTACATATACTCATCTATGTGGACATGCTTAGCCTGTTCAAGTAAGGTATATGTTATCTAATGGATGCTTTGTAGTTCTTGCTCTCATATGATTAGTTCCAATTTACTAATAGTTTGTAGCATGTCATGTAGATGTTTGCTTGCATTGTTTTATTCATAAAACGGTATGACTTTGTGGTATCCTCCTCTGAAAGTTTCATTTGAATGGACTTGGCACATGCTCAAGCATGCATATGACTGAACAAAAAGTCAATTAAGCCTCGATGATTTACTTTGCCTCAGAGCTCTTGTATCGTTTTTATGCATATATTAATTTTGTTTTGTCGCAAGCATGATTATGACAGTTATTGCTCTCTCGATTGTCGCTTCCCAGTCTTTTGCTTTTCACTTGTACTGAGAGGGAATACTTCTCGTGCATCCAACTCCTAAAAACCAAGTAACCCCAAAGAGTCCACTATAAATCCCTATGCATGGTATTTCAAAGCCATTCCAAGTAAATTTTCATGTGCTACCTTTCAAAACCTTCAAATACTTCTCATTTTGTGCCACTGTTTTTTAGCTCATGAGGACGTAGTGGTCGGAATTGTTATCTTCCATATTAAATTAAGTACCCCTCGACTTGCATGTTTCATCTGCTCTTCATTAATTTTGCAAGGGAGCTGGTCAGACCATTGTAATCTAAATCTAAAAAAGAAAAAAGGCACCCCTCCATGGTATGTGAAAGTTGGTGGGCACCCGATGGAATCGGTTATCCATGGTTTGAGAAAGGAAAAAGTGGGGAGGAGTGGCAAAGCTTTATAAAAGAGCACCAATGTGCCAATTTTTCAAAGAACTTGGAACCGCTCTCACTTGTTTAGTATGGAAGATAGCAAGAACCCATTGCCAGTCGTTGACATGAAACAACCACCTCTCAAAGCAAATTTTTACCTCTATTTTACAAATGAAAAGCTCTAGCACATGTTAAATCCCTGCTTCCCTCTGCGAAGGGCCTTTCTTTTACTTTTATGCTGAGTCTCCATCTTCTAAGTTTAAGCACTTTCTTGAGAGCATAGCTGCCATTCTTAGTGTAATGTGTTTGTCCCAGAACACGGTTAATTGTGGTATAACTTTGATGCTTGTATCTTTGATATTTTTACTTCTAGTCTTCCCTTGAACTTCAGAGGTGCCTCAGCATTTATGTTTTGCTCCACAAATAAAGGCAAGCGGGATACCACTCTTTCATATTTTATTATGAGCATTACAATCTTGTAGCTTCTTATGTTTCATGTTGCTTGTTATTAGTGCATTGGCACTCTTTCATAGCTTGCTTGACTATTATGAATTGCATGAGTACTTGATCATATAGTGAGAATATATACATCTTATGAAGCAAATGTGTTCGTGAAAGTTTCTTTTATCGCACTCAGTTGTTAACTGAATTGCTTGAGGACAAGCAATAAGCTAAGCTTGGGGGGAGTTGATACGCCCAAAATGTATATACTTTCCCGAACACTTGCTGTTGTTTCTCTTCTAATTTGTGTGTTTTGAATACAACCAACACAGACTAACGTTGTTTTCAGCAGAATTGCCCTAGTGTCTTGTTTTTGTGCAGAAATCCAACTTTCAGGAAAAATCCTGGAAAATACTGCAAAAATCCTATTTTACCAGAAGACCCACGGAGCCAGAATACGAGACGGAGAGGGGCTGGGAGGCCACCACACCACCTGGTGGCGCGGCCCAGGCCTAGCCGTGCCAGGGTGTGGTGAGGCCACCCCAGCCGTCTCCTCGAGCCCTCCTTCCGCCTACAAATACCCTTCGACCTGAAAGTATCGTGGGTTCGGCGTTTTTCCCTGATAGAGTTCCGCTACGTCGCCACCATCAGAAACCGCAATTCGGAACCAGAAACCTCATTCTGGCACCCTGCCGGCATGGGGATTTGGAGGATATCTTCATCATCATCACCGATGTCTCTCCATCAACCATCCATGACTCCCCCATCCATGTGTGAGTAATTCCCGATGTAGGCGAAGGGGATGGTAGGGATTGGATGAGATCATTCATGTAATTTGCTATGAGATTGTTAGGGCATGGTGCCTAGTATCTTTTGTTAGTGCTTATGACATTGTTGCAACTTGTTGTGCTTAATGCTTGTCATTTTGGGTCCGAGTGCCATGATCTCAGATCTGAACTTGTTATTGTTTTATGATGATAGTTGTTGTTTATGATCTTACCTGCAAGTTGTTTACACATATCGTTGTCCGGAACCCGAGGCCCCAAAGTGACAGCAATTGGGATAACCGGAGGGGATGGCTGTGATGTGAGGATCACATGTGTTCACCGAGTGTTAATGCTTTGCTCCGGTACTTTATTAAAAGGAGTACCTTAATTACCAGTAGATTCCCTTGAGGCCCTGCTGCAAACAGGCTGGTACGATAGAAGATGTTGTGCAAGTTTCTCATTGCGAGCACATACGACTATATACAGAACACATGCCTATGTTTGTTTAGTACTAGGATGCTTTATCATTATTTATCTGGAATTGCCCATGTCTTGATTATTACATGAATTATCTTATCCATGCAACGCCCGTTCATCCATCCCTATGCCTACAGTATTTTATCCTATTGTTTACTATTGCTACTATTATCGTCTTTACTTTATTATTGTTGCTACTATTTTACTACTGTCACCACTATAAAACTGTTGCTACTAATAAACCGCTGCGAGCAAGTCTGTTTCCAAGTGCAGCTGAATTGACAACTCATCTGTTAAGGCTTATAAATATCCTTTGGCTCCCCTTGTGTCGAATCAATAAATTTGGGTTTTACTTCCCTCGAAGACTGTTGCGATCCCCTATACTTGTGGGTCATCACACGTCTTCTCCATCGGCGAATTTATTTGCTACTTCCATTAATTCTGACACTGTCCTGGGCTTCGTTCTCCCTAACTCTTCCACAAGATCCGAACGGCGAAGGCCAGCCAAAAAAGCATATACTGCCCGTTCGTCGGAGACATCCTCCATAGAGTTTTTTTATTATACTCCACCTCTGTATGTACGAACATAGAGTTTCATCCTTGCTCTGCATGCATGACTTGACTTCTTCTAGCGATGTTGGATGTTTGTATGTCGAACAAAAATTTCTTGTAAATTGGCTCTCTAGTTCTCCCCAACTTCCAATGGAATCGTTGGGTAGGGTGCTTAACAAAGACCGTGCTGCGCCGGTGAGGTGTAACTGCAGGCTTTGCATCGCCGTTGCTCTCGTTCCTCCAAGTATTTGCACTGCCTGTAGGTAGTATGACAACCATAGTCTGGGTTCCTGTGACCCATCATACTTTTGCTGATCGTGTGGTAGTTTGAATCCTTTGGGTACTCGCATTCTGCGAACCCTTCGGGTAAAGCATAGCGCGCCCATGTCTTTCCCGTCGTATTTATAGTTTTCTTCTTTCCATGCGTAACGCGTCTTGTTTACCATTGCTTGTGCTATGATATTCCTTGCATCCTCCCTTCGTGCCCTACGCTTTTCGTCGCCTGATGACTCACTTATTTGGCTTTGCGATGGTTTGCGCTTGAAGTTTTCCTTTTCCTTGTCCTCGTAATATGTTGTCTTCCTCTCTGGAAAACGTTTCCTTAGTCTATCTTCTACTAACCTGAGGCTTCTTAGTGCAGCTTGGTGCATGTGCTCCCGTGGATCTCCGGGTTCTGGTTGTGTAGTTAGTAGGTACTCATTCTTAATATTGCTCCTTGATTCGTCGACTTGCATGTCGATTGCTGTGTTGTCAGCATGATCATTCTCTTCTGCTGCTTCGGTGATGATGACACATAACTGTTATATATTGCGGGAGACGACACTGGTTTGGGTGACGAAGTTCTTTTGGCCAGGATATGATTGGCCCATGGTTTCTCCTAAGTCGAGTTTTTCCGTGATTTTGTCAAGTTCTTTGATTTTTCCTCCTGTATCTTCTGCTGTTGTGAAGCTGACCGACGAGTTTACCTTGCTAGAAGAGCCCACCGATGATCCAGACATTGTAACTATCTTGACTTTGTTCACCGACGGATCCAGTTTCATCAGATCTGAAGGGCGAATCGCACCCAAAAGTCCAACGCAAAAGATCAGACTCCCGATCGTCGACTCCATCTTCTGGTTTTCATCGACTTCTGAACTACTGTTGGCTAAAAGCGAAAAGCCGTCGAATTCATGATTCCAACACCCCAGGTCCCCACGGTCGGCGCCAATTGATGAGGGTTAACTCGACAAATGTCCTAGATGAAGGACTTAGGATCGGGGGAATAGGGCGTCAGATGAACTCGAAGGTAAAATCAGTCAAACAAGGTGTATATCGAGAGTAAAACGTGGTGGTTGACTTGGCTTACTTTCAATCTGTCCCTGACCGTCCTCTCCTGGCCCCTATATATAGGTGGCCAGGTCTCAAGGAACCGAAGAGGTCCGATTCATATTACAACATCGGCATACGACATGAACTCGTATTTTGACTATGATTACACTTGGGCCTAGCTTAACGGGCCTCAGGGGTACTCAAGTAACGGGATCTATTATCTATACCCTTGTCAGTTATCTTGCAGCAATTTCAATGACATCATATATAGATGTCTGTATGCATGGATGCAAATGCCGGGAAATTTTACTTCACTTTCCCATAAAATACCATGCATGAGAGGGAGAGAGGGACAGACTCGAGGATCTCACGCTATGGTCGAGGTCGCCTAGCATGACTTGATACACACATAGACGTCCTCAAGATGTTGAATTACACACAGAGATCTCCTCAAGATGTTGAAATATCCCTGGTGCATGATGGAAATAATCCAACTGTTGTGTTTGAGTCGATCTGGCCGGGGTGGTGGTGGAGGTCTCCCCGGCGGCGTGTAACTTGCGGCAGTGTGTGGGCCGAGTGGATCGGGGGTAACCCTTGATCTGTTCGGGGTCCTCCCTGTCGTCTCCCCCATCGCCTTCCCACGGTGTTGCGGCCGGTTCCGGCGGTGGATCGACCCTGTACTGCCATCTCCTTTCACGCCGCTGCCATGGCAATCGGTTGTTGGGAGAGGCAGATTTTACAGGTTGACGACGGGTGGCGTGCGGGCTGCTCAGTTCGTCTTGAATAAAGGAGGTGGTCCTAGAGTTCCTCTCACGCCAAGATAAAGATTATTCGGATGGCGGTCCTTGTCGATCTTGCTGGACGGTCGTGTTTCGGAGAGCTTCGCCGGCGAGCTCCACTGGGCGATCCATGCCTGGAGATTGCTGGATCGAGCGGTACTCGGTCGTACGCACCCGTGTTTTAGCTGACCGTTTGGTTTCAGAGGAGCGCTTCAAAGCTCTGCCGGCTGTTAATACCATGGAGCATGTTCTCGCTTCATGGTGCTGGCGGAGAATGTCATGGAAGTCGAGATCTAAGGAGTAGCAATGGTGGTTTATGTCTTTGTGGTGATGAGGAATTGGCTAGGTGTTTTGTGACTTGGAGCAGCAGTATGCAAGTGGGGGCAACTGCGCAGGAGAAGTTCAAAGTCTTGTCTTTCAGGATGAAAATCCAAGGTCTGGCCTTAATTCGTTGTGCCTGACAATGGTCTTATTGAAAGCATTGTTTTGAGAGCGGGGTCTTTTCTTCAGGGTGAAAACCTGAGATCTATGATCGGGTGATGGCAGCGCTTGTGCACTGTTTCCTTCTTGAAGGCATCGCTTTTTGAGGAGCTGAACTTCTCGTGTTATCTTGGTGTGCTAGTACTGTTGGTCTAAGGAATAGATCACTATAGAGGGACTTTTCTTCTTTGTAATTCTTCTTTTCTTTTTGGCTGCGTGCATCGGTAAGGCTAATAGGGCAATACATTGTTGCAGAGGCTGGGTGTATTTGGTATCTTCATAATATTAATATATTTACTCTTTATCTAAAAAATATGATGCTTCCGTAGTTGTGTTTGGCTTGCATACCAATGCACGAGTTCTGTGGTGTTAGTTACATGGTGTTAGTTTGAGTTAGAGAGTTGGCTTTTCTTTTTGCAAAACCCAAAACGTGTGTTTAGGTTAGAGTCTAATTGTACGTGTGTTGACTCTGAGTCCTTGTCCTGACTTAGTCAGGCACTAGGAAACCTATTACTGGATGCCGATGTCTTGTACCATATATATGAGCATAGCAGGGGCGTGAGTTTGTAACACTGTGAATTGAGAAAAGAGAAACAATGAGAAAAAACAGAGGGCACGACAGGTGTCCTTTGACAAAAAAAAATATTCATGTGTTTGTCTAGTTTCATGTGATTGACCAATGGTTAATCCCAACAATTAGTATTAGAGCGGTTGAAGATTTGAAGTCGTGCTAGCCCGGGGGAGACGATACATACTATCCCCTTGAGGCGGGCGATCGTCGCTTGGTGGGACAAGAAGGACAAGACGGCGGCACACTATTATCGTCAAGGTGGTGGAGCGTTGTCGGTAGGAGTGTGTCAAGTCATATTTGGGGAGAAGAGTTTGTATCCGACCTGAGCGTCCTGAACATCGCAAGTGTACAGAAGCAGTTTTGGGATTCTGAAAGTTTGTGACGTGATTGACTCAAACTCTTGCCATATAAGGTCAGTTCAGCCAAGCAACGACTTGAGGGACATGTGGGGACGTGGAGGAGTCACCATAAAGGTTCTAGAGGTTCCCAAGAGCCTTTGGATCAAAGGGGCTAGATCCGATGGTCCCGATAAAGCCTCCAACACTATATAATGACATGAAATTTCCTCCTCTTGGCAGCTGCCAAGGAAGGGGAGGAGGTCCTCCACACCATCACAATGTCAAAGGAAGAAGGGGGGCCAAGGGGCCGCCACCGCCCGCCGGCAAGCTGCTGCCGTCACTGCCACAGCCGTCTATCCTCCTTCACCAACACCTCCACAGCATTATCCGCCATGAGAGGGGAGTAGTTCACCCTTGGACTTGGGGTTTGTGGTAGTATCTTGTATCAATCTCCCTCCATGTACTCGATTATTACATCCATATGAAATGTTATACATGAACACCGCTGTAACTCCTTTGACTATTATGGTATGAGATGAATCTTGTTATGCATTTACCGTTGTGTTGGAATCTTTATAGCTTGTTGTACTTTGGAATCACATCATGATGTCCATTGCTTTGATTAGATTATTATGTCTAATGCCCTGTTTGCCCACGTCACGAGGTGTTGACAACACTAAGTGTAGGTAGATGAGAGAGTCGCATATGCGCACAAATAGTAGATCTTTGCATGGATGTTTTTGTTTGTATTTTTATATAAAGAAGTATGATGTATGTAGATGTGTGTGGTGCTTCTGGATGTATCTGAGTGAGAGAAACGAAGCATGTAGTGTGACAATATTGGGACATGCATCCTTTAGTATCTTCATGTCCAGGGTTTAAGGGGAATGTGTACTTGGGGTCAAGTGACAATAATGGTAGCTAGGTGAGATAGCACCCTTTAAGTTACATTGTTCTCAACTTCATGTTTTCACATGTGTTTTCCATATGAAATTTAATATGATAGCATGACAATTGTGTGTGGATGTTTATCTATGATTATCACTGTTGAGGAAGAAAGAGAGGGAGATCAAGAGAACCCATGAACTCAATGTCCGTTGTTTCCACACAAGCACAACCTTAGTCTTGTCCTCTCCATTGTTGAGGATTGGGACATCTCTGAGTTTACTTTTATTTGCTTGTTAATTTCAATCATCAAATCAATCTAACTTGTTTCCTCTTTTGTGCAGTGCATAGATAACTAGAATTGTGACACTCTAGTTTGAGAGAGTAAATTGCTTTACCTTCTTGCTCATGCGGTTCTATACCCAATACTTCCACATTGAGAGCTGTTACATCGATCCCCTGCACTAGGGGGTTATCAGTCGCGTCATAGTTGAGTTGTGAAGGGTGTTCTGTGAGTTGTGTACATGTCCTTGTGGAGTGTCCTGGTTGCACACGGTGTGGACTTGGTGCAATGTGGAAGGAGGATGTTGGTAGGTGAAGCTACAGTAACATGTGGGAGGGTGTGCAACTAGTATAATGTGAAGATACTGCAAGTAAGTGCAATACAAGTAATGTGTGTACGGAGGGCATGAAAGGCTGCCAAGCAATGGCTATGGCAGAAGAACGGTGCAAACCGACTTTAAGACTGGGGCCAAGCAACGGTAGTGGCACAACATAGCAAATCAAAAGAGGTGCACTACATGTTTCCTACATGGTCATACTTATTTTACATGCATGATGTCCAAGTTGCAGCGTGAAGCTATGGCAAGTCAAGACGAGGAAGAGCACAAGGTGACAAGAATTTAGATTAGGGGAAAATCATTGAAAATAAGCCAACTTATGTTCAAGTCGATATGTGATGTGTGGTTTTGTTTGGCTTATATGCCAATGTGTGAGTTCTGTTATCGTGGTGTTAGTTTGAGTTAGAGTTCTCTTGCTTTTGGTAACAATTTCTTACTTCAATTAGTCTGCGTGTTCTTCCAAAGCATCTCTTAATTGTTGAGAGGATTTCCCAAACACGATATATAAGGCATACCTAGTAAAGCATACAAGTAAACTAGATATGGAGATGGTGACTGAAGCTGTTATTTCCACTTTATAGAATCTTAAGATTATAATGGATATAGAAAAGACCGTGTATTTACAACACCAATAATGAAACATAATTTATGACTACACAGAACGTTAAGAGTTCTAAACCGACCCAATATGTGTGTTTTGGTTAGATTTCTAGCCATAAGTGTGTTGAGTTTGAGTCCTTGTCTGACTTAGTCATGCACTAGGAGTCCTATAGTCACTATCAGAATCGGCCTTGTTGCTGAGCTCTCCAATTTATGATGGCGCTCAGTATATGACCGTTTTGATGAGCAGACCTCTACAAACAAATCGGCTTGACATATGACTTGTTTTTTTAGGAAATTCTAGGCACGAAGCTTGGTGTAACATGGCACTTGGCATACAAAGAGCATATGTCGAGCGTGGCACTGACGTAGAAGTGACGCTTGGCACACTATAATGCCATGTATCCCCAATGCATGTCCTTGATAGAAACTTGATGCTGATGGGTTGTATGCGGAGCGCCATGTTCGAGATGCCCAACATATAGATCGTTGTTACTATATTCCCTATGTGGCACTTGAAATACACTTTTTTTTAAAGAATAATATTTTTTGATTAGTAATTTTTGAGAGCTTGGGCTCCAATTTGGTTTTTCATATTTCTATAACCTATCCTAACAAAAGCAAGGAGAAAATTCTCATGGTCAAGCCCTTTTGAAGCCTATCAAAGAGGCAGATCACGCGGGCCCATGGATTCCCTATCTCTTCACAAGATAACGTCATAAATTAAGAGGACACTCCTATCCAAGATCAAGGATCAAGCTCTCAAACATTTGAGCAACATCAATAACGAGAACAAGATAAACTCATATCTTATTGTCAAGATCAAGAGGACTTCCATGGTCAAGATCAGCCACAATAAGACTTTATTGACCACGATGACATGATGTGTTGTATCAAGGTATCTTCCAAAAAAGAGGGATTCAAGGAAGCATCTCTAAGGAAGTAGTTACTCGTAGAGAATTGGTATTGTTGAAAGTTTTAGAAAACATCATAGTTTCTCTCTTTTTTTAACCCTTTAAAGAATGTGAGGCATTGGAAGATCTGGATAGGGTGATTGCTGTGCAATAAGAATTAGAGAGTGTCACTTGTAACAGAGTATGAATTATATAAAATAGGACAATGAATCAAAGGATTAGCTTCATATTTGTATATTTTAGTCATGGAGAAGATCATATCACATATATATTGGGTAACTTTCCTATTATTCAATGTGTTTAATACATATTGGTATTAAACTGTTAAGCCAAAAAATATCTATCAACCTTTTCTGTGTCAGGTTGATGTATTTTTTGTGAACAAATAAATATAAAAGTAAAATTTGTTGAAGAGTTTTGAGAAGGATCAAAAAGCAACACAAAAGTGCGCATAAAGGTGTGCCCTAGGCTCTTACATGTGTGGCCAATGTGGTCCCATGGATGATGACTAGGTGCATGGGAGCCACTACCACCGCGTTGGAAACACCCATAACATGATTCCTCCTTCCGAATCCTCAAACCATTTACCTATTTAATAAATTATTTATTGATGCCTCCACAAGGGGAAACTAGGCATGAAGAACTACACATAAAACAATGATCGCATCTCTAGAAAACCTTAGAGGAATCCTACTATAATTTATCATTGCCATTGTCGTTGTTCTACTCCAATCATTGAGTAGTCCACTAGCTAGACCATGGATTTTTAGTACTAACTATGTAGAAATATCTCCACGTGCTCCATTATTAATATAACATATAAGCTTTGTACATGATTGTGATAATATTTTTTGTATTTTTTATGGCGGATCTACTGTTTTGTTTGATGAATAATCATATGAATTTATGATATCTTGTTTGATTATTATTTATAGATACATATTTTTCCCTATTTTTATTGCTAGACATGACAAGTTATGTGGATACAATAATAGTGGGAGTGGCGTATGTTAAATGGACTGAACTGGATTATCTTAGTGACATACCTTAGGTCACTTGCTTAAATATGTCAATTTATTCAAACATTTGCACTTAGAAACCAAACAATTTGTATACAAGAAATGGCAACAAAGCAGTATGTTATCCCTCCCCAAAAAACATGGAGATGCACCATGCATGGAAAGGTCACAATGTGATTGACCATTAAACTCTGTACATGTAATATCTCTGGAATCTACCTTGGGTACGAGAAGTACTAAAAGGTAAACGGTGAACATCACACAGTAAAGTTGAATGCCCCGCTCCACACACAGACCAACACCACCACTCTCGGAAACAAAAGGTATAATATGTTGGCATCGATTATACAGTACTAGCTACTAATGTTTCAGTCATAATCATGATAGTGACATCATCTTATGTCATCTTCACCTAAATCGGGAATAATAGTAATACCAGTCCACGACTAGTGTAACAAAAAAATTCATGGGTATGTCACTCTCGAAAATTTTTATAGTTTGGTATGTCCAACCAACCTCTTACCATTCAGAGTGATGTACATGGAATTATCTACAACACATTTGCATTCTAACATTTCTACGGGTAGCATTGATTCCATTTATTTAAGCCATACCATCCCAAGTGGGTACACTCATTATCAGCCCTCCCATGTATTTTCTAAGTTTTCTTGGTTCTACAATTTTTTTCATCCCATTTCCTTCAATATATGGCCTTCTGCATATATGGCCCCTTTACTTATTAAGTCATTCAAAACCTATTTATAACCTCACACTTCTACCATATTTTTTCCCACACATATTCCACATGTTTCTTATCACCTTCTTCTAAGAATCATGGCTTCGTTGGATCATCTTTACGTGCTAATCAATTATCAACTACACATCTATCCTTCTAAATGATATATCTATCATCTTGCAACTTGTCCCCATATGGCATATTTTTGTTATCTAACTTCTTTAGGATGAAGATTGAAGAGAAGTTTATGGTCCTCAGGAAATCACAAGAATTCTAGTTCTTGTTGGAAAAGTTGGATGGGCTTGTAGATGGGCCCTTGTCTAGTTGAGTTAATATGTAGTTACATTTTCCAGGATAGCTATCGGTCCTTGTAGATGGGCTCGATGTGGTAAATGGTCCATTTAAAAAGGATGAAATGGACCGGTGCTTTGTTTTATGTCACCTGACAAGGGCCCTCTGATGGATGGTAGCGGCCTTTTTCTAAAGAAATGTTGGCCCATCATTCGAAGTAATTTATACCACCTAGCAGCATATTATCGTGAGGGGATATTAAACTTGAAATATATCGGTGGTTCATTCATTACCTTGGTTCCTAACGAGTTATATCTAGAAGATAAAAATCTTTCATATCATGTAACACACCTATTCATGTTTGATATTTCTCACCAAACTAGCTATCAGTAGTCTTGCATATATAAAAATCAATTTGGGTTTATTATAACTTGATCCATCAAATAATTTTTGGCTTGGACAGTTGAGTATCCATTTAAATTCCATGCTTCCAAAGGTCCATTCTAATTTTGGAGCTTGATTTTACCAAAGCTACCCTTCAAGGTTGAGGCACAAAGTTTTTAATAAGAAATGTCTTGGATGGGTTATGTCCATTCTATCTTCTGAACCATTTCTATACTTCTCAATGGGGTGTCTCGTAAACAACTTATATGCAAAAGAGGGGTGAGACTAGGGGACTCCCTCTCTCTGCTTAGATTTGTTCTAGAGTTCACATTCTAGTTAGTGGTTAGCGACCTTCTTAAAAAAACTAGGCCAAAGGAGGAAGATCCCCTAAATATGTTATTAAGAAATTGTGCGTACGACACCAGGTTGTGCATGTGGAGACTAGAATCCGGGCGGGTTAGGATGCATCATCTCTTCCATGCCATGAGGCTAAGACTCAGTCCATTGGACCATCTTCAAGAGGGACTAATAATCTTCCTATCATCACTTATTATCCATCTTTCTCTATTATATGGTGGACATGGCACACTAATGATATTTCTAGCCGAGATGATCCATATCATTAGATCTAAAGGAGGTTAGACATTAATATTTTGTGTCCACTTGTCTAAAAGAATTAATTACCATAGATACCTCTATGTCCCTATTCATTCTCAATGTGAATCGACTTTGTTGCCATGCGGACAATACACGAAGAGCGCACTTTATCGGGGGTGCTCGGCATATGACCATGTTGCCAAGAGGACACTCGGCAAAAATACCGCTTGGTATATGGCTTTTTTCCAAGAAATTGTTTGACATGACAATCGTCATAACATAGCACTAGGCATAAAAAGGGAATATGCTCAGCATGGCGCTTGGCATAAAAGCGGCACTCCGCACATTGTTCTGCTATGTGTCCCTCGTGCATGTCCTTGACGGAAACTTGATGGTAATGGATTGTATGTGGAGACTGATACGTCCAAAACGTATCTACTTTTCCGAACACTTTTGCTATTGTTTCTCCTCTAATTTGTGTGTTTTGAATGCAACTAACACGGACTAACGCTGTTTTCAGCAGAATTGCTATGGTGTCTCGTTTTTGTGTAGATATCCAACTTTCAGTAAAAATCCGGGAAAATATTGCAAAAATCCTATTTCACCAGAAGACCCACGGAGCTAGAAGACGAGACAGAGAGGGGCTGGGAGGCCGCCACACAACCAGGGGGCGCGGCCCAGGCCTGACAGCGCCCACCTGTTGTGAGGCCGCCTCGGCCATCGCCTCGACCCCTCCTTCCGCCTACATATACCCTCTGACCTTAAAGGAGCGGGGGTTCGGCGTTTTTCCCAGATAGACTTCCGCTGCGCCGCCGCAATCAAAAACCGCGATTTGGAACCAGAAACTCCGTTCTGGCACCCTGTCGGGACGGGGATTTGGAGGAGATCTTCATCACCATCATCACCGACGTCTCTCCATCAACCATCCATGACTCCCCCATCCATGTGTGAGTAATTCCCGTTGTAGGCAAAGGGGATGGTAGGGATTAGATGAGATCATTCATGTAATTTGCTATGAGATTATTAGGGCATAGTGCCTAGTATCTACTATTAGTGCTTATGACATTGTTGCAACTTGTTGTGCTTAATGCTTGTCACTTTGGGCATGAGTGCCATGATCTCAGATCTGAACTTGTTATTGTTTTATGATGATACTTGTTATTTATGATCTTACCTGCAAGTTGTTTACACATATTGTTGTCTGGAACCCGAGGCCCCGAAGTGACAGAAATTTGGATAACCGGAGGGAATGGCTATGATGTGAGGATTACATGTGTTCACCAAGTATTAATGCTTTGCTCCGATACTTTATTAAAAGGAGTACCTTAATTACCAGTAGTTTCCCTTGAGGCCCTGCTGCAACAGGCTGGTAGGACAAAAGATGTCGTGCAAGTTTCTCATTGTGAGCGCGTACGACTATATACGGAACACATGCCTATGATTGTTTAGTATTAGGATACTTTATCATTATTTATCTGCAATTGCCCATGTCGCACTGATTTCATGAATTATCTTATCCATGCAACGCCCGTACATCCATCCCAATACCTACAGTAGTTTATCCTACTATTTACTATTGCTACTATTACCGCTTTTATTTTACTATTGCTGTTATTGTTTCACTCCTATCACCATTATAAAACTGTTGCTACTGATAAACCTCTGTGAGCAAGTCTGTTTCCAGGTGCAGCTGAGTTGACAACTCATTTGGTAAGGCTTATAAATATCCTTTGGCTCCCCTTGTGTCGAATCAATAAATTTGGGCTTTACTTCCCTCGAAGACTGTTGCGATCCCCTATACTTGTGGGTCATCAAGACTATTTTCTGGCGCCGTTGCCGGGGATCATAGCTTTATTTGTAAGTTCACTTGGGATTCATATTGTTCGCTACAATCCTTTCATCATGGGTAAACCTCATGATGGAAAAGTTCCTATATTGCCATCCACTACAAGAAGAGGTACGACTTTGAACACCTCTGTTGCTCTTGATTCACCATCTGTTATGAGTAAGTTGCTTACACCACCACATGCACACGCTACTGCTACTTCTTCTGGAGAGTTTGAAAATACCACTGATAAATTAGATGATGCTTCTACTGTGCTTGATGAGAGTGGTTCACTAGGTCCCTTTTTAGATGCTACTATTGCTAGGACTAAGATGGGAAACACTACTGTTACACTGGTTAGTTCACCTGACTCTAGGGAATGTCCTAGTGATGATTTTGATGACGCTTATATTGAGCTTGACGATGATTTTATTGCCGACGCTCGGGCTACTCGTGATACTAATGCTGTTAAGGAACTTCTAGCAAGACGTGCTGTTAGATATAAATTATCTCCTGATGCTAAGTTTGCTGCTTCTCCCATAAATATTAGAGATAAGGATTATGATTTCTCTTTAGATTTATCTTATATATCTATTGTTGAGAAAGCCCCTTTTTGTGGTACTGAAAATGAAAGTGCTATGGAGCACATGAATGAGCTTTCTACTTTGATTAATTTGTTTTCTGATGATATTAAGCTTCGCACTTACTTTGTTGCTAAGATTTTTCCTTTCTCGTTGAAAGATGCAGCTAAAACTTTGTTTAATAACTTGTCTCCTAGATCTATTCATAGTCCTATTACTTTGGTTAATGCTTTTTTTCAGAAATATTTTCCTGCTAGTGCTCAACATGCTGCTGTGCAGAAAATCTTTGACTTTGAATAGGGAAAAGGAGAGATATTGCCTGAATCTTGGACAAGGTTTTGCTCTTTAATTAGAGATTTGCCTAAAGAGCCATTGCCTAAAAATGAACTCCTTGATATATTTTATAGGGATTTCTATTTTCGTGCCCTCAGGTCCTTAGTTGTACTCAGTTTTCCCCAGCTCGTTAGTTTTTCCTCAGTTTTCCCCAAGCCCTTGTCTGAAACCCTCAGAAGGAGCTCGGACGGGAGGATTCCCGTTTAGTTGACCGTTCTGTGCTGACGTGTGGGGCCGCGTCATGTGGGGCCGCGTCACGTGGGGCTGGTAGAAAGGGACCGCGTGGGACAGGACGAGACCGCGTTTGGTTGTATGTGAGAGCTCGGTTCATTCTCTCTCGGCCCAAATTGGCATTTTTCAGAGCGCCTTTTTCCCCTCTCTCTCTGTAACAGTTCTCTCTCTTTTCACCAAATTAGTATCAAATCTAGAGAAGCTTCTATTTCTATCTTTCTTCAATGATTGTTGCCTTTTGGCCGTCGTTTTTTGCCCAATATGGTAACAAATCTAGTAGCAAATCTAGAAGCTAGTATAGGATAAATTCACAATATCATAATAAATCTAGAAAACTAAGTATAATACGTAAACTGCATATAGCAGCCAAAAGCAGCCAATAACGATGTTAATGTTCACGACAAACTAAGTTAAAAATAATACAAGACGCAATGTATGCCCAACATGAAGATTAGGATACCCCAGGATGAATGAATCTGTTCTTCATTTATCATATATATCTTCGTCGCTCTATTTTCTGGTCTGAAAGAAATATTTATTGAACTCCTTCCGTCTGCAGTGTGCAGTCAATACATCCTCCAAACGGTATGGCCTTTGTTCATTTTTCAGACCGTACTTTCCTAATCTATCCACACGTAGTGGCCACTCATCCCAGACGTTCATATCATCAAAGTACTCTTTGATATAACCCAAATCCGCGTAGTAGATGCAGCCAGGTCGAAGTGTCGGGTGCACTCTGGTGTCGACGGAGATACACCAGACATGATGGACGAAGAAGGCACGACTGTCAATGTTACTGACGGCATGGAGAGAGCAGCTCTCAGTGTCCACACGGTATACCAATGTTTGACCTTCCTCCAAACGACCGCCCAACAACACAAGCAGCAGATCACCATCTGACTTCACAAGGTAGAACTTGTCATTTCCAAGTTCTGGAAATGAAAATAGTGTCTCCATGTTGACAGTGCTCGCGCGCTGCTCCAACTGGACATTGTTGGTGCACACTAATGTTCCAAACTCTAAATTGTTCACAGCTACTGCATAGAATTCACCATTGAACGGGGTAATCCAATGCATAGAATGGTGCTCGATCGAAAATCTTCCTTCTCCCCAATCTTCATCTATACCCTTAGTTGGAGTGCTCTCATCGACCCAAGCAATTTCCGCCGGGTAATATGTGGAAACGAAGAGCATAGTTGGGGACTTCATTACAGCGACTGACTCCAGAATAACAGATGGCATCTGCGCCTCAAACATAGTGTTCAATATCTTTGTGAGTGGGTTCAGAAGCCGTATCTTGTGCGGCTGGTTCTTCTGGGCAAGCACGATGACGCCACGACAAAAGCCGACGAAGTAGTATCTAAAATATATTGATGAAGATAATATTCAACACTAAGATGTTTACGATTGAAAATAAAAATAGATTAACTCTATAGATATGGAGGAATTTGAACCTTGCATGAACTTCTGTTAGATCGATGGTGACATAGCGGGATGTGCGGAGGTGGCGGAAGGAGAACTCAGCGGCGCGTGGAAGGGCGTGTTCTACCATGATCCATTCGTGCAGGTGCACGTCGGGCTCAGGTAAATCTGAGCGCCAATTTGTACAAACTTGCCTCAAAGTAGAGTAGGTGTCCATGTACTCCTCGTTCGCCAGTAAGCAGGCGCCGATCTTGTGAAGTGGTCCGTCAGCCCTGAGAGAGGCCCAGTTCACGGAGGCGCCGCGCTTGGATGCGCCGCCCTCGGAGGCGACGGGCTCGGCGGCGACGGCCTCGGATGCGACGGGCTCGGCGGCGATGGGCTCGGATGCGACGGGCTCAGAGGCGATGGGCTCGGAGGCGACGGGCTCGGCGACGACGGCCGCCGGCGCATTCTTCTTCTCCATCGCCGGCAGGAGAGCGCGCGTAGGGCGGTTGGGGTTTTTTGGAGAAGGTGATGGGACGTGAGAGGCGTGGTTGCGTGCGTGAGTGAGAATGAGACTGTGTGCAGAGGGAGGGAGAGAGGGGCTCTGTACTGGCAAAGTGAAGGTTCGTCTCAGCAGTTTCTCAAAAAAACTAGACGTTTGGTCTCAACACGCGTCCATGGTACTGCACGTCTGCACCGTTACGTGTACTCAGTTCTACCCTCGAGTCTTACACTGCAAAAATATCTGTACTCAGTTTTCCCGTCGAGTAATACTGGCTAGTGCAATATACTCATTTTTACCCACAAGTGGCTGGTCAACAGAGAGTCAACAAATGGGATTAAGCTATCTAATTGAGTCATTTCATGCGCAAAAAAATTCAAAAAAATAAAATCATAGTGCCTCCTACTCATGGAGTCTTGTTACGTGACCTGCCACATAGGAAATCATAACAATCATATATAAATCAAGTTTTAACACAAATGGCCACTTCTCAAATCACTAGTAGCTATGAAGGTTCATGGCTTTCCACTCAAACCCCTTCTCAAAACATCTATACCCAAAACATAGTTTGTCTGAATGAGGCCATAATTTTTACACTCATGTATATTTGAATTGTTAATACTTTGAGATAGGCCAACCTGGATTTCATTGTACAAAACATGTGTTTTTATTTTTCTAAATCTCTTATTTGAATTCCTTAGCCTATTTACTATTTACTTGCCCTTGGATCCTTGATACTACTCAGTTTTACCCTCTCCCTTCTCACAGAAGCCCAAACTTGGCCTGATTGGTCGAGCTGTTGTAATACGGATCGTGCCCACCTACCGTCGATCCTATGATCTAACGGGCAGAATAACCCCTCTTTCTCTCTCATCATGGCCACCCTCTCTCTATCTATCGGTGGCAAACTACTACCCCTCTATGTATGCTAAATAGCGAGTTTGCCACTGGATTCAACAAGTTTGGTAATCATGAATTTCTTGTAGGCATTACTTTTCATGGTAAAATGATAAACTACCACGAATTTCTATTTCTTGTAGGCATTACTTTTCACGGTAAAATGATAAACTATCACGAATTTCTATTTCTTGTAGGCATTACTTTTCACGGTAAAATGATAAACTATCACGAATTTCCATTTCTTGTAGGCATTACTTTTCACGGTAAAATGATAAACTATCATGAATTTCCTTTAGGCATTACTTTTCATGGTAAAATGATAAACTATCACGAATTTCCATTTCTTGTAGGCATTACTTTTCACGGTAAAATGATAAACTATCACGAATTTCCTTTAGGCATTACTTTTCACGGTAAAATGATAAACTATCACGAATTTCCATTTATTTTAGGTATTACTTTTTTGTTGAGATATAAACCCCCACAACGGTCATCTCCTCCTTAATTTATTGTGTAAACCCCATAACGGTCATCTCTACCTTAATTTATGGTGTAAACCCCACAATGGTCATCTCTCCCTTATAAACCCCCACAGCGGCCATCCCTCATGTCAATAGGTTCTGCCTCTCTCTTCTTCGTTCAGATACACTTGATCCATTGCCATGGCTTCCATGTCTCGGACGCCGACCAGAAGGGGAAGGGGCGGCCGGGGTGGTGGATCATCATCATTGCCACCACCACCGTCAACACTGCCATTGATCGTAGAGGAGTTCTTCATCGCCATCTATGAAGACCCTTTGGCCAAGAAGGTACGTACGCGTTCCCACATATATGATGCATGTGATTAATTATGTACATGTTCTAAAAAACCTTTAATTTCAAACGATCGGCGCTCGATCTCTTTGCAGGCACTCCCAAAAAAGTTTGCAGACTATCTTGACGGCCAGGAGCCCGCTAAGGTGTATCTGCGAGCAGCTGACTGTAGTCCTTGTCTCTGGACCGTGGAGGTCCTATTTGACAGACAAGGCCGGATGTACCTCGACAAGGGCTGGGAGAATTTCGCCATCGCGCACGGTGTGGATTTCGGCTGCTTCCTACACTTCAAATATGAAGGCGATGATGTGCTCATAGTGAAGGTGTTCGACGGAACAACGTGCAGGAAGTACTACTACACGAACGACAAAGATACTGACGATGAAAGCGACGACGACGTGAAGCCATGCATCTAAGGGGATTATGACCAAGAATATATATGTAGCTTCATATGCATCGATTTAGAGATCTAGCTATTTTCTATATATTATACATGTAAAAATAATAGGGAATCGCAATTTCCACCATGATTCGAGCACCACAGCCTCCAAACGATGCCGATGCCGATATCGGCATGGTCAGAACGGCTATGCTCGCCGCCACTGCTAGGTCACCGCCAGGATGCACCCTCAATCCCGTCCCCTCATTCGATCACTGACACACCAAAGATACCGCTGAGGCCAACGACGAACGTACATGCTGATGCCAATGCCGAATATGCACGCCGCTGTGGGCGCGGCCACGCCGCCCCGCTATGCTGGACACCACAGACCACCGCGAGGTCTTTCCCTTCGCCACCACACTCCCCTAGCACCCATCTATACACGCCAGAAAGGAGAGACACTAGTTTTCTCTACATTGCTCGCGTTCGTGTCCGACACCGTCAGTCAAAGTGTTGAGGTCATTGTCGATGTCCTCGACCATTTCTTCTCTTCTTTGCATGGTTAAACGCGTCTAGTTCATATCTATCTAATGCATCTGGTCTCGCCTCATGCAGTTCTTTGTGGACGTCGATCTCATCTCGGCACCCCACAGGCCACCTCCTCTGTGCCATCACTGTAGAGCTCCGTTCAAAAATCTAATCCTACCCGTGTATTGCCCCTTGTATCAGTGTCATGGCCCCACTTGTCATTCGATATACCGAAGCCCCACTCGTCTGCGTTTTTGTCAGGGATACGGTGATGCTTACGGTCAAACTAAGATGGATGGTCTGACGTGTCTTTGCGGGCTCTACGTGGCCCCACTAGTCAGCAGATAACGGTCAAAGTTGTTGACCCGTCGGGCAACCGGCCGTTCCAGCACTTGTGAGGGTTTCAGACAAGGGCTTGGACAAAACTGAGGAAAAACTAAGGAGCTGGGGAAAACTGAGTACAACTAAGGACCCGAGGGCATGAAAATAGAAATCCTATTTTATTATGGACTAACTGATGAATCTAAGACATATCTGGATAGTTGTGCTGGTTGTGTTTTCAGGGAAAGAACTCCGGCCGAAGCTGAAGAACTAATGGCTAAAATAAGCCGGAATCATGATGATTGGACTCTAGTTGAGTCAACACCAACACCAACACCAACGCCAACTCCAGAGCCAACACCGAAGAAGAGAGGAATGATTGAATTAAATGATGAAGTTATGAGGGAAGCCAAGAAATCTCTTAAGGAGAAAGGTATTAAGTCCGAAGATGTGAAGAATTTACCTCCTATAGAAGAATTATGTAAGCCAATCCCTCACTCATCTACTATTGAGGTACACTCTCTCCAACGCTTTGATGATAGAAATATTCCTTACTCTAAACCTCCTGATCAATGCTTAGATGAATTAGATAATTTTATTATTAAGCAAGATAATTTTAATTGAAGGGTGCAAAACCATTTGTTGGAAAATTCTAGAGCTATTAACAAGTTGTAGGATATTCTGGAGAGAACCTCCAATGATGTGAAGATACTTGTCAAACATTTTCAAATGGTTCAGACTCAAATTGATCAGCTTACCAAGGTGCAAAAAGACTTGCTAGTTAATGCCGCAAGAGAAAAACAAGCGTGTGAAATACGCACAAGAGGAGGTGCTACTACTCAAGACCCCTTATATCCTGAAGGACATCCTAAAAGGATTGAACAAGATTCTCAACGCACTTCAAGAGATGATGTTCCCTCCAAGAAGAAGAAGAAGAAGCATAAAACAGTTGCAGAATCTTCTGAAGCAGGTAAAGATTCTAATAGTGTTTCTATTTCTGATGCTGAAACTGAACCAGGTAATGCTTCCGATAAAGAAGAAGTTGAAGAGGAACCAGAAAAGCTTGCTAAGAATGCAAAGTACACCAAAGAAGACTTCATTGCCAACAAGCATGGTAATGAGAGAGAACCTTGGGTGTAGAAACCAATGCCTTTTCCTGGTAAGAAACATAAATCCAAGGAAGAAGAACAGTACAACAGGTTTTGTGAATGGATGAAACCTTTATTTCTGCAAATTCCTTTGACTGAAGCTATTAAAATGCCTCCTTATTCAAAGTATATGAAAGATATTGTTTCTAACAAGAGAAAGATTCCTAATGAGGAAATTTCCACTTTACTTGCTAATTATTCTTTTGATGGTAAAGTTCCAGAGAAGCTTGGAGATCCAGGTATACCAACTATTCCTTGCTCCATTAAAAATAACTATGTTAGAACTGCTTTATGTGATTTGGGAGCCGGAGTTAGTGTCATGCCTTTTTCTCTTTATAAGAGACTTGATCTAGAAAAATTGGTATCAACTGATATATCATTGCAAATGGCTGATAAGTCTACTACTATTCCTATTGGTATATGTGAAAATGTTCTCGTTCAAGTTGCTAACAGTTGTTTGATATTAACTGACTTTGTTGTGTTGGAAATGCCTGAAGATGATAATATGTCTATTATTCTTGGGAGACCTTTTCTAAACACTGCAGGTTCTGTTATTAATTGCAATCAAGGAAAAGTAACTTTTAATGTCAATGGCAAAGAATATACGGTCTATTTTCCCAAGAAGATTGATAGAAAGAATGCTCTAAATTCAATCAAGAATGTTGAGACCATCAGAGTTGGTCAGATTATTTGTTCAGAGCGAAAGCCCAAGGAAGAATATAAAATTGTTATGATTGGGACTATGCCTATCAAGGTCGAGGTAACATAAGCATATAGTGAAATGCAAAGTTTTGCCTCATATAAAATTAGTTTGGTAACAAGACTTGATCAACCTTGTTAACAAAGTGATTTTATATGAATGAAACTTCGTTTTCACCGTATTTACTCAACCTCACTCATTTTTACTTTCACCATTTTTGTTACCTTTGTTAGTTACATGATTAGAATATCTTAGAGCTACTGCATACTTGGTTTTGAATTGCTTGCAATCATTCCATTTTCGTTTTCCCGAGTTTTTAATCTGTTGTCAATTTCTGAAAAATCCTCGAAAATAAAGTTTCTCGAAAAATTCCAAAAAAATCTTTTTAAATTTTTATGTCAAAAATTGGGCAGAGAGGCACCTGGGAGACCTCAGGGGGACCCACCATGCCACCTCACCACCAGGGGGCGCGGCCTAAGCCTGGCCGCGCCCACCTATGGTGAGGGGGGGCCCTGGCCTCTCACTTATCTCTTCACCCCCAGCTCTTTCTTTCTCCCAAAAAATCATGACACCCTAGCTCAAATCCGTGTTCTTGTTGCTCTCCATCTCGATTTTTCGATCTCCTTGCTCAGACCATCATTGTTGCTGAGATTTGGAGCATTTGTTCTCCGGTATGTGACTCCTTCGATTGTCCAAGTCTTGAGTATTTTAGCTCTATAGGCTGCAGGTGAAATGAGTTTGCATGCTTGTTCTATTGCTTAGAAATGTTATTTTGATGCATGTTAGCCCTCTAGTAACTCTCTATAGTAGTTTCCTACAATTGTTTGTCTCGAAATCACTTTTTATGAGGTTTGTTAAAAATTTCAGAAAAGGGAAATGGACAACTACACCTATGGAGAAGTCTTTGAAAGAGAAGCACCAAGGTCATCAAGGCCTTCAAGATCCACTACTCAATATAGACATCCTACAATGAAGATCTTATGTCACCAAACATTGGCGAAGATGGGGATGATGGAGATGCGCATCCATCCACCTTCCCTTGTGCTAACTTTTTGAGTGATGCTGGGATTCTTGAGGACTTCTTACTCCTTGTCAATAGGGTTGGATTGACTACATACATGACGAATGAGAGTAATCAATATGCTTTGCTCACAAAGATTTTCGTTGAAAGCCTTAAATTCACTAACTCTTATTTTAAGCCTTCCATTGCATTTAAGATTTATGATAAGTCTATCACCATGTCTTTGGAGAAGTTTTGTGATATTCTAGGTATTCCCATGTTTGGGACAGCCAGGAAGATGCTGCAACAACCTACTGATTTGTTGGAGCTCTACCGAGGAGTAACTAATGATGACGACCGCATAGCACAGCGTGGCAAGATAAGAAACATTCAACTCCCAGCTATTAGATATTTTACTTACTATCTTGCCACTAGCATTCTTGGTAGGGGGACCATTAGCAATATCTCTAACTATCATTTAGCTTTTCTAGCTACCGCTCTTGATGTTAGCAAGAAGTATAACCTCGGTGCTCTTATTGCTCGTCGCCTAGCTGCTAGGGGACCTATTTATGGAGGCATTGTTGTTGCGTGCATTGTTGCTGCTCTAGGACTTTCTATTGCTCCTCATGATATATTGTTGGCTCCACAGAGGCTCGATCTTGCTGCCATAAAGCTCCATCACTTTGTTACTGCTAACTCATGTGCAGGGAAATTAGTTTATAGAATGTTATTCACTGATGGAGAGGAAAGGGAAATTCCTTTGCCGCAGTCCAGTTTGCTCACTATTCACAGGAGGCCATGGTCGTGCTCGAAGGAGGAGTTGGCCGAGCAGCTTAGGTTTCTCGACTTCCACGTTCAGCATGGTGCAGTGGACCAGGAGGAAGAGGAGGCGTCGGCCGATCACTACGCCGCATACCATACCGGGGCGTCCTCGAGCTCATACCAGGATGAAGGTACTTCTTCGTCACACTTTGGAGGTGCCACTTCATGGCCGAGTTGGCCGAGTTGGCTGAGTTGGGATTGATCTCCACTTAGGCCAAAAGCCTAAGCTTGGGAGAAGGTACGCCGACAATTCACTCATCTACATATCATATTTTGTCGGTCCTTTGTATATCCATGTTTCGCTTTCTTTATTGTTCTCATTCTTATTTCTTCTTTCCAAAACACAAAAAGACCAAAAATATTTCCGTTGTTTGTCTTTGTTTGCCTTTTTAGTTTTCTGGCTTTGGTTTGCTTTACTTGCTGCTTTCGGTTTGATATTTGAGAAAATCCAAAAATCTTTTGCTTTGTTTGCTATTTCCTTCTGTTCTTGTTTCAAAAAAATCAAAAACCCAAAAATATTTGTTGTTCTTCTTCGGTTTTGCAAAGTTTGCTGTAGAGTTCAGTCTCCGTGACTCCATTGGAGCTTGGTATTCACTTCATATTATTCAGGCCACACAAGTGAAAAAGCAATAATGACGACATATGACAATCCGAGATGTGGTAAGAGGCTGGTATGAACTCTATTTGTTTTCATTTTTGTACATATACTCATCTATGTGAACATGCTTAGTTAGTTCATGTAAGCTATATGTTATTTAATGGATGCTTTGTAGTTCTTGCTCTCATATGATTAGTTCCAATTTACTAATAGTTTGTAGCATGTCATGTAGACGCTTGCTTGTATTGTTTTATTCATAATATGGTATGATATTGTTGTATCCTCCTCTGAAAGTTTCAATTGAATCGACTTGGCACATGCTCAAGCATGCACATGACTGAAAAAAGTCAATTTAAGCCTCTATGATTTACTTTGCCTCATAGTTCTTGAATCATTTTTTATGCCTATATTAATTTTGTTTTGTCGCAAGCATGATTATGACAGCTATTGCTCTCTCGATTGTCGCTTCCCAATCTTTTGCTAGCCTTCACTTGTACTGAGAGGGAATACTTCTCGTGCATCCAATCACCAAAAACCAAGTCTACCAAAGAGTCCACTATAAATTCCTATGCATGGTATTTCAGAGCCATTCCAAGTAAATTTTCATGTGCTACCTTTCAAAACTTTCAAATACTTCTCATTTTGTGCCACTGTTTTTAGCTCATAGGGACGTAGTGGTCGGAATTGCTATCTTCCATATTAAATTGAGTACCCATCGACAAGGCAGCTTCATCTGCTCGTCATTAATTTTGCAAGGGAGCTGGTCAGACCATTGTAATCTAATCTAAAAAGAAAAGAAAAAAAGAGCACTCCTCCATGGTATGTGAAAGTTGGTGGGCACCCGATGGAATCGGTTAGCCGTGATTTGAGAAAGGAAAAAAAGGTGGGAAGGAGTGCCAAAGCTTTATAAAAGAGCACCAATGTGCCAAATTTTCAAAGAACTCGGAACCGCTCTCACTTGTTTATTATGGAAGATAGCAAGTCCCCATTGCCAGTCGTTGACATGAAACAACCACCTCTCAAATGAATTTTTATCTCTGTTTTACAAATGAAAAGCTCTAGCACATGCTTAATCACTGCTTCCCTCTGCGAAGGGCCCTTCTTTTACTTTTATGTTGAGTCTTCATCTTCTAACTTTAAGCACCTTCTTGAGAGCATAGCTGTTATTCTTAGTGTAATATGCTTGTCCCAGAACATGGTTAATTGTGGTATAACTTTGATGCTTGTATCTTTGATATTTTTACTTCTAGTCTTCCCTTGGACTTCAGAGGTGCCTCAGCATTTATGTTTTGCTCCACGAATAAAGGCAAGCGGGATACCACTCTTTCATATCTTATTATGAGCATTACAATCTTGTAGCTTCTTATGATCATGTTGCTTGTTATTAGTATGTTGGCACTCTTTCATTGCTTGCTTGACTATGAGGTAACATTAGTTGCATATTTCTTATTATGAATTACCTGAGTATTCGATCATATAGTGGGAATATTTACATATTATGAAGCAAATGTGTTCATGAAAGATTCTTTTATCGCACTCAGTTGTTAACTGAATTGCTTGAGGACAAGCAATAAGCTAAGCTTGGGGGGAGTTGATACGTCCAAAACGTATCTACTTTCCCAAACACTTTTGTTGTTGTTTCTCCTCTAATTTGTGTGTTTTGAATGCAACTAACACGGACTAACGTTGTTTTCAGCAGAATTACTATGGTGTCTCGTTTTTGTGCAGAAATCCAACTTTCAGTAAAAATCCGGTAAAATATTGCAAAAATCCTATTTCACCAGAAGACCCACGGAGCCAGAAGATGTGACAGAGAGGGGCTGGGAGGCCGCCACACAACCAGGGGGCGCGGCCCAGGCCTGACCACGCCTACCTGTTGTGAGGCCGCCTCGGCCATCGCCTCGACCCCTCCTTCCGCCTACATATACCCTCTGACCTGAAAGGAGCGGGGGTTCGGTGTTTTTCCCAGATAGACTTCCGTTGCGCCACCGCCATCAGAAACCGCGATTCGGAACCAGAAACTCCGTTCTGGCACCTGCCGGGATGGGGATTTGGAGGAGATCTTCATCACCATTATCACCGACGTATCTCCATCAACCATCCATGACTCCCCCATCCATGTGTTAGTAATTCCCAATGTAGGCGAAGGGGTTGGTAGGGATTGGATGAGATCATTCATGTAATTTGCTATGAGATTGTTAGGGCATAGTGCCTAGTATCTACTATTAGTGCTTATGACATTGTTGCAACTTATTGTGCTTAATGCTTGTCACTTTGGGCCCGAGTGCCATGATCTCAGATCTGAACTTGTTATTCTTTTATGATGATACTTGTTATTTATGATCTTACCTACAAGTTGTTTACACATATTGTTGTCCGGAACCCGAGGCCCCGAAGTGACAGAAATTAGGATAACCGGAGAGGATGGCTATGATGTGAGGATTACATGTGTTCACCGAGTGTTAATGCTTTGCTCCGGTACTTTATTAAAAGGAGTACCTTAATTACCATTAGTTTTCCTTGAGGCCCTGCTACAACAGGCTGGTAGGACAAAAGATGTCGTGCAAGTTTCTCATTGCGAGCACGTACGACTATATACGGACGACATGCCTATGATTGTTTAGTACTAGGATGCTTTATCATTATTTATCTGCAATTGCCCATGTCTCACTGATTTCATGAATTATCTTATCCATGCAACACCTGTATATCCATCCCTATGCCTACAGTATTTTATCCTTGCTACTATTACCGCTTTTATTTTACTATTGCTGTTATTGTTTCACTCCTATCACCACTATAAAACTGTTGCTACTGATAAACCTCTGCGAGCAAGTCTATTTCCAGGTGCAGCTGAATTGACAACTCATCTGTTAAGGCTTATAAATATCCTTTGGCTCCCCTTGGGTCGAATCAATAAATTTGGGCTTTACTTCCCTCGAAGACTGTTGCGATTCCCTATACTTGTGGGTCATCAGAGACCCACGGCCAGAACACTCGGCATATAGCTTGTTGTTAGTATATGTTGAGTATGGAGCTCAGAATATACTTTTAAAACTAAGTAGCAGTTTTTCATTAGTTAGTCTTCATAGACCATAATTTTATTTGATTTCCCATCATTTCTTATGTCCTTTATCCCCACTCTCTTTCCTGCCATTTGAAACGCTAATTTCAGGTCCACTGGAGGGAATATTTTAAGAAACTTGGGCTCCAATTTGGTTCTTCATGTTCCTATGACCTACCCTAGAATAACCATGGGGAAAACTTCCATGGACAACACCATTCGATGCATGTCAAAGGAGCTGACCACATGGGCCCTAGATCTACTACTACATCACAAAATACAGTCAGAACTCAAGAGGATAATCCTATCCAAGAACAAGGATCAAGCCCATATACAGTTGAGCAAGATCAAGAAGGAGAACAAGATCAACTCATCCCTCGTGGTAAAGATCAAGAGGAATAGCATGGTCAAGATCAACCATAATAAGACTTTGTTGATAATGAAGGCATGATTTTTCATATTCAGACATCTTTTAAAACAAGAGGGATCCAAGTCGACAAGATTATAGGAAGAATCTCTAAGGGAGTAGTTACTCATAGACAATTGGCATTGTTGAAAAGTTTTAGCAAACATCATAGTTTTTCTTTTTTGAACCCTTAAAGTATGTGAGGTCTTGAAAGATTCAGATCGGTTGAATTTCATGCAAGAAGAATTAGAGCACTTCATATGGAAAAAAGTGTGTACTCTAGAAGAGAGGCCAATGATTCAAAGGATTAATGTCATATGCGTGTATTTTAAGCATGGGGATGTTCATACGACATATATGTATGTACTCATTTTGAAGTTCAATTGGGAAAATACCTATTCTTTAACATGTTTTGTACCTTTTGGGATTAAGCTATTACGCAAGAAGGTAGTTGTCCACCTTTGTTTTTATGTGAAGTTGATCTAGTTTTGTGAAGGAGGAAATATAAGGAAAAATATGTTGAAGAGATTTGAGAAGGATCGCCAAGCAAAATCAAAGAGCGGATGAAGGGGTGCCCTTGGACCCCACATGTGTGGCTGATGTACATGGGACCATGCATGTTGAATAGGCATGTGAGGCCCACGACCACTACCTTGGCACCATCTTTCACATCATGCGTCCTTCCATCCCTTAAATATTTTACCTATTTATTAAAGGATTCATAAATGCCGCCACAAGGGTCAACGAAGCATGAAGAACTCGAGAGAAAACAATGATATGATCTCCGGAGACCCTTAACGGAATTCTACAATAATCTTTGGTTGCCATCATCATTTTGCTACTCCGATGTTGAGTAAGGAGTAGTTGACCTGCTAGACTACAGATTTTTACTACTAACTATGTATAATTCTCTCCATGATTTTTATTATAAAAATAACATATAAGTTATGCTACGTGAATGTGATCATCTTCTTGTATTTTTTACGGCAGATCTATTTTTTTATGAATCATCATATGATATTATGTTACCTTGTTTGATTATTATTTATAGATAAAAAATTCCTCCTCTTCTTGCTAGACATGCTAAGGATGTGGATATAATAATAGTGGCAATGGTATGTGTAAAATAGAGTGAACTCGATTAGGTTAGTGACATACCTTAGGTCACTTAAGGGAAACTTGTTGACTTCTTCAATGTTTGCACATGAACCCAACAAGTTGTCAACAAAAAATGAAGTTGTTGCATCAAAGCAGTATGTTATAAATCACCAAAAAATATGAAGAGGCATCATGAATGTTTTGTACTTGTTACATCTCTGTCATTTACCTTTAGTATGCAAAGTTATTAATTTTTAAAAAGAACATCAACTAGTAAAAGTACCCCTCCCCCCCCCCGCCACACAGACACACATACGTAAACACGTATAAAAGGTTTAATGTGTTGGCATTAGTTATTTACTCATACTAATATTTTGGTCATAGTCATTATCGCAACATCATCTTCACCTAAATTAGGAATGATAGTAGTACGAGTCTACGACTAGTACTGTAACATGATTTATCATGGCAATGTCAATCTCCAAGTAAATTTCATGGTTTTGTATGTCCAACTGGTCATGTTCACACTATTGGACAAAAAAAAATTCTACAACTCATATGCATTCTAACACATCTCTAAAGGCAACATTGATTCCCTTTATTCATATCATATCAAGCGTGTACAGTGATTATCATCTCTCCCATGCATTTTCAGTTGTCCCTATCCTACATGGTTTTCAGGCCCCTTCCTCCACTATATTGCCTTTTGCATATGGCCCTGTTTACCTCATATTTAGTCGTCCAAGATGCATTCCTAATCTCGCATGTTCCACCATCTTTTGTTTTCCCGCACATATTCCACATCTTTCTTGTCCCCTATTCTACCATATTACAGCTTCCTGAACTCATCTTTATGTGCCAAGTGATTTATGGATTAGATGTCTCCCTTCCTAAATGATATATCCATCGTTTTGCACAAAATCCAGATGTGGCATATTTTTGTTATCCCACTACTTTAGATGAGGATTGAAGAGAGGTTTATGATCATCGGGAAATGAAGGGAATGTTGTGGTCTTGGATGGGCTGGTCTGAGGGAGTCCATTGTCCAGGATAACTATCTCCCTAGCTGATAGGCTTCATTTGTAAACGGTCCATTTTGGAGGGATCAAATGGACTGGTTGTTTGTTTAACGCATGCTGACGAGGCCCCTTCGACAGATGATTTCAACTGTCTTTTTCTAAAAAAATGTTGGCCCATCACTGAATCTAATTTATACCACCTAGGAGCATATTCTCATGAGGGGATGTTAAACTTGAAAAATATCAGTAGTTCATTCACCACCTTGGTTACTAACAATTTATATCTGGAAGATAGAATATGCCTCATTTATCTCACCAATGTAGGTTTGAAATTTCTCGCCAAGTGGTGCCCATAGTCACATACTTCCTGGTCGCACTACACCGATCACTTAGGATAAAATATGTGATACGTGCAAATCGTATCATCATATTTGGTTCTTTCGACTTGAGATTTCCTTCGTAATATGATTGATCTTGAGTTATTTTATCATTTTTAGATGATTTACGATGGTTTTTCTCTAAATCCTATTTGCATTGTTATTTAACCATGTAGTACAAAATCTCTGTTTTGTGTATTTTGGACTTTCAGTGACTGTAACATAGTCAAGCGGACCTGGATTTTTTACGGAAGAAGTTTTCCATTTAGAAGAAGCACCATGGGTGCAAAGGAGAGACAAGGGGCTGCGTGAGGGGCAAGATAGGGCCCACCATGCAGCCCAACTTCCTGGCTGCATGGTGGGGCTCACCTTCGCCCTCAAGCGTCGCCTCGTCGCCTTCTTTTCATGATACCTCCATATCGTGGAAAATAGTGCGCCCTAATTTTTACGTAAGACATCGGCAGAGGCGATAGTCCTCTTCTTCTCCAGAAGAGGGCTGGTCCAGCTGCTCCGAGGCCGTCGCCAAGGGGAATTCGACACCGTCATCACCACCGGCACTTCCTTGGCATGGGGAGAGGTGCCAACTTCATCATCTATAGCAACATCACCATCATCATACCTCTGAGATCGACGTCATCCCACTCACAGTTTGTGTAGATGGGAACCCTAGATTGTCTTTGTTGAACCTTGGGCATGCTTGTACTTGGTGATTGATGCTACCGATTTGATGAAGTAAATAACCGGCCAGTTGGGAACCCCAAGAGGAAGGTGTGATGAGTATAGCAGCTTGTTTTCCCTCAGTTAAGAAACCAAGGTTTAATCGTTCAGGAGAAGAGCAGACAATTACGACTGAAGGTGATGCTTGCTAGTTTGCGACAGCTTCGGACAATTTATATATGGCGCCTCATCCAAGCTTTGCTTGCTAGCTGCAACGCGGAACCTGCACACAACACAACCAAGTACTTTGCTCCCAACTTGCGATGAGGTTGTCAATCTCACCGGTTTGCTTGAAACAAAGGTTATGAGCGTATCGAGTGGAAAATAGTAGAAGTATGCGAGTAAAGTATAAACAGTGCGAGTAAAGTAAACAGGTGATAGCAATATGATGGAAATAGGACCGGGGTCCACAGTTCACTAGTGGTGTCTCTCCATAAGATAAATAACACATGCTGGGTAAACAAATTATAGTTGGGCAATTGATAGAATAAAGATAAACGTGATATGTCAAGAAGATCACTATGAGATTTACTCTGGGCATTACAACAAAATACATAGACCGCCATCCAACTGCATCTATGACTAATAATCCACTCACGGGGATATCGTCCGAACACCCCATGAGTATTAAGTTGCGAACAACAGATAATTGCATTAAGCAAAGTGTGTAATGTAAACAAAGCATATGCCCTTGAGCATATGAATGTTGTTTTCTCCCTAGTAGCAACAGCACATCTACAACCTTAGAGGTTTCTGTCACTCCCCCAGGTTAAATAGAGGCATGAACCCACTATCGAGCATAAATACCCCCTCTTGGAGTCACTAGCAACTACTCGGCCAAGATAGCTACTAACAACGGAGAGCATGCAAGATCATAAACAACATAGAGATAACAAAAGATATATTTCAGTATAGCAACTCAATCATAACACCAATATTCATCGGATCCCAACAAACCAAACATGTAGAATAACATAACGGTGATCTCAATCATGTAGGGCAGCTCATGAGATTTAAACATGAAGCACATGGTGGAGAAGACAACCATCTAGCTACTGCTATGGACCCATAGTCCAAGGTAGACTACTCACTCATCGCTCCGGAGGCAAGCATGGCGATGAAGAAGACCTCCGGTGGCGATTCCCCTCTCCGGCAGGGTGCCGGGAAGAGCTTCTGGACCCTCCCGATCTCGGGTCGACGACGGCGGCGGATCGCGATGTGTTTCTGGAAAATTGATCGGGTACTTAGGTTTTTCCCATCGGGGGTCTTTATAGGCGAAGGGGCGATGTCAGAGGTGGCCCCAGGCCTCCTCACACCATGGTGGCGCGACCAAGGCCTGGGCCGCGCCAGCCTGGTGTTCAACTAATGAAAGTTTGGATATAACCTGTCAAAACAGAACAGATGACAAAGGCCGAATTTTTGAGGGTTTTCTGTTGCTCAAATCAAAAAGTGTTCAACTAATGAAAGTTTGGATATAACCTGGGTCATATGCACAAGAAATCACAGGTCCAAAAGATATACAGAGAATTTATAAGAATTTTTACGGTGCAGCACCGAAAACAGTTTCAGGACAGCAACATCCCCAAATCTTTACCTCACTCGAATTAGAGGCTTCTCTTGGCACAAAAACAAAATAAACAAGATAAGGAGCGGTCATTACAGTAGTAATGACTTCCAAGACTCAAATAAAAGAAAAATTACTGAAAATAAAACATTGGGTTATCTCCCAAGAGTGCTTTTCTTTAACGCCTTTGAGCTAGGCGCAGAAAATTGCGAATCAAGTAATATCAAGTGATGAAGCATCAAGCTCATAATTTGCTCTAAGAATAGAGTCAAAAACTAATTTCTTTCTTTTCCTAGGGAAGTGTTCCATACCTTTCTTGAGTGGAAATTGATATTTGATGGTGCCTTCCCTCATATCAATGATGGCACCTACAGTTCGAAGAAAGGGTCTTCCCAAAATAATAGGACATGAAGCATGGCATTCAACGTCCATAACAAGAAAATCAACAGGAACAAGGTTATTATTAACCACAATAAGAACATCATTAATTCTTCCCAAAGGTTTCTTCTTAGCAACATCAGCAACAGGAACATCATAATAACATTTTTCAAGCGGTGGTAAATCAAGCATATCATAAATCTTTCTAGGCATGATAGAAATACTAGCACCTAGATCACATAAAGCATGGCAATCAAAACCATTAACATGTATATCAATGATGGGTTCCCAACCATCTTCTAACTTCTTGGGAACAGAGGCTTTTTGCTTCAACTTTTCATCCCTAATTTTTATGAGAGCATTGGTAATATGCTTAGTAAAAGCAACATTTAAAGAACTTGCATTGGGAGTCAAAGCAAGATTTTGCAAGAACAAAATAACTTCAGATATATTGCAGCCATCAACATCAAAATCATTAAAAGAAATAGAGCTATCATCTCCCACACTCCGAAAAATTTCAGCACTCTTTTGAGAAAAAGTTTTGGCAGTTTTAGGCTTTTTAACACAAGGAGTGGGAGTTTTCTCTACACCAATCAAAGTAAGAGGATTGCTAGCATTAGGAGCAACATCATTAGAGGTAGTAATGGTACATACCTTCATCTCTCTAGCCATCTCATCTTCTTTTTCCCACCTGGCATGCAATTCCGCTAACAATCTAATATTTTCATCAATTCCAACTTGAATAGCATTAGCGGTAGAAAAAACATTGTTCTCTTTAACATCATTAGGCAACACTTTTAATTTCAGAATTTCAACATCATGAGCTAGGCTATCAACTTTAGAAGCAAGAATATCAATTTTGCCTAACTTTTCCTCAACAGACTTGTTAAAAGCAGTTTGCTTACCGATGAAGTCCTTGAGCATTACCTCAAGCTCGGAGGGCGCGGCCCTAGTGTTGTTGGAGGAGTTACCATAAGAGTTACCATAACCATTACTAGAAGGATACGACCTATAATTGTTACTAGCAAAATTGTTCCTATAAGCATTGTTGTTAAAATTATTATTTCTAATGAAATTCACATCAACATGCTCTTCTTGAGCAACCAGAGAGGATAAGGAACATTATTAGGATCAACATGAGTCCTATCATTAGCAAGCATAGCCATAATGGTATCAATCTTATCATTCAAGGAAGAGGTTTCCTCAACAGAATTTACCTTCTTACCTTGTGGAGCTCTCTCGGTGTGCCATTCAGAATAATTTACCATCATGTTGTCAAGTAGCTTTGTTGCAGCGCCCAAGGTAAGGGACATAAAAGTGCCTCCAGCAGCTGAATCAAGTAGGTTCCTCGAAGAAAAATTCAGTCCTGCATAAAAAGTTTGGACAATCATCCAAGTAGTCAGTCCATGAGTGGGGCAATTCTTTATCATAGATTTCATTCTTTCCCAAGCTTGAGCAACATGTTCATTATCAAATTGAGTAAACTTCATAATATTGCTACGCAGAGATATAATCTTAGCAGGAGGATAGTATCTACCAATAAAAGCATCCTTACACTTAGCCCATGAATCAATACTATTCTTAGTCAAAGACAACAACCAATCTTTAGCTTTTCCTGTCAAAGAAAAAGGAAACAACTTGAGCTTAATAATATCACCATCAACATTCTCATACTTTTGCATCTCACATAGCTCAACAAAATTGTTGAGATGAGCTGTAGCATCTTCAGTACTAGCACCAGAGAATTGCTCTTTCATAACAAGGTTCAACAAAGCAGGCTTAATCTCATAAAAGTTTGCAGCAGGAGCAGGTGGTGCAATAGGAGTGTAGCTAAAATCACTATTGTTTGTGCTAGTAAAGTCACACAACTTGGTGTTTTCAGGATTGGTCATTTCAGCAAAACTAAAGTAAACAAGTAAAAACAACTACCAAGGATTCTAAATTTTTTGGGATTTTGATATAAAACGATGCAGGTAAAATAAATAAAGCAAAGCAAAACAATAACAAAGTAAAGGATGTGCGTGCGAAAAACTCCCCTCGCAGAAGTCTTACACTCTTCCCCGGCAACGGCGCCAGAAAAGAAGCTTGATGCTACCGATTTGATGAAGTAAATAACCGGCCAGTTGGGAACCCCAAGAGGAAGGTGTAATGAGTATAGCAGCTTGTTTTCCCTCAGTTAAGAAACCAAGGTTTAATCGTTCAGGAGAAGAGCAGACAATTACGACTGAAGGTGATGCTTGCTAGTTTGCGACAGCTTCGGACAATTTATATATGGCGCCTCGTCCAAGCTTTGCTTGCTAGCTGCAACGCGGAACCTGCACCCAACACAACCAAGTACTTTGCTCCCAACTTGCGATGAGGTTGTCAATCTCACCGGTTTTCTTCAAACAAAGGTTATGAGCGTATCGAGTGGAAAACAGTAGAAGTATGCGAGTAAAGTAAACAGTGCGAGTAAAGTAAACAGGTGATAGCAATATGATTGAAATAGGACCGGGGTCCACAGTTCACTAGTGGTGTCTCTCCATAAGATAAATAACACATGCTGTGTAAACAAATTACAGTTGGGCAATTGATAGAATAAAGATAAACGTGATATGTCAAGAAGATCACTATGAGATTTACTCTGGGCATTACAACAAAATACATAGACCGCCATCCAACTGAATCTATGACTAATAATCCACTCACGGGGATATCGTCCGAACACCCCATGAGTATTAAGTTGCGAACAATAGATAATTGCATTAAGCAAAGTGTGTAATGTAAACAAAGCATATGCCCTTGAGCATATGAATGTTGTTTTCTCCCTAGTAGCAACAGGACATCTACAACCTTAGAGATTTCTATGACTCCCCCAGGTTAAATAGAGGCATGAACCCACTATCGAGTATAAATACCCCCTCTTGGAGTCACTAGCAACTACTCGGCCAAGATAGCTACTAACAACGGAGAGCATGCAAGATCATAAACAACATAGAGATAACAAAAGATATATTTCAGTATAGCAACTCAATCATAACACCAATATTCATCGGATCCCAACAAACCAAACATGTAGAATTACATAACGGTGATCTCAATCATGTAGGGCAGCACATGAGATCTAAACATGAAGCACATGGTGGAGAAGACAACCATCTAGCTACTGCTATGGACCCATAGTCCAAGGTAGACTACTTACTCATCGCTCCGGAGGCAAGCATGGCAATAAAGAAGACCTCCGGTGGTGATTCCCCTCTCTGGCAGGGTGCCGGGAAGAGCTTCTGGACCCTCCCGATCTTGGGTCGACGACGGCGGCGAATCGCGATGTGTTTCTGGAAAATTGATCGGGTACTTAGGTTTTTCCCGTCGGGGGGTCTTTATAGGCGAAGGGGCGATGTCAGAGGTGGCCCCAGGCCTCCTCACACCATGGCGGCACGGCCAGGGCCTAGGCCGCGCCAGCCTGGTGTGAGGGCGGCCTATGGCCCCTCTCCTACTTCTCTTCGGATCTTTGGAAGCTCCCGGACAAAATAAGACTTCAGGAACTTGTTTCGTCCAATTCCGAGAATATTTCCTGTGTATCACTTCTGAAACACAAAAACAGCAGAAAACAGGGAACTGGCACTGTGGCAACTTGTTAATAGGTTAGTTCTGGAAAATGCATAAAAGTGCCACGAAGTGTAACGAAACATTAGGCAAATGGTGTAAAAACAAGCATGAAGCATCAAAAATTATAGATACGTTGGAGACGTATCAGTGATTTGAGATTATTTTCCGGTGAAGTCATATTTTTAGATTGTGTTGTATTCATTATGCCCATGGTCATGATCATGTTTCATCATTGTGAATAGTTCTCTATTTTTCTAAGGGCCTAGTATGACTTAACTATGGTTTATATGAAATATGCATTGAGTAAGAGGTCAAGTTTTAAGCTTTGATGCGGTTCTATAATGGTAATATGTGAACATCGACTGTGTAGTACTTCACCTTTATGGGCTCATAGGGTTGCACCTTATAGAACGGATATGAGGATAAACTGTGAGTGACAGTAACATAGTTTTGATCCATAAACTTATGATTAGGGGGTTCATGATCGGGGACCTAAGAGCTTAAGGCAGTGGTTGGACTTTCCAGTCTTAATATTTCTCTCTCTATAATCATTAGGTGATCTTGAGATTAATCATTAGGGGTTTGTTTGCTCTTTTAAGAGACAACACCAATTTTGGCTCCGTCCAATGAGACTAGAACGTGACACTTTATTCATCATATTGTCTTAGAAACCTATTTGATAATTTAATCCGGACTGCCCTTGGGAATGTTTGTTTCATATACATGCACACTCAAGCTTTTCCTCTTGTGCATAGAGGATTGGGTTTTCTCTGAAAAGAGCGGTTACTTGTTATCTTTATTTTCTTTTACTTATATGTTTACTCTCTTGCAGTTACAACCAAAAACACCAAAAACACTTTGCAGCTATTATTGTTTCTGTGCTAGCTTGTGAACCAATACCTTCAACTCCTCGTGGGTTTGATAACCTTTTCTTTATTGAAAGATAGTACAATTTAACCCCCTACACTTGTGGGTTATAATATGGCATGAGGACCTCGTATGCTAGTCACATAGACAACCTCTATAAATCATGTACACCTTCAATTGTGTACCTCTAAAATATGAAGTTATAGTACTGTGATACTCTTTGTAATTCAATGCATCACATTATCCACCTTCATTTTTATGAACGGTGACTCGCCAAATGGAGGTTGTGTCGAGCGCCAACATGAAAATCCAACTGTGCGGACCTACCATGAGTGCAAGCTTCGCAGTCCTTGTGTTGCCAAGCTATCGAGCGGATGGTGTACACACACATAGGATTTTACCTATAGTACCATGACAAAGTTTTGTTTTGCATACAAGCATGTTTTACATGCGTAAAGCATGTTCGCATTTGACAGCATATATATGAAGGATGTTGATAACATAGTAAGGTGACATAGCTATCAGTTATCACTAAGGATGGCAATTTTACCCATGGATATGAGTACCCGCGGGTGCCGTACCTGTATAGTAAGGGTATGGACACACTTTTATACCCATGGGTAGTACCCATACCCTACCCGTTAAGTCATGCATAGGTAAAATCATTCTAGCCGTGGGTATACCCATGTCCTACCTTTTTATACTGACGTGTGGATTTAGAGCATTCCAGTAGTGTTGGTCGACATCGGTCAAGGAGATGGGTGTCCCCATGCCCCAACTACTCCTCATCTCTCCAAAGTAAAGTGATCAAAATATTAAATCCTCGCCGGCACAAATATGCTATCAACTATCGACAAATGTAAAATAATGAATAACTCGTGTATATTTGATCTATCCAATCGGTATCCAATGGGTACGATGGATCATTGGATATAGGTAAAGCTTCATACCCATGGGTACGGGTATGGGTAAATTTTTTGTACCTATCAACTATATGTGTATGGGTATGATTTTGCTCTACCATGCCCAAACCCTACCTATTGACATCTTTACTTGTCGCGGACCATATACCATCAAGCATGCAGTTGAACTGCCGTCCATGTTAAGTTATAAGTGTGGGAGGGAGCATATATATTTTAAGGAACTCCATACTTGTAAAGATTCAAACAACATTTTATTTGTTGCTATCTCATGTATCACTAGATCCATCCACCGAAAAGCCGTCGAGAGTCGACACACACTATGCTAGTTCCAAATCCTCAACAAAACCCCAACATAAAAAGTAATGGCTTTTGAACTAAGAGAAGATCCATGAGAGAAGGGCTTGGGGCAAAAAAAGATGCTTTGAGACAAATCGAGAATGGAGAAATGATAAATGTTAAGACGTCACCAACGCTGGGAAAGATCCGTGGGTCGCAGGCCCATCTGGCAAAGAGCCTTAATTTGAAAACCCCCACCTACGCACCCGCGGCCACGCATGGCCGCGCGCGTCCACCCGGCGCTCGGTTTCTTCCCTCCGCACGCATGGCCTGTAGCGCGAGCGAGGCCAAATCGAAGCGATAAGCACTGCATCAATGCGCTAAAATGCTGCGAAATTAAGATGATTAATCCGTCGGTTCTGGCTTTCGACAGTGGTGGCTCTGGAAGTACGCTAAAATGATATGAATGCATTCGTCGCACGTTAGTATGTTACCCCTTAATTCACCAGGAACGCCTCAGGTAATACTTAATCAACAAGGCCAAAATTAATACGGTGCAAAAGGAGCATTTGGGGTGACTTGACAGATCTCGGAAGGCACCTCCTCCGTTCCGCCTTCCGTTTCTTTCCAGCGTTTGGCAGGGCTCCCACCAGTAACGGAGATAAGGTGGCGCGTACGTCGGACCATTAAGGTCCTCCGTCATATGTGCATTAGAGCCAACATGGAAGTGTCGGCATATGGAGTGGGACTGCAGTGTTGCATCTTGTTAGGAATAGACTTGTTGTATTCCATGGGGGCCAAAGGCCACAATATATAGTTACATGTACAGGTGATAATATGTAGGAAAACCCCCTAACAGGTGGGGAAATACACATATATAAATATACATCTAACACCCCCCCCTCAAACTCATGGTGGATCCACAATACTGAGTTTGGAGAGTAAGAAGTCATGCTGCGCTCTAGTTTGTGCCTTTGTAAAGAAATCCGCCAACTGCAAATCTGAAGGCACATACTGAAGCGCAACAACCTGAGCCTGCACCTGAGCACGTGTATAAAAAGCATCAACACCAATATGCTTGGTAAGCTCATGCTTGACCGGATCACGTGCAATACTGATAGCACCTGTACTGTCAGACAAAAGTGGAGTGGGTGTCGTAACAGAGACCCCAAAATCTGCAAGCAACCACCATAACCATGTCACCTCAGCAATCAACAAGGCCATAGCTCGCAACTCAGCCTCTACACTCGAACGGGAAACTGCAACCTGTTTCTTCGTCTTCCAAGAAACAAGCGAACCACCAAGAAACACACAGTAAGCAGAAAGTGAACGACGATCCGAAGGATCACTCGCCCAAGTAGCATCCGAGTAGCACTGGAGCTGGAGAGAGCTGGAACGAGGAAAGAAAAGGCGACGAGTAATCGTGCCACGAAGATAACGAAGAACACGGAGGAGATGACTATAGTGGACAGTGGTAGGAGCTGAGACAAACTGACTCAGAATATGAACATGATAAGATATATCAGGACGAGTGACAGCAAGATAAACAAGACTCCCAACAAGATGGCGATAACGCGTCGGATCAGGAAGAGGATCACCATCAGTAGGACGAAGCTTAACATTAAGCTCCATAGGAGTCTCAACGGTGCGCTCATCCCCAAGAGCAGCACGAGCAAGAAGATCCTGAATATACTTTTCCTGAGAGATAGAAAAGCCATCAGAAGTGGAAGAGACCTCGATCCCAAGAAAATAGCGGAGAGGACCAAGATCGGTCATAAGAAACTGCTCACGAAGACGAGCCTTAACAAAGGCAATATACTCAGGATCATCACCAGTAATGATCATATCATCAACATAGAGAAGTAGAAGAGTGCGTCCACGAGGAGAAGTGTGGACGAACAGCGCTGGATCATGAGCGCTGGGAGAGAAACCAGCAGCAGTCACCACAGAGGCAAAACGCTCAAACCAGGCACGAGGGACCTGTTTCAGGCCATAAAGAGAACGCCGAAGGCGACAGACCATCCCATCAGGGACAGAATACCCGGGAGGAGGCTGCATGTAAACCTCCTCACTCAACTCGCCATTAAGAAAAGCGTTCTGAACATCAAGCTGAGACACAGACCAGTGTCGAACAGAAGCGACAGCAAGAAGAGTACGCACAGTGGTCATATGAGCCACAGGGGCAAAAGTCTCATCATAGTCACGGTCGTGCTCCTGCTGAAAACCACGAGCCACAAGACGCGCTTTGTAGCGCTCAAGAGATCCATCAGAGCGGGTCTTAATTTTATAGACCCACTTACACGTGATAGGACGAACACCGGGAGGGGGAGAGACAAGATCCCAGGTGCCAGTGCGCTCAAGCGCAGCAATCTCCTCAGCCATAGCAAGCTGCCATTCAGGATGACACTCAGCATCCCGATAAGAAGTCGGCTCGGAGGCAACAGAAAGACCGTACTGACTAGGAGAGTAACGGTCTGGAGCACGACGTGGACGAGTCACCGGAAGAGGAGAGGGAAACTCGTCAGAAGAAGAAGACATATCAGAAGAAGAAGAAGAAGAAGAAGAAGAAGGGACATCAGGAGGAGGTTCTGGAACATGAGTGCGACGAGAATAATGAAAGGGAAAAGGAGACAACGGTGAGGTGGGCGGAGGATCAGAAGAAGAAAGAGGAGAACTAGGTGGGGAGGAGGACAACGGAGTCGAAGAGGATGGCGCCAGGGACGAAGAGGGCGCATCAGAACGAGGTCCAGGAGGAGGGACAATAGGGACAGAAGGAGGTGCATCAGGAAACAGAAGAAAGGAGATATCATCCACCGGGTAGGTACCAGAGGTGGGGCGAGGGTAGAAGGGACGCGTCTCATCAAACGTGACGTCACGAGAGATGCGCATCCGACGACCAACAGGGTCCCAACAGCGATAGCCCTTATGCTCATCACTGTAGCCGAGAAAAACACACTCAACAGACTGAGCGGTCAGTTTGGTGCGTTCACGAGGAGGGAGAAGAACATAGCAAACGCAACCAAACGAACGAAGAGGCGAGTAGTCTGGAGAACCACCAGAGAGACGCTCGAGAGGGATGCCACCCTGGAGGGCAGTAGAAGGCTGGATGTTAATGAGGTAAGTCGATGTAGCGACAGCCTCAGCCCATAAATGCGGCGGAAGAGAAGAAGCAATCATCATAGCACGGGTGGTCTCAAGAATATGACGATGCTTACGCTCGGCGACACCATTTTGAGCATGCGCACCGGGACAAGAAAACTGAGCAAGGGTGCCCTGCTCAGCAAGAACACCACGCAGGTGCTGAGAGATATACTCACCAGCAGAATCAGCACGGAACACACGAATGGGCGAGGAATACTGAGTGCGGACCATGGCCGCAAAGCGCTGATAAATGGAAAGCACCTCACTGCGAGAGCGCATAAAATATATCCAAGTGTGACGAGAAAAATCATCTATAAAGAGAACATAGTAGCGATGACCTCCTTTCGACGGGAAGGGAGCTGGACCCCAAACATCAGAGTGAACAAGATCAAAAGGACGCTCGGACACAGACTCACTGTGAGGATACGGTAGCTGAATCTGCTTACCAAGGCGACAGCCCTGACAATCCAAAGAAGCATTTCCGGAGACAGACCCCAGAACACCTCGATGAACTAAAGACGAGAGTCGAGAACCACATAAATGTCCAAGACGATGATGCCACTGCTGAAAAGAGCTAGTAGCGACGGCTACAGATGCCGAGGAACTGACGACGGTGGCATCAGAAGGAAGACGAAGCCAGTGAAGCTCCCAGAGGCCATCATGGTGGCGGGGGCCAACACCAAGCATAGTGCCGGTGCGACGATCCTGAACAGAACATGAATCAAAGTCGAGAGTGATGCTACAACGAGAGTCGACGATCTGACTACCAGAAAAGAGTTGCATGTTAAGTTGAGTAACATGCGCAACAGAAGGAACATGAAACGAGGAAGTACTAAGAATGCCTCGACTAATGACTGGGTGGAGGGTACCATCGGCAGTAAGAACACGAACAGGAGGATCGACAGGTCGGACAGAATGCAACAAGGAAGAATCAGGAGTCATATGAAAAGAAGCTCCAGTATCAAGAAGCCAGGGAGATGTACCTGGAGAAGGAGGAGGTGGTCGCTCAATGCCAGAAAACTCAGTCGCAGAACCAGCAGAACCTGTCGGTGAAGAATCCCAAGCAGCAAGCAGACATCGAAGCTGCGCTATCTCATGCACAGAAAGGGGCACGACTGGAGAGGTCGAGGTACAATCAGGTGCTGACGAGGAGCTGTCACCCACACACACAGAGGCCGCCAAAGGTGGCGACGGAGAGCAACACGCCGATGAGGACAGAGTCGACGAAAAACGATCACAATCGTCTGAAGAAGCCGCAAGAGTCGATGTCAAGCGGCGAGCCGACGTAGACAGGGTCGGCGAAGCGCGGCCATAACCACGTGAAGAGGCCGCGAAAGTCGATGTAGAGCGACAAGCCGACGTAGACGGGGTCGGCGAAGCGCGGCCATAACAGCGGGAAGAGGCCGCGAAGGTCGACGAAGAGCGGCGAGTCGACGTAGACGGAGTCGGCGGAGGGCGGCTATAACCGCGTGAAGAGGCCGCGAAAGTCGATGTAGAGCGACAGGCCGACGTAGACAGGGTCGGCGAAGCGCGGCCATAACAGCGGGAAGAGGCCGCGAAGGTCGATGAAGAGCGGCGAGCCGACATAGATGAAGTCGGCGGAGGGCGGCTATAACCGCGTGAAGAGGCCGCGGAAGGCGATGTAGAGCGGCAATCCGACATACACGGTGTCGACGGACAAGCACCAAGGACCGAAGAAGGGCCCGAGTGCAAGACGGGAGCAGCGGAAGGCGTCATCGGGTGAGAGAAAGAAACGCCCGACAACAAGAGCAGCAATTTTTTTTTACACGATTTTTTTTTTACTCTCAGATAGATCTCACGTTGACTGCGAAGAACAGGATGAAGTCCGGCCAATTCAAGGCAATTTAGCAGCCGATTGAGGGCAAGGGCTCTGGGATCGAGTAGATCAGGAGCCAATCAACCAATTCCCTGCAGATCAGGCGATAGAAGAAGAGGTGGAGCTGCAGATCGAAAACAGACTCGAGCTCGGGGACGGAGGACGAGGTCGGCCTCGAGGGCGGGCTCCTGGCGGCCGAGCGGGCGGGCTTCTGGCGGCTCGAGCTGCCGGTGGCGATGCTCCTGCACGGGCGGCTGCCTCAGGGGCGGAGGACGAGGTCGTCCTGGGGGCGGAGGAGCAGCGGCTGGGGGCGGAGCACGAGGCCAGGGGCGAGGCCGGGCGGACGGGCAGGAGCACGAGGCCGGGGGCGAGGCCGGGCGGGCGGCCGAGACGAGGGCGGGGAGCGGCGGGAGAGGCCGGAGAGAGCTCGCCAACAGCGAGAAAAAGGCGGCGGCGGCGGCTGGACGCGGCGGCTGGAGGCCGGGGCGGGCAGCGGCGGTGGCTGCGGGATGAGGAGCAACCTATGGCTCTGATACCATGTTAGGAATAGACTTGTTGTATTCCATGGGGGCCAAAGGCCACAATATATAGTTACATGTACAGGTGATAATATGCAGGAAAACCCCCTAACAGGTGGGGAAATACACATATACAAATATACATCTAACACATCTGAAGATCCTGATGTATTATGTGTGCTAACCTGTTTGTTTGCGCAGATAAGACCAGCCTAGGGGCAAACGCATACGTGTGTACCAGTGTATCTATGTCTCCACGATCTCTGACCTTTGCTTCTTCACCAAAACTTCTATTGCTATCTCACGGACATGAGTACAAAGCAGCCAGATCAAGGCTTCCAAGCTTTCTATCCCTACCACCTAACAACTGTTCCTTCCTATACTGAGTTCAGACTCCCTTCATTGCCACACCAGCGCCATTATCCTCCTCCCATCACAACACCAAACGTCTCATATTCTAAGCAATCAAAAATTGTCTCATTGATGAAAAAAATATTTGGGACAAGTCTACTCTTGGTTCCCACACAATATTTGGGACATACTATGATCTTTTTGATGAAAAATATATATCATGTCTTCTTTCAAACTACACTAAAGGGGTTTAAGGCATACTGGACTCTGTAAGGGACGAGTACATAGTACAGGTAGAGCATATCTAGTGATACAAACCTTAGATGATACCATACACACTGCAAATTTCGAATTTTTAAGTGTTGAAAAAATCCGACATAAATCTGTAGATGGTCATAAGATACGTGTTTACAATACTGAGAATTTTCAGAACTAAATTAGCCATAGATTTGAAGAAACAAAAAAGACAAAACCACCAACATGAATAGTGCCACAAAAAAACAAACACACAAAATGACACTATTGACTATTCCTATAGCAATTTTTCTTTTTGTTTCTCTTAGATTATTTGAAACTTGTTTTCAAAAATTATAGGAAATGTAAAGATACATCTAGTGAACACCAACAAATTTGTTCCAATTTTTTAGCACCTATAAATTTGAAATCTTAGAAGTGGTATCATGGTATCATGTTAGCTGTCGTATCACTTGATATTTTTCCTATATTACCGCAAAGCCCATACACCAAAGAATACGGCACGGGAGCCTCGTGTCGCACGCCCAGTGATTTCATAACAACATCAAATAGTAATCCTCATCTTTAACATGATAACCCTAGTAATATTATGTAGGGTGCTATTTTTCAACAAAAGGATGTCACATGGATATGCAAAAAAATTGTGAAGTGGATTACAATGAATTTGACAATGATGATCTCTCTGGCCTCATAAATTGTTGAAACTACATCATAGCCACGAAGTCCTTGGATAAATTTGATATTTATTTTGACTACCCAGGTAATATATAAAATCTGGAGGGTACAGTTTAACTAATGGATTGTTTTTTATACACAAAATAAATCTTTTGAAAGACACCCACAAAATTTAGTCTAGACAAAATAGATATGGCCTTTATTTTTCTTATTTCATATATTTAGTATTTTATACTCAATAATAATGATTAATGGCTGCCACTCGCGTATAAAAGTCTCTAACTTACTACTACCCCACCTATCCAAAGTTATTATTAATCACATAGACAACTTTTATCAATCATGTACGCCTTCAACAGTGCACTTCTAAAATCTGAAGTTCTATACTATGATAATCGTTATAGTATAATGCATCACATTATCCACCTTAAATGGCGGTGACTCAGGGGATGGCAGTTGTGTCGAGCGCCAACATGACAATCCCACTGTGCACACATACCACCGGTGCAAGCTTTCGAGCCGATGGTGTACACACATAGGAGTTTCCATACAGAACCGTGATAAATTTATTTTGTTTGGCTTACAAGCAAGTTTTACATGCGTAAAGTATGTGTCCTCCACCGCGCCACGGATATGTATGTCATTTGAGCTCATCCGTATTTGGCAGTATTTATATGAAGGATGTTGATGGCACAGCTATCTGCTCCCTCCGTCCTCTTTACTTGTCTCGGACCATATAAAATCAAACATGCAGTTGAACCGTCGTGCACGTCAAGTAATTATGGCCAGAGGGATTATATATTCTAGGCTACTCTCCATATTTGTAAAACAAAATCAAGCAGCATTTGTTTGTCGCTTTATCATGTATCACTAGATCCATCCACCAAAGAGCGGCCGAGAGTCGACATACTATGCTAGTTCCAAATTCTCAACAAACCCAAAGTATATGACGTATACTGAAAAGGAAAGGCTTTTGAACAAGAAGGAAAATCCCACGCGAGAAGAGGTTCAGACAAAAAAATATAACACATACTGAATATTATGGAAGACAAAAATTATAGAATGAAAGAAAAAAAAATCGTGTTAAGAGTTAGGACGTCACTAGTGCTCTCGCTCCGTGGGTCGCAGGCCCATCTGGCAAAGGGCCTCTGTTGCGAAAACCCCCACCTGCCCACGCGTACGCTTCTGCCTCGTCCCTCGATTGCATCTATACCAATATAAAAGAAGCGAGAGTGACAGATCCGAAGGATCTGGACCGTACGGACTTCTAAATCTAACGTCTCAGATTTATCCAATGATGTACGATTTGCGTTTAGGACTAATCACCCCTTAACCAACCGGTCAACCCACGATCTCCGCAAGCTGCCTAACACGGAAACGGGCACGGCTTCTTCCCAAACCCGTCACGCCGCCACATGCCCACGTTGTCTGAGCCCGTCGCCGGCATGGTCGCCGCGCACGCCACCGCCGAGCACGACCGCAAGGTCGCCGTCCACCATGCCCGTGAGGTCACCGTCCACCATCACCATGCCCGTGAGGTCGCTGCCCACCATGCCCGTGAGGTCGCCGCCCTCGTCGCTCACGCCGACGCCCAGCATGCTGCCGTCCAGCACGCCCGCAAGGTTGCCGCCCTGCTTACACGCTGCCGCCCAGCACGCCGCAGTCCAGCACGCCCGCGAGGTCGCCGTCCCGCACGCACGCGGGGCACGCCCGCGAGGTCGCCTCCGTGCACGGCGCCGCTCACCAAGCACGCGAGGCCGCCGCCGCGCACGCCACCGCCGTCCAGCACGCACGTGAGGTCGCCGGACCTGTCCCAGCACGCATGAGAGGGTCCCGATCTCCGCCGTGCAAGCAGAAACCATGCACACGGAACCCAGCTATATTCCGTCGTGGGAGCGCCCCATCGTCGCCGTCCGCTTCACCTGTCGAGGATGCAGTTCAGGAGCTCCGACAAGACGCCGTTCTCTTCCGCGGACTTGGGCGTTGCAAGTCGTCTCGGCCGCCTGGGGTGCGCTTTGTCCCCAACTCCACTGCTACTCGAAATAAACTGGTGCTCTGTTCTTCTGTTCTAGCTTTGTTCTTTAGTGTATTTCTATAATTTTTTGGGAGTACTGAGTTTCATAAGTTTGCGTCTTCAATCCAAGGCGCTTGCACAGGCGCTTCAGCGACAAAAAAATAATTGCATGACAAAATACAACTAGCTAATCACGGCTGCCTCTAACGCAATCGCTAGCTGATGGACGCTTGCATGCACATCCGTCTAGCTTTGTATGTCGTGCGAGCGTATTTTGGCTGATTTGCGGTTCAGTTGCAGAAGATATCAGAGAATAATTTTTTTAGGGACCATGTCCTTGTGTATATTTGATTCAACCAGGAACTCAGAAAAGGAAGTGTCTTACTGAATTTGTTATTTGTGACGCGATGTCTGTCTCCAGCAAGAGTCACTGATCGGTACTTTAATATATTGCTGTTTAAGATAGTATTGGGGGTTTCTTACATAACCGTATTTTCTGATTACTACATTTATTCAGTACTGTGTATGCTCCTTGCACTGTTGTTACCCATCTTGGCTTGCATATTATCATCTTGGCTCAGGTGGGATTACGGATGTGCCATATGCACGATTACTCCAGCGGCACGGTCAAGCTGGGCATGGAGTACGTCCTATAATTTCACTATTCAAGTGTGGATTTAGTCTCTACAAATAGCCCTGACATGTCAGTATTTTTTGTAGATGACCTTTTAAGAGAATGAAGGAAATGCTGCAACTTATAAAGACAAAAATTGAAGCCTGGCATGCTAAGTTATTATGGACAGAAGAGGGATGATTTTATAAGAAGTTGCTGGTAATAAGTGTCTTCCATTAATTTAGACTTATCTTAGAAGAAAAATAAATCAAGACATGTCTATGTTTTTTTTTGAAGAGACAATGACTTATTCACTTAATTATACATAACGTGCATGTGCACGTGCTTGATTACTTGTGGACTGTAGCGAGCGAGGCCAAATCGAAGCGATAAGCACTTCATCAATACGCTAAAATGGTGCGAAATTAACATGATTAATCTGATCCGTCGCTTCTGGCTTGATTTCGACGGTGTCGTCGTCGTACGTTCCTACGTTACCCCTTAATTCATCAGGAACGCCTATACGGCTGGCTCCTTGGACGGTTCCTACGATTCACGGTCAGCTTTGGTTTCGTGAGCGCCTAGCTAAGCTATACACCGCGCGCAGGTAATAATAACAATTAATAAGGCCAAAACTCGGCGCAAAAGAGCCTTTGGCAGCACACTTTGGCTGTAAATATTGCTGGTTGCCTTTTGCTCTCGGTGCTGCGGTCGTCCTACTCGATCGTATACGTACGTAGGACTCATACGTTATATGTCTCCCACCAGTAACGGAGATAAGGTGACGCGTCACGGGTACGTGGGATAATTAAGGTCCTCCGCAATATATGCATTAGAGCCAACATGAAGTGTCGGCATATGGAGTGGGACTGCAGTGTTGCATCTGACGACCCTGATGTATTATGTGTGCTAACACGTTTGTTTGCGAAGATAAGACCAGCCTACGGACCAAGGCACGTATACGTAGGGGCAATGCATACGTGTGTACCCATGTTTCGAGAACGTCTAACCTTTGCTTCACCAAAGAACCATTTGTTGCCATCTCATGCACTAGTAGAAAAATGGGCATCCGTCTGTGCCTTTAGTACCGGTTTCCGTATGAACCGGTACTAAAGGATATATTAGTACCGGTTCCCTAGCCCAGCCGGCCGAGGAACATTTATACCGGCTCGTTGAGGGCCTTTTGTACCGGTTCGTATTACGAACCGGTACGAAAGACCTTTAGTACCGGTTCATCAGAAGAACCGGTACTAAAGGGTCCCTGCCCTATTTCTTCAGTTAGCCCGATCCCTGCATCTCATTTTCTCTCCTCCTTCTCCTCTCACATTTCCAAATATTTGGCACCTCTCACACTCCAAAAAATCTCTATTTTTCTCCACCATTTTATCAAGATTGACGGCACCCATCTATCCAAGGGTTAGCAATATCATCCTTTTTTCCGGCGTTCCTAATTTAGCTCATTTCTTTGCTAGTTTAACTCGTATTATTTTTCTAGTGCTAGCAAGGTGTTTGATGAAATGCCTAAGTTAGGAATTTCATTCTTTTTGTATGCAATTGAGCTCAAATTAAAGTATGATTTGTAGGTTTTAGTATCGTCCCCGTCCTCACCGCCGTCGATCGCCAGCGTCTTCCCCTAGCCGGCACTGTACCACCTCGGTGAGCCTCTTTTTTTAATAAAAAAAACTTAGTTTTATGTGATGAACTTGAATATTAATTAAGTTGGTCACTCATATATCCATGATGTTGTGTAATTAATGATTTTTGATATACTTATATAATGCAGATGAATCGACAATGGATGTACGGTGACCGATGCCATCCCAACTTCATTACTAGCATGCATTATTTTCTCAACATGGCGGAGGCAAACAGGTGGTCGAATGGTTTCATTTATTGTCCATGTAGTTCCTATAGAAATACGAAGGATTACTCTACCTCAAAGACCCTTCACTTCCACCTGCTTGAGAATGGTTTCATGCCCGGCTATAATTGTTGGACCAAGCACGGAGAAAGATGGGTTATAATGGAAGGCAACGAAGAAGAAGAGGATAGTGACAACTATCCTATGTTCACTGAAGACGGTGATAGTAGTATGGGGGAAGACGAAGCTGAAGAAGAGCCCATTTTTGATGAGCCCATTTTTGATGACCCCGATGACGATTTGGGTCGGGCCATTCTTGATGCGAAGATAAACTGCGGAAGTGAAAAGGAGAGGCTGAAGTTGGAGAAAATGTTAGAGGATCACAACAAACTGTTGTACCCAAATTGCGAAGATGGCCAGAAAAAACTGGATACCACACTGGAATTGCTACAATGAAAGGCAGAGAATGGTACTTCTGACAAGGGATTTGAAAAGTTGCTGAAAATAATAAAGAAGATGCTTCCAGGGGAGAACGTATTGCCCTCTAGTACGTACGAAGCAAAGAAGGTTGTCTGCCCTCTAGGATTAGAGGTGCAGAAGATACATGCATGCATCAATGACTGCTTCCTCTACCGCGGGGAGTACGAGAATTTGAATGCATGCCCGGTATGTGGTGCATTGAGGTATAAGATCAGGCGAGATGACCCTGGCGATGTTGAGGGCGAGTCCACCCACAGGAAGAAGGTTCCTGCGAAGGTGATGTGGTATGCTCCTATAATACCACGGTTGAAACGTTTGTTCCAAAACAAAGAGCATGCCAAATTGTTGCGATGGCACAAAAAGGACCGTAAGAAAGATGTGATGCTGAGACACCCCGCTGATGGGTCGCAGTGGAGAAAAATCGATAGACAGTACAAGTCATTTTCAGATGACGCAAGGAACTTAAGATTTGGTCTAAGTACAGATGGCTTTAATCCTTTCGGGGAGCAGAGCTCCAGTCATAGCACCTGGCCAGTGACTCTATGTATCTATAACCTTCCTCCTTGGTTGTGCATGAAGTGGAAGTTCATTATGATGCCAGTGCTCATCCAAGGCCCGAGGCAACCCGGCAACGACATTGATGTGTACCTGAGGCCATTGGTTGAAGAACTTTTACAGTTGTGGCGTGAAGAAGGTGTACCTATTTGGGATGAGCACGAACAAAAGGAATTTAACCTACGAGCGTTGTTGTTTGTAACCATCAATGATTGGCCTGCTCTTAGTAACATTTCAGGACAGTCAAACAAGGGATACAATGCATGCACACACTGTTTAGGTGAGACTGACAGTATATATTTGAGAAACAAGAATGTGTACATGGGGCATCGTCGATTTCTTCCAAAACAACATCAAGTAAGAAAGAGAGGAAAGCATTTCAGAGGTGAGGCAGAAGACCGAATGAATCCTACCCGCCCTACTGGGGATGTTATATATGATATGGTCAAGGATTTAAAAGTGATCTTTGAAAAGGGTCCTGGCGGACAATCTGTTCCGCATGATGTTGACGGACATGTACCCATGTGGAAGAAGATGTCTATATTTTGGGAGCTACCCTACTGGAAAATCCTAGAGGTTCACTCTGCAATCGACGTGATGCACGTGACGAAAAATCTTTGCGTGAACCTGCTAAACTTCTTGGGCGTGTATGGGAAGACAAAAGATACACCAGATGCACGGCATGACCAGCAATGTATCCACGAAGGAAACAACCTGAATCCAGAGAAGTATCAAGGTACTGCCAGCTACGCTCTTACCAAAGAAGAGAAGGAGATCTTTTTTGAAGTCCTGAGTAGCATCAAGGTCCCGTCTGGCTTCTCATCGAATATAAAGGGAATAATAAACATGTCAGAGAAAAAGTTTCAAAACCTAAAGTCTCATGACTGCCACGTGATTATGACACAATTACTTCCGGTTGCATTGAGGGGGCTTCTTTCGGAAAATGTTCGAGTACCCATTGTGAAGCTATGTGCGTTCCTCAATGCAATTTCTCAGAAGGTGATCAATCCACTAACTCTACAAAATTTACAGAAGGATGTGGTGCAATGTCTAGTCAGCTTCGAGTTGGTGTTCCCACCATCCTTCTTCAATATTATGACGCATCTCCTCGTTCACCTGGTCGAAGAGATTAGTGTTCTCGGTCCTGTATTTCTACACAACATGTTCCCCTTTGAGAGATTCATGGGAGTCTTAAAGAAATACGTTCATAACCGTGCTAGGCCAGAAGGAAGCATCTCCAAGGGCTATGGAACAGAGGAGGTCATTGAGTTTTGTGTTGACTTTATTCCTGACCTTAAGCCGATCGGTGTTCCTGAATCGCGCTATGAGGGGAGACTGCGTGGAAAAGGCACGCTAGGAAAGAAAGCAACAATGTGTATGGACGGACATTCTTTCACTCAAGCACACTACACAATTCTACATGATTCCAGCTTGGTGGCTCCGTACAAAGTGGAACACAAGAATATTTTACGCTCTGAATACCCGGAGCAACGTGAAGATTGGATTGATGGAGAACACATGAAGACTTTCGGCGGTTGGTTGCAAACACGTCTCATGAATGTCACTGATGAAGAACAGCTATACTTGTTGGCCAAGCAACCATCTTCGACTATATCGACATTTCAAGGGTACGAGATAAATGGGAATACATTTTACACATTCGCCCAAGATAAAAAGAGCACCAACCAAAATAGTGGTGTCCGCTTTGATGCAGCAGAGGACAATGGGAAGAAGGTCACATACTATGGGTACATAGAGGAGATATGGGAACTTGACTATGGACCTAATTTCAAGGTCCCTTTGTTCCGGTGCAAATGGTTCAACCTGAAAAACGGGGTACAGGTAGACCCGCAGTACGGAATGACTACAGTGGATCTCAAGAATCTAGGGTACGACACCGAACCATTTGTCCTAGCCAGTGAAGTGGCTCAGGTTTTTTATGTGAAGGACATGTCTACCAAACCAAAAAAAAGAAAAGAAAGGCAAGAGGACACATCATACGATGAGCCAAAGCGCCACATAGTTCTTTCAGGAAAAAGAAACATCGTGGGAGTAGAGGACAAGACAGACATGTCAGAAGATTATAATAAGTTTGATGATATTCCACCCTTCAAGGTGAAAACTGACCCAAGCATCATTTTAAATAATGAAGATTGTCCATGGCTGCGTCGCAATCAGAAGAAAGGGAAACACAAGAAGAAAACTCAGAAGACTAGATAGGGATCATAACTTGTGTATCTCAATATGGAAATCACTTTCCCATTTATTTTTGTGTATGAGGGAAATTTCCCAACCCTGTCCTCCATCCATGGGGATGAAACTCTCCCTACCTTCTAGATTGGCTTGTTGAGCTGCTTGCCATGGCGTATCGATGCTCCTTTTATAGGCACGGCACCGCTTCTACTTTGTCTTGTTCCTCCGACAGGGGCATCGTGCGTCCACCCACGCGTCCTTATCTCATCGAGCAGTGCATCCACCCACGCGTCCTTATCCTGCCGACATCTTTAGTCTCGGTTGCACCCACCAACCGGGACTAAAGGTTACCACCGCCTATTTTCTTCCCGCGCTTTCCACCGCTTCCCGCCTCCGTCTTCCCGCCATTTTTCACTATATATATGTAGGCTTGGCCTCCATTTATATATCACATCTAGACTCATATCTGCAAACCTCATTACTCTCTTCTATGGCTTCCATCGTATCTCTAACCCCCGGGGAGGCGGAGGCGCTTTGCGCCTCAAACTACCCTTGCCCGCCGGGCTACCGCGTCCCCACCGGCTGGATGCTGAGCGTCGGAGGCGTACCGGTCCCTCCTGTCCCTGTAGGTGTGGCGCGCCAGATGGCCATCACGAACCACTACTACTTCGAGCTCACGCCAGAGCAGCGGAGGAATCCTCAGTGGCATCCCGACTACAGCCCGACTTGGGACGCCTTCTTCATCAATCGGCGTGAGAGTGCGCTTGCCAGACACGAGGAGGACGGCTCGCCTCGTTCGAACTTCAACGAGGCCGGCCGTCGGCTATGGTGGCGCGGCCGGACTCTCCAGAGCGTCATGGCCTACCGTGGGCCCCGCCTGCGCTACCCTCAGTCTCAGCCCACGCGTGCTCACCAGTCGAGGTTCGACTACCGCGACCCCGCTGCCAGCGACGATGACACAGGTGAGTACGACGACTATAGTGGCGACGTTTATAGGGCTAGGCACGACTATGACTGAATCACTCCAACATTCGAAAATAAGCTCGGCCGATTGTGACTTAATCTGGCCATGTATCTTAATTTTCAGTTGAGATATGTACTACTTTTCCTATTCAATCGTTTTCCCGCCCTTTTTCTTTCCGCCTTTTTCTTTCCGCCCTTTTCTTCCCGCCCTTTTTCACTCACGGACGCAGCGTGCCGCCGCGCCAACCGACACTTAATTATTAAGCGACCATATGATCAATAGAAACTGCAACAGAAAAATCAAATATAACTAATCAAAAAGAAAATCAAATATAACTAATCAAAAGAAAATAGAAAATCAAATATAACTAATCAAAAATAAAATCAAATATATCTAATCAAAAGAAAATAGAAAATCAAATATATCTAATCAAATATAATTAATCAAACGAAAATCAAAAGAAACTAATCAAAAGAAAATAGAAAATCAAATATAACTAATCAAAAGAAAATAGAAAATCAAATATAACTAATCAAAAATAAAATCAAATATATCTAATCAAAAGAAAATAGAAAATCAAATATATCTAATCAAATATAACTAATCAAAGAAAAATCAAATGAAAATCAAAAGAAACTGCAAAATAAAAATCAATAGAAACGGCAAAATAAAAATCAATAGAAACGGCAAAATAAAAATCAATAGAAACGGCAAAATAAAAATGAAACGAAAATCAAAAGAAACAGCAAAAGAAAAATCAAAAGAAACAGCAACAGAAAAAGCAACCGAAAAATCAAAAGAAAAAGAAAAGCAAAAGAAACAGCAACAGAAAAATAAAAATAAAAAGAAAAAAATCATTGGTACCGGTTGGTGGAAACAACCGGTACGAAAGGTAAAAGCGCGAAAAAGAATTTCGGTAAATACCTTTGGTACCGGTTGTTATTACGAACCGGTACTAAAGCGGACCTTTAGTACCGGTTCGTAATAACAACCGGTACCAAAGGCCTAAGGGCCTTTTCCTTCCACGCGCGCACCGCCGGAGATCAAACACGCACAGCAAATATTCGTTCCCGCGCCGTCGACCGAGCTAGCCGCCGCGAGACGCCGCCGCCCTAGCCGCCCCCGCCGCCGCCCCCGCCGCCGCCCAATACGCCGCCCCGCGCCGCCCCCGCCCGCGAGACGCCGCCACCGCCGCCGCCCGCGAGACGCCGCCCCCGCCGCCGCCCGCGAGACGCCGCCCCCGCCCAAGACCGCGCCGCCGCCGCCGGACGCCGCCGAAGACCGCGCCGCCGCCGCCCCGGGACGCCGCCCCCGCCGCCGCCCGAGACGCCGGCGCCGCCCCCGCGCGCAGGTGAGCTACGATCTGTGCACCCCGGCCGGCCCCTGCAAAAAAAATTACAAAATAATGTTAGATTTTATGTTAAATTTTATGTCATATTTTATGTAGTAATAGAATAATGTTAGATTTTATGTCATATTTTATCAATGGAGGGAGATACATTATAACTACTTGTAGAGTGATTTTTTAAACTACTTGTGAATGTTTCATGCTATTGTGAATGTGTCCCTCTAGTATGGCTGCGTATTTTTATGGTGATAAGAAAAATGTGTCCAAATAGTTTGTTTTCTTGTGTTTGGATAAAGGCAGACACATGAAGTAATAAGAATGCATCAAACAGTGTAGACTCAGTGTATATGCGAGTAAAAATAGTCGCATACCTTTCATTAGATATGATCTAAACAATCTGTATGCTCGCCAAGTTTTACTTCATGCCTCCTTTTTACCCCATCTTACAAGAAGAGAGCATGGTAGAGAGCATGAGGGTATGTAGATACATGTTTGGTAGTTTTATAGATGATTTTTTGCTTGCTGCAGAGATTTTCAACATACAGAAACAGGGGAAATATTCAATGTGTGTATTTTGTGATATGTTATTTATATACACTCCTAATTGTACACCTGGTCTTCAATTTCTGATTACTATAACATCTGGTACTTGAAATATATCAATAACAATAAAATGGTGCAAGGAAGAGCGAATTATTTCGGTAGTCACTCTCTGAGACACCTAGTGAGTCCACTTGATGTTGCATCCACTTGAGCATAATTATTTCTAGTGTACCTCTGAAAATACTAAATCAAACTTAGTCATTATAGTCTATGTATGTGAGGATTGTGAACACGCAGACAAAATAGATAAGAAAGGTTCAAAAAAAAGAGTAATGGTGTCACATAGCTATATGATGGCCAAAAAAGAAAACGACTGAATAGCTTACGAGGATCTTCGTCAAATTTGCAAATGTGATATGAAGCTACGATCAATAGTTGTAATTTTTTCTTGCTGAGCAAACAAACATTCCTGCATTTATTTCAAGGAATGGATGCAGATGTAGTTGTCATTCCTATAGTAATCACTGTACATTAGCATGCCTATATCTAATCTCTATGAAGGAGATTCAAACAATAATTTCAGGATAGACATGGATGAACTTAGCTATTTGTGGTTTTCATGAAACACGACCCATCGATTTGTTGTCCAACTTAGCTTAATGCTTGCTGATCTTGCACTTCTTTTGATGCACATGATAAGGCAGGAAGGCTTCTAGTGTCCTGGGTTCTAATTGCACTTAATTTTGCAGTGACATTGAGCTATGGAGGACGACACCTTCATCCGAGATGAGGAGCGAGAAGAAATGGTGCAGAAAATGATATTTGAGAGTGCCCGTGGACCGAAACCCAATGGAGAATCCGATGGAGATGACGATGATTTCGGCTCACAATTTTTGAACGATGTCGGTGAGGGACTTGAGTCTGAAGAAAGAAGAGACAACGAAGTGACCTTAACAAACTCCGGCGAGGTGTATATCAAGGCTATATGTTCATCACTTGATGCATTGATTTATTTGTATTACACTTATTAACGAATCATTTTTCTTTTAGCCTTCTGGATCATCGAGCAAATCTGTTAAAAAGCAACGAGGCCCGACGCAACGTCTAAAGGGCGAGGGTAGGTTAGCCCTCACCGCATTTAATGCTAGTGGTCAACCAGTGGAGCCCAAAGAGCACTGCCGTAAATTTATAAACCAAGCTGGAGTTCTTGTTAGGGACCATGTACCGATCAGCATTGCAGAGTGGCATAAGCCGAAGAACGCAGGGGCTGAAGCTAGTTATGTCAATGATACTCTAAAACTTTTTCTTTGGGATAGTCTACTGACACACTTTAGCCTACCGGAAGACATGACGGAAGGCCAGAAGAAGAAAGTCAAGGAATGGACTCTTAAGAGGATGGCCACACAATTTTAGACCTGGAAGAAAAATTTATGGGCCAGATATGCAGATAAAGATCCAGTATTCACTAGAAGTCTAGTGAAGATAAAAGATCAATGGCCCGCATTTAAGAGCTATAAGAAATCTTCTACTGTTGTGTCCCGATCAGTCACAAATACGAAAAATGCTTCAAAGAAGGAACATTTCCATCATTTGGGGTCAGGTGGCTACAAGACTGCCATTCCGAAGTGGAGAGCATTTGAAGCTAAACTGATGGAGGCAGGAATCACTCCACAGACATGGGACTGGCCCGACCGGTCCAAGTTCTGGTTGTTCGCGCATGGGGCAGGGTTGGACCCAAAGACAGGACAGATCGTTGCAAAGGGAAAATGGAAGGAAAAAGTTAATGCAATCACGACGCAGCTTATAGATGCAATTGAAAAAGTTAGAAAGGGAGAGTACATTCCCGATAGAGAGAATGACGAGCTGACACTCGCTCTTGGGAATGTGGAACACGTTGGACGGATACGAGCCCTCCCAGGTGTCACCATGAAGGAAGCATGGCCGGAGTGCGCTGACACTTATAGAAGCCGTTCGAGAAAGAAGAAGCAGGACTTAGACAGGTTAGCGGAATTGATAAATAGGGTGGAGGTGCTTGAGAAAAATCAGAGGGCACCTGATCAGCCGCTGTTTCTACAAGATCCTCGAGCCGATGCCGCCCCATCTCAGCGAAGAAGCAGTGTGGGTTCCTCGCATCTTGAATGTGCAGGAAGCTACCCCGTGGATTATGTCACGGAGAAGACAGATTGCGAGCTACATGTGCAAATGAGGAACGTGTCCGTTAAGGTGGCGGTCGGCTATGTTTACCCAAATGAAGATGGAGCAACGCACCATCATATGCCCATTCCAGCTGGTTGTGTTTGTGTCGGGGTGGATGATGTTGTTCCAGGTTTTGAAACAATGGAGCTTGATTTTCCTGGAGGTGACGAAGAGAAGACACTGGCCGATGTCAAGCGCGGTTTCGCCATATGGTCCAAGAAATACATCGTCCTTTTGCCAAGGCCACCGACTCCTCCTCGTAGCAGTCCACATGAGCAGCAATGGCCATCGACTCCGCCTGGTAGCAGTCCACATGAGCAGCAAAGTCCACACCTACCGGAGAGGGACCCCAGCGCGAGTCCACCATCTCGAGATCCTCCGCCTAAGACTGCATTTTTTAAGCGGAACGGTACGCCGCCTAGGAAGAGACCTAGAAAGGAGAAACCACTGCCGCCTATCGAGAAGTTACCTTGGGAAAGAACTATCGAGGAATGCAGCGAAATCTCTAAGTCCGAGGTGGCAAAACATTTTGCTAAGAAAGTGCCAGAGATACCTTTTGAGAAGACTCTAGATCCGGTGAAAGTTATTCGTACCGTTGAGAATCTATATGACCCTCCACCATCGCCACCATCTGACTATAGGCGTTCTATTGAAAAGTCGTATGACGCTATGGTGGAGGTGAAAAAACCCGATCAATCGGTGGTCTCGGCGAAAACTAGGAAACAAGTGTACCAGCTCGGAGAACAACCCGTTCAATCGGTCCCCCGTCTCAAGGTGTTTGACGAGAAGGCCGTTGAAAGTTCTCGACAAAACACAATTGATTACCCCATCGCTGAAGTAGTATATCAATTTGTTCAAGGGAAAGATCTGGTCGAGAATATCAGGTCGCTACCAACATGTATGCGTAATTTGAATGCGTGGTACACTAATGCCACAAAGAGAGGGATTGATTGTATCATGGTGCGAGTTAAGGATGAGCACTACTTCCAAGAATACTCTGTGAGCGTTGACTTCCTCGAACTTTTTCAGTTATACAATCTCCGGGCCATCGACAAATCTATCATCAGTTGCTATTGTCTGTAAGTGATTTATTAATATAATTTGAGAAGTCCTTAGCTCAGCTCATTCATTGTCTGCAAATTATCCTCAATTTAATCTTTTGTGCGCTATATTATGCAGATCGAAGAAGCTCGAATGCAAAAGAGATGAAATCACGGACATTGGGTTCATTGACCCAGATACAATGCATGAAAAAACCATAGAAGATCCCATCTATAACAAGGATACACCATAGACTTTGCTAAGGTTTTTGAAGCGACAACGTGACAAAAAGAAAATACTTTGGCCTTACAACTTCAAGTAAGTGTAACTGTCTTATAACACATTCTATTTTGCTCACCATATGTTAAAATTTTAACTGATGACTTATATCTATGACACTGCATATTTAAACGTGCGCAGGTTCCACTTTATTCTTATCGTCATTCAAATGTACGATGGAGAGGTTGAAGTCTTTGACTCACTAAACAAAGAGCCTATACTATACAAGTCGGCTTTTGATATGCTCAAAAGGTAATTTTAATTCTTATCGGTTTTTTCGTTAATTTCCTGATATCAACAAATTAATAACTCTTTTATGCATTTTCTTTTGTCGGGCAGCGTATGGCAAACGTTCATCCAGGAAGATCCGACCGGTGGATGGAAACCGAAGCTGATATGGCGTGCGAACAAAGTAAGTAGTGCTACCTAGGTCCACACACCTTTATCATACTTGATTATTATTTGATTGAATTATATTCTTGTACAGAAATGCGCGAAACAACTTGAGGGGACTAATCTATGTGGATACTATGTTTGCGAGAACATCCATAAGATTGTCAGCGAGAGAACGAATAATCAAAGGAATAGAGAGGTACGAAAACAATATTGACAAATTTATTTTGTTACCATAACTTGTGCTAAGTTTCAGTCATAATTGTTTGATTGTGATTTGATATATATATATATGCAAAATAGCCAGCTGTTCACGGAGATAGCTGCGCACGCGTATCCTACCGTTCATCTATGATATAGGGAGCACAATTTTGACAGAAGCATCCCAGCCCGTTAGTGAGTTCCGTTTAGCCAAGAGCATGCAATGAATAATGCATCACCACAACTACAGGTTATAACAATCGAAATAAGGTGTGGTAGTATTGGGTTGTGCCATACGCTCTCTCTCTAAAAGCACTTGCTGGCAAATATTTACAATCAATACAAGTTGTATTTGCTAGGAGCACTTCCATCAAGAACAAGTTGAGGGGCATTAATCCTACACCAATATCTTGCATATGCCGTTTAATGCTAACAAATGCGGCCAGCATATACTGTACGGGAGAGAGCACAACACCCATCTAATTCACTCGTTTCTACCCATCCTTTCTGTTCATCTCAATCCTGACACGGGATGGGCAAAAGGGTAGGCGAACGGATCAGGAAGCATGGCGAGGGAGGTCGCGGCGACATGATTTGATGAGGTCGGAGCCGCGGTAAGGGCTAGCTCCATGGCCGCGAGCGCTGGCCTCGTCCTCTCACCCAAGCGACAGGGATGCAGAGCTAGCCGCAGCGAGGAGAGGTGGTCATTGTCCCCAGCGCCGATGAAATTGCAGCTCGCCGGTATTTCCAGCAATGCCGGCGCCGAAATTCTTTGAAGTTTTTGTTGATGAAGTTGGTGGATGGGCCTTTCACTCTTTCTGATCACCTGTAGGCTGCAGGGCTGAGCGCTCCAATCTAATCTCCCTCCCTGCTGTTGATTTTCTCTGTTTCTACTTCACTCTGTACTCCGTAGCTCCACCGGTTGATTTTACTTTTTCAGTTTAGATTTTTTGCATCATTTGTGGGCCAAATTATTTTGCACTGGTCCTTGTGGTCACCTCTGAGATGCATCAATGAGGCATCTTTCCCTCCAAAAAAAATCAATGAGGCATATTTCCGTCCAGGATTTGACTCGATTTGCTGCATTTTTTTTTGGCTAGTTGTCATTTTGTATTCATATTGCCAGTCTCTGTTTCCCAAATCTTGGCTAGTTGAATTGATGATTATCCACTGTAATTGCTGTGAATTATTGATGAGATCTCGTGTTCATTCATATATTTTTTGTCTAGTGAATAATTGAGTTTCCTGAGCATGATAACTCCATTGAATGCTTGTAAGATGTGATGCACTACTCGTACTATTAATATTGATATTTAATGCTCAAAGGTCTGCTTTGTGTGCTCTGAAAGTTGCATTCCGGTGAAGAAGCACATATAATGTTGATTGAAAATGTATTGATGTGTGCTTCTAAAGTGAGTGATTTTCACTGTTGGAATAGTTCATTATATTTTTAATTACTCCTGAGTACTCAGTGGTTATTTATTTTGAAGATATTGTGAAATATTTTTGAATAACAAGTGAATCCGAATATTGAAAACCTTTTGACGCCGAGTTGAAAACTGGATTTATTGTGGAAAGAAAGCTATTCAGTGTTTTCTTCTGTTGATTCCTCATAGTGTGTAAGGTAATTTTTTTACTTGGACAAAACTAAAACAAAGTTCTTCAATACTGAATATGCCAAATAGTACACATATGTACCCCATCAGCAATAAAATGGATATTTGAAGGTGCGCTAATTTATGCACTCCATATTGAAATTTGAAGGGACACTAATCTATGCGCATGTGGATATATTCGGAGTAGATTTATCAGTTTGACGTATATTAATTATTTTTCGAAATCAATATTTTCGTACCCATCGGCCATAGTACACATATTACATACGTACCGAAACTAGAAAAAACAAATTTAATTCCCATGTCGTGTTTAATGAAATGGTTCAAACATATACCAAATTTAGTACTCCTTCCGACCACTAATACCTAGATACATCTATATTGAGACAGGTATTAGTGACCGGAGAGAGTAATAAAGGAGTAACTTCACGCATGTGGTGTTAGGCTAGTAAAAGAGGCTTCGGAATAAATGGTCTTGGCGCTTGAACAAGTAGCCGTTGTGCATTTAGGCATGAAGCAACTATGGTTAGAGTAATGTGTTCTGAATAACGACTGTCTATTCTTTTTGTTTGGAAAATCACTCAACAATAATACACAGTCATTAAAAATACATATGGTTTTAGACACGTGTTGCTCTCTGCTTGTAGGTTCCACTAGTCCTATGACCCAAGGAGCATTTCCGCACAATTAAAACACAAACAACTTGTGCATGCATGCTGTGAGATGAAGATGTATGTGGAATGAAAATAAACCCCATTACATAGTACAACATGAGGAAAGGTAGCTCCCTTTTGATTTCTAAAGTTGTTGTTTCCGGGTCCAATAAATTGCACTTGTGTAGCTTGCCTTCTCTCTCGTAAGCAAACACATTGCATGCAGCAAGCAGCTACATCGAAGAAGCAAAAGAGAGCCCTCAACTGCGTAGATGTGGGGTATGCATGGCTGGCCGTCATTGCTTCTACTGCCGTTAACTCTCTCTAGAATTGGATCACTTAATCTAGCTACGCAAGTACATGTGGTCTTCAAATCCAACGGTTGGCAAGCTATGCACACCTACCCCCATAGTCATAAAATCCGCGTCGATATATATATATATATATATATATATATATATACATAGCTCATGTATTCATTTGAATCTCATTCTTTTACAGTTGGCAAGAAAACGTGACAGGCTCCCAATCGAGCACCGCTTCAAAGCAATTGGCGGGATTTTTCCTTCGGGACATCATACCTAACTTCGCAGAGTACCACTATTAATGAAGATCTACATGTAATATATAGTTTGACTCGGAGAGTACCACTATGCTACATGTAATAGATAGTATGCCTCGGAGAGTACCACTATGCATGAAGATCGATCTTCATGCATCTACTACTTAATTTGCGATCTTATGCAATTACATGTATTATATTATATGCACCAAGTTGATATGCATTACCTTGATCTTCATGTACTCCTAAATCGAAACACGTTTCTGGCGCATCGACGCGATCCTCGTACGATGAAATGGTCCGATACCCCTAAACCCCTCCTAAAACCCTAAACCCTGAATTCCTTTGGTACCGGTTCGTGTTACAAACCGGTACCAAAGGTCCCTAGCCCTGCACTCTCCTGGGAGCCAACGTGGAGGCCCCTTTAATACCGGTTTGTAAGAAACCGGTACCAAAGAGGGGGGGCCTTTTGTCCCGAATCTTTTGTACCGGTTTGTTTTCCGGTACAAATGGGCCTCTGGAACCGGTACTAAAGCCCTTTTTCCTACCAGTGATGGTTGATATAGCTGGATTACACGCAGTGTTCACACATGAGCACAAACCATCCAGCTCAGGGGCTTCCAAGCTCTCTATCTCTAGCACCCAACAACTGTGTTTCGATCGCCTATCTCGAGTAAGTTTAAGATCCCTTAATTGCCACACCAGCGCCGTTATCCTCCTCCCTTCACGACGCCAAAAGTCTCGTCTTTTAAACGAGCAAAATATGTCTCATCGAATCAATAAAAAGGGACCGGTGAAGAGTGAGACAAAAGTGACGACGTGGAAAACAATAAAAGCTTGGTTACGTTGCTGGAGAAAGAAGCAAGTCTACTCTTGATTCCCAAACAATATTTGGGACATACTATGATCTTTTTTACAAAAACAATATAACTTGTCTTCTTTCAAACTACACTAGAGGGGTATATGTTGGTTGTTGATAGCCCAATTACTATGTGCACTAATTGGCCGTCTTTAGGGCATAGTGGACTCTCTGGGCTGCTCCATGGCCTTGCTGAGAAGAAGGGGATACATAGTACCGTAAGTCCCATACACCAAATAATGCGGCGCGGGAGCATCGCACCGCAACCCCAGTGATTTCATATCATCAAATAGTAATCCTCATTTTTAACATGATAACCCTAGTAGTATTATGTAGGGTATTATTTTTCAATAGAAGAATGTCATGCAAAAAAAACTGTGAAGTGCATATATGAAGTGAATTGCAATGAATTTGACAATGATGATCTCTCTAGCCTCGTAATTTCTAGAGGGTACAGTTTAACTAATTGATTGTTTTTATACACACACAAAATATTTTGAAAGACACCCACAAAATTTAGTCTAGAAAAATAGATATGCCCCTTTTTTTCATAGATATAATATTTTATATTCAATAATAATGATTAATGGCTACCACTCGTGTATATAAGTCTCTAACTTATTACTACCACCTATCCAAAATTATTATTAATCACATAGACAACTTCTATCAATCATGTACGCCTTCAATAGGCACTTCTAAAATCTGAAGTTGTATAGTATGATAATCTTTGTAATTCAATGCATCACATTATCCACCTTCATTTTTGTGAACGGTGACTCAGGGAATGGCAGTTGTGTCGAGCGCCAACATGACAATCCCACTGTGCACACCTACCATCAGTTCAAGCTTTGTAGTCCTTGTGGGGCCAAGTGATCGAGCCGATGGTGTACACACATATAGGAGTTACCCGATGGTAGCCTGATAAAGTTAATTTGTTTATCTTACAAACAAGATTTACATGCGTAAAGCATGTGTCCTCCGCTGCTCCATTCGTATTTTGGAGCACTTATACGATGGATGTTGATGGCATAGTAGTAGTAAGGTGGACACAGCTATCTCCTCCGGGATCTGGCCCCTTTACTTGCCGCGGACCATATACAATCAAGCATGCAGTTTGAACTACCTTGCACGTCAGAGTAACTAGTCTAGAGGAACTATATGTTTTAAGGATTTGCAAAAATTCAAGCAGCATTTGTTTGTTGCTATCTCATGTATATCACTAGATCCATCCACCGAAAGCGGTCGAGAGTCGACACCCTATACTAGTTCCAAATTCTCAACAAACCTCAACGTATAGGACACTAAAAAGGACTAAAGGAGTGACTTTTAAACAAGAAGATACCTAGGAAAAATTGAGTATGGAGAAATGATAATTTTATGGACACCACCAACGCTCTCGCTCCATGGATCGCAGGCTCATCTGGCAACGAGCTTTAATCTGTGAACCCGCACCTACCGCATGCATCCATGGATGCACATATGGAGATCGATGGCAGCCGGTAACCCACACTCAACCGCACAGTGCTAATTTGCTTTGGCACCTAGCTTGCTAAACGCCGGAGAAAGGAGCGTTTGGGTGACAAATCTCGGAAGGCACCTCGTCCGTTACTTGTTGGGCCTTTGGTTTGTTCCAGTGTATACCATGGCTCGTAGCGAGGTACCTGACGAAGTCTGGCTGCATTTCTTTGGCTGTAATAACAGCTGGTCAATTTTTGCTTTCGGTGCAGTGGTCGACCTACTCGTATACAGTGGCGAAGGACGAAAAGAATTTGAGGTAGGGCGAACTGTAGAAAATGATGTCAAGATTAAAATAGTTCTCTAGACATTAACGATATATATGACTCTAACACAATCACTTAGTATAGGAGAAACAAAAACATATTTGAATGTAAATACCATACCCATAATAACCCCTAATAACATAGTATAGAAGTCATAGGCAATGCCAAAGCTCAACTTTAAAAAAAAAATCTTCATTTATCATTCAAGACTTTTGAATATACACCACTCGATATAGCATATCATCAAGTCATCAATAAGCCATCCAAAGGCGGAGCTATGTTAGAGCAAACCCAAGCCATGACCACTTACCATTATGTAATTTATACTAAGTAGAGCCTAATATGTATGTTCATTAGCCTATAAATAATTTTCGGTATAGCTAATGGCCTACATAAGAATAACATTGAAATTCATGCAGCCATTATAAAAATCTTGTTGCGCAACTCGATCTTGATGATCTTTGTTGTTAAGAAAGCCCCTTCAACTATTGTCATCGCTACCGGTAAAAGCAATGTTAGCACAATAAGGCGATAAACTATAGGAAATATGATGTGATCCTCTCAAATAACAGGACAATCTGTTAAGTCTTTAATATCTTGAATATCTATCTTCAATTATGTGTTGATTTCTATTATAGACATAGTCTTTGTTTTTGGTTCAAAATCGGTTTACGCAATGCTGTTCACTAAAATAAGCATAACTTTCTCATACAAAGTCCGTTTTAAATGTATGACCACTCAAATTGTTCAGAAAAAGTAGACGCATATGACATGTTTATCCAAAAATCAAGGTAGGGCGGCTGCCCTACCTTGCCCTACTGGGAGCTTCGCCCCCTGCTCGTATAAATACGTACGTAGGACTCATACTTTATGTCTCCCACCAGTAACGGAGATAAGGTGATGTACATTACAGTGCGTAGGGGCAAGGCACACGTGTGTACCAGGTGTAGCCATGTTTCGAGGACTTCTGACCTTTGCTTCACCAAAGAAACATTTGTTGACATCTCATGGATGATCTAGCTATATATATCACGTCTATGAGTACAAAACAGCCAGCTCAACTGCTCAAGGCGTCCAAACTTTCTATCCCTACAACCTAACAATTGTGTGCCGCTTGCCGAGAGTGGGATCAAAATCCTTAAATTGCCACACCAGCGCCATTATCCTCTACCATGCGCAACATCAAAAGGTCTCAAGTTTTTCAACAAGAAGTAAAAGTTCAATCTATGTGAATAAAACAGGGTTTGGAGAAGGGTGAGACAAAAGAGAGGATGTGGCTAAACAATAAAAGCTTGATTACGTGATCTTCTCTTAGCATTTGGAAGATATTAGTATGCCATTTGTTTTAAGACTAAATATATGTTGTCTTATTTGAAGGTACTCTTAGGAAATGGAGAAGGGTATGTTGATGCTTCATAGCCCAATTGCAAATAGGTAGTAATGGGCCGACTTTACGCCATAGTGGACTCTCTAGTAGGCTCCTCCATGGCCAAGCGGAGATAACAAGTCACACTTTTGTGATCTGTTAGCCCAGTACTAAGATACAAATTTTGGCCCATTTGAACCAGATTTTATAGAAATTCCAATTTGGCGCCAGCTTCGGCTTCTGCCGCTAGCCACGTTGTAAATGGCCAAGATGACTAAGGCAAGCAAGACGTCGCCAACCACCACACCGATGGACGCCCTCCCACTCACGGTAGGCATGGCCGCCCATAAGCAGCCTTGGAGTTCAAGGGAACACATCCTACTAGACTCCACTCAGATACACACCATGTGTTCGTCTAAATGCTTCTGAAGGCAGGTGCATGGCCGCGCACCTGTCGTTAAAAAAGAGGTTGTTCTTACAAACAGTTAATTGCTATTGCGATGGTCATTTTCTGAAGTTGATGGATTTGCTGAGATCAGCTATCGTGTGTGAGGCCTGGCACGTCATTGAATTCTCTTGTGCGGAGAGGGAACCGAGACAACGATATGTCCCACGCTGTCAACATACAGCGGAGCTTCAAGCCGCGTCCACTTGAAGTCTCAAGGCCTAAAAAACATGGGCGCACCAGACCGGATTCCATCTGGCCAGAAATTCTAGGGAGCCACGTGTCAATCTGCGATCTTCGATAGAAGGTTCCGGAAAATTTTGACGCCCAGATGAAGTAAGACCGATCAAGCATACCATTGTTGCCTTGTCGCGAGGAAAACACTTCCCTATGGTACCATGACAAAGTCTTTTTTTTTGTATGGCTTAATTATAAGCAAGTTTTATGTTTCCTCCACGCATATACATATATATGTCATTTGTGCTCGTATGGATTTGATGGCATATATACGAAGCATTTGTTTTTGGTATCTCCCTTGTCGCTAGATCCATCCACCGAAAGCTCTCGCGAGGCTACATAGGTTCCAAGTTGTCAACAAACCCCTGGCCGGGGTTCTCTACCACGCGTACGTATAGCACGTATGCTAAAAAAGAGTGACTTTTGAGCAAGAAGAGTAGTTCCATCCAGTCAAAAGAAAAGAGTTCGGTGTGAGGAGGGGTTCGGGCAGTTGAAGAAGACGACGGAAACTGAATATATGGAGAAAAGAAAAACAATATTAAGACGTCACCGATGCTCTTGCTCCGTGGGTCGCAGGCCATCTGGCCAAGAGCCTTGCATACGTTTCTGCCTCGATCGGCTTCCTCCGAGTGCCTGCATGGCTTGTAGTTGTAGTGCGAGGGCCAGATTGAATCAAAAGGCACTGAAATGATTCGAAAGATAATCTCTCGGTCTCAATCTACCCCTTAATTCACCTTCACCGGGAACTAACGCACCAGGCTAGCTAGCTCTCCTTGGACGGTTCCAATGGAGCTCGTCGCTTCACGCCCTTTGGCCCTTTCCCTCCTCCGTTACTTCTTCGGCCTTCGGTTTCTTCCAGCGTTTGGCATTGCTCGTAAACGTTGCATTATGTGGGGTGGTTGCATATATACTTTGGCTGTAATAACAGCTCTTCACTTTTTTTCACTAGTGGGGACAGGGCCTCCAGTCCCGGCCCGTAAAGGCCTTTAGTTCCGGTTTGCAAACCGGGACTCCAGACGCGGGACTAAAGGCTAAACCTTTAGTCCCGGCCCAGTTACCAGCCGGGACTAGAGGGCCTCCACGTGGGCGCCTCGGAGCGCCTTCAGGGACAGGCCCTTTAGTCCCGGTTTGTAACACGGACCGGGACTAAAGGGCCTCTACAGATTTTGTTTTCGTTTTAGGGTTTTAGGGTTTAGGTGTTCGGGAGAATTATTTTTGTTGTATTCTATTTTATTTCTTTCTTCATTTTAAAAACACTTTTCATATAATTCTACGCATACATGTTAGTGCATATATATGTAAGATAACTTATCTTACGATCGAGTATATATACAATTATATGGAGATCACAATTACCTGGACTAGAGCCCGTCTATTCGATTACATGGACCAACATTAGTAATGGCCCCTAGCTACACTAAATCTTTCTTTATCATCTACAACTTCTGTCCTCAAAAAGGCCGCTAGCTCCTCTGCAACAGCGATCGCGCGTTGCTCTGGTAGGTACTTCTCCCGCATGGCCATAAACTATATAAGAAAAGGAGATCAATATGAATGTCAATCATGATAATAAAGAATGACGGGTAAAAATAGAGGTGTGAATGTTTATTGCTTATGTCGTATCTGTAATCCTTGTGCTCAGAGGTAAACGTACGAATGAACTCGCAAACGTAGTATCCACATAGATGCGTCCCCTATGGCTGCTGGTCGCACTTTACGAGAATAGAATATAATCAAAATAATAATCTAGCATCATAAATGTATTGAAAATAGAAGTATCTCGTACTACTTACCTGAGCCGCTCTAAAGGTCAGCTTCTCATGAGAGATACCGTCAGTCACGCACTTGAACCGCTTCCAAACCCTACCCGACAAGGAAAATGATTTGCTAAGTTTTTCATTACTTGATATCTCAGAAAATCATCGAAAGAGACCGATAGAGCGCAAGAATGATTGAAATTACCATTGGAGCATGTCCTGCAGGCTTTGGAACTATTCCATGTTTCTCGATAATGGGTCGAAGGCATTAACTCTTTCCTTATCAATTTAAATGTCCAACAGAATCCAGTGGTAGCTGCACATATATATATATATATATGTCAGTAACTTATCAATTACACTTATAAGTGAATGGACACAACAGAGTAAGACCCTCACTTGAAGTTATATGGAAACAGTATGTGGTCACAGAAGTTTTGATCCGTTAGAAACCTTAGAAGGTTTTCCTCCGTCTCCTTGGGGTTATCAGTTAGCGTCTTTATATGTATTTTATCTGGGTCAATAAACCCAATATTTATGATGTTCCTACTTTTATAGACCAGGATCTTCATTCTGCATAATAGAGTACAAGTCATAACTAAACAAGTTATATGCAGACAATGAATTGAAATAACTGAACAAGTTATATGTAGACAATGAATTGAAAAACTTACAGAAAATAGCAACTCATAAGAGATTTGTCGAGGGCGTCGCAATTGTACATCTGGAAGAGTTCATCAAAGTCGACATGGATGTCTTCGGGACGGCCGTAGTACTCCCGTGGGACACGCGCCATGATCATTATTCTCCCATTCTTTGCTTCATTCAAGTACCATGTATGCAAGTAACGCATATTTGTTGGGAGATCTTCCAACTTTTCTTTGCTGACCAAAGGTGCTCCCATGACAAATTTAGGCTTAGGGGCTACAACAGCCTTGGGAAACCCGTCGTCTTGGGAAGCCAGAACGTCTTCAACACTCATACCCCATTCAGCCGCCCACTTCCCTGCTAATTCCAAATTTTGCCCCTGCACCAGAGAGGGAACATGTGACACCCCCGAATTTATAACAAATTCGAAGTGCCCGTTATGTAATCCATCACAATCCCATAATCATTGTTGTGATTTACATAACGTAGTTGATATCATAGTCATAGCCATTAATAGTAAATAAAGGGGATTACATAGGTGGTCGCACAGACCAAACCTTACATTACATCAACATGCAGCGGAATAACACTTCGGGTCCATATTGTCAAGCTTCAACCGCACAGGCAAAGCAGACAGTAGGAAACGAGCCTAATTCGCAAAGTCGTCGGAATGTCCTTCCTTCATGATCTTTCTCCTTCAAGTCTGGCCAAGTTAATAGCCAGGGACACAGCCATGAGTACATTGGATGCACTCGCAAACCATCTTATAAACAAAGTGATGAGAGAGATATGCATGGTTGATATGGTGGACTAAGCACTAAGTTTATTTGCAAAAAGCTAGTTTGTTTCCCAAGAATTTTCATTAGTAGAGAAGAAGATTTCATTCTCTAAGTTAAATCTAAAGAGGAACTTCAAGTGTTGGTCACCATCAAATATCAAGTCAAGTCATTCACCATGTTCAACTTCAGTTGTTAACATTCTTGACAAAAGTCAAGTACAGCTTGTCAACTGTCCATGACCGCGGACACGGCTATTCGAATAGTTTGAAAACCTCTGCAGAGGGGTACACTTTACCCACAAGATTCGATACATTTGCCGGGAGAAATCCACGGATCGTCATACACAAAGTATGCGAGGTTCAGATAATCAAACAAAATCTTTCACTTGCCTACTTTAGTATAGGATCCTCCCTAAGAGTCCAGATACGGAATGGAACTCATAGTTTTTCCGGCTACAGAGTGTTGTATTTTGGACTCACATAGTCTGTGGTATCCTCCATCACAGCTAGGGCAAGTCCCGGCTTCGGGGGAGTCCCGCAGGATCCATCCCCTATAAGTTCAATGAGGTCTCCCATACTAAAGCAAACAAACTACGAACTAAGCCCCTTCCCATATAGGGGTAATGTGGTCGTACGGTATGGTTGGCTCACATAGTACATCACTCATTATCATTTAGAAATACATTCCATAGTCCTTAGTCAAGATTATTTTCTTTCAGAAATCCATCATGTATGAGTAGTCTCCCATTTCAAGCTTTCAAGTTCAAGTCACCACTTTCAAATAGGTTTCCCCTATAGATGACTTCAAATTTATTAGCGACTAAGCAACTACTATGAGTGATGCTGCAACTAAAGAGTTGTCGGATAAACCTAGTTTGATACTCTTGTTAAGCAAGATACCACTACACAACTACTATTCTAAAGTAGCAATTCAATCATGCAATTTACTTAATAACAAGAGATTTTGCAAATAGGAAAACTAGGCAATTGGGTATGATTCAAAAGATGGCTTGCCTCGCTTGGCAATGTCAAAATAGTCGTCATCTTCATCTTGGGTTGATTGATTTCCATCTCCATTTCTTGGTGAACTTCGGAATCCATTCTCCTTACCCTCGTTGTCGTCTAATCGTCAGAAAGAAAATATGCATACAATCACCACTCAATTCACAAGCAACACATATTCAAGCAAATAAGGATACTTGGGTAAGGGGAGCGATCTAGGTAGTCTATGGAGAGTGGTTTCGATTTAATTGAATCCATAAAGATGAGATTATTGCTTTCTTGACTTAAGTGAGGATTTAATTTACTTTGAATCGTGAAATATCTCTTGCAAGTCCTTATTGACCATGGTCATAGACCACAAGTAGATATTCAAGATTATGATTCAACCAAAGAGGATTCATAGGATTTATAGTATTTCTCTTTTATTGAAGCCATTTCTAGTTTGCAACTATTTAGTGATCAAGTTTGAATCTATAAGTGCAATATATTAATCCTAGTTGACTTGGATCAGGGCTATAGATTAATATCTGAAAATGTGGTTGATTAGAATTGGTTTTATATCATTTCCATATTTTGAGATTGGTGTGCAAGTTTGAGTTTCTAATTACTACTATGTAGTATTAAATTTCCAAATACTTCCTACAAGTCCACATGAAATAAGATTAATACCTACAGATAGGTATTTGGAAAGGTGGTTTAACAATAAGAGTTCCATAAAAATTTCGATTATAGGTTTGAGTTTAATAAAATCCTATATGGAAAATGCTTATTTAACCATATAGGTAAATAGCATTTAATTTAAAAAGGTTCAAAAATGAGATCTAATGCTATAGGCGGATGGCTATCACTAATTGTGAAATTCTAGTGTTGGATTTATATTTTTAAGATTTATATTTGATTTGATATGGATTTTCTAAGGTGGAAAAGATCATGTTTTGTTATTTTTGTTACAACCACTATGTAGATCTAATTGGGTTCAAACCAATTCTACAGGATAGCTAATGTTCTCAGGTTTCCAGATCATATTTATATGCTAGATTTTGAGCTATAAAACTCCGGGAAATTCCTGTCTAAGTTGGCATCTGAAAATTATTTCTAAAATTCGAAAAACTTAAATAACTTTTTTTTTTCTATTGACAGGAAACGGGCTGCAGGTGCAGGACTGAACTGGGCCGAGTGCCAGGCTGCCACCGGGCTGGCCCAACAACACGCTGGCTACTCACGCCAAAGAAAAAAAATAAAAATAAAAATAAAACAAATCGAAGCGGTACGTTGTCTCCGACTCGACGTAGGCGCAGGACTCACCGACGGGGAGATCAGCGCGGTGGCTGGCTCGACCCAGGGGAAGAGAGGGAGGCGGGGAGGCTGCAGTCCGGCGGAGGAGAGTCTCCTCGTCCACCTCGTCCTGACTGCAACTCGCGGGAGGCTCTGGAACACCGGGAACGGCAGGGCGCTCCGGAGCTCGGTCTACTCCGGCGAGCTCAAACCGGCGAGCAACTAGCGAGGAGATGATGTCTAGGAGGTAGAGGGAGGTGAGGTGCATCTTTCCTGCCAACAATGGCGGCCTTTTATAGGCGGGAGAGACCGGGAACGGGGGTGGCCAGTGTGGGCGCGGGCGCGGTCTCCGTCGATGCTCCAGTGGCCGGGATGGTCGAGGCGGCATGGGCGGCGTCTGCAGGTGGTGGGGTGACGTTGGTGGCGCGCTGGCGTTGCAGGGTGACGACGGACGAGACGGGGAGCAGTGGCACCTGCGGACGTGGTCGGGCGACTTCTTCTCCTCCGGTTCATGGGGCTCGGCTCAGAGGGAGAGTAGGGTATGGGGGCGTCGTGGGCGAGTGCTGCGGAGGACGGATTGGGCAGAGGATGGGCTCGCAGAGGTGCAGGGATGCACTGCACAAATAGTGAGTTTGACTTTGTTTGATTCTTGCCCGCCAACTGCTTGATGAATTGCTTGCAAGAAATAAAGTTTCGAATTTTGAAATTTTTCAAATTGAGTTTGAACCAGTAGTGGATAAGGGTTCTAGAAATGTTTTTGTTTTGACCAGAGGTGATGGTTTGGTTGAAAAAGAAATAGATATTGGAATGGTCTCTGTAAAGGATTCAAAGTTTGGTAAGATTTTAAATGGTGTTTGAAAATGTTTCGGGTTCCACACTTTGCAGTAATCCGAAGTACATAACTTTTACTAGTTAATAGTGAAGAAAAGCATCAGGTTTAGTTCATAGATTTCTTATTCCAGGGGTGCAAAGTAGGCTAGTCAATAATATCCTGTAGATCAAGTTTGTTGTTTGTTTCCAATTTAGGATTTTGTGTTTCTTCTCATTTCTTTCTGTTTTGACTTCCCATTGTTTATGATTTGCTGACTTCAATACTTAAGTAGGTGTAGCATGAATTCATGCAAAGATTAAGTAGATAGAATACAAATTTGTATCAAATAAACTATTTTATAAACAAAGATTTATTTTGGTATCAAAGATTGGCTAGGAAGTCATGTGGATTTTTGCAAAGGTTTTGGAACTAAGTTTTCAAAATATTGATTCCAATATTTTTGGAAATATCCACTAAAGAACATAATAGTTTGAAAATAGGTTCTTTTTATTTTACTCTTTTATAACAAAGCTAGCTTTCTTGAGATTCGATTTTACTATCTTCCCAAATAATGGTTTTTTTAAAAAAAATTAGGCTCAAAGGATGGAATTTCAAACCTTTCTCATACTCTTTTTATTTGAAGCATGGGAGCAAATGCTCAAATTCACAAGTTTTAAAAGACAAGAAATTAATCTTGTATTTCAAATAAAAGTTTTTGTTGGCTCCAAAATTTGGTATTTTAATAAATCCATTTATTTCTATTTCCCAAAAATTTGGGTTGTTACAGAACATTCTCGGATAACACCCTGAGGGGTGGGATCGATTGTTTGGCCTGTTGTCCAAGCCGAGGAACGTCTGAACTATATTTGCTTGTACTTGTACTTGATTTTCTCCCACTTGCACTTGCACGTGATCTGGTCTTTTTCCCTTCCTTTTGCAATGTGCGTGTATAGTCATCAGGCTTATGGTGTGATGTCTACGCACTTCTATTCTTATAGACACTTGTTGGGCCTCCAAGTGCAGAGGTTTGTAGAGCAGCAGCAAGTTTCCTTTAAGTGGATCACCCAAGGTTAATCGAACTCAGGGAGGAAGAGGTCAAAGCTATCCCTCTCAAACAACCCTGCAATTACGATACAGAAAGTCTCTTGTGTCCCCAACACACCCAATACACTTGTCAGATGTATAGGTGCACTAGTTCGGCGAAGAGATAGTGAAATACAAGTGTTATAGATGATTATAAGTAGCAAATGTGATGTGAAATAAATATCGCTGCGAGCAAACAAGTAACAAAATAGCAAGTAAACGGTGTGCAATGCTTGGAAACAAGGCCTAGGGATCATACTTTTACTAGTGGACACACTCCCAACAATATAACATGAATGAACAAATAGATAACTTCTCTCCACTATGGTACTCTGAATTACTCTCCTATTGAATAACACTAATCATTGTGTAGTGGCTACAGAAGCACCCCTTAAAGTTCATCAAGTACTTGACAAACACCACTCATAGAGATATCCAAATCAGATCACAACTCAAGATAGATATTATTGCAACTTAGACCAAGTACTAACACGGTGCACACACTGTCAACATTACACCATGAAAGGAGGAATAGATCACTTCAATACTATCATAGTAATAATTACTCTCATAATCCACAAGAGATCACAATCATAGCCTAAACCAAGTACCACCATGATGCACGCACTGTCACCGTTACACCATGGCAGGAGGAATAGATTACTTTAATAATACCACTAGAGTACACATAATATCTGAATAATAACATCTACTTGTTCAACATGATACAAAGCTCACGATCACATAAAGATCACATCATGGGAGAGAGAGGTGAACCACATAGCTACCGGTAGAGCCCTTAGCCCCGGGGATGAACTAATCCCTCCTCATCATAGGAGACAGCAAGGTTGATGGAGATGGCGGTGAGGTCGATGGAGACGGCGGAGATGGCGATGGAGACCGATGGAGATGGCTCCGGGGGCACTTCCCCGTCCCGGCAGGGTGCCGGAACAGAGACTTCTGTCCCCCGAAATTCGTCGGTGGCGGCGGCGGAACTGCGGAACTCTTTCTGGAAAATTGCCGACACTTTTAGGGTTTTCCGTCCCGAGGCTTTATATAGGCGAAGGGGCGTCGTCAGAGGGGGAGCCAGGCGCCCTCACACGGGGCTCGCGCGGCCAGGGGCCTGGCCGCGCCACCCCTGTGTGTGGGGCCCTGGTGGCCCCACTCCTTCTCTCCTTCGGATCTCTGGAAGCTTTCGGGTATAATAAGACTTCAGGAACTTGTTTCGTCCAATTCCGAGAATATTTCCTGTGTATCACTTCTGAAACACAAAAACAGCAGAAAACAGGGAACTGGCACTGTGGCAACTTGTTAATAGGTTAGTTCTGGAAAATGCATAAAACTGCCACTAAGTGTAACGAAACAATAGGCAAATGGTGTAAAAACAAGCATGGAGCATCAAAAATTATAGATACGTTGGAGACGTATCAAGCATCCCCAAGCTTAACTCCTGCTCGTCCTCGAGTAGGTAAGTGATAACAAAAGAATAATTTTTGAGGTGACATGCACCTACACAATCTTGATCATATATGTAAGCATTTGTGAGCTGGGATCATAAGAACTTAAAACATGGGCATGAAGATATAATCTTGACAATAAGAACTTAGCAACCATGTTGTAAACATGCAAATGAACACAAACAAAAGATCATGATAATGAAACAATGAAAGTCAAACATGTGTTCAAATCATAAGGAAAAACATACAAATGGTTTTCAACTTGTCCTTCATGGAGAGCAAAACATAAATGCATAGGACACCTTCAAGTTTAAGAGGGCGACTAGATACAAATAATTTAAGAACAAGTGAACCCATGATCATGAATCAATCAATGAAAACTTTGGGACAATGCACATTATACTCAGAATGACAACTATGCTCTCTTAATGGTGCATAAAGATAGAAGGTGGTGACTCAACATAAAAGTAAAAGAAAGGCCCTTCGCGGAGGGAAGCAGTGATTAAACATGTGCTAGAGCTTTTCATTTGTAAAACAGAGAGATAAAAAATTGGTTTTGAGAGGTGGTTGTCTTTGTTAACGACTGGCAATGGGGTTCTTACTATCTTCCATATAAAAATGAAGCAAGTTTTTGAGAGAGAGATTGGCACTTTTGTGCTCTTTTTATAAACTTGGCACTCCTCCCCACCTTTTTTTTCTTTCACAAACCATGGCTAACCGATTCCATCGGGTGCCCACCAACATTCACATTCCATGGAGGAGTGCCTTTTTTCTTTTCTTTTTTTTCTTTTTTTTTCTTTTTGGAATAAGCAATATGGAAGATAGCAAATCCGACCACTACGTCCCCATGAGCTGAAAACAGTGTCACAAAACGAGAACTATTTTGAAGGTTTTTTGAAAGGTAGCACATGAAAATTTACTTGGAATGGCTTGCAAATACCATGCATAGGAATTTATAGTGGACACAATGGCAAACTTGGTTTTTAGGAGTTGGATGCACGAGTAGAGCTCATACTCAGTACAAAATGAGGGCTAGCAAAAGACTGGGAGCGACCAACTAAGAGAGCAATAATGGCCATAATCATGCAAAGCGACAAAGCGACATTAAAAGAAGCATAAGATGGCATCAAAAGTCAAAAACTAAATGATCATAGAGGCTATTGGCGACTTTGTAAGAGTCTAACATGTGTGAGCATGCGCCAAGTCAACCCAAATAAAGCATCAAGGAGAAAACCAAAATAATGCTTCCAAATAATTAAAACAACGCATGATTTTTTCAAAGGCTCATTAAGCAATCTCAGTTATTTGAGACAAGTCATGCTACAGCAAAACCACTAAGCATACTATCAAAAAGACATCAAGCACGACATGCAAAAGCCTAAGCCGCAGTCAACACAAGCTCCTTCTTGTACCACTTTTTTGCATAAAGCTTTTTCTCTTTTCCAACACCATTCGAACTTTTTATAAACACCTCTTTTGATGAAAACCAATAAAGACCAGAGGCCAAAAGACACCTTGATGAAAAGATATAACAAGATCTGAACACAAATCAAGGCAAAAAATGCAAGCTAAACGCAGTAGCAGAAAAAGAGAACACTCATTGAACAAAAAGAGTGAAAACTAGAGTGTTCTTGGCAAATGAAAAGCGAAATAAGTCTCTCTCCAAAACAATATGATATGATCAAACAATTAATTGCAGCAAACAAAGCGAAAGAAAACTAAAAACAAAAACAACTGACGCTCCAAGAAAAACACATAGTGCATGAAGCAATAAAAATATAGTGTCTTGAAAGGTGACCTGATTTTTGCCGATGAAGAAGGGGTGCCTCGGGGGCATCCCCAAGCTTTGACGCTTGTACTTCTTGGATATTTCATGGGGTGATGCATGGGCATCCCCAAGCTTGAGCTTTTGTCCATTCTTCAACTCATCTCATCATTCTCCAATCCCTACACTTGAAAACTTCCTTCATACAAAACTAAACACAAATCTGTTAGCAACATTAGTGTAAGCATAGCATATAATCAACCTCTTTTTGCTTCAGGTTTCAACCTAAAACCACCACATATAGAGTATATACTACTGTCGCAACTTCCCCAAAAGTTCCATAATCAAAAGAACTCAAAAGAAAGCGATAAAGTGGCAAACACAAATATTGGCAGAAATCTGTCAAAACTGAACAGCTGACAAAGGTCGAATTTTTAGAGGGTTTTCTGTTGCTCAAATCAAAAAGTGTTCAACTAATGAAAGTTTGGATATAATCTGGGGCATATGCACAAGAAATCGCAGGTCCAAAATATATACATAGAATTTATACGAATTTTTACGGTGCAGCACCGAAAACAGTTTCAGGACAGCAACATCCCCAAATCTTTACCTCACTCAAATTAGAGGCTTCTCTTGGCACAACAATAAAATAAAAAGGATAAGGAGCGGTCATTACAGTAGTAATAACTTCCAAGACTCAAATAAAAGAAAAAGTACTGAAAGTAAAAACATTGGGTTATCTCCCTAGAGTGCTTTTCTTTAACGCCTTTGAGCTAGGCGCAGTAATTTGCAAAGATGCTCATGTGGGCGCCATATAAGAGCTTGAGGCAAAGGCGCCATATAGGAACTTAAAGCAATAGAGAGCATCAAAAATCAAGTATGGAACACATTTAAATCTAAACCACTTCCTATGAAAAATAGTCTTATAAAGAGACAAGTCATAAAAGCGCAAAGCAAAAAGCATAGGAAGGCAAAACAAGTACAACTTCAAGAATTGCAACATAAAGAGGGGAAACTTAATATTGTTGAGATCCATCAAACCATGTTTCCCTCTCTCATAATAACTTTCAGTAGCATCATAAATAGTATTAACAATATAACTATCACATAAAGCATCCCTATCATGAGCCACATGCATAAAAGGATTAATACTCCCCACATGAACAATTGTAGTAGGAGCAGATTCAACATAATAATTATTCTCATCACCATAATCATCAAAAACAGGAGGCATATTGTAATCATAACTAATTTTATCCTCAAAAGTAGGTGAACTGAAAACATTATACTCATCATCACAAGCTAGAGAACTACTATGTCGCAAAGCATACTCATCAAACATATCATCATAAGAAGGAACATGGATAGCACTAATGGTACAACAATTATTAACCTTAGAATTGGTACCAAAAAGATTTTCAATATCAAAAGTAGAGTGCTTTTCCCAATCATGATCACTAACATAGGTAACAGGCATAGGAACATCATCCCAATCAGAATTATCATAATCTATAGCAGGATCATAATGCTTAAGGGAAGATACCGTGTCCTCTCGCCTCTTACTCCTCTTCTTCTTCTTCTTCTTCTTCTTACTCTTCTTACTCTCTCCTTTAGGAGGGAGAGACTTGAAGGGCATCTTCTCCACATATTCTTTAGGAGGGAAAGGCATCTTCTCCACATAATCTGGCTTGCTGACAGAAACAACAGAAGAAACTTTGGAGGATTCCTCCTCTCTATTAATAAGATCGAAACATCTATTAGTCCTATCATAGCTTGGCAAAAGATCATGTTTAATAAGATCTTGTAAGTAAGTATTTGCAAGGCAATCTTTAGCACAATAGAGATGACAACCACGAAGGGTGCTATTAAGATCAACATCATTCATGTCTACCAAAGCAATCTTTCTATATATCTCTTCACAATTCAAAAACAAAGTAAGCTCATCCTACTGATTGAAAGTAATCTTATCATCACAATACAAATCTGCGGTACTCGTTCGATTAATTGGGCATTGAAAATTAAAGTGCCCCTTTTCACCGCAAAATTCACAAAGAAAAGGATAAAGCTCACAAACCCATTCACCAAGCACATCTAGATCCTTGAGCCACATGCTGGTTTCTTTATTTGCGTGGGTGATGCAATAATCTTCCTTGTTGTAACTCTGTTCACAAGGTCTATGTATTCCACAAAAATTAACATGCTTATAAGAAATAGTACTTTTAGAAGTTTGAGCATGTTTATTGCAATCATCAATAACAATATCACTTTCTATGCAAGTATCCTTAAAAGGTTCATGATACACGTCCCCATTTCCTTTAGGAACATTTATATGGGAAGCAAAGGCTTTAAAGCAATCAACCATAATTTGAGGATCAAGACCATACTTAGCACTAAGCTCTTGAAAATTAGCAGTTTCAGCGAAAGACTTAATGCAATCAAACTCGTAATTCATACCTGATCCTTTACCTTTGTCGCTATCCCAACCTTCAATATTGTTTTGAATTGTTTCAAGCAGACCCCACTTGGTGTCGACATCCTTGCTTGTGAAAGACCCATCAAAGCATGCATCTAGATAGTCCTTGTAATGTCCTGAAAGCCTTGCATAAAAATTATTAATAATAATATTACGGGGAAGATCATGAATAGGACATTTATGCATTAGTAACTTCAATCTTCCCCATGCTTGGGCAATGCTTTCTCCCTCATGAGGCCAAAAGTTATATATCCGATTACGATCTTTATGAATTTCACTTGGAGGATAAAACTTGGAATAAAAGAGAGACACAATTTCCTCCCATGCAATAGATGGACCATCTTCAAGTAGCCGATACCATTCCTCAGCTCTGCCTTTCAGTGACAAAGAGAATAGCTTCTTCTTAACTTGGTTCATTGAAATACCTGCACACTGGAACAACTCGCATAATTCATGTATAAAAAGCAAATGATCACCAGGATGGACAGTTCCATCTCCTAAATAGCAGTTATTCTTAACATGATCAACAATTTTCATAGGTATTTTAAAAGGATGAGGAGCACAAGCATCATTAGAAACATCACATATGGGAGATAAAATATCATCAGAGCAAACTTTCTCCACTAAAGCTGGGGGACTAAAAATATCATACTTAACAAAACCAGCTTCCCCAAGCTTAGACTTTTCTATAGCATTAGCATTAACAGTATTCAAAGCATTCGTACTAATAACATTGCTATGCGAAATAAGCTCCAAAGGATTTTCAATTTTCTCTTCAAATCTAAAATCAGTAAAAAGACTAAAAAACTCTTTGTTTTCCATTAAGCCTACTAGTGAAAATAAAAACAAGAAACAAAAAGATGTAATTGCAGAATCTAAAGGAAATAACTCCGAGCACTCACACAGGAGGATGCGAGTACCTTTTACCTTACCTCCCCGGCAACGGCGCCAGAAAAGAGCTTGATGTCTACGCACTTCTATTCTTGTAGACACTTGTTGGGCCTCCAAGTGCAGAGGTTTGTAGAGCAGCAGCAAGTTTCCCTTAAGTGGATCACCCAAGGTTTATCGAACTCCGGGAGGAAGAGGTCAAAGCTATCCCTCTCAAACAACCCTGCAATTACGATACAGAAAGTCTCTTGTGTCCCCAACACACCCAATACACTTATCAGATGTATAGGTGCACTAGTTCGGCGAAGAGATAGTGAAATACAAGTGTTATAGATGATTATAAGTAGCAAACGTGATGTGAAATAAATATCGCTGCGAGCAAACAAGTAACAAAATAGCAAGTAAACGGTGTGCAATGCTTGGAAACAAGGCCTAGGGATCATACTTTCACTAGTGGACACACTCCCAACAATATAACATGAATGAACAAATAGATAACTTCTCTCCACTATGGTACTCTGATTTACTCTCCTATTGAATAACACTAATCATTGTGTAGTGGCTACAGAAGCACCCCTTAAAGTTCATCAAGTACTTGACAAATACCACTCATAGAGATATCCAAATCAGATCACAACTCAAGATAGATATTATTGCAACTTAGACCAAGTACTAACACGGTGCACACACTGTCAACATTACACCATGAAAGGAGGAATAGATCACTTCAATACTATCATAGTAATAATTACTCTCATAATCCACAAGAGATCACAATCATAGCCTAAACCAAGTACCACCATGATGCACGCACTGTCACTGTTACACCATGGCAGGAGGAATAGATTACTTTAATAATACCACTAGAGTACACATAATATCTGAATAATAACATCTACTTGTTCAACATGATACAAAGCTCACGATCACATAAAGATCACATCATGGGAGAGAGAGGTGAACCACATAGCTACCGGTAGAGCCCTTAGCCCAGGGGATGAACTACTCCCTCCTCATCATAGGAGACAGCAAGGTTGATGGAGATGGCGGTGAGGTCGATGGAGATGGCGGAGATGGCGATGGAGACCGATGGAGATGGCTCTGGGGGCACTTCCCCGTCCCGGCAGGGTGCCGGAACAGAGACTTCTGTCCCTCGAAATTCGTCGGTGGCGGCGGCGGAACTGCGGAACTCTTTCTGGAAAATTGCCGACTCTTTTAGGGTTTTCTGTCCCGAGGCTTTATATAGGCGAAGGGGCGTCGTCAGAGGGGGAGCCAGGCGCCCTCACACGGGGCTCGCGCGGCCAGGGGCCTGGCCGCGCCACCCCTGTGTGTGGGGCCCTGGTGGCCCCACTCCTTCTCTCCTTCGGATCTCTGGAAGCTTCCGGGTAAAATAAGACTTCAGGAACTTGTTTCGTCCAATTCCGAGAATATTTTCTGTGTATCACTTCTGAAACACAAAAACAGCAGAAAACAGGGAACTGGCACTGTGGCAACTTGTTAATAGGTTAGTTCTGGAAAATGCATAAAAGTGCCACTAAGTGTAATGAAACAATAGGCAAATGGTGTAAAAACAAGCATGGAGCATCAAAAATTATAGATACGTTGGATACGTATCATGGTGCAAGTCATACTGTGATGGAAGGGTCAGTAAGTATTTTGCATATTCTTTTTGCTTCTCGGTGTATTCCGGGCGGGGCTCGGGTTCCTTCTTTTTCATCTGCGCATCATAATGTTCCTTTGCGATCCTGGCGTTTTCCTCGGGGGTACGATCATATGGTCTGATGGGAAAAATAGCATGAGGTACCTTTGGGAGGGGCAACAGTTTGCGCTTTGGGGGGCTCCGTCGCTTAGAACTCATCGACGGAGCGTTCTTGCTGGCATGCTTCTGCTTAGTATCCTTAGCGGCTAGCGGTGGAGACGGCCGACCCAAGTCCGGCGGTGGTGATCGAGATGGACTCGTGTTATGGTGGCCGTAGTCATGTGGAGGGCTTGGAGGTGATGGAGGTGATGGAGGTGTAGGTGACCTGCGACGACTCGGAGGCGGTGTTGTCCTTGGGGCCGAGCCTGGAAGCTTGATGTAGTTCTTGTCCCATAGAATGATTCCACCCAGTACTTCTCCGAGTGTCCTCTCATCTTCGGGTCTAGCGATGTCAAGCTCCATATCATGAAACCCCGGCATGATTTCATCCACACCGACTTTAGCATAGCCAGCTGGAATCTCACGGCCATGCCAGTGTACATCAGGGCCAGAAGGTAAAGCTTGTCCGACGGCCACCTTCATGGATATGTTCTTCATTCTCTGAGGGAGTTCACATGATGTTGACTCCTTGATTCCATCCACGGGGTAGCCGGGACCGCCCTCTATCATTTGTCATGCATCATCAGTCGGGGCCTCAGATTCAGCCACGCTGCTTTTCCGCTTAGATGGGCCGGTGGTAATATCGAGTGCAGGATCTTGCTGGCACACTACTCCTCTAAGTTCATCAATCTGCTGTTGTTGCTCATTAAGTCTGGCAAGCAACTAGTTGAACTTGTCAGTTTCCTCATCCTGTTGTCGCTTTTTTGCTCTCGCTCGGCTTCTGTAAGTCTCTTGGTCTTTGGCAAACCCAAGCCACCATGGGTAAGAAGGACCAAAGCCTCGCGTTCGTCCTCCATGTTCGTCATTCCCGAGGACCAGTGTGAGTAAGTCTTTCTCTCTATCTGGAGTGAACTGTCTTTTTTCCCCTTTAATTTCTTTCACTATTTTTTTCCAATTTTCCCTGGGTATCCTAAGACCATCACTGCAGATAAGGTCCCCTGTTACTTCGTCATACGAACCACCATGCGCAAGGAACCAATTTCTTGCTCTCATTTCCCACTCATCACGGATGGGTTCAGGTGTGATCCCTTTAGCAATCATCTCTTGCTCTTTCGTATCCCACTTTGGGATGGCAGTCTCATAGCCCCCTGGCCCCAGCGTGTGGTGATATTTCTTCTTGTCAGGCATTTTTCTTATTCTTTTCTGATAATGCCTTGGCATCTTCTGACTCCTTGTACTCCTGAAATGCCTTCCAGTGATTCGCCTGCTTGGCTAGATACCCTTTCAATACTGGCACTTCCTTTGTCTTTGGATGGTTTTTCCATAGTTTCTTCTTCCACACCCGGAACAGTTTGGCCATCTTCTTTAGAGTCCACTGCTTGACTTTGGCCCTCAGTTGTCTTGCGGCGTCTTCATTCTCACATTCTGGCAGGTTGAAATGTGCCATGAGATCATTCCAAAGATTCTCTTTGTACCTTTCGGCGACATAGTCACTATCGTCTGCCCCTTTGCGCTTGTTCCACTCCCGAATGCTGATCGGGACGTGATCCCTAACCAAAACTCCGCATTGCTTCTTGAATATGTTGGCAGCCTTCTTAGGAAGCTTGGGTTCGCCCGTAGGCAATATGACCTCAAAGGTGTAATGCGTTCGTGCATCCAACTTTTTGGTCGGGCCTCGTTTCGTAGCTTTGCTCGATGTGGAGGCCTAAGAGGAGAAACATTCGTCAATTAATGTATATGTATACAATATACAGCTATCTCCAATATTTTTCACATATTACAAGTGATTGCCGAACTTCATATATATACCTCGCCGGACTTCGTTATTTGTCCACCGGCTTCTCCATCAGCGGAGCTATCGCCTTCTCCATCATCGGAGCTATCGCCTGCCCCGTCGGCTTCATCTTAGTGTCGGTCGACCTCCATTCCATCTCCGGAGGGGTTCAGATACGACGACGGAGATTCAGCTGGTTCAACATCGGGGGCGTCTTTGATTATATCTTCGAGAAGTTCTTCCTCTTCTAGGTTCCTGCTATGTGGATCCATAGTTTCTGCAAAATACCGACATTTATATTTCAATTATGGACGCTATATGGAACAATACCTAACAAAATAAACTTACTTATTTTCTAACTACTAACCCTAACTAATAACAAAACAAATTAACTACTAACCCTAACAATTTTATAGGCACGGCGCCGCTTCTACTTTGTCTTGTTCCTCCGACAGGGGCGTCGTGCGCTACATACTTTATCTCATCGAGCAGTGTATCCACCCATGCGTCCTTATCCTGCCGACAGCTTTAGTCTCGGTTGCACCCACCAGCCGGGACTAAAGGTTACCCACACGTCCTTATCCCACCGACAGTCTTGTTAACTTATTCTAACTTATCAAACTATTAACAAAATTGTCATTTTCAATTAAATAATAGATTAACTAATATTAGTTCATTATTAACACACATGCTCCCTAAATAAAGGTTTAGTACATTCCATACATGCATTACATAAAAGGTTTAATACATTATTACATTATTGCACCAACATTTCTATCTATTATTTCTGATTTCTTCTGGGTCGTAGCTATGGAGACTCTTCATCATTCAGTAGGATGCTTGGGTTAGTTTTTACTTTGAAGGGCGGAATTTCATGAAACTTATTATAATCTACTGACATGTCTGTCTTGTCATCTACTCCCACAATGTTTCTTTTCCCTGAAAGAACTATGTGGCGCTTTGGCTCATCAGACGATGTCTTCTTTTGCTGATTTCTTTTTCTCATTTTTGTAGACATGTCCTTCACATAGAAAACCTGAGCGACATCGTTGGCTAGGACGAATGGTTTATCCATGTACGCAAGATTGTTGAGATCCACTGTTGTCATGTCGTACTTTTGGTCTACAACTACCCCGCCTCCTGTCAGCTTCACCCATTTGCACCGAAACAAAGGGATCTTAAAAGTAGGTCCATAGTCAAGTTCCCATATCTCCTCTATGTACCCGTAATATGTTTCTTTCTGCCCATTATCGTCTATTGCATCAAAGCGGACACTACTGTTTTGGATGGTGCTCTTTTTATCTTGGGCAACCGTGTAAAATGTATTCCCATTTATCTCGTACCCTTGGAAAGTACATATAGTCGATCTCCAATGGTGTTATCATTCATGAGATGTGTCTGCAACCAACTGCCGAAAGTCTTCTCGTGTTCCCCTTTAATCCAAGAGTCAGCCTTCCCTGGGTTTTCGAAGCGTAGAATATTCTTGTGTCTCACGATATACGGAGCCACCACGGTGTGGAATTGTGTAGAACTGTGTAGTGTGCTTGAGAGAATGAATGCCCGTTCATACATACTTTTGCTTTCCTTCCTAGTGTGCCATTTCCTGTCAGCCTACCCTCATACCGAGATTTAGGAACACCAATCGGCTTAAGGTCAGGAAGAAAGTCCACACAAAACTCAATGACCTCCTCTGTTCCATAGCCCTTGGAGATGCTTCCTTCTGGCCTAGCACGGTTACGAACATATTTCTTTAAGACTCCCATGAACCTCTCGAAGGGGAACATATTGTGTAGAAACACAAGACCGAGAATTCTAATCTCTTCGACTAGGTGAACTAGGAGGTGTGTCATTATATTGAAGAAGGATGGCGGGAACAACAACTCGAAGCTAACCAGACATTGGACCACATCAATCTGTAACCCTGATAGACTTTCTTGATCGATTACCTTCTGAGAAATTGCATTGAGGAATGCACATACCTTCACAATTGCCAGGCGAACATTTTCCGGTAGAATTCCCCTCAATGCAACCGGAAGCAATTGCGTCATAAGCACGTGGCAGTCATGAGACTTTAGGTTTTGGAATTTTTTGTCTTTCATATTTACGATTCCCTTTATATTTGATGAGAAGCCAGTCAGGACCTTGATACTGAAAAGGACTTCAAAGAAGATTTCCTTCTTATCCTTGGTAAGAGTGTAGCTGGCACGCCCTTGAAACTGCCCTGGATGCATGCCATCTCGTCCTTTATGACGTTCCTGGTCCTCCCGTGTGATGAGGACATCCCTACTACACAGCCATCTCCACCTACAGTTGATGATCCTATTGTTGCTGATCAAGATAAGTCCAATGACGAGATTAGGATTGGACCAATTACTCGAGCCCATGCTAAGTTGTTACAATAGCAGGTGAACTCACTCCTTGCTGAATCTGATATTTATTATAATGAGAATTTTATACTGCCTAAGTCTTTGTTCATATGTATGATCAGGTTCATTGGAGAAGAAGGGGTTCGAGGGAGCAAGGAGATGCAACACATGGAGCACGACGTGGTGATCAAGCAAGAGAGCGCGAGGGAGGAGAGGGAGGCCGGCGCCACAAGCATGGAGAACATCACCACGTGAGGGAGATCAAGTCTGGATGGGCACGAGCACGTGATGGCACACTAGGACTGCCTACGACATGATATCTACACGTCTAAAGGTGCGCTACACACATGGCCTGCATGCTAAAATTAGGCCGAACCCATATATGGGTCGGTATGTACCCGTTTGAGTCGAACCGAGTCAATTTGGGCCCAAACCAGGCATGTTTTGGGCCAGGTCTTTGCTGAGGACGCCCGGCTACCTATAAGTAGCCCTGGGCGCCCCCTCAATTAGGGTTAGACCATGTTTAGACTATAGATTATTTCGTTGAACTATTGTAAGCATTCATCTGAATTCCTCCGCACCAATTCATCTGGATTTGTTGATATATTGCTGCAAGTTTAGTGTGATCTGTTGTTCCATTGGGAATCAGTAGATTGCAAACTACCATTTCACGGTCGATGGCTATGTGCGCAAGTGTGTGGAGTCGTGAATATCCTACAGGGTTTGAGAGATATTGCATTGGCATCAGGGTTTAAGCGAGGAGAGTTCATCGGTGACACCAAGTTATCCCCGACAATCATCCGCTGCCATCATCACCATCGTATCGCTCACGAGAAGATCGGGCCACCCCATATCATCTTGGTATCATATTTCCACGGTTTACTCGGTGAGCATCCACAAATTCATCCCTGCAATTCGTTTTTGTTTTTAGTCCTATCCAGAAAAAGCCAAAAAAAATTAGGGTTGTTAGTTTTTGCCATAGCCTAGATTGCACTGTTCTTGAGTTTTAGTCACTGATCTTCTTTTCGCGTATCTTTTCTTCCAATTCGTAGGAGTCTAGGGTCCTCGATCTTTTCTGTATCTTAGTTTCGAGTTTAGATCTCGTTTGGTCCCTCGTTGATCTTCATCTTCTTCCTACGGTCGGCGGCTGTGTGGAGGTGTTGTTCTTGTCTGCATAGTAGCCGATCCAATCTGCATCGAGTCGCTGCCAGCAAGTCGGATCGGAAAGTCAAAAAAAAAGGTGCACCGCCTCGCTCGCCCAGGGGCAGAGGCTGTCTGCCCCCAGGCGAGGGCCCTCGGTCGCTCGCGCGCCTAAGCGCGGAGGACGTCTGGGGTCGAGCGGCCGCCCGCTCGCCCGACCGCGGAGACCGTCTGGCCTCCTGCGCCAGATCGGGCCACTTCAATTTCGGCCCAAATTCGAGTTAGCTAAAAAAAATAAAAAAATAAACAGGGGACGTGCCTGCACACGCCGCACCTATAACAAAAAAAGAGACAAACTAATTTGTCCGTTTCGCGTCGTCGTCGCGCTGCCATGTGTTTCTGGCGTCGTATATCTCTGCCGCGACACGTTTTTCGTCATTTTCTCTACCGCGACAGCGTGTTACCACTGTGTCCACATAGCGTCCTTTTCTACACGATTTTGATCGCTTTAGCTACAGCCTGTCTACAGCATCGTGTTAGGACCTTCACCATACGAGACTAGCTACTTCGTGCTCATCAGGCTGCTGCCGTGTGCGCAATCTTGTGCCTGTTCGTCGAGCCAGTGCTAGCGTCTCTCTTGTGCATTGCAACACGAGCTACTGTGCGTTGTCACTTATATCTCTTGAGCTCTTTTTCAGAGTTGCTTTGTCTTGCTTATCTCCACCGTGTGTGTTTCGTGGGTCTTGTCATACGATCAGCACTAGGACTTATTTGCGGTGTACTTAGGATAACATACCTACAGCTCCACCATATATTCCTGGTTTGTCGTGTTATCGCTCTTATACCCTCGGTATTCACTTCATCACATCCGTGCACGAGCTTGATACTTTGTTCTGGTACGCACTACTATTCACTTTGGAACGGTAAGATTACCTCTTCTTGTCAGTTTTTGAGTGAGTTGTGAGAGGCACCACACGTTTTTGATTTCGTACACTAATCTACTAATCATGTCTACTAGTGGTTATGATGTGATGCAGGAAAAAGATGGGGATACACCGGTGGTTTGGACAGACTTTGTTGGACTGCGCACTCATCTGGAGGGGGTGTTGGATCGCTCTACTGCCGACGCTGTGACTGCACATCAGCAACTCCAGTTCAAAGTGCAAGGCACCGCAGATACTGTTCAAGCTATGCAAGCTCAGTTCACTACTTTCCAGCACAGCATTGATCAGTTGAACCAATCCCTAGCGGAGCTGCGTCGGCCCATGGTACCACCGCCTGTGCAGCCTGCTGCTGACTTTGCTGATGATGACAGTGTCCATGACAATGCCAATCTACTAGGCCCCAATGCTCGTGGGCGTGGTCTTGGACAACATGGTCGACCCCCACATGGCCTTGGTGCCCGACGTGTAATACCTGCTGAGGATGATTTTCTAGGGAAGCCAAAGTTCTCGATACCCAGATTTGATGGTGAAGGTGATGTGGAGGATTACCTCACTTGGGAGCTCAAGATTGACAACCTGTGGCGTTTGCATGCTTATACTGAAGATAAGAAGATCAAACTTGCATCCTCAGAATTTGATGGTTATGCCCTGCGTTGGTGGGATAATATTCTGTCACAACGACGAGCAGCTCATGAGCTTCCTGTTTTGCGATGGACAGAGATGAAGGAAATCATGCAGGCTCATTTTGTACCCACCAATTATTTGCGTTCAATTTTTGATAGATTGACACAGCTGAAGCAAGGATTTTTGACAGTTGATGCTTATTACAAGGAGATGGAACTGTTGATGCAGCGATCGCGAGTTCAAGAGTCTAGTCAGATGACTATGCAACGGTTTTTGCACGGACTCAGACTTCCTATCAAGAACATCATCCGGCATCATACTTACAATGATATGAATCAGTTGCTTCACCATGCTATGGAGGCTGAGGCACAGCTTGCTGAAGAGGCGCAACAAAAATCTTGCTTTTCACCTACCAGTCGATACACTGCCAGGGCGCCTTCTAGCCCTGCCCCAGCGCCACTGGAGGAGACTCCTACTCGCCCCTCCTCGTCCACTAGGCCAGCGACCTCTGGAGCTCAGTCCAGACGTCCTGCTACCACACCAGCCACTAGTTCTGGTTCGAGTGCTTCCGTGACTCGTGCTACTGAGAAACTATGTCATACGTGTGGAGGCAAGGGACACTTTAAAAGAGATTGTCCCAACAACAAAGTGATAGTGGTTACTGAGAACGGATATGAGACCGGAGAAGATGCTGATCCGTTTGGTTCTAATGATGAAGGTGAAGATGCTTATGCTGACTCTTCTCCTATTATTGTTGTCTCTCCACGTACGTTGAGTGTGCAGCCCAATATTGACTCTTAGTGCTGCAACCTGTTTCAAACCAAGGCACTAGTTGGTCCCAATAAAGCTTGTAGGGTGATCATTGATGGTGGAAGCTGTCGCAATCTCGCAAGTAAGGAGTTATGTGCCAAGCTAGGTTTAAAATATTTACCTCATCCTAACCCATATTATATTCAGTGGTTAAGTGACAATGGTGAGATGAAGGTAAACTACATGGTACGTGTGAACTTTGAGATAGGGCCATACAAGGATTCTATTGATTTTGATGTGGTCCCTATGACGGTTTGTCATCTCTTGTTGGGTCGGCCATGGCTCTATGATCGACATGTGCAACACAATGGTTGAGCCAATACTTATCACTTGGAGTTCAAGGGCAAGAAAATCAACCTACTGCCTATGTCACCGCAGCAAATTATTAATGAATCTCGTCAGAAGACTGAAGTGAAACTCGAACAGCCACCTCCACGAGATAATGTAACAGCCGTGAGTGATATAACGAAAAGTGGGGAGTGCCCAACTTGTTAGTTTTAGCCACCAAAGAAGACATGAGAGAATTTAATGAGGATCCTACAGCCATGCCTCTTGTGCTCATGTACAAGGGCGAGGTTTTAGTTTCTAACGATATGCAACCTATTTCTCTTGGTGTCTCTGCTGTTTTGCAGGACTTTGATGATGTTTTTCCGGCGGAGGTACCTGCTGGGCTACTGATGCGTGGTTGATGACCAGCCCGTTGGGAACCCCAAGAGGAAGGTGTGATGAATATAGCAGCAAGATTTTCCCTCAGTTAAGAAACCAAGGTTTATCGTTCAGGAGAGGAGAGACAAACGACTGAAGGTGATGCTTGCAAGCTTCGCGACAGCTTCGGACAATTTATATATGGCGCCTCGTCCAAGCCTTGCTTTGCTAGCAGCAACGTGGAACCTGCACACAACACAACCAAATACTTTGTTCCCAACTTGCGATGAGGTTAGCAATCTCACCGGTTTGCTTGAAACAAAGGGTATGAGCGTATCGAGTGGAAAGCAGTGAAAGTATGCGAGTAAAGTAAACAGTGCGAGTAAAGTAAACAGGTGATAGCAATATGATGGAAATAGGACCGGGGTCCACAATTCACTAGTGGTGTCTCTCCATAGATAAATAACACATGCTGGGTAAACAAATTACAGTTGGGCAATTGATAGAATAAAGATAAACGTGATATGTCAAGAAGATCACTATGCGATTTACTCTGGGCATTACAACAAAATACATAGACCGCCATCCAACTGCATCTATGACTAATAATCCACTCTCGGGGATATCATCTGAACACCCCATGAGTATTAAGTTGCGAACAACAGATAATTGCATTAAGAAAAGTGTGTAATGTAAACAAAACATATGCCCTTGAGCATATGAATGTTGTTTTCTCCCTAGTAGCAATAGCACATCTACAACCTTAGAGGTTTCTGTCACTCCCCCAGGTTAAGGCCGACTTCTTTTCGGCTTAAGCTTATGGAGAAGTCGGCTTCTAGGAAACGGTGGGGAAAAACGGTAGTGGGGAGAAGCTCCTAGAAGCCCCACTGGACACTTCTTTTGGGCTTCTACAAATTTGGCTTATTCGATCTATTGAATCGTGAAATGTCTGTAACGCCCCTAAATTAATAATATAAGCTAAATAAGTCATAATACGACATATATATTAGTTTTTGTGTGTACAATGAACAAGAAATAAATAAAGATGCGCTCTCCTCATGCCAATATAAAAAGATGCGCTCTCCTCATGCCAATTGATAATACAACCAAAGGTGCGATAGTATAATTTAGTACATGCCAATATAAAATGAAATATTTTTGATGTTCTTGATATTACAATAACAATAATAATTGCTTAAGCAACCAAACTTTCGGCAATGGTTTGGCGTAGTGCACCCATATGCGAAATAATTACCGGGAGGAGGGTGCGGATAATTGGCGAACCTAGGCCGAGCATCTGTCCATACACGGGTATCATGAACCGATCCAGGCCATCCAGTAACAGCAAATGTAAACCTCATATCAAAATCACAAATTGCTAGGACATTCTGAGACGTATATCCTTTCCTGTTAGTGTATTTTATCTTGTCCTTCTCAGCAACTATGACTGCAATGTGTGTTCCATCAATTGCTCCAATGGCATCTTTGAAATGTGGCCAGAATCTAGGTTTGGTAAGTTTTTCATGAACTTCCATGAAAGTAGGATCATTGGGTCTAATATAATCAGCCGCCATGCGGTCCACACAGTCCAACACCTCATGAAACTTCTTGCTGACAGTAGAAGGACTACGCTCAAAACGGTCTGCAGCATGACTACTGGACTCAGGTGCCCCCAACATCCACAAAAAGAGAGCTAATGATTCCTTACTAGACATCTGTGAAGTGGATTCCAGTCCATATTTATCAACTAGAGTATCATGCAACATTGTAAAAACTGACCTCCTCATTCGAAAACACTTGTAGAATTTTTTTGGATTCTTCATCCTCTCCTCAACCCATTGTATCCCTGTTATCAGCGGCAATTTTCTAGTAGCATAAGGAACCTTCTCACTCTCTTCTTCTTCTTCAATTAAAGCAGCAAGCATATAGCACATATCCATATCATCATCGGAATCATCATCTGATAAATTCATCTGTAATTACACAACCAAACTAGTAAGCAAAGTTTCATGACATGTGCAAATAAAATAGGCAACGACAAGTACAAGCACAACTTCATAGATAAATAACAATACGTTCATTACAAATAAAATATTGGTGCGGCAATACATGTTCAAAGCAAATTAACAAAGGTTCATGACAATACAAGTTCAAATCAAATAACTAGGGATGTGCCAATACAATTTCATGCCAAAGACAACTTGAAGAAAATCTACTTCTTGTTATGTTGCTCCCATGTCATCCTAATCCACTCAAGCCTCTGGCTAGGAGTACATTCCTCCTCCAAACAAGTGAAAACATCACGGTAGTGCTTTATAATGAAAAGTTGTGTGGCATAGAAGTACTCCTTACTCCCTGGCTTCCCTGCATCATTAGAGATTAAGGCAACCATGCGCCTAATCTCATCCCTAGAAGAATCTGTATCACGCCCCGGAGATGTAACTGAATTCCTACTCTTCTCCTCATCCACCATTGACCTCCTCGCCTTCACACCCTGAACCTTCAACATCCTCAATGTTGATCCTCGACTGAGAAGTTTCTGCTTGCGATGATGGAGGCACTCTAGCAGTCACATTGGTCACATCATTCTTGTCAAAAATTACTTTCAAGTCCTCCTCATCTTGTAATGGAGCAATCCGAAACTTGGCTGCCTCTGGACAGATCTGCATGCATACATCACATGAAATCAGTACATCATATCAAAATAATAATTACAGCCTACAAAAAATATCTAAATCGTAGTTACCTGTATCTCAAGTGCCCACCAATCGTCACTAGCATCAATGGTATGGGTGATAGGATCTCTTCCTAGACCAGATGCATGTTGGATCAATCCCTTCCAAACAGTGTAATCCTTTTTTAGTGTTTCCCACCTATTTTTCATTTGCTTGCGATCATAGTTTCTCTTCGTACGCTCGTTAAATTTCCTAACCAAATTGGCGTACTCAGTGGCATTCAACACTTGCACAGGACGGTTATTTGCATTCACTTCTTCAATGCACACGTCAAGAAAAACACGATGAGCAACGGCATCCCAATTTGCTTTGACATGTTTTGGCTTTTCCATCTAGATGCATAAGAACAGGAGTAAAAACGACCTCAGCATCTAACAAACTATCCAACAGATGGACACATACATGAACCATAAGCATGTATGCAAGAAATGTACAGAGACAGCGAAAAATATCACACATATGTACTAATTTTTTGACAGAGACAAATATGTATCAGCAGTACCACAAATATCCAGGGTTAAAATGAACCATGAGCTAACTGATTTTTTGACAGAGACATGTATCACACATATTTGTAACAAGGATGCATGATATCAGATCTTGGCAAAATTACAAGATGTGTACAGAGGACTCAGATCACTGATTACTGTAGGCTGGGGCGTCGCCATAGAGCGGTGGAGGCGGAGCAACGACCGGCCGAGGTGCAGCAGGCGGGGAACTCCAGGCAGAGGAGATGCCGGTTGCGGGCGGAGGTCAGAGGGAGACGCCGGCGAAGGGGGAGCAGCACCGGTGGAGGCGGATCGGTCCACGGTGGCAGAGTTGAGAGGAAGACGCCGGCGGAGGGGGGCAGCACCGGCGGCGGCGGATCGGTCCACGGCGGCGGTGGGGAAAACCTATCGCCTCTGCTGTCGCCCTGGGAACGAGATGCGGAAGGGGGAGGAGGGATACCGATTTGTTTTTGTTTTTTTTTCTCCTTTCCTTTTCCTGCCGTCCCGGGTGGGAGTGTGTGCGGTGGCATCAGCTGTAATTTCGAATGAAATAAAAGGGCATATCAACATACCGCTTCGGTTCTAAATCCAGAAGCTCGGGAAACTGCCCAGAAACACCTCCGACCCAGTTTCTCACAATACATGTAAAGAGAGCTTAACGGTGGAAATAAGCTGAGTTTAAGCCGGAGAGTTCTTTCGGGCTTCGGCTGTTCTGGACCTCGAAGCCGGACTAGAAGCCCAAAAGAAGTCGGCCTAAATAGAGGCATGAACCCACTATCGAGCATAAATACCCCCTCTTGGAGTCACTAGCAACTACTCGGCCAAGATAGCTACTAACAACGGAGAGCATGCAAGATCATAAACAACATAGAGATAACATAAGATATATTTCAGTATAGCAACTCAATCATAACACCAATATTCATCGGATCCCAACAAACCAAACATGTAGAATTACATAACGGTGATCTCAATCATGTAGGGCAGCTCATGAGATCTAAACATGAAGCACATGGTGGAGAGGACAACCATCTAGCTACTGCTATGGACCCATAATCCAAGGTAGACTACTCACTCATCGCTCCGAAGGCAAGCATGGCGATGAAGAAGACCTCTGGTGGCGATTCCCCTCACCGGCAGGGTGCCGGGAAGAGCTTCTGGACCCTCCCGATCTCGGGTCGACGACGGCGGCGGATCGCGATGTGTTTCTGGAAAATTGATCGGGCACTTTGGTTTTCCCCGTCGGGGGGTCTTTATAGGCGAAGGGGCATCGTCAGAACTGGACCCAGGCATCCTCACACATAGGGGGCGCGGCCAGGGGACTTCACTGGAAGCTTCCGGGGAAAATAAGACTTCAGGAACTTGTTTCGTCCAATTCCGAGAATATTTCCTGTGTAGCACTTCTGAAACACAAAAACAGCAGAAAACAGGGAACTGGCACTGTGGCGACTTGTTAGTAGGTTAGTTCCGGAAAATTCATAAAAGTGCCACGAAGTGTAACGAAACAGTAGGCAAATGGTGTAAAAACAAGCATGGAGCATCAAAAATTACAGATACGTTGGAGACGTATCAAGCATCCCCAAGCTTAACTCCTGCTCGTCCTCGAGTAGGTAAGTGATAACAAAAGAACAATTTTTGAGGTGACATGCACCTACACAATCTTGATCATAAATGTAAGGATTTGTAAGCTGGGATCATAAGAACTTATAACATGGGCACGAAAGATATAATCTTGACAATAAGACAACCATGTTATAACATGTAAATGAACACAAACAAAAGATCATGAAAATGAAACAATAAAAGTCAAACGTGTGTTCAAATCATAAGGAAAAACATACAAATGGTTTTCAGCTTGTCCTTCATAGAGAGCAAAACATAAATGCATAGGACACCTTCAAGTTTAAGAGGTCGACTAGATACAAATAATTTGAGAACAAGTGAAACCAACAATATAAATCAATCAATGAAAACTTTGGGACAATGCACATTATACTAAGAATGACAACTAAGCTCTCTTAATGGTGCATAAAGATAGAAGGTGGTGACTCAACATAAAAGTAAAAGAAAGGCCCTTCGTGGAGGGAAGCAGTGATTGCAAGTTTTATAACCTTCAAAAATTATGGTACTTACCGGCTTTGAGCTCTCATTGCCCCCATCATAAGCATCTTGAATGGTTAGAGTTAATGCGAGAACAATTATGATGCATATTCTTGACAAATCATAAGTTGAAAACCTCGTGTCCCATGAATACGAGTACCCAAACCTCATGCTACTCAACTTAGAGTTCCAAGCAAGGCTCTTGTCATTGTAAGTATATATGTATCATCGAGAACCGCCAACGGGGTACCTCCGTGCCCGATGACATGGAACAAGCCCACATCAAAATGACAGGACAAGCAGACAATGAACACCTCAACAACTCTTTTATTTACCATTTGTATAGCTTTTTATTTTGAGATGCGTCATCGAATGTCCACCATGGGTATGCTGCAAATTTCCACCATGAATTATGCATGGCTTAGATTGGCGGCCCAGGCGTTTCCCTAACACATATACAAACTCCATGATCCCCGCAAGATTCCCAATTCATTTCACACCACAGGCATCCATAAACAAAAGAACACGATATCAACTCAAAAGAGAAGTGCAATGTTGAAAGCTTGCCCATGACTGCATGGCTAGGCTAGTCTCCAACTTACAACTTGAAGCATAACAACTCAACATAAGAGACCACAATGTCAAATTTTTAAGAACAGGAAAAAGTAAAGTGTGCCTTCCGGTTTGTGAGAGCTTTACTGACCAATTTTCGCATAACACTGGTAAGAGTTTAATTTGAAGAGAAAATAAAAGCAAGTCGAATTTACTTGGAATAGCAAATTGCTAGTAGGTATGTATGGTGGACACATTGGCAAACTTGGTTTTTAGGAGTTGGATGCACGAGTAGAGCTCATACTCAGTACAAGGCGAGGGCTAGCAAAAGACTGGGAGCGACCAACTAAGACAGCAATAATGGCCATAATCATGCAAAGCGACAAAGCGACACTAAAAGAAGCATAAGATGGCATCAGAAGTCAAAAACTAAATGATCATAGAGGCTATTGGCGACTTTGTAAGAGTCCAACATGTGTGAGCATGCGCCAAGTCAATCCAAATAAAGCATCAAGGAGAAAACCAAAATAATGCTTCTGAATAATTAAAACAACGCATGATTTTTTCAAAGGCTCATTAAGCAATCTCAGTTATTTGAGACAAGTCATGCTACAGCAAAACCACTAAGCATACTATCAAAAAGACATCAAGCATGACATGAAAAAGCCTAAGCCGCAGTCTACACAAGCTCCTTCTTGTATCACTTTTTTCAACACCATTTGAAATTTTTATAGACACCTCTTTTGATGAAAACCAATAAAGATCAGAGGCAAAAATACACCTTGATGAAAATATATGACAAGGTCTGAACGCAAATCAAGGCGAAAAGAAAAACCAAAAGCAGTAGCAGAAAAAGAAGAACACTCGTTTTTTGATAAGAGTGAAAACTGGAGCGTTCTTGGCAAATAAAAAGCAAGGCAACTCTCCAAAAGAAATTTGTTGGGGTCCAACCATTTATTGCAGCAAACAAAACTAAACTAATAAATAAAACTAAAACAACTGACGCTCTAAGAAAAACACATAGTGCATGAAGCAATAAAAATATAGTGTCTTGAAAGGTGACCTGATTTTTGCCGATGAAGAAGGGGTGCCTCGGGGGCATCCCCAAGCTTTGACGCTTGTACTTCTTGGATATTTCTTGGGGTGATTCATGGGCATCTCCAAGCTTGAGCTTTTGTCCATTCTTCAACTCATCTCATCATTCTCCAATCCCTACACTTGAAAACTTCCATCATACAAAACTAAACACAAATCTATTAGCAACATTAGTGTAATCATAGCATATAATCAACCTCTTTTGCTTCAGGTTTCAACCCAAAACCACCACATGTACAGCATATACTACTGTAGCAACTTCTCCAAAAGTTCCGTGATCAAAAGAACTCAAAAGAAAGCGATAAAGCGGCAAATACAAATATTGGCAGAAATCTGTCAAAACAGAACAGCTGACAAAGGCCGAATTTTTAAGGGGTTTTCTGTTGCTCAAATCAAAAAGTGTTCAACTAATGAAAGTTTGGATATAACCTGGGGCGTATGCACAAGAAATCGCAGGTCCAAAAGATATACAAAGAATTTATACGAATTTTTACGGTGCAGCACCGAAAACAGTTTCAGGACAGCAACATCCCCAAATCTTACCTCACTCAAATTAGAAGCTTCTCTTAGCACAACAATGAAATAAAAAGGATAAGGAGCGGTCATTACAGTAGTAATGACTTCAAAGACTCAAATAAAAGAAAAAGTACTGAAAATAAAACATTGGGTTATCTCCCAAGAGTGCTTTTCTTTAACGCCTTTGAGCTAGGCGCAGAAAATTGCGAATCGAGTAACAGCAAGTGATGAAGTGCTAGGATCAGCGGGCGCCTTACGTCTTTCTTTCTTACCTTTGCTCTTGACTCTAGGAAAGACATGGCTATTGCAAGGTGGGGAGATAAATCTTATATTGCCTTTTCCCACATCAATGACGGCGCCCAGGAGCTTCAGTAGGGATCTTCCAAGTGTGATTTGTCCTTTTCCTACACATTCAATAACAAGATAATCAGTAGATATCATTCTTCCTAGGACTTTTGTAAAAACTTCTTCAGCTATTCCAATGGGAAATATAGTGGCATTGTTAGTAAGAGAAATTCCTTCTCCCCCCTCAGAAAGCTTCCAAAGACTCAAAGATTCATAAACATCCTTTGGCATAAGACAAAATTCAGACATAATATCACAACGAGCATGAAAAGTTTCACCACTAATGGTGATTTTTACCGTAGGATACCAACTCGAAGGTTCAGAATATGTTGGCACATAATCAAAATGCTGGCGCAAAGTATTGTAGCAAGTATTTAAACTAGCAGTGCGAGTCTCAAGAGTATCAAGTCTATTAAAAATGCACACAAGAGAGGAATCAAAATAGGTTGGCATGCTATAAATTGTAATTAACTTTTTTATAATATTGAAGGCTTGATCTCCATCACAATGAAGGAAATCTCCTTCTGCAGTAGCATCCAAAGCATATCTATAACGAAGAGCAAGTCCAAAGTAAAAACTACTAAGAAGCAAACTCAAGGTCATTTTAGGTTCAGTTTTTCCATGCCAATCATAAATTCTAGACCAAGCTTCTTTAAAACTTTCCTCATCCTTTTGTTTAAAAGTGAAAATCATATCCTCGGGCGACATAGTAGTAACAACTGAACTAGACATAATAAACAACTACCAAGGATTCTAATTTTTTGGGTTTTTGATAAAAAACGATGCAGGTAAAATAAATAAAGTAAAGCAAAACAATAACAAAGTAAAGGATGTGCGTGCGAAAATCTCCCCTCGCAGAAGTCTTCTACTTCCTCCCCGGCAACGGCGCCTAGAAAATAGCTTGATGCGTGGTTGATGACCAGCCCGTTGGGAACCCCAAGAGGAAGGTGTGATAAATATAGCAGCAAGATTTTCCCTCAGTTAAGAAACCAAGGTTTATCGTTCAGGAGAGGAGAGACAAACGACTGAAGGTGATGCTTGCAAACTTCGCGACAGCTTTGGACAATTTATATATGGCACCTCGTCCAAGCCTTGCTTTGCTAGCAGCAACGTGGAACCTGCACACAACACAACCAAATACTTTGTTCCCAACTTACGATGAGGTTGTCAATCTCACCGGTTTGCTTGAAACAAAGGGTATGAGCGTATCGAGTGGAAAGCAGTGAAAGTATGCGAGTAAAGTAAACAGTGCGAGTAAAGTAAACAGTGCGAGTAAAGTAAACAGGTGATAGCAATATGATGGAAATAGGACCGGGGTCCACAGTTCACTAGTGGTGTCTCTCCATAGATAAATAACACATGTTGGGTAAACAAATTACAGTTGGGCAATTGATAGAATAAAGATAAACGTGATATGTCAAGAAGATCACTATGCGATTTACTCTGGGCATTACAACAAAATACATAGACCGCCATCCAACTGCATCTATGACTAATAATCCACTCTCGGGGATATCATCCGAACACCCCATGAGTATTAAGTTGCGAACAACAGATAATTGCATTAAGCAAAGTGTGTAATGTAAACAAAGCATATACCCTTGAGCATATGAATGTTGTTTTCTCCCTAGTAGCAACAGCACATCTACAACCTTAGAGGTTTCTGTCACTCCCCCAGGTTAAATTGAGGCATGAACCCACTATCGAGCATAAATACCCCCTCTTGGAGTCACTAGCAACTACTCGGCCAAGATAGCTACTAACAACGGAGAGCATGCAAGATCATAAACAACATAGAGATAACATAAGATATATTTCAATATAGCAACTCAATCATAACACCAATATTCATCGGATCCCAACAAACCAAACATGTAGAATTACATAACGGTGATCTCAATCATGTAGGGCAGCTCATGAGATCTAAACATGAAGCACATGGTGGAAAGGACAACCATCTAGCTACTGCTATGGACCCATAGTCCAAGGTAGACTACTCACTCATCGCTACGGAGGCAAGCATAGCGATGAAGAAGACCTCCGGTGGCGATTCCCCTCTCCGGTAGGGTACCGGGAAGAGCTTCTGGACCCTCCCGATCTCGGGTCGACGACGGTGGCGGATCGCGATGTGTTTCTGGAAAATTGATCGGGCACTTAGGTTTTTCCCGTCGGGGGGTCTTTATAGGCGAAGGGGCATCGTCAGAAGTGGACCCAGGCATCCTCACACATAGGGGGCGCGGCCAGGGGCTGGGTCGCGCCGCCCTTGTGTGAGGGTGGCCTGTGGCCCCTCTCCGTCTCCTCTTTGGATCACTGCAAGCATCCGGGAAAAATAAGACTTCAGGAACTTGTTTTGTCCAATTCCGAGAATATTTCCTGCGTAGCACTTTTGAAACAGAAAAACAGCAGAAAACAGGGAACTGGCACTGTGGCGACTTGTTAGTAGGTTAGTTCCGGAAAATGCATAAAAGTACCATGAAGTGTAACGAAACAGTAGGCAAATGGTGTAAAAACAAGCATGGAGCATCAAAAATTATAGATACGTTGGAGACGTATCAGCTACCACCATTACGAGGCATCGAGCACCAGATGGACTTGATCCCTGGTGCCTCCTTGCCCAACCGCGCCCCCTACAGGATCAACCCCGATGAAACGAAGGAGATACAAGCACAAGTGCAAGCTCTTCTGGATAAAGGGTACATTTGTGTCTCTCTTAGTCCTTGTGTTGTTCCTGTTATTTTGGTGCCTAAGAAAGATGGTACATGGCGCATGTGCGTAGATTGTAGAGCTGTAAACAACATTACTATTCGATATCGTCACCCTATTCCCCGTCTCGAGGATATGTTAGATGAATTGAGTGGTGCTGCTGTTTTCTCTAAAATTGATTTGCGTAGTGGTTACCATCAAATTCGCATGAAAGAAGGAGATGAATGGAAAACTGCTTTCAAAACTAAATTTGGTTTATATGAGTGGCTAGTCATGCCTTTTGGTCTTACTAATGCACCTAGTACATTCATGCGCTTAATGAATCATGTTTTGAGAGAGTTCATTGGTCGTTTTGTGGCTGTCTATTTTGATGACATACTTATTTACAGCCGCAATGAAACTGAACACTGTGCTCATATTAGACAAGTTTTGCAAGTGCTGCGTGATAATAAATTGTATGCTAATCTTGAGAAGTGCACATTTGCAAAAGATAAGGTCATATTTCTGGGTTATGTTGTTTCTAAGCATGGAGTAGAGGCAGATCAATCTAAAATTGCTGCTATTCAAGATAGGCCTACTCCCATGAATGTTAGTCAAGTACGAAGTTTTCACGGTCTTGTTGGTTTTTATCGCCGTTTTGTGAAAGACTTTAGTACTATTGCTGCACCATTAAATGAGTTAACAAAGAAAGGTGTTCCTTTTGTGTGGGGCGCAGCCCAAGATCATGCATTTGATGAATTAAAATGTTAGCTTACTTCTGCACCTTTACTTGCATTGCCTGATTTTTTAAAGCAATTTGAAGTTGAATGTGATGCTAGTGGTATAGGCATAGGTGGCGTTTTGATGCAAGAGGGTCGTCCTATTGCTTATTTTTCTGAGAAATTATCTGGTGCTAGACTGAATTATCCTGTTTATGATAAAGAATTGTACGCACTTGTTCGAGTTCTTGAGGTTTGGCAACATTATTTGTGGCCAAAAGAATTTATCATACATTCTGATCATGAAGCTTTGAAATATTTGAAAGCACAATCCAACCTGCATAGGCATCTCGCTAAGTGGGTTGAGTTTATTGAATCTTTTCCGTACATCATTAAACATAAGAAGGGAAAAGATAATGTGGTTGCTGATGCTCTATCTAGGAAGAATATGTTATTGACACAACTGGATATCAATATTCCTGGTTTAGAGAGTATTTGTGAGCTTTATGCAACTGATCATGATTTTGCTGAACCATATCGTTTGTGTGCTTTGAAAAACGCTTGGGAGAAATATCACATACATGATGGGTTTCTATTTCAAGCTAACAAACTATGTGTTCCAGAGTCATCTTTGTGTTTGCTCTTATTGCAGGAATCACATGCTGGAGGTTTGATGGGTCACTTTGGGCGTGAGAAGACATTACTCATGCTAGCTGATCACTTCTTTTGGCCCAGGATGAGGCGTGATGTGGACATGTATGTGCGGCGCTGCATTGTGTGCAACACATCCAAGTCCAAGCTGAAGCCTCACGGTTTGTATACACCACTACCTGCATCTATTACACCTTGGGAAGATATTAGTATGGATTTTGTGTTAGGATTGCCAAAAACTAAACATGGTCATGATTCTATATTTGTGGTAGTGAATAGATTCTCTAAGATGGCACACTTTATTGCATGTCATAAGAGCGACGATGCGTCGCATGTGGCTAACTTGTTTTTCAGGGATGTTGTACGCTTGCATGGAGTGCCCAAGACTATTGTTTCTGACAGGGATGTCAAGTTCATGAGCTACTTCTGGAAGACCTTATGGGGAAAGCTAGGAACGAAGCTGCTGTTCAGCACTACATGTCATCCCCAGACTAACGGCCAGACCGAGGTGGTGAATCGAACTTTGTCACAGTTGCTGAGGACAATGATCAAGAAAAATCTGTGGGAGTGGGAAGATTGTTTGCCTCATGTGGAGTTTGCATACAACAGGGCAGTACATTCGACTACTCAGCTTTGTCCGTTTGAGGTGGTGTATGGCTTCAAACCTATTACACCACTAGATTTGTTGCCTCTTCCATTGCACGAGAGAGTTAATATGGAGGCATCAAAGAGAGCTGATTTTGTAAAGAAAATTCATGAGAAGACTCGAGAGGCTATTGAGAAGAAAGGGAAGAATACTGCTGCTGCTTGCAACAAGTCAAGAAAGCAGGTTCTTTTTCAGCCCGACGATATGGTATGGGTGCACCTGCGCAAGGACAGATTTCCTTTGCTTAGGCGTTCCAAGTTGAGGCCCCGAGGTGCTGGTCCCTATAGAGTGCTTGCCAAGATCAATGATAATGCCTACTCGATTGATATTCCTATTGCTGAGTTTGGTGGTGTTAGCAACAGTTTCAACGTTGCTGATTTATCACCATATGATGGAGATGACCTTGGAGCGTCGAGGTCGATGCCTTTTGAAGGGGAGGGGGGAGATGATGAGGACATCCCTACTACACAGCCATCTCCACCTACAGTTGATGATCCTATTGTTGCTGATCAAGATAAGTCCAATGACGAGATTAGGATTGGACCAATTACTCGAGCCCGTGCTAAGTTGTTACAACAGCAGGTGAACTCACTCCTTGCTGAATCTGATATTTATTGTAATGAGAATTTTATACTGTCTAAGTCTTTGTTCATATGTATGATCAGGTTCATTGGAGAAGAGGGGGTTCGAGGGAGCAAGGAGATGCAACACATGGAGCACGACGTGGTGATCAAGCAAGAGAGCGCGAGGGAGGAGAGGGAGGCCGGCGCCACAAGCATGGAGAACATCACCACGTGAAGGAGATCAAGTCTGGATGAGCACGAGCACGTGATGGTGCACTAGGACTGCCTACGACACGATGTCTACACATCTAAAGGCGCGCTACACACATGGCCTGCGTGCTAAAATTAGGCCAAACCCATATATGGGTCGGTATGTACCCGTTTGAGTCGAACCGAGTTAGTTTGGGCCCAAACCAGGCATATTTTGGGCCAGGTCTTTGCTGAGGACGCCCGGCCACCTATAAGTAGCCCTGGGCGCCCCCTCAATTAGGGTTAGACCACGTTTAGACTATAGATTATTTTGTTGAACTGCTGTAAGCATTCATCTGAATTCCTCCGCACCAATTCATCTAGATTTGGTGATATATTGCTGCAAGTTTAGTGTGATCTGTTGTTCCATTGGGAATCAGTAGATTGCAAACTACCATTTCATGGTCGACGGCTACGTGCGCAAGTGTGTGGAGTCGTGAATATCCTATAGGGTTTGAGAGGTGTTGCATTGGCATCAGGGTTCAAGCGAGGAGAGTTCATCGGTGACACCAAGTTATCCCCAACAATCATCCGCTGCCATCATCACCATCGCATCGCTCACGAGAAGATCGGGCCACCCCATATCACCGTGCTTCCGGTGTATCTTTTGACTTCCCATACAAGCCCAAGAAGCCTAGAATATTCACGCAGAGATTCTTCGTCGGTGCATCACGTCGATTGCAGAGCGGACCTCATGGACTTCCCAATAGGGTAGCTCCCAAAATATAGATTTCTTCTTCCACATGGGTGCGCGCTTATCAGGGCCGTTAGGAACAGGTTGGCTGCTAGGACCCTTTCCAAAGATTACTTTTAAATCTTTGACCATATCAAATACTTCAGCACTAGTACGGGTGACAGGCTTCCCCCGGGGTTCTGCCTTGCCATTGAAATGCTTGCCTTTTTTCTTTAAGGGATGCTTGGGCGGAAGAAAATGACGATTGTACGGGTACACATTCTTCCTACATTTGTCCAGATATATACTTTCTATCTGATCCAAACAGTGTGTGCATGCATTGTATCCCTTGTTTGACTGTCCTGAAATGTTACTAAGAGCAGGCCAATCATTGATGGTTACGAAAAGCAACTCTCAAAGGTCAAATTCCTCTTGTTTGTGCTCGTCCCACACACGTACACCTGGTTCGGCCCACAGCTGTAAAAGTTCATCAACTAATGGCCTTAGGTACACATCAATGTCGTTGCCGGGTTGCTTTGGACCTTGGATAAGCACTGGCATCATAATGAACTTCCGCTTCATGCACAACCAAGGAGGAAGGTTGTAGATATATAGAGTAACGGGCCAGGTGCTGTGACTGCAACTCTGCTCCCCAAAAGGATTCATGCCATCTGTACTTAGACCAAACCATAAGTTCCTTGCGCAAATCTCGGGAACTCTCTCTCAATTTTTCTCCACTGCCGACCATCAGAGGGGTGCCTCAACTTGTCGTCTTTCATACGATCTTCCATGTGCCACCGCAACAACTTCGCATGATCTTTATTTCTGAAGAGACGTTTCAACCGTGGTATTATAGGAGCATACCACATCACCTTGGCAGGAACCCTCTTCCTAGGTGGCTCGCCCTCAATATCACCAGGGTCATCTTTTCTGATCTTATACCGCAATGCAGTGCATACCGGGCATTTATCCATATTCTTGTACTTCTCACCACGGTAGAGGAAGCAGTCATTAGGGCATGCATGTATCTTCTGCACGTCTAATCCTAGAGGGCAGACAAGCTTCTTTGCTTCGTACGTGCTGGCTGGCAATTCGTTCTTTCTTGGAAGCATCTTCTTCATCAGTACCAGCAACTTTTCAAATGATGAGTCAGTCACACCAGTCTCTACCTTCCACTTCAGCAATTCCAGTGTGCTACCTAGCTTCTTCTGGATATCTTCACAAGTTGGATACAACAATTTGTTGTGGTCCTGTAACATCTGCTCGAACTGCAACCTCTCCTTTTTTTGTGTCGCAGCCTCGCCGTGCATCAGAAATGACCCGGCCAAGATCATCAGCGGGCTCATCTGGTTCCCGTTCTTCACCCTGATCTTCTTCTTCATTGTCTTCCATTGCGGTATCAGCATACTCAGGGAACATACACTAGTAGTAAAACCCTTATAGGTGGGATGCAATTCTGTGGCGCACTAGCCAGCAGTGCGCCACAGAAATTATTTCTGTGGCGCACCAGACAAGGTGCGCCTCAAAAATATAACATTTCTGTGGCGCACCAAGAGACCATGCGCCACAGAAATTGGGTGGGGCCCACTCCCTGCTAGTCCCAATCATTGGTTCCACTAATTCTGTGGCGCACTAGACCTAATGCGCCACAGAATTAGGACATTCTGTGGTGCATCAGGTCCGGTGCGCCACAGAATTAGGACATTCTGTGGCGCACCAGGGCCAGTGCGCCACAGAATTAGTGTAATTCAGTGGCGCACTGGCCCTGGTGCGCCACAGAATTAGTGTAATTCAGTGGCGCACTGGCCCTGGTGCGCCACAGAATGTCCTAATTCTGTGGCGCACTTGACCTGATGCGCCACAGAATTAGCTCGTCCCACACCTTTAAAGTGTCAACCTCCCACACCTACCACACTCCCAAGCCATTTATCTTCCTCTCCTCCATCTAGATCTAGCTCTAGCTCCCTTCCCTCTCATCCCATTTTGGCCATAGTTTTCACTTTCTTTTGTACTTATTGTACTTACTTTGGTTGATACATAATTGGCGGTGAGGAGAAGCCTCTCCATACTCTCTCCTCCTCTCCAACTCATCGATCGCGGTCTCGTCTCGGTACCAAATCTACAAGGTGAGTATTTGGAGGGGACATGCATGCGCATGTCGATCTTGTGTATGGATGATTGTTGCATGTGAAGCGCTTGTGTGTGTGCCGGTGTGGTGCATGGATGTTTGTCGAGACGTTGATTCATTTCCGTTTCGGCAAATTTTTGCACTACCCATACGTCCTACCTTTAGGAGAGGTCATGCCGAATTTTTCCGCTCTATGTATACCTTTAGGATAGGTCCATGCATGTGTGTGCATGTGTTGCGGTTCTAATTTTCTTCTCTATGTATACCATTTGCAGACAACCATTGTCCTCTCGATGAGTTCCGCTCGAATTAGTAGATACAAGAAAGACGCGAAGGAGGACATGATTCGGAACAATAGGCGCCAGATAAGATGTCCGTGTCGATCATACAAACTCAAGCGCTGGATCAACCCTGATTCCGGACAACTGGAGGAGCACCTACTGAGGCGCGGTTTCATGCAGGACAACCAGGCGCGGCCGGCCCCAACAAATGGTGCGCATGAAGACCATGGTGGCGAGCGAGATGACGAAGCACCACATGTCGGTGGAGAATATCATCATGAAGAAGAAGTTGGCGGAGAAGATCATCATGAAGTAGAAGTTGCCGGCGGAGAAGATCATGATGAAGAAGAAGATTCTGGCGTGACTCCGCTAATTTTGGCCTTGCGGGACTCTCATGTTCAAGATCTCCTCCTCCAGGAGACGAGCAACGACAGAGCTGCAGCCAGAGAGAGAGCCAAGCTGGCGCAAATGGAGAAAGACGGGATGACTCCGATATTTCCTGGGTGCCGTCCACAGGATACACGCTTGCATGTAACGCTTGATTGTCTACAGATGAAGACGCAGAACAAATGGACCGAATCCAGCTTCAGCAAGAACATGAAATTCTGGCACGATCGTCTCCCAGAGGGGAACACATTGCCAAGTAGTATCGAGGAGGCCAAGAAAGTTGTGTGCCATCTTGACCTACCGCACGAAAGATACCACGCCTGCATCAATGATTGCGTGATTTATCGGGGGGAGTACAAGGACATGACCACATGTCCGGTGTGCGGCCACGGACGGTACAAGGTTGGGAACAAGAAGGTACCTCGAAAAGTGGTATGGTACTTTCCTATCACTCCCCGTCTGCAGCGGTATTTCGTGGACCCTAAGGAAGCAAAGCTCATGCAATGGCACGCGGAAAGGGAGAAGCCCGAAGAAGATCCGGAGATGGGCTATATGCTGACACACCCTTCAGACGCTGGCCAGTGGGAAGCATTGGACATCGCCTTCCCTAGGTTCGGGGGCGACGGAAGGAACATCAGGCTGGGTATGAGCACCAATGGACTCAATCCGTTCGGCAACCAGAGTAGCACGCATAGCACCTGGCCTGTGTTTGTATGGCCTTACAACCTACCCCCGTGGCTGTGCACCAAGCAAAGGTACATACACCTGAGTATTCTCATTCAGGGGCCAAAACAGCCAGGTGTCGACATGCATTTGTATCTCGGGCTGCTGAAAGAGGAGTTAGACACGTTGTGGAAGACGCCACCCCATACGTGGGACGCCTACAGTAGAACTTATTTCGATATGAGAGCCGCGTTGATCACGATGGTCACGGACTATCCTGGTTGCGCATACGTATCTGCCCAGGTCAGCCACGGATTCTGCGGCTGTGCGAAGTGCATGGACGAGACCCCGCATCTACAGCTACCAAGGGATCCCGGGTCCTCAAAAACTGTGTACCCAGGTGCTCGAAGGTGGCTTTGCTTGGATCACCCGTGGAGAAAATGCGGTGATCTGTTCAATTGTAAAGATGAGCCCGATGGACCCCCGCGACAGAGGAGCGGTGCAGAAATCGACGATCTTCTAAAAAATTGGAAGGAGTGCCCAGCGCCGGGAAAGAAGCGACCGAAGCCAGAGCCGCTGCTCGGTGTATGGAAAGCGAGGTCTATTTTCCACGAGTTGGAGTACTGGAAGGTCCTCCACACGCCCCACAGCCTCAATGTCATGCACATTACGAAGAACGTTACCGAGAGTCTGCTTGGCACTCTTTGCAACTCGGAAAAGTCCAAGGATGGGCCGAAAGCAAGATACGATCTGAAACATTTTGGCATCAGAAAAGCTCTTCAAGCCCCCGATACTGATGACAACGATGACGCTGATGATGATGATCAGACGGAAGGGACTCAACGTCTCCGCAAAAGGGCTAAGAAGAACACGGTGGTGCTTCCCGCTGCCTGCTTCACAATGAGTCCGGAGGAGCTCGAGCAGTTTTTCAGGTGCCTCCTACGAGTGAAACTTCCTCACGGGTACTCGGGGAATATAAGCAGATATCTGGACGTAGCAAAGAAGAGGTTCACTGGGATGAAGTCTCACGATTGTCACGTGCTCATGACGCAGATACTTCCTGTTGCGATCCGAGGGATAATGGACGAGCACGTCCGTGATACGCTGTTTGGCCTTTGCAACTTCTTTGACGTTATCACCAGGAAGTCGATCGGCGTGAGGCAGCTCAAGATGCTACAGGATGAGATCGTGGTGATACTATGTGAGCTCGAGATTTACTTCCCGCCCTCATTCTGTGATATATGCGTCCATCTCCTTCTCCATGTCGTTGATGACATCAGGCAGCTCGGCCCGACGTTCCTCCACAACATGATGCCTTTCGAAAGGCAGAACTGTGTCATGAAAGGATACGTTCGCAATAGGGCCCGTCCAGACGCAAGCATGGCCAAGGGGTTCCTAACCTATGAGTGCATCTCCTTCTGCCAGAATTATCTAAGCACCGAGGACGACCAGGATCATGTTGGTCTGCCCACCAGGACGCACCTCGGCAGGCTCGCTGGAGTCGGTCACCACGAGGGCTACCGCTCAGTCCATGTCGGCATTGTCAATCGACGCGACAACTTTGAAAGGGCTCACCGGGTCACGCTACAACACTTAAAATTGGTCGAACCTTTTGTGCAAGAGCACAAAAGCATAATCGAGCAGAATTACATCGATATGGGTCGGCCAAGGAAGATGGGAGACGTAACCAAAGAGCACAACTCCAGCTTCACGCGTTGGTTTAATCAAAGTCAACTGCTTCAAGCACAGAGCAGAAGGCCTTCTACCGAAGATGAAAAACTCATATACACCTTATCACAGGGCCCCGGGCATAACGTAAGGACCTATCAGGGGTACGACATCAACGGTTACAGATTCTACACCGAGGAAAAGGACAGAAATAGTGAAAATCAAAACTCAGGAGTAACTATGCTATCATACGCCGATGATGAGACTAGTGTCAAGGAAAGATTTTTCGGAAGGATCGAGGAGATATGGGAGCTCAATTACTGTGGAGAGACGGTGCCAATGTTCCGTGTGAGATGGGCCAAGAAGGTCAAAAAAGAAGGCCAATATTTAACCACCATGGTTATACCGGATGCCAAATCGAAGAACGCATCCACAAAAAATGAGCCATGGGTACTCGGTAGCCAAGTTGACCAATGCTTCTTCATCACCGACCCGTCGAGGCCTAGCCGTGTTGTCGTGAGGAGGGGCAAGAGGAGCATCATAGGAATGGAAGGAGACGCAAACGAGGAAGACTTGGACAAGAACGGTGACCCGAAGATCGAGGAGGAATTCGACAAGCACTTCGACATGCCTACTACTAGTAAAGTAAGAAGGAAGACCTCCCTACCTACTAAAGGTTGTCCGTTCACACGAAGAAATCTCAAGGTGGCCGGCATAAAGTATTCAACCGCCAACAAGAAGGGCAAGAAGATTGTGAAGAAACGCCAAGCTAGCTTGGAACCGGACGGAGAAGATTTTTTTGGTGTGTGTGATCGAGACTTTTTTGTGTATGCACATGTGTGTGTTAGACAAAAAAGAGCAAAAAGATATGCACATGTTAGACAAGAAAGAGGAAAAAGATATGCACATGTTTTGTGTATGCACATGTATGCATCTACTCCCTCCATTTCAAAGCATAAGGCTTATATTTTTTTAGAAAAGTCAAGCTAAGTAAACTTTGACCAAACTTTTAGAAAAAACTATCGACAACTATAATATTATATAGACATCATATGAAAATTTGGTCAAACTTCATGTTGTTTGAATTTTTAGAAAAAATATAAGCCTTATATATTCATTGAAACAGTGTGAGTAATAACTAAAAAAAAAGGAAATAAATTCTGTGGTGCATCTACTGGTGGGATGCGCCACAGAATTCTCTAATTCTGTGGCGCATCCCTCCAGTAGATGCGCCACAGAATTGTGACACTTAGTAAAACCGCGAGAAGCCCTCCACTCTCCCACACTATTCTCTCTCGATTCTCCTGCCCCGTGCCACAAACCCTAGCTCCGGCCGCCTCCGTCGCCATCTCCGGCCGCCTCCGCCACCACGCGCACACCTCCGTCGCCATCTCCGGCCGCCTCCGTCGCCATCTCCGGCCGCCTCCGCCACCACGCGCACGCCTCCGTCGCCATCTCTGGCCGCCTCCGTCGCCATCTCCGGCCGCCTCCATCGCCATCTCCGGCCGCCTCCATCACCACGCGCAACGGCAACGGCGGCGCTCCTTCTTCTTCTTCGGCGCCGTCACGCACTCGCGAGGTAGGCGGCGCGGTTGCAGGAGGTCCGCTGGAGCCAAGCACAGCGGCACGTGCTTCCGAGGTGAGTCTCCGCTGCGCCAAGCACCTTTTCTGACAACCTTTCTTTGTAATTTCGATCCAGTAAGTTGTCTAGAAGAAATACTGATACATCATCCTTTAATTCATCCATCAGTTCCATTTTGTTCAGCTTCAAATATTAGTCTGCAAGGAGAAAGAGTTAAAGTAGTGCAAGAATGAAAATATGTTAAGCCAATTATAGAAAAAATAGTTTGGTGAAACTAATAAAGAATTATATTATTCTGTTACTAGTTAAGAGAGAGAGACATAGTAACAGAGATTCAACCATAACATGCCCACTTCAATAAGCATATGTGATTCAGAGTTCAAAGTTCATGCACAGTAGTGCATCAAACAAAATTGGATCTTACAAGGGAACATGGTTTAAATGCAAAGCAACGTAGCAGTATTTTGAAAATAAGCTAGCATCTTCGTTAGGTGCAGGTTGCACACACAAAGGAGTGGGTGCAATGGGTCCATGATCTACTAATGAAAATATAAAATTCCTATGCTAGAATCGTGCCCATGGATAAGACATGAGAACATTTTCGTGAAAAACAGAGAAGGAATGGTACATCAGTTAGCAATACAACAAGAGCTAGTTTTCTGTCACGGCTAATATCAGTAGCAGGTAGTAAAAGGATGCAAAACAAAATTAAGATTTCGGGGGTACATCAGCAACAAGACATATCCAAGAACAGCACAAGCAATGAACACATGTCCTAAGGGTTTAGGGATATCTAAAAGAACAAGACCTGTTTAAGCTTGCAAACTTAGCTAAGGTACACTATCCCACTCAAGCAGTCTTATTTAGTAATGCAGAACAAAATTACCAAACGAGGAGTACTTAGTGTGAATGATTGTACATGCCACAGAACTAAACAGCCATACATAGTACACTTGACCTTACTCAATTTCTTTTTTTCTCAGACGTGAGGTAGCAGCAGCAACTAGTCAAAGCAGAGAAATGTGAGGATAAGTACTAGGATCAAAATTCATACAGTATATGACTAATATGGGATAGAGTATATAGTTTGCCAGGTTTTTTATGGTATTGTAAACAGGGAAGTGGATCTTGGTCTTGTTATACTTTTTAACATCAGTAGTGCACTGTGAATTTTGGTTTCAAGGTTCCTCTGATGTTTACTTGCAGCTTGTTGCCTAGCCATACTGCTTGAGAGAATTAAAGAAATACTATTAATTACTGCCATACAAGTTGCTTGAAGTTACAATATTATAGGACTATACCCGTGGAGTCTGAAATGGAAAGTTGGACCAAAATACACCATGATTTAGTTAATTCACCATTGACTGCAAGTGCATGCAGAAAACTAGTGAATGAATGATAAATTGATAATAAGTGCATGGAGCACAACTCATGTGATAATATTTAAATATATTCCAAAAGTTTTAGACAAAACTACTTGAATGAATGAATTGATAATAACTGAAGTAGAATGTTTTCTTCTGGTATTATACAGAGTTATAAGTTTAGCCAAAACTGAACTTTTTAATCTAGTGCATAGAATACAACCTGGAGATATATTCAGTTAACCTGGAGTTGTACTGTGAAATAGTTTTCCTCTTATTTTGAATTTATATGCAGTAAGCTTTTGCAAATTATCTTCATATGCTTCTCGAACAGTTTTACATGTCTGTCTGAATTTTGCCAAGTTGCCACTGTTATTGGTCTATCTCCTGATGATTAATTTGTTTATTGCCTGTGTTAATCATGAATTGTTATTGCATTATCATAAATTCCAAGTAAACCAAGTTTCTAGTTATTTTTTCAGTAGTTAAAGCTTAGCATTCAGTACAGCATTTCTGGTGTGTGCTGGTGTTTCACAGATTTGTGCTGGTGTGTGCTAAATAAACAGTGGGAGTGCTGGTGTATATTGTATGACAGTGGGAGTGCTGGTGTGTGCTGGAGTGTTGGTGTGTGCTGGAGAGTGCTGGTGTATATTGTATGACAGATTTGTATTGAAAAATGTTTCACATATTTGATTTGCTGGTGTTATATGCTTATGAGATGCTGTCAAGTGTGGATGAATAAAATGAGTTGCCCGTTTCTCCCGAAGTGTTGATTCGCTTCCGTTTCGGTTGAGAAATGGGCACTCCTACGTAGAAAAATTAGCAAAAGTCATGCCAAAATTTTGAATTTTTCGGTTGCATTATGTACTAACTATTTGCCTCTTTTTAATGAAGTGCAAATAAACATGTTGGGCACTTCTAACCCTAAGAGCCAGCAGGAAGTCGCCAGAGAGGCCAACAAGGAATGGTGGGAGGAATACGATGAGGGAGAGGGCCGGGGGGCGCCGCCGATCGCGGCGATGAGGAAGAGAGCTGGGGGGCCGCCTCTGAGAGCGGCGATGAGGAAGAGGGCCGGGATGACGCCGCCGAGACCGGTGAAGAGACCACCGACCGCACGGAAGGTGATAGCGGCGGCAACCCTGAGGAGGCCAAGAAGAAGAGGAAGGCGAAGAGGCCAAGGGCGGATCGGAGACCGCAAGTGCTAGCCAACATAACCGATCCTTTCACGTTGGTCTCCGAAAGTGGCCTACCCTTGGAGCCTTCTAAGGTTGCCAAAGGGTACGCGATGCAACTAGGGTGCATCGTCCGTGAAACCGTGCCGCTCAACACTCAAGACCTCAGAAGCGAGGCCAACGCGGCTTTGGCCGCAACCCTCCTCCAAAAGCTTCACCAACGATACATGTTCCCACAGCCGTTCAATAAAAAGGTGGACTCTTTAGCTCTCACGAAGATGAGCACCGCCTTGAGCAGCTGGATAACCGGCTGAAGGACAAGATCAAGAAAGGTAAAAGCTGGGAGCAGATAAGTTGCAAAGACCCGATGCTCTCTAGAGAAGACTTCGAAGCATTCAAGTCGTCCTTAGAGACTGACGAGGCTAAAAAATGGACCACCTGGGGGAAGAAAATGCGGGAATTGAACCTAGGGGCTCACCGTTGCGGAAGCGACGGTTACCGAGGAAAACAGCCCACTTGGGACAAGGAGGATGCCGAGATGATACATCTGGGGAAAGAAAACCCCTGGCTAAAAATCGCGGATTTACAGACTAGGAACTATGTCCGGTCCCGCTACTACTTAGACTGGGAGATGGGGGAATTTGTTACGGATTACTCCGACGTGAAGAAGTTCGAGAAACTCCTGGTAAGGATAGTCTATATTATTATTGCGCTGATCTTATTAAGCAATGAAGCCAAATGGGCTAACCTTAAGTTCCTTTGTCTGAAGGACGATGAGTTGAAGGCTAGTTCTACGGCTGGCCCGTCGTCCCAGGGGTCAACGGAACCGTGGGACACGCCTTTCACCAGGGCGACAAACGCATACAAGGAACGGGACCTGTACAAGCCACCGACGTCGGCTGGCCGTGTGTCCGGCTTTGGCACAAGTATGAAGGTATCTGAGTACTACGGATCGGATGCCAAGATGAGAAAGGAGAGGAGGTCGACTAAGGATAAAGCCGAGGTTCAGGAGCTGAAGAAGAAGGTGGAGTCACTAGAGAAGATAGTGGACCCGACCGGGATGAGTAAGTTAGTGGACGAGAAGCTACAGGAGAAGCTCCGGCAGATCATCCCCCCTGGTTTGATGGAGGGGTTAGCTGCTTGGAATGCGGCAGGTCAACAGGGGCCGATATATGTGCCCAGCGTCAGCGGCAGTAACTCAAGTCACCAAGTGTCGCCGCTGGTGACCCCGATGCCGCCGCTCCACCTGGTCGCATCGACGCCCCCAACCGCGGAAGCTGATAGGGTGGTGGTGCCTGATAATGCACCCGAGAGTGAGCGGCCCGGTGCCGGCACCGACGCCCTTGTATCGACATTAGCAGAGATCAACGCCGTCAATAAGGTAACTCATTAGTTAGTCCTCCGCGTCATCTTCTTTAACTATATATGCCTTGCGCTGATCTTATCCAACATGCCCCTGACTCAGGACGAACCTTGCATACTCCTGCATGTGGTGGAGCCCGGCGGCAAGTTGATGGATGTTGCTAGCGGCACTGTCATGCCCAGCCGAACTATGCACCACAGAAACATTGCAGATCATTTGGTGAAGGTGAAGTTGGCAATGGTAGTGCCGGAGTACCACAACCTCCTCCCCCCGATCAACCTCCAGGCACAGAGGAGGACGACGTTATGGTCCTTGGGAATTGCATCGGTTGGCTTATGACATGGCCGAAGAACCAGATTCGTCTGGGGGGGGGGTCTTCCGAGTGTCAGGCGCAACATCGGCGCCACCTCCCCTATCATCCGGCCCAAGGTCGTCCGGCCCGGCGCCGGCCCCACCCTTAAGGAACCGGCGGTCGCTACCGCCACTACCCTGAAGGAACCGGCGGTCGCCGCCGCCACCCGAAAGGAACCGGCGGTCGCCGCCGCCACTACCCTGAAGGAACCGGCGGTCACCGCCGCCACCCGGAAGGAACCGGCGATCGCCGCCACCACCACACGCCACCAACAGCTATTGGGAAAGCTACCGCAATGACCGTCGGCCAAACGCAAGGTACGCCAAGCGGCGGCATCGCAACCGCCACCACCTAACTTCCAGGACATGGCGCCACTTGATGGCAACGATGATGATGATGACATCGATGCCTACATCAACACTGGCGCTTGCAGCCAAGATATGTACATGCCTCATATGGATGAAGAAGCCTTCCGCACTCACGGCGATCAACTTGGTCGTCCCACTACAGTCACGCAGCACCTGACCTTCACGGGTCTTTCTCTGCAAGACACTCCTCCGGAGGCTGGCAATCCAGCTCAAGTCAAGCCGGCTACCATTATCAGCCCTATCACGCTGTATAAGATGATCGTCGGGGAGCCACGCGAATCAACCCCAGCACCCGAAGCTCCACCATCAGCACCACCAGCACCCCAAGCAACCCAAGCACCTGTTGCACCACCATCATCACCACCAGCACCCCAAGCAACCCCACCATCAGCACCACCAGCACCCGAAGCACCCCCAGCAGGTCAGGTGAAGAAGCCAAGGAAGAGAGGAAATAAGAAGGGCGCATCTTCGAGCCAGACTCTTCCTAAGAAGATGCGGGCCGACGACATGGTACCACGGACACCGGGTGGCTTGCCCCGGCTTCATGAAGCTGGTAAATTGATACTGCCTGAGGACCTCGAACACCTCGCAAGTGGACCAATGATCAGTTTGCAGCAAAATATTCAATTTCTAGAGAGCCTCCTTCTTCAAACAAGGATCCAAATTACTCGGTGTTCACGGTCATGGTGCCAGCAGCAGACCCGAACTTCGTCCAAGCATACCCCGCGGATATCTTCTTCATAGCGTTCGAGGACGTCTTCAATCTATTTCACTGGAAACGGCTCGACTATAACTTGGTTCGCCTATACGCGATCAATCTTCAGATGAAGATCAAGAGAGAGAGAGACCCCAACGTCGCGGTAGCGGATCCCTACTACATGCGCGATAGCCAGCTGGTGGATGGCTCAAGCACACGGACCGCGGCGGTGCGGTACCTCCAGAGCTTCATGCTCATGAACAAAGAGAAGAACACCATTCTTCTGCTTGTCTTTCCCGAGTAAGTACACATTCGCTCGCGGCCGTCGTAACTTATGCTTTCTTATATATTTCTTCCATTGCCAATCCTTTCCAACATTCCATTTAAATTGCATGTGCTGAGCAGGGACACATACTGCACACTCGTCGTCCTTTGCCCGAAGTGGTCACTAGCCCAGTATTTCGACTCGTCGAGTACGACGACGAAGAAAGACTACAACAGAATAAGGAGTGTTCTCGATGAGGCTATCCTTTTCTACTCCAAAAATGGAGGCATCTTCCACGAGAAGGGGAAATTTATCAGGCCGGACACTAAAGAGCAGGGGTTCAAGCACGTGATCAACTTCCCTTGCATCAAGCAGCCAGATGACAGCATGAAGGAGGCCTTCTATGTCCTCCATCACCTTAAAGGGTTTGTCGCGGATGCAGAGATGATGCGTCTGCCACCTAGTAAACGAGACCCCAAAAAAATGGCGGGGGAGATCAGCGATGCTGATCTTAGAGAAGACTTCCATCGCATCCAAGTAAAACTATCGGAAATTATCGTAGAAGATGTATGCAACAGATCGGGGCTCTTACACCAACTCAGAGGGTTGTGTAAGAGGGATATAGAAGAACGCCTACATAGGCAGGGTGATGGAAGGACGTGGACGACGAAGGACATGTACAAACCGTTCCCGGAGCCCATGAACAAGACGTCTCGTTGATCGAGAGGCCGGTGTGCCTACCATTACTTTGAATCGATGGCCAATGTGTGTACTGTGTTGTAAACTAAACTTGCTTAATGTCGTTGTTGGACTTCAATTACTATTGTAGTCGATGTCGTTGAGCTTGATTACTTATGTGATACCGATGCTATATGACTTTTAGGTTTATTATTATTTCCTTGCTTTAATTCTTCTGTCGTGGGAATTTAGAGACAGTAGCCATGGGGAGGCTTATCGGAGGGGCTCGACGTTGGTGACGATGGGTCCGGCTCGGGATTGTGCCAACAGAGACACCTCGGTTTACCCAGGTTCAGGGCCCTCCCGGTTGGCGGTAAACCCCTACTTCCTGCCTGCTTCGTATTGATTAGGTAGTAGCGATTACAGTGCTCCTCGACCTGTTTGGCTAGAGGAGGAAGAAGAAGATCGGATCTCCCCTATGCTAAGGGTCCAGGCCCCCTTATATAGACGGGGGCCTGGTTACATGTTTTGGTAACGATTCGGCCGGCTGCCGGCTCCTCGGCGGCGGCGTCCTTGGTGTGATACTCTGACCCTGCTCTGGCAAAGACACTTTATAAAGTGTCTTTTCCCTGGACCGGCATTTGGAGAGCATATCCCCTCTCCTCTGCCTCGGATCCCGTCATGGGGAAGGGTCTTCGATCTCTCATTGGTTGGACGTGGTCGTGGCGCTCGTCACTCCTGTCCTGTGCCCCTGCCGATCTTGTCGGGCCGTCCCGCTTTTGGCTAGACAACCGTTGAGAGGCCTTGTCTTCATCGCCCGGCTCCAGTTCTCCTCGGTGGAGTCGCCAGCCGGCTGCTGGCGCAGCCGGCCCTTCGGCGGAGCCGGTCTTCTCGTGCTGAAGCCGCGGGGACTCCTGGGACGCCAGCCGGCATATTGCCCGGCCCGTGGTGCGCCCCATAAGTCATCCCCACGACACTAGCCCCCGAAACTGGCGAAGTCTCATGGGCTAGCATGGGGCTTCGGCGGGTTCTTCTTCTCGCCGAAGTCTTGCTCGCTTTCGTCGAAGTCCCAGGGTTTCTGGTCCGGCTTGGTCGCTCTAGTCCTTGAGGACAAGTCTCGCGGAGTTTCTCCTGGCCGTCTCGGGACGAACCGGCTCCGATGGTGGCCCGGCTGGCGACCGCGAGCCGGGGAGCCGCGAGCCGGCGTGCTGCCTCCTGGGAACTTGCGCCGCTTCGGGTCCTGTTCCCACGCAGCGGCCGGCGCAGCGCGCCAGTGACCAGTCTAGTCATTTTGACCCTTCGGCCACCACAATGATTCCGGCAGACGTCACGTAACGAAGCGGGGCTGGTGTCAGCGTCGCGTCCCATCGAAACGCCACGCGTGCGATTAAATCGCATTAAACCAGCTCGGCTTTTCGTGCCCTGCTGGCCTTTAAATCTTGGAGCTCTCGAGGGTTTTCCTCACTCCCGAGCGTCTCCATTCCTTCACCTGTCGCCTCCGCTTCCTTGCATAGCCGAAACCGTTGCCTCCACAACTCCCACTCCGATCTCAATGGCAACACTCGGGGCGAACAGCGGAGCCGGGGCTGGCGACGGGCCGGGCGAGCACGGGCAGGGACGCCCGCTCGGAAGCCAGCACGGAGCCGAGGGCCTGACGGCGACGCCACCGACGTCCCGGAAGCGCGGCCGCCCACTGGGCAGCCGCAACAAGAAGACTTTGGCTGCGCTCGCGGCCGCAGCCGCTGCCAGGTCTTCCGGGGCCGGCCGCTCCGCCGCCCTCACGACGGCCCCCGGGGAGACCGTTGCTGCGACCGTCGGCGGTGCCGTAGTCCCCGCGGCCGCGACCTCCGTCGCCGGTCTTACCGGGACGCCCCTGGAGGCGGCGGCCGCCCTCGTTGGCGCCGCGATGGCGTTCGGGGCCGCCCCTCCAGGCCTCGCTGGTCTGGGCGTCGACGGTTCCTCCGGCGCGGCCGCTAGGAAGGTGCGAAAGGCGCCGCCGCGCCCGCCGACCAGGCAGCGGCTTTCCTATGTCCCGGTGCACGGGTTCGCCACCGCCCTGGTGCCCCTGCTGGCCGGGAGTGAGGAGCGCCTTCCGCTCCCCGCCAGCTTCGTCGGCACCATGGGGAAGAATCCCCCGACGAGCTTCATGATCGAGGATGGCAGCGGCGGGCAGCCGCTGTACGACGTCGAGGTCCTCCATGACGAGGAGGGGAAGAGCTACCTCACCGGGGGGTAGGGGCGATTCTTCAACAATTACGGCCTGGAGCGGGGGTGGTCTCTCATCCTGACCCACCGCGCCAGGTCGCACATCCTCTGCGTCCGCGTCATCGACGGCTCCGTCTGCGCCCGCGCCTACTCCCCCTGGCCATGATCGGCGAGCGGCCCCAAAGCCTCCCTCTTGACAGCAGCATCGTCGGCAGGAGTCTAGGGGTTAGGTGGGGGAGTCCTTTTGTTACTTCGGCCCTTAGCGTGGCCCTTATTATGTAACCGCCAGCCGGCTGCTAAGAACTTCTTTAATTTCTTGCAAATCTTTGCTTGCTCCTCTTTGTTTACTGTGTGAAACTGTCTTCTGCTTGACACCATTGCAATGCGATGATCCTTCCCTTAACGAAACCGCTGTTCACGCGAATCCGTAGATAGGGACTACGATAGTCACTACCCTGCGCAGATGCTTCAGGCGGGCTCTTCCGGCTTCAACGTGGAGGGTACGGTGCTTCTGCTTGCCGGCTCCGGGGGGAGCGGACCAGTCCCGGCTCAGCGGAGCTGGAGCGGAGACTGAGTCCCGTACCGGCTCGGGCGAGGTCGAAGCCGGCACATTTCCCTTCCCAGGCCTTCGCACGTCCCAAGCCACGACTGGAGTAGACTTCCCAGTTTCCGGCTCTAGCCGTTGCTTTGCGCGTGTTAAGTTTCAATTTCGTTGCTCGTTTGCTGATCGTGTCGCAGCGCCAGCTGAACGGACAGCCGGCGAGGTACTGGAGCCGGCCTGCTTCTGAGGGCCAATTCCCTTTCCCCCTAGCCCCCGAGTTTTGGGGTAGCTGGACTAACGGCTAGCTCGAAACTAACCTTTCGCGAATGATGCCAACGTCAAGCGAGGTAGCCCTTGCTTCGCACCTCTTAGACGTGGCTTCTCAGCCCAAGCGTCGAGAGACTGTGACTATCGACTATTCGCTGGTTTTGCCTTTGCCTAGTTCCCTCAACCTTTTCCTTAATCTTCCCACCCTTCGGCCCTTCTACCCCCAATCGGCAGCCTGGTGCCGGTTGGTCTCCCTTGGGCCGGCAGCCGAATGCCGGCCTAGGGTGGGAGCATGCCGCAGAGTGAGAAGTAGTACTTCGGTCTATCGGGCCCCCGACTCGTGCTAACCAACGCTTAGCTAACAGTCACTGCCATTAACAACTGGTCGAGCGATTTTTCTATCGTTTGCGGTTCTGCTCTGCGGCTTTCCCTCGTATGTGGTCTGCCGGCTCCTATCCATCCGGCTGCACGGAGCCGGAAGGTGGAGGTTGGGCTCGAGACCTTTGTCATACGTAGTACTCATCCGGCTGGCGCGAGATCGATCTTTTTCGGGGCTGCCGGCTGTGGCTCGGTGCCTGGAGCCGGCTGCCGGTCAAGTGAATAACGCAGGAAGCAAAACATACACGAAGTGTTTTCCTTGGAACCGGCCGTAACTAGCCACTCCGTTTTCCTTTATTCATTGACACGTTTTTCGGGGTACAAGCTTTTGCCTTAGCAGAAGAAAGGTCTTAGGAGACTGACATTCCAGGGACGCTCAGTCTCCTTGTCCGAGTTATCTGCCTTGTTCTTTCTAGGCTCTTGTGCGTCGATGAGGTAATATGCCCCATTGCCCAGCACCCGGCTGACAATGAACGGTCCCTCCTAGGGAGGAGACAGCTTGTGCATGCCTTTAGTGCTTTGGACCAGCCGGAGTACGAGATCACCTTCGCGAAACGCGAGCGGGCGAATTTTCCAGCTGTGGTATCGTCGCAGCTGCTGCTGGTAGAGCGCTGATCTAGCCAGAGCCTGCTCTAGAGCCTCCTCGAGGAGGTCGACGCCATCTTCGCAAGCTTCTTTTGCTTGTTTCTCCGTGTACTGGACAATTCTGGGCGCGTCGAACTCAATGTCCGTGGGCAGCACTGCTTCTGCTCCATAGACTAGGAAGAAAGGTGTGAAGCCGACAGAGCGATTTGGAGTGGTGCGCAGGCTCCAGAGCACTGAGGGTAGCTCTTCGACCCAACAGCCGGCTGAGCGTTCGAGAGGCTCGATCAGTCTTGGTTTGATGCCGGCCAGGATCAGCCCATTTGCCTTCTCCACTTGTCCATTTGACTGAGGGTGCGCTACTGACGCTAAGTCCAGCCGGATGCCTTTCTGACCACAGTAATCAGCAAAGACTCCCTTCGCAAAGTTCGTCCCATTGTCGGTGATGATGCTGTGGGGGACTCCGTATCTTGTGATGATCTCGTTGAAGAACTTGATCGTGGACGAACCGTCGAGTTTTTTGATTGGCTTGGCCTCGATCCACTTGGTGAACTTGTCCACAGCAACCAGCAGATGCGTCAAGCCCCCGGGTGCGGTCTTGAATGGCCCTACCATGTCCAGGCCCCAGACAGCGAACGGCCAGGTGAGCGGGATGGTCTTGAGGGCTGCCGCTGGAGTGTTTCTGTGCTTGGAGAAGCGTTGGCAGCCGTTGCACTGCTTCACCAGCTGCTCTGCATTCTGCTTGGCCGTTGGCCAGTAGAAGCCATGGCGGAAGGCTTTGGCCACCAAGGCTCTGGAAGATGCGTGATGTCCGCACTCCCCTTGGTGTATCTCTCTTAGCAGCTCTGTCCCTTCTTCCGGCTCGATGCACTTCTGGAAGATGCCTGACACGCTGCGCTTGTACAGCTCGCTGTTGATGATGGTGTACGCCCCAGCTCGACGCTGAATTTGCCAAGCTTCCGCTTCGTCTCGCGCCAAGTCCCCAGTGATGAGGTAGTTGGAGAATGGTTCCGCCCAGGAAGATATCTCCCGTATGTGGAAGACACTGGCGACCAGAGGGTCAGCAGCCCCCGGGTCCGTCGTTGAGCCGGCTTCGCCTGATTGTCCGGCTGGGGGAGCGGGCGCGGAGCCGGCAATCCCCTTGTCCTTCATCGAGCCGGCCATGCTAGGCTGGCCGGCTGCCTCCTTCAGCCCTGAGACGGCAGCCCCCAGGTCCGGTGGCGGTACCTGTGCCGGGGCCGGATCTCCAGGCACATAGATGGACATGGACTCCGGCGAAGGTTTGATAGACGGCTTGTGGATGATCTCCAGGGACACCCCGGCTGGGATATCCTGCTTGGTGGAGCCAATCTTGGACAGCCGGTCTGCTTCCTCGTTGTTTGCTCTGGGGATATGGTGGAACTCGCAGCCCTCGAAGAATCCGCTGAGCTGCTGCACGTAGAAGCGATAGGAGGCCATGTTGGCGTCCTTGGCATCCCAGTCCCCAGAGACCTGGTGCGTCACCAGGTCGGAGTCTCCGAAACAGAGGATCCTCCTGATGCCGATCTGCTTGGCCATCTTGAGCCCATGTACCAGGGCTTCATACTCGGCGACGTTGTTCAACGCACGGAAGTGCATCTGCAGCACGTACTGCAGCTTGTCTCCCTTGGGAGAGGTGAGGACGACGCCGGCTCCCAAGCCCCCGAGCAGCTTGGAGCCATCGAAGTGCATGCGCCAGTGGGTGGAGTCCGGAGCCGGCGGCAGGTACTGCTGCTCTCCCCAGTCAGCGAAGAAATCCGCTATGATCTGTGACTTGATCGTCGTCCTGGGCTTGTACTGGATGGTATGAGCCGCGAGCTCGATCGCCCATTTAGCCACTCTTCCTGACGCGTCCTTGCACCCGATGATCTCCGAGAGTGGAGTGGTGCTCACCACCATGATTGGGTGCTCCTCGAAGTAGTGCTTCAGCTTCTTGGCCGCCATGTACACGCTGTACGCGACCTTCTGGTAGTGCGGGTAGTTCTGCTTGGAGAGAGTGAGCACCTCACTCAAGTAGTACACCGGGCGCTGAACCGGCTGCTCTTTGCCTTCCTCGGTGCGCTCCACCACGATCACCACGCTGATGACGCGTGGGGTTGCTGCGATGTAGAGCAGCATTGGCTCTCGCGGAGCCGGCGCTGCCAAGATTGGCGCGGTAGACAAGGCTCGCTTGAGGTCGTTGAAGGCGTCATCAGCGCGCTGGGACCAAACGAAGTGGTCCGTCTTCTTCATTAGCTGGTACAGCGGCATGGCCTTCTCCCCGAGCCGGCTGACGAACCGGCTAAGCGAGGCCAGACAGCCAGCAAACTTCTGCACATCTCTGAGCTGGGTGGGCTTCTCTAGGGCCTCGATGGCTTTTATCTTCGAGGGGTTAGCCTCGATCCCTCGCTGGGAAACGATGTAGCCTAGGAGCTGCCCAGCCGGCACACCAAAGGTGCACTTCTCAGGATTGAGCTTCATGCGATAGCGCCGCAGGTTGGTGAAGGTCTCCTTGAGATCGTCCAGGAGCGTGCCGCTCTGCTTGGTCTTCACCACCACGTCGTCCACATAAGCATGCACGTTCCTCCCAATCTGCTCCTGCAGACATCGCTGCATGGTTCGCTGGTAAGTGGCTCCAGCGTTCTTCAGACCGAACGGCATGGTGACGTAACAGTAGGCTCCATACGGGGTGATGAAGGAGGTCTTGATCTGATCCGGCTGGAAGAGTGGGATCTGGTGATAGCCTGAATAGGCATCCAGGAAAGACAACAGGTCGCAGCCGGCTGTGGAGTCGATCACCTGGTCAATTCGTGGCAGCGCGAAAGGATCCTTGGGGCAAGCCTTGTTGAGGCTGGTGTAGTCGATACACATTCGCCAAGTGTTATTCTTCTTCAGAACCAAGACTGGGTTCGCGAGCCAGTCAGGGTAAAACACCTCCATGATAAAGCCGGCAGCAAGGAGCCGGGCAATCTCCTCGCCAATAGCCTTCCTCTTTTCTTCTGCAAACCGCCGCAGCGGCTGCTTGACCGGCTTGGCGTCCGGCCGGACGTTAAGTGCGTGCTCAGCCAGCTCCCTCGGCACACCAGGCATGTCCTTTAGAGACCATGCAAAGGTGTCCCGATTCTCACGGAGGAAGCTGGTGAGCTCGCTTTCCTATTTGGCAGACAAGTCGGTACCGATGATGACGTACTTGGAGGGGTCGCTTTCGTCCAGCAGGATCTTCTTGGTGTCGTTAGCCGGCTTGAATTGCTCTACAGGCGACTGGCGAACCGGTACGTCTTGCTGGGTCAGCTCCACACGATGCAGAAGCTGCCTCTTCTCCTCGGCGACGACCAGCGCCTCTGCCAGCTGCGAGCTCTCCTTTGCGCAGGCCAGGGACTTCTTGAAGTTTCCCGAGACAGTGATCACACCTCTGGGCCCTGGGAGCTTCATCTTCAGATAGGCGTAGTGCGGAACCGCCATGAACTTGGCCAGGGCTGGATGGCCCAGCAGCGCGTGGTAGGGACTGCTGATGTCCACCACCTCGAACCAGATGAGCTCGCGGCGGCTATTCCCCTTCTTTCCGAAGAGAACCTCCAGCTGCACCTTGCCCAAAGGGGTGCAAGAATGCCCAGGCACGATGCCATGGAAGGTGAGCCGGCTAGGTTTCAGCTGAGCAAGCGGGATGCCCAACTTCTCTAGAGAGCTCCGGTAAAGAAGGTTGATACTACTACCGCCATCGATGAGCACGCGGGAGAAATGGCCCATGTGCGTATCGGAACACACGACAGGATTCACGACCAAAGCATACTCTCCAGGGCTGGGCATCAACCTCGGGTGGTCCTCGCGCCCCCAGGTAATGGCCGCCTCGGACCAATGCATGAACTGGGGTTCTGCAGGCATCACGGCGTTCACCTCCGCCTCATGCCAAAGGTCGCTCCTTTTGTCCTTGCCGGGGGTAGTGAAGATGTGATACTGCTCCATGTCCGTCGGGAAGTCATCATCTTGATCCGGCTCGCCTCCAGCCGGGTCACGCTGTTGGTCCTCCTGACCTTCAGCCAGTCGCGCTTGCGACGTACCAGGGATCTGCCGAGCGCGCTGCTCCAGCTCTCTCGTGAAACGGCACTGACGCGTGGAGTGGGTCGCTTCCCTGCCCAGGGAGGTGTGGAATTTACACGGCTGATCAAGCGCAGCATCGAGGGTGTACTTGCCATCTTTGCGCCCATGACCGCTGCGTGCAGCCCCCGGGCCTCCTTGGTCGGAAGCCGCTCGCTTTGAGCTAGCAGATCCTCTGGGGAGCGCCTTGGTGTGGTCAAGCCACAGGTGGATGTGCAGCGCCGATGGGCGAGCATGGGACTCCGACCCTGGCGCTGACTCCTCGATCGAACATGGTCTGCTCGCTCCGCCGCCTTGCTGGGCGCGGCGGCCTTGGGCGTTGCCGCTCGGAGCACGGCCGCCCTGTCCACGCCCTCCGCGGTCTCAGCTTGCCGATGGCGACCGCTGGATCTGGCCGGGGACGACGGTGGCGAAGCCGCGGCACGAGTCACGGGCGAGCTCGGTCGGTGCGTCTCCATGCACGTCGTAGAACTCGCTGAGCGTGGTACTTGCACGGCGCCAGTTTGCCTCGTCCTCAGTCACCTTGCCAAGGAGAACGAGGCGCGTCTGCTCCAGGGCCTCGGCGACCCGGGCGGGATTGATGACGCGGTCGAGGGGAACGCGCAGGTCCACCACGGAGACGTCCGGGGCGTCCCGCTCTGGGAGTGGAGCGTCTTGCTCCTGAGGAGGTGGGCGCTCGAGCGACGGGCGCTCGGGGCGTGGTAAGTCGCCGCCCTCATCCTCTCCCAGGGTCATCACCTCGACCATGGCGCCAAGATTGCTGCTTTCACCGCAGCTCGAGCCTTCATCGCAGAGGGAGTCGGAGACGTCGGTGACCTCCTCTGGGAAGGGCTTGGCGACGTAGAAGCGGTGGCTGCCGACGTCGAGGAAGGAGCCGCTGTTGCCGAAGCCGTTCTTGAAGTGGGCCAAGTTGTCGTCGACGCAGTCGAAGGTGCCGAACCTCCAGACGAGGCCGGAGGAGACCTTCTCGCCGGAGGGTCCCGGCCGGAACTTGACTCCGCTCGCCACCGCGCTTTGCCCCACGGTGGGCGCCAACTGTCGTGGGAATTTAGAGACAGTAGCCATGGGGAGGCTTATCGGAGGGGCTCGACGTTGGTGACGATGGGTCCGGCTCGGGATTGTGCCAACAGAGACACCTCGGTTTACCTAGGTTCAGGGCCCTCCCGGTTGGAGGTAAACCCCTACTTCCTGCCTGCTTCGTATTGATTAGGTAGTAGCGATTACAGTGCTCCTCGAGCTGTTCGGCTAGAGGAGGAAGAAGAAGATCGGATCTCCCCTATGCTAAGGGTCCAGGCCCCCTTATATAGACGGGGGCCTGGTTACAGGTTTTGGTAACGATTCGGCCGGTTGCCGGCTCCTCGGCGGCAGCGTCCTTGGCGTGATCCTCTGACCCTGCTCTGGCAAAGACACTTTATAAAGTGTCTTTTCCCTGGACCGGCATCTGGAGGGCATATCCCCTCTCCTCTGCCTCGGATCCCGTCGTGGGGAAGGGTCTTCGATCTCTCATTGGTTGGACGTGGTCGTGGCGCTCGTCACTCCTGTCCTGCGCCCATGCCGATCTTGTCGGGGTCGTCCCGCTTTTGGCCAGACAACCGTTGAGAGGCCTTGTCTTCATCGCCCGGCTCCAGTTCTCCTCGGTGGAGTCGCCAGCCGGCTGCTGGCGCAGCCGGCCCTTTGGGCGGAGCCGGTCTTCTCGTGCTGAAGCCGCGGGGACTCTTGGGACGCCAGCCGGCATATTGCCCGGCCCGTGGTGCGCCCCATAAGTCATCCCCACGACATCTTGTGAATATGTATGCATGTGAACCCTCTAATTCTTTCCATTACATTATATACTAATATGCCTTGTGTCCATAGAGATGACGTGGTACGTCGTGTTCGAGGGGTGGGTTCTAGGAGTCTACGAGGAGTGGACGGACTGCAAGAAACAGGTGCACAAGTTCAGCGGCAACTGCTACAAAGGCTACTCGACTCAACAAGAGGCGGTTGCCAAGTGGAGGAAGCACCAGTCGAACAAGAGCAAGATGAAGACCTTCATTGTGCTCTCGCTCTTGCTCACCATCATCGGAGCGGTACTCTATTTCATCCTAGTGTAGGCGGCGGCCGGTGTCACTTCATTTGTATCTTGAGATGATGCACTTAATTTGCATGGATTATGAGTTGTATGGAGATATATATGTATGATAAGTTGTATATGCATGGAGCTATATGAAATCTGTTAATATTCTATATGAAATGAGTTGTATATGGAGATATATAATTGTGCTATATTATATCTATTGATATATCTGTATACTGCTATATTATATCTGTTAAAACCTATATATCTACACCAGACAGAATAAATTCTGTATAAAACCTGTAATATTTCTGTGGCGCACTAAAATTTAATTCTGTGGCGCACCTAATTCTGTGGCGCACCATGCCATAATGCGCCACAGAATGCCTTATTTCTGTGGCGCATATGGAGTGGTGCGCCACAGAATTCCTTATTTCTGTGGCGCATGTACTGGTGCGCCACATAATGCTTATTTTTGTAGCGAAGATTCTGTGGAGCACCACCCATGCGCCACAGAATACATATATTGGTGCGCCACAGAAGAGGTTTTCCCTACTAGTGATAGATCGGTAGTTGTCATCAGCGTTCTCTTCTTCATCATCGTCTTCCATCATAACCCCTCTTTCTCCGTGCTTGGTCCAAACATTATAGCCAGACATAAAACCGGACCGAAGCAGGTGGCTCTGAATGACTCTTGAGCAAGTGTGATCCTTCTCATTCCGATATTCAACACATGGACAAAACATAAAGCCACCACCATGCTTGTTCGCCTCGGCCGCATCTCGAAAAGAATGCACGCCTTCTCTGTAAGCGGCTGTGCGTCGATCACCGTACATCCATGGATGACTCATCTGCGTCATACAACAGTATATCAAACGCAATCACGATCCTAAAATTAGTATCGCACGGTCTAAATGAGAAAATATAGTTTCTAACCTTTTAGAACAAGTGAAAATAAAGAGGAATAGGCTTAAGCGTGGCTCGGGCACCTCATATCGTAGTTATGTTCGGTGCACTTAAGTGGCATCGCTCTAACACACATTTCAACAAACACCTCTAGTGCATAGGAATGAAATAGAAAACTAGCACAAACCCACATTGCTCCATCCAAGAAAAATACAAGGGAGAGGGGAGAGGTGCTGCGGCCATATATATAGGCAGAAGCCTTTAATCCCAATTTGAGACACAAACCGGGACTAAAGAGGGCGCACATGCGGGCTGCTCACCGCATAGCCCTTTAGTCCCAGTTGGTGTCTCAAACCGGGACTAAAGGCTTGTAACGGACCGAGACTATAGGCTCCCGGGCGGGTGGGCGAATTTGGGGTGACGTGGCCAGGCCTTTAGTCTCGGCCCAGATTACGGCCGGGACTAAATGTGCCTGACCAAAGGCCCGTTTTCCACTAGTGTTTGCTTTCGGTGCTGTGGTCGTCTTCTCGTATATATATGTACGTGGGACACTCATACGTTATGTGTCTCACCAGTAACGGAGATAAGGTAATGCAGACGTCTCCTGAGGCCCAAGCATACGTGTATCAGTGTGTATCTATGTTTCGGGCTTCTGACCTTGCGTGCAGTGTCCACGTGAGTACAAACCAACCAGCTCATGGTTTTCGTCCAAACTCTCTATCCCTACCTACCACCTAACAACTATGTGTGTCATCTGCCTCGTGATAATTTCAAAACCTGTTAATTGCCACCACAGCACCATTATCCCCGTTTCCTTTTTTTTGTGGGGATACCCCCTTTTCTTGCACAGCTATCGAAAAAGTCCCATTTTCTGACAAAGAAAAAATAAATTATAAAAATGTTCAAAGTTTTCAAAATATAAAAAAAAGTGACAGAAAAAACCTTGAGAAAACCAGAAACCTGCAAAAAAAACCACAGAAAAAACAAAACCAGAAAACCCAAAAAAACAAGAACAGAAAAAAAAGAAAATAACAAGGTGCGCGCAATAATGGGCCGCCGCTCATTTAGCCATCCCGCGGGCGCGACGCATTTCAGCGCGCCGACGGGCGATAAATAGGGATTGCCATAGGAGCCACCGCGGGCGATAGATAGAACCTTATATGGTCGCAGGCCCATATTACCGACGGGTTCCAGAAAAAAAGAGACGCACTTTGTTAGCCCGTTTGAACCCAACAGACTTCCCAGAAATTCCAATGTGGCAATACCTTTGGCTTTTGCCGCCTGCCTAAGCGTCCATGACCAAAGGCAGACCACGCCCGCGGCGAAGGCGAGCAAGCCGACCACCACACGACGAACGCCCTCCCTCTCACGGTAGGAATGGCCGCGGGGGAGCAGCACTGGAGTTTGAGGGGAACCGGCCGGACATTGTCCCCGTCCCCGACTACGCCGCATACGCGCGCCATGTGTTCGTCAAAATGCTTCTGAAGAAGCATGCGCGCAACTGTCGGTAAACAAGTTAATCTCAGAAATAGAGCTACTCCTATCGTGATGGTCATTCTCTGCGGATGGTGAATTTACTGAAATCAGCTGTCCTGTGTGAGCCCTGGTGCGACATTATATTCTCTTGTGCCGAGAGGGAAATTGCTTCGGTTGTTAGCTTAGAAACGCACTGGAACCGCGTATAACAGTTCTGCCTTTCACAGTTGTATACTTGTTCCTGCTTAGTTCAGAAAAGCATAAAACTATGCTCTTTTTTTTGCTTCCATAAACAGTCAGCCTACCTCGTAGTATTCAGGTGTCTTTCATATTTAAATACAAAATGAGCACCTTGCCTTTAGATCCAGAATGTGAATTTTTTAATTGTTTTGGCTTAAAAAAAATGCTTAATTGGCAATTACGAAAATTCAGATAGCGCATCAAGATCTTGTAACGCTTCGTGGAAAGGTGCGACATGGCAACATGAAGCATGACATTCCTGTATTTTCTTGATGAACTGATGAATCCCTACGTATTTGAATGACGCATGGATTATCTCCTCAGCTGATGCGAACCACACATTTTTTTCTGCTTGAACATATTGAATACATGCTGCTTGCACCGCAATGAAGGTTTCTTTTTCTTCTCAAGCATTCCTAGTGCTTAAGCGGACTTTGGGGTCACAAAATTGGTGTGAAGTGAACCATAGGTGTCGTCGTCCCTGATCATCAAGATAGCATGAGTGTTTTATACTTTTATGTCAGTCGTTTTTCTGTTTTACTTAGTTAGCTTATGCTCAGGCAATTGTACATTTTTGGACAGCATGAGGTTACAGATATTCTCCTCTAATATGACTGCATGTTCATGCTTTTGTCGAGCAAGAATGGTTTTTCGTTACGGAGAGAGAAATACAGAACACTCTTTTCGGTAATTTTTATTATGCTAGTAATCAAAATGAGAAACTCTTTCTTATTAAGAGACCATTCCTCTGGTATTTATACCAATACACCAGCTACGCAAGGCAGCACTACTCCCTTAAAGTGGACTGCAATTTGTGTTGACACTGTTCTCGCACTCCGGCAGAAAATTAAGAAATTCATTGGAACTGCCAGGATCATAGAAACATACTATTCTACAAAATCTGATGGCTCGGAATTTCTTTCTAATTAGTGTTTTTATTGTTTCACTTGGATTTAACCACTGCACAGCTCTCTCATGGAGGAATGGTAGTTTGGTGGAAGATGGCATTCAAGTGTGTCCACCTTCTCCCCATCCGTTTACTTTGTGCAAGCAAGAGGCAGAAGCTTATGGCTATCCATGTGAAAATCACAAGGTATGAGAGCTCTTATGAATGTATTCATTGACATTGTTTTCATGTTCAAGTTTGTGCTTCCATGAGCAAATGCTGCCCTCTTGTTCAATAAAGTCCAAATATATGGCAGGTCACAACAGAAGATGGATATATTCTTAGTTTAAAGAGGATTCCTCATGGTCATTCTAATGGTGATAACTCAACCGACAACGACAATACGAGGCCACCAGTACTGCTATTCCACGGGCTTATGGTGGTAAGGACTTTGTTCGAGAAACCTTGTGCCGTTGAGTTACACTTCCATGCATACCTGAATCAAATGTGTGGATTGGACAGGATAGCGTTTCTTGGCTACTGGGTACACCAGAACAATCTCTTGGCTTTATTTTGGCAGACGGCGGGTTTGATGTTTGGCTAGCGAACACTCGTGGAACTAATTCCAGCCGCAACCATACATCTCTGTCCCCAAAAAATCCGGTTTTCATCTCAATCCTGATCAAGAACTCATTTATTCTTTAATTTTCACTAATATTACATTTTCAGGCCTACTGGGATTTTTCGTGGGACGAACTTGCTGCTTATGATCTCCCTGCTATGCTTCAGTTTGTCTATGACCACACAGGAGGTCAAAAAGTACATTATATCGGTCACTCCTTGGTGAGCTCATATGTAGCCATCTTGAAGATTTCGATAGCAGGGTAACAGTTGGACGTGGGAGATATAGTGAATCAGTTTTCTCTTTATTTTCTAGGGAACCTTGATTATTCTTGCTGCATTCTCCGAGCACAAGTTACTGCACTTAGTTCGATCAGCAGCATTGCTTTGCCCAATTGCTTATCTGAGCAGGACGAAATCCAAACTCACCCGGCTTGCTGCTGAAATCTTCCTGGCAGACGTAAAATACTATTGAGCCTACTTGTTCTTATTGTTAATCACCACCTGTATAATTGACATAGAGAATGCTTCATCTCTTTTGTCTGTCTTGTGCAGGCAGCTCACTATCTAGGATGGCACGAGTTTAATCCTGTTGGGTATGTACTATGCTACGAGTTTTAATGTGTTTAAGTGGGTAGATATACAGTATGTGCACTTGATTACCATATTCATGTGTGGTTTGTCATCTCGGGGCAACTTATCGATTATGAGTACAGATGCACGTGCTTAAGCTTTTCTACTAGCCTGTCATTCTATGAATCTCAATGTGAGATCAGTGTTGCCAAGTAGGAGTCGCCTGCTTGCTTTGAGACTTGCCATTCATCTTTGAAGTGAAAGTTAGTGTTGTAAACTGGTAGTGTGGTATGCTTTGGGTAACCAGTCTCGACTTCTATTGTGCTGACTCAAGCCTCGGGTATTTGACACCTAATATGTGCTGCTGCATGACAGACCAGTTGCACATGAAATTCTAATGCAAGTGTGCGGCAACCCTGAAATCGACTGCTATGATCTATTTTCCGCTCTTGCAGGTATGTGCATGCATACAGTTTTCCATATTCCGAATGATATGTTATGTTAAGCTAAAATTGCCCTCCTATCCTAATAACTGTGATCACCTGATATTTGAAGGACCGGACTGTTGCCTCAATACTTCAGCTACATGTGCATTCCTGCAGCATGCTCCCCAGTCTACCTCTATGAGAAACCTTGTTCACTTGTCGCAGAGTAAGAATCGCAACTCAGAAGCTTAAGTTTTCAATTGCTCAAACCTCGCGCAGGAACAACGTTAACTTTTCTTATATGGATTTGCTTGCAATCAGTGATCAGGCACAAAGGGATCAGAAGGTATGACTATGGCAACACCAAGGCAAACATGAAGCATTACAACCAGACACGCCCTCCGTTGTACAACCTCTCATCCATTCCAACCCAGGTCCCTATGCTCCTCATGCATGGTGGCCAAGACTTTCTCGGCGATGTCCCTGACACCAGGCACCTCTTGAGGACACTGGTCAAAAACCATGACACCGACAACGTCGAGGTGCTATACGTGCCCGACTACGCTCATGCTGACTTCATAATAGGGTTTAATGCTCCACACCTCGTATATGATCCAATGGTCGACTTCTTTCAGCGTCACTGAGAGTTACTACTTCACGTTTCTTCATGGCCAGCTTCGCCAGTCATTTGGTACCAGCCTATGCAATCAAAACATCAACTTGCGTATAAGATGCCCATGTGTGCCTATATTTGTCAGGTTGATCATGCTAGAGTAAACTATTCGGTTTCATGTAACCAATTTACCCAACATACCATATGGAGTAAATACCAACGATGCTCTACTAAACCATTATTTGGAGGCTTCAAATTTCTGTAAAATATGCACTTGAATCTTCTCGGCTATTATCTTATTTTTTACTATTTAAGCTCAGTTTTGTGGTTGTTTGTGTCGTGTTTACATTTGAAGCTGTTGCAAAAAGTACATCGCTCTGTGATAAATCATGTTAAAGTTAGATATATGACTGTTATACTAGGTATGATTTGTATGTTTCTTGAACCCTTTGTGCCTCGTGAGCCACCCTGCTCTCTCCATCAGGGATATCCCCGGCGTGGTGATGCCGACAATGCCTAAGAAGGCTGTTAGGTAGACGTAGAGTGGGGTTCTGATTTTATCTTTGTATTACCCGGTTAGGTTTACTGTGGCACACAATGTGTCGCTGCTTTCTTGGATAGCTGTGGAGTTGGGGTTCAAATCTAGGTTGGATGATGATGCATTGGAAATCGTATACCCTTCGAAATAACAAGAGAATAACATACCCTTTGAAAAAACCTCTATGGCGATGCATCGAGTGCCGTAATATTTTTTAATTGTGTGGGATATAGGAGGCCCACACGCGGTTTCGGAACAAAGATTGTGTGATGTTAGGAGGCAACCACACACGGTTTTTAAACAAAATATTTACGATATACCAAGAAATAATTTCATCATAATGGGCCTATATTTTGTACAAATATGGCTTGTACCATACTAAATAATAGTGTCAAAGTAGAAATATGTTTCCCATTTTATAAATGCAAAATTAATGTATTTTAGGTGATGCATTGCACACAGTTTTTGCAGGAAATAAAAGATATGTGATGTACAAGGCAATCACACATGTGACTTTTCTGTTTATACAAAGGATAATTTCATTGTGTGGAGAAAGAAAAAATGAGCAAAGTCACCAATCATAAAGTGGTAAAGTATTTCATGTCTTTGAAGGATCGGGTGTAATAAAAGAGTAAAAGGTAATGTGAAAAGTTTAACTACTTGAGCGATAATTTTGGTCATTGCACCATGTTCAACTTGGAAATTAAGTATATTTTTTCTTGTAAGTTATTGTGTCCTGCATTTGATGATGTACTTTGGCATTTGGAAATGCAAGGTATATTTTTCAAGTAATATAGTAGGTTTTTATTTTTAAATACAAGTTTATTTGTATTTATACGTTGTCTTCTATGATGTCACAGTATCTATGTGAGAAGCTATAAAACATACTTTTATATACTCCCTCTGTTCCTATATATAAGGCGTATAGTTTTCTGAGAAAATCCAAAATATAAGGTTTATTATGTTGCATCACCCATGTGGATAATTTTTCTACGGGTTTTATTAAAAAAATTATGTCATGCAAATTCCTCTACCACTTCATCTCAATTAGCCAGGGGTAATCCCTTCTAGACCGAGTATAATCCATGTGGGTTCTTTAATTTTCATGCCCAAAACTATACACCCCATATATAGGAACGGAGGGAGTAGAAGATTCTTGCTTGATTTTTTTATTGCTATAGTGAAGGGGTGCATCAGGGTGTCTCGAGCTTCAGCTCTGTCCCTGACCACCTCTGCGTCGCTCGCTATAAAGTCACTGTCGTGGTCCATCTTTCAAATTGCCCTGGCATCCAGAAACTAGAGCCAATGACACGATAGACAACACACCACGAGGCCAACACATAGGACAAGGTAGGTCAACGCCAGATCCAAGCCCTCCTGGCTCAAATCCAAGTAACAACTGGTCGGCATAGGTGTAGTAGGGTGCTCACCTGTTTTTTCTATTTTTTCTTTTCATGTTTTCTTTTTCTGTTTCTCTTTTCTGGAATCTGAACAATCTCGAATTTCAATAAAAATAGTGTTTTGAACAAATTTTGAATTTAAACAAATTTCAAGTTTAAACAATTATGGAAAATAATAAAATCCAAATTTGAACAAATTCAGAATTTAAACAAATTTTCAAACTAAACAAAATTAGAATTTAAATAAATTTCAAATCTGAACAATTCATATCTGAACAAATTTCGAACTTGAAAAAATTTCGAATTTGAATAATTTTAAAATTCTAATAATTTTTTAGTTTTTTTTTCAAAAAGCCGCCAAGCAAACAGAACCCAGAAAACCAGAGAAACCTGCACGGAAAACCGCATAGAAAAAACACTGGGCGCGCTGATGGGCCGCGGCCGATATTCCTCCGCCCGCGGGCCGGCGGGCACCCGCCACTACCGCGCCGCCATGTGCCGCCACCGGCCACCATCAGCAACGGCGCCGCTGCATCACCATCCCGGAACCGGAGGCCGCGCCCTGAAGGGGGACGACACCACCGCCGCGCCGCCCAGGGACACCACACGCCGCCAGCAGCCGACGTGCGCTGCGCCTGAGGAGCTCACCGTCTCCGCCAAATGCGCGCCAGGTGTTCGTGCAAATGCTTCGGTAGACGCATGGGAACCTAGCTGTTCGTAAGCATCTGTATTCCCGGAAACAAACTTAACTGCTGTCGTCCTGGTTAGTCTCTGCAGCTTTTAAACATACGAGTGTTATACTTATACGCCCGTCTCGTCTTTGTTATGCTGAAATCAGCTGTCCGGTTTAAAGGCCATGAGCCCATGACAACCTTTTGTTATTCTCCTGAACTGATGAATGCCGTTTTGTTTGAATCCATCTTTTATATTTACAAATAAGACAGCTCTCCGGTACATGCTGCTAGTACCACAAAGTTTGTGTTTCTTCTCAAGCATCTTAGAGGCCAAACAAACTTTGGGATCACAAAATTGGTGTGACGTGAACCATAGAGGTCTTCATCTCTGATCATCAAGATGGCATGATTCGTTTTACGTCGGTTGTCTTCTGTTTTACTTAGTTAACTACTTCACATATGCACGTGCAATCTGCACTTTTTTGACAAAGCAAGGTTCAAATTGTTCTCCTGCAATTGTGTTGCCTGCTCATGGCCTTTGTCAAGGCGTGAGCTATTTGCCACAAAGAAAGGCAGAAATCTAGAACACTCTTTTCAGTAATTTTGTTACCTTACAGTTGAAGGTGGGATACTGTTCCCTATTTGGAGACCATTCCTCCAGTACTTATGCCAATACACCAGCGGCGCAAAAGCAGCACTGTTCTCTGAAAACAGAGACTGCAATTTGTGTCAACGCTATTATATTTCCCTTCCGTGGAAAAATATAGCACTCTCGAAACTACCTGAATCATAGTAGTATATGATTCTACATCATTTGATGGCCATGAATTTATCTCTAATTAGCTTTATGATTCTTTTATTTGTTTTTAACTCCTGCACAGCTCACTCATGGAGGAACGATAGTTCTGTGGATCATATTGGTCAACGGTGTGCACATTCAGACCATCCGTTTAGTCTGTGCAAGTCAGAAGCAGCAGCTTATGGCTATCCCTGTGAAGATCACACGGTATGAGATCTCTTATGATGTATCCCTGGACACTTTTGAAATGCAGTGCTATTCCTGTATATCCATAGATAAAAATCTGCCCTTTTCTAAAGTGTACAGCTTAAATCTATGGCAGGTTACAACAGAAGATGGCTATATTCTTAGTTTAAAGAGGATTCCTTATGGTCTATCTGATGGTGGTAACTCGACCAATAATACGAGGCAACCAGTACTGCTATTCCACGGGCTTATGGTGGTAAGGACATTGTTGGACAAACCTTGTGCTACTGAGTCCCATGCATACCTGAATCAAATGTTTGTGCTGGACAGGACAGCGTTTCATGGCTACTGGGCACGCCGCAACAATCACTTGGATTTATTTTAGCAGATGGCGGGTTTGATGTTTGGTTTGCCAACACCCGTGGAACTAATTCCAGCCGGAACCATACCTCGCTCTCCCCAAATGATCCGGTTTTCCTCTCACGCCTGGTTAAGAACGCATTTTACTTGGATTTTTTCTCGTAGTGTCTTGACTAATATTTTCAGGCCTACTGGGATTGGACATGGGACGAACTTGCTGCCTATGATCTTCCTGCTTTCCTTCAGTTTGTCTATGATCACACAGGTCAGAAAGTCCACTATATTGGTCACTCCCTGGTGAGATCAGACGTCCCTCCTGAATATTTCGATGAGTTGACACTTGGGACTTGGGACTTATACTGAAGCAGTTTTTACATTATTTCCAGGGAACCTTGATTATTCTTGCAGCCTTCTCTGAGCACAAGTTACTACACTTAGTTAGATCAGCTGTGTTGCTCTGCCCGATTGCTTATCTGAGTAAGACGAAATCCAAACTCACCCGGCTTGCTACTCAAATCCTCCTTGCAGAAGTAAAATACTGTTCGGCCTGCTTGTTCTTATTATCGATTATCACATTTATAATTTACATAGACAATCATTTATCTCTTTGATCTGTCTTGTGCAGGCATTTCACTTTCTAGGTTATCGTGAGTTCAATCCTATTGGGTAGGTATCTTTACTACAATTTCTAATGTTAAGAAATGCAGTACATGCGCCTGCTTACCAAGTTCCTGCTTAAGCTTTTCTACGAGCTTGTAATTGTATTAAACTATGATTCGCAATGTGATATTAATGCTGCGAAGAGTCACCTGCTTTCAGAGTTCACATTCCTTTGTTGAAACGCATACTTGTACTCTGGGTAACCAGTCTCAACTTCTGTTTTGCTGACTAAAGCCTCAACTATTGACTGCTACAAATGTTCTGCTGCATGACAGGCCAGTAACACATGAACTTCTTCTTTTAATATGCGGTGACCCTGAAATCGACTGCTACGATCTATTTTCAGCTGTTGCAGGTACATTTCTTGCATAAAGTATACCATATTCCAAACAATGCATTATGCTATGCTAAAATTGACCTCCTATCCCTAACTGTGGTTGCCTGATGTTTGAAGGACCGGACTGCTGCCTCAATACATCAACTGTATGCGCCTTCTGGCAGCATGCTACACAGTCTACCTCTATCAAGAACCTTATTCACATGTCGCAGAGTAATAGTCGTAATCAGAAGCTTAAGCTTTCTTTTGTTCAAAGCTCGGTAACTGCACTAACTTTCCTTTTCCCAATTCGGCTGCAACCAGTGATCAGGCACGAAGGGATCAGAAAGTACGACTATGGTAACGCCAAGGAAAACATGAAGCATTACAATCAGCCACGCCCCCCACTATACAACCTCTCATCCATTCCAACCCATGTCCCCATGTTCCTCACCCATGGCGGTCAAGACTTTCTCGGTGATGTCCCTGACACCAGGCACCTCCTGAGGACTCTGGTCAGAAACCATGACAGCGACAACATGGAGGTGTTATACGTGCCCGACTATGCTCATGCCGACTTTGTGATCGGATTTAATGCTCCACAACTGGTATACAAACCAATGGTCGAGTTCTTTCAACGCCACTGAAAGTTGCTACGTCAGGTCTCTCGGTGATCAGCCTTCGACAGTGACTTCCTATCGGTGATGCAATCAAAACTTACAACCACATATTACTTGTCTACCGCCTATGGCTTGTCAGGCTGTAGTATATGTCCATCGACGTGAGTATTTGTCAGTTCGATCATGCTAGTGAGTGGACTGTTCGGTCCAATATTCAGTCTCATGTATCCTCTTTACCTAATATATCCTTGAGGATTAAGTTCAGTACTATGCAGTAGTTGCAGTTAAACTTTGTACTGATGTATGAGGCGTGAAATATTTCGCAGTCATCTCAGGTCTTGGGGATCTTCTTTAGCTGAATGATTAGCACTCTAATCCTTATCAAATGAACTTTTGTTTACCATGAGTTGATTGTATTACGTGAAACTGTATCATGCATGACTCGTCAGAATAACTGTTGTTTAAACATATTTTCGGGTTAAATTATTCACATTTCCTCTTTCGCATCACCAAGAGGTGCTAATGATTGGATGTGGCATTTCCTATTTGTCTCCGTGGATCAATCTATGCGGTATCTGACTACCAAGGGCCGGAAAACAGTTGTAACTAGTAGTGTTTGCATTTGACGTGTTCTACTTCCTTCGCTAATAAGCTCTAATCAATTCGTTTTAGAAAATTCCGGCAGCTTAATTCGGTTACATTATTCCAATCAATGAAAAGAAAGTTTCAGCTCCTACTTGTGCACAATGTATTTGGCCATTCCCTCTTCAAAAAGAGAAAGCCATTGATAAGAACAAGTTCTTCCTGGACCCTAGCTCTCTATCTGATACGAACGATAACCTAGCTACCATGGTTCTTCAATAAAAAATATTGAAACTTGCCGGCTCCCACTGTGCTTGATGACACTATGTGTGACTCACTGTCAATCTCTGTCCCTTCCGGAATCAAAGAAGCATCCTATATCAAATACTATATCATTAAGACACAGTTGGTGAAATTAGAAATGTATGCGATCTCTCTTATGTGGACAACAGAGTCCTTTTTCTCATCTGTTATTGTCGCTTTCACGGTCTGCCTGAAGACAAAGTGACCAAAACTCAAAATTGTCACAATGCTCATGACTAAATTATCAACACAGTCAAAAAGTTTGTTAGAAAAATAAAATCAATAAAGTTTGATTTATTTCAAATTGGTAGGGGCCACGCGAACGCGTACACCCCTGCCAAAAATTATGGTGCCCACTCTCCCACTTGGAGAGATGGTAGACTAACTTGCTCACTAAGTGCAATGTGAGCCATTGATCTAGGCCACAAGTCTTCTTGATCACTCAGTAAGTATGTTGTAAAGAAACACCAAGGGGCCTTGATATAACCAGCTCTCTAACTCTAATCTCCTTATGGTGTCGGTGTGGTACGGATCTGTAGACTGCGAGGATAGGAGGGGAGACGCTGCCGGAGCCGCTCCCGGTTGCCGCTTCGACTCCATCGACATCTTCTCCTTCAGCAACATGATGAAGAGGGAGTAGTTCACCCCTGGACTATGATATTGTGGAAGTAACTTGTATCGAACTCTCTCTCGTGTTTCATAGATTAGAGTCACATGAGTTGCCTATCATAATTGTGACCATATTTGTACTACCTCAATGGCGGATCATATGTTTGTAAAATGATTTATAAGATGCAAAGATGTTTATATTCTTTATATGATGTATATGTTACCTCATTTTTATATGCTTGTTTTAATCAAACTAGTATGCATACGACATGACATATGTAGGGATATATGCATTAGTTGGAGCAATAAACAAGAGTGCTGCGCCGTGCCTGCAGCTATAGGGTGTTGGGACATGGGCTAATTTTGGGCGGGTCTGTAATGTACAGAAGGGCTCCCGATGGACGACCAAGTAGCATGATAGAAACTTCACTCTTTTGTTTCTCTCAAAATAGAAGTAAAATATACATTATCTGTTTCATCTTCAGGTGAAAAATAAATCCTATATCAAAAAACAAGAGGAGAAAATAGTAGAATCCTACAAGACTTGAATCTGTACCCTTATCACATAAAACAAATGGTTTGATTCCATGGAAAATTTCCTTTGGTATTTAACCTTACAACACAAGCGTCCTACACATGAAGAATTTCAAAGAACTAGAATGCTCCAACAAATGTAAAAAATCTTTTAAAATAATTTTGATGAAGTTTCTAGTTTTGGTGCATATGACTGATCCAGACATGCGGTTCTCTTTATTTGTCCCTTTGCCCCCCAAGAGCTGTACTACTCTATGTCATATATGACTCCAAAAGGGTCAGGAATGACTAATATTTGCCACTAACCAGGTTTTGCCTTCCTCAATAATACTCTAGTCTATCTGATTTAGAATATTCAATATTCCAGTCCAGGGCGGTGTTTTTGGACCCCCCCCCTCCTCCTCAAAGAATGTGGCCATTCCTTCCCATTTGAGTATTTGACACCCCGACTGAGAAAATAAAAAAAACAATATCAAGTTGTTCAATTTATCTGATTATTTCATATGCTATGTCACGGACTTCCTAGTCAAGTACACGTGATGAGGTGACACTGGCTCCATCAAGCACACTTCTATTTTCGGCGCTCTGGTGGCCTGCCAGGATTCCTGATTCAAGCGAAATTTTATCTTTGTCGCGAGAGTACAGTACAGGCCACCCAGCTTAAAGTTACACACACGCGCGAGCGCCACGCACGCACATACTCGTATTTTTTGCGAAATCTGACCCTTTGGTGAAACTAATGCCTCATCTGACCCCTCCGCGAAACTATTTCCGAATCTGACCCCTGAGGTCGGCGCCAGTACGAATGGCGCCGACGTTGTGCAGCTCGGCGCCATGCCATCCAGCTGCCGAAGGGGGGTCGGCGCCAAACCCACTGGCGCCGAGCTAGGTCGGCGCCAATCCCACTGGCGCCGAGCTAGGTCGGCGCCAATCCCACTGGCGCCGAGCTTCCGAAGCGAACTAGTGCCGACAATATATTGGCGCCGAGCTGCACAACGTCGGCGCCATCCCCACTGGCGCCGACCTCAGGGGTCAGACACGGAAATAGTTTCACGGAGGGGTCAGATGAGGCATTAGTTTCACCGAAGGGTCAGATTTCGCAAAAAATACCACATACTCCTAGCTACTTCCTCCGATCGGAAATAACTGTTAGGCACTTAGTACAAACTTTGTACTAAGCTAGTACAAAACTGATGACAGTTATTTTCGATCGGAGGGAGTACTTTTTTTCAAGAGCGAACTCCATCGCTGAATCAGGAATTAAAATCCACACAACGACATGTTCCCATGGTTCAGACGAAGAAGCACTATCTGAATTGGGCGCTAAAACCGCAAGAACTTCGTGTCAGAAAGTTTTTTTTTAATGTCAGCAGGAGAGCTGCTAAATTTATTGATTAGAAAAGAGTGTGAGTATAAAAATGTTCAGGTGGAAAAACAAGAGGCAAGCCCCGGTCACCCAAAAGAAGAGCTGCTACGTTCCAAAGGGCCGCCTCATCTCGTATTCGAGCCACCAGACCCGCTACCGAGAGCTCAACGTGTTGGAAAATACGCCTATTCCACTCTTTCTAAATCTCCCAAGCTGCCAATAGAATTAGTGATTGAGTTCCTTTTCTAGCAGTGGCCGGTGCAATAAGCCTACACCGATGCTGGATTTCCCCAAGATTCAGGAGTAAGAGATTGCACTTTGCTCCAAGCCGCGAGCGCCGTCCAAACTTGTTGACCACGTGCATTTAGTGAGAAGGTTGCGAAAACAGAGTTGGCAGAAATAGTCATTCTCCCAACCCCTGCGCAAGAGAGCATCAGCCGTGAGGATTCTATCAAGGGCAGCTGTCAGGAAGTAAGAGCATCTCCACTCGGGGTCCTCAAAGGCCCCCCAAAGGCCTATGAGGGCCGTCGGCGCCGAAATCCGCTTCCAGCCGCAGCCCTTATTTCTGAATTCCCGCCGGCGCGGCCCATTTATTTAGTCGGCGGCCCCAGGTGAAACCCAATGTACAGGGAGTCGATCGGGGGCGCCGGCGCGTCGAGAAAACGTTGCGGGCCAGCCCTGTCGGTGTCAAACGGCCAGAAATCCTTCTATCCCTACCTTTCCACCCCCGACCCCTTGGCGGCCGCCGCGACCACTCCCACCTCGCCGTCGGGAACCCGCCTCCGGTAGCACTCCCCACCGCCAAATAAACCCCTCCACAGCTCCAAATACCCACGCCGCCTCTTCCCCCGTCGTCCGTACGTCCAACCGCCGGCCGGCGAACCTCTGCTCCCACCCGGCTTCCACCCCGCACGCAAGGTGCTCGACCATTTGCCAAGGCGATGGACTCGGACGAAGAGGAGGTCATGGCCGCTATGATGGATGAGGAGATCGCTGCGATCAATGCAGCGGCGGCCGGGGACGACGAGCACCTGTCTATCCTCGTCGCCCTCCTGACCATGATCCTGGAGGAGGACAAGCATGGACGCGGCGGCTCGGCGCCTGGCTGCCGCAAGAGCAAGCCGAGGACGAGGATGGAAGGGTACTGCATATTGTATGCAGACTACTTCGCCGATGATCCAGTGCACGGCGATGTCATATTCCGCCGCCGTTTCAGGATGAGTAGGAAGCTCTTCCTCAAGATAGTTGAGAAACTGAGGGAGTTCGACGACTACTTCAAGCTGAAGAGGGACTGCATCGGTACGCTTGACTTCTCCACTATCCAGAAATGCACAGTTGCCCTTCGTATGCTCGCCTATGGAATGCCTGGAGACACACAGGACGACTACCTGCGCATGGCCGAGTCCATGGCCATTGGTTGCATGTATAGGTTTTGCAGGGCTATTGTGGCGGTGTTTGGCGACACATATTTGCGCACACCCAATGAAGAGGACACTGCTCGTCTGCTGGCACAGAATGCAAGGGATGCTCAGAAGCATCGACTGTATGCACTGGGCATGGAAGAACTATCCATTTGCAAACCAAGGCATGTACAAGGGCCACAAAGGAGCTTGCAGTGTGGTTCTTGAGGCAGTGGCTGATCATGATCTCTGGATTTGGCATGCTTTCTTCGGGATGTCAGGATCTCACAATGACATCAACGTGCTCCAGTGCTCGGATGTGTTTGCCAAGCTTGTTTCAGGCAATTCTCCTCCTGTGGATTATGTGATCAATGGCCACCACTATGACAAGGGCTACTATTTGGCTGATGGCATCTATCCAAAGTGGTCTACATTTGTGAAGACAATTACAAATGCAGTGCCTGGAGGGAAGAAATCTTAGTTTGCTCAGTGCCAGGAGGCTTGCAGGAAGGATGTGGAGAGGTCATTTGGTGTGCTGCAAGCTCGTTTTGCCATTGTCCGGTATCCTGCGCTTACATGGTCCAAGAATCAGATGTGGGAGGTCATGACTGCTTGTATCATCCTGCACAACATGATCATCGAGAGCGAGTGGGAGAACCCAGTGTTCGACACTCAACCATACCATCGCCAGGGTCCTCTTGCAAATGTTGATCATCAGGTGCCTACTGCCTTTGCCACTTTCCTGGCCAAGCGTCAAGAGCTTCGAGACTCCAACACTCATCAACAGCTGCAGAATGATTTGATCGAGCATCTGTGGAACCTGAAAGCTGCTGACGAAGGAATTACAAATGGGTCATCGATATTTGCCTACCCGGTTCCCGCCAAGGAAGAAGCCCGCTCGAAGGATACAAGAAGCCCGCAAGGCCCAGCACTTCGACTTGGAGTAGAAGGCAAGAAACACTTTTGTAAACCCTAACTGGCTGCATATATAAAGCCATCAAGGGGTACCCCCTAGACAGAACACACAATAGCTTACAACATACACAAACCCACCCGCCTTCGGCGGCTCCCTGTAAACAACTATGCTCATATACTAGATTGCTAGCAGGATGTAGCGATCCTCCACCGAGGGGATGTGAACCTGGGTAAAACTTCGTGTGCCCCTCGTCGTTTATCGACCGCCGTCGAGTTCGCCAGGTCCCCAATACGTTCCATAGATCGAAAGTCCTCAAGCATGGGCATTGCCGAGTTAGAACCTCGTCAATTGGCGCCGACCGTGGGGACGACGGGATCTGGATCTACGGGCTCGCCGGCTCCTTCATCACCTTCAATAACAGCCAGATCACATCTGGTTCGACAATATGCGGGGACGCACTAGAATCAAGGCCGACGGAACGTTCTTGGCGGCTCCGACTCAGTCTCTCCAGATGCGATCTAATCTCCAGGAGCCAGGATCAAGTGCCAAGCCGACGGTACCAGGATCAAGTGCCAAGCCGGTTCACGAAAAGGAGAAATCAGTTGAAGCAAATAATTTCATATGCAGATTATGCATGAATTTTCCGGCCAGAGTGCTAATCTAATCTAATGCCGTCCGCACGACGTAAGGCAGCTTTCGGCATGTTCCGATTGGAGAAACAATCAGTTGCCAAATTCAAAGTATACTTCAAAGTTTTGTACAAATACATGCTCAAATTGGACCAGTCCACACGGAAGCCCAGTAATTAGCTAGCTGATCCTCCAGTTAGCTCTGATCGCTGTGACATGTTATTTCGTCCATGGTGTTGACTTCTTTCAGCCAAACCGCATCCTACTGAATCATCTGTAAACGGCGACAAATTACAGATTAACATCATTAGGCCGCTCTTTATACGCGGCAGGAAATCGATCAGCATGTATCAAGTATCTAAGGAAATCGATGGCTGCTATAAGACTAAGTGCTACTTCTTCGACAACAGACGGCGACCTCATCGCATTACATCCACGTCGACTTCGCCGCATCCTAGTTCGTGTCGACTGCGGCTTGCCACATCCGGGGGCTCGCCGTCGCGCACTCGCGCATTCGGCATCGCTTGGGGGGCTCAGAGATCGCGCACTTGCCGTCATCGACTACATCTACATCAACCTCAACTGCGCCGACCACACCGATATCGTTCGGAAAGGCTACACGTCCGCCACGTCGACTCCGGCCCGCTGCAAGGACTTCGTATTCATGGGTTCACCTCGCTCGGGGGCTCGACATCGCCTCGCCTCTGTGCACGGAAGCTCACGTTCATGATCTTCGAGTCCGTCATCAAGACGTTCGACTCCATCACCATGATCTTCGACTCCGTCATCATGACCTTTGAATCAAGTATCAAGATCTTCGACTCCGCCAACAAGATCTTTGACTCCGCCGGCATGGTCTTCGACGATGCCGCCGACGTGGTCTTCGACGCCGCCGCCGACATGATCTTCGAGTTCGCCATCATGACCTTCGACTCCGCCGACATGGTCTTCGACGCCGCCATCGCCGTGATCTTCGACCCCGCCATCGTCATGATCTTCGACCTCGTCGTCGACCACGTCACACCCGATAAAGCTAAGTTTTCCTCTACCAAGAGTCAATTATTATTTACTTTTGCCGCACCCGATACTCGGGGGCTCGCCGTCGCGCACTCAGCACCGCTCGGGGGCTCGACATCGCCTCGCCTCTGTGCGCGGAAGCTCAAGCATCAAGATCTTCGAGTCCGCCGACATGGTCTTCGACTCCGTCTCCGACATGAAATTTGACCCTGCATCATGAAGAAATTCGACCCCTGCGTCGTCAAGAAATTAGACCCCTGCGTCTCAAAAAATTCGACCCCTACGTCGTTACGATATTCGACCTCGCCGTCATCATGATCTTCGACCCCTTCATCGCCATGATCTTCGACCTCGCCGTCGCCGTGATCTTCGACCCTTCATCGCCACAATCTTTGACCCTGCCATCGTCATGATCTTCGACCACGTCTGCATCAGCCTCGACCACGTCGCACCCGATAAAGCTAAGTTTTCCTCTACCAAGAGTCAATTAATATTTACTTTTGCCACACCCGATACTCGGGGGCTTCGCCTTAAAGATATGCATTTACCCACACTCAGGGGTTTTGACGAAGGGTTATGGCAGTCGACAACAAGTAACTGAAATTTTGAGGGCAAGCCCAAGTGCAAGCACTTCGACTCACCCTCGAGGGCTACTGAGGGTCGACGCCGACTGCTGTTCCTAATGTGCTCACATAGCACTCGACAAATCCATTGGTCGTCAGCACCGCTTATATTGTCCATATCCTTTGAGTGGTGGCTATCTTGTCCCTCGAAGTGCACTGCTTATATTCTTCGAGTGCGGGTTATTTTGCCCCTCGAAGTGCACTGTCCATATTATTTCGAGTGTGGGCTTCGGTCCCTCGAATCATTTCTTTTCGGCCAGCAGCGCCGCCATATTATTCGAGTGCGGACTTCGGTCCCTCGAATCATTTCTTTTCGGCCAGCAGCGCCGCCATATTATTCGAGTGCGGACTTCGGTCCCTCGAATCATTTCTTTTCGGCCAGCAGCGCCGCCATATTATTCGAGTGCGGACTTCGGTCCCTCGAATCATTTCTTTTCGGCCAGCAGCGCCGCCATATTATTCGAGTGCGGACTTCGGTCCCTCGAATCATTTCTTTTCGGCCAGCAGCGCCGCCATATTATTCGAGTGCGGACTTCGGTCCCTCGAATCATTTCTTTTCGGCCAGCAGCGCCGCCATATTATTCGAGTGCGGACTTCGGTCCCTCGAATCATTTCTTTTCGGCCAGCAGCGCCGCCATATTATTCGAGTGCGGACTTCGGTCCCTCGAATCATTTCTTTTCGGCCAGCAGCGCCTCGGCGTTATTCGAGTGCGGGCGTTCTTGTCCCTCGAATCGCTCTTTCGGGCCAGCAGCGCCTTCGAGATATTCGAGTGCGGGCGTTCTTATCCCTCGAATCTCTTTTTTTCGGGCCAGCAGCGCCTTGGTATTATTCGAGTGCGGGCGTTATTGTCCCTCGAATCGCTTTCTTTGGGCCAGCAGCGCCTCCATATTCTTCGAGTGCGGGCTTCGGTCCCTCGAATTGTCTTCTTCGGGCCAGCAGTGCCTTCGAGTTATTCAAAACATTCGAGTTCAGGCTTCAGTCCCTCGAATCTCCTTCTTCGAGCCGGCAGCGCCTCTACACTATTCGGGTTGGGATGTCGGAACCCTCAAAACGCATCTCCACACCGCTGGTGCCCTCATTTTGTTCGAATACGGGCTGATGCCCTTTCGAACCTCTCTTTCGGGCTATCAACGCTCCTCATTCAACATGCCCGAATTTTGGTGGCAATATACCAGTTCGGATGCCGTATGTCAAATACGAAGGTAAGTCCACGGTTTGCAACACCCGATGGCCCGGTATTCGTATCAAACGCGCTCTGCCGGAGATTTTCCATACCTACGGTATGAAGTTTGCACCGATGGACGCATCGGGTGCCTCACAATGAACTGGGCTTCGACCTGGTAAGTCCAACGCGGCTCGGGTCGGGGTAGCGCCAGCCCACGCGGGTTCGAGTCGGGGGACTCGAATCTGAGTAAGCTAACCGAGTGTTTTTGCGGCTATGCAATTAACTGAGACCCGGCGTGAGTCTCAGGCCGGTTATGCGTATCCCTCTGCAAACCCGACTTAGCATTTTCGAGGCTCAGAATGAGCACTACTCGAATTGGCATTTATTCGCCCCTGCGTTGGCAGCACGCTCGGGGGCTGCGCCTTACAACCCGATGCTAACAACGCTCGGGGGCTACGCTTAAATGCTAACCTTAGCATCCACTATTTTTGTACCCGGTGTTGGCAACACGTTCGGGGGCTGCGCCTCGATTTGACGCTCCTTCGCCCCGGCGTTGGCAACACGCTCGGGGGCTGCATCTCGAATTGGCGTCCATCCGTCTTGGCGTTGGCGACACGCTCGGGGGCTGCGCCTCGCATTGCCTTCTACATCATCGATGGTGCTCCGTCTGCTGCGTCGACTTCGGTTTGACATATTCAGGCTCGACAGCAACATCACCTACAGCAAGTATTCGACAACGACATCGCCTACAACAAGAATTCGACAACATCATCATGATGATTCAACCACCATGCGACTTCACCGACCCCGACATGCAAGAACTTCATTTGGTGCCCTCACACGCGACATGCAAGACTACGACGTCAAGGCAAGATTAGAGTCTCTATCCGACTCTACGAATCGACTAGACACTCGGGGGCTACTGACGAAGGAATTACAAATGGGTCATCGATATTTGCCTACCCGGTTCCCGCCAAGGAAGAAGCCCGCTCGAAGGATACAAGAAGCCCGCAAGGCCCAGCACTTCGACTTGGAGTAGAAGGCAAGAAACACTTTTGTAAACCCTAACTGGCTGCATATATAAAGCCATCAAGGGGTACCCCCTAGACAGAACACACAATAGCTTACAACATACACAAACCCACCAGCCTTCGGCGGCTCCCTGTAAACAACTATGCTCATATACTAGATTGCTAGCAGGATGTAGCGATCCTCCACCGAGGGGACGTGAACCTGGGTAAAACTTCGTGTGCCCCTCGTCGTTTATCGACCGCCGTCGAGTTCGCCAGGTCCCCAATACGTTCCATAGATCGAAAGTCCTCAAGCATGGGCATTGCCGAGTTAGAACCTCGTCAGCTGCTCTCTAGTTTGGTGGCCATTGTGTTTGAAACTTGAATAATTTGTGTGATTTGTGATTCAAACTTGTTTAATTCGTATGCTTTGTTCCAAATTTGATTGATTCTCATGTGTTGAAATAATTTGAAAAATAGCCACATATGGCCGGTTTGGGGTGCACGGCTGGGCGTCGGCCGGCCCCCAATTCTGATTTCGCACCGGCGCCCCCCAAAACGGGCCAAAAAATGGCCGCGTCGGAGCCCGTATGAGGATCCCGAGTGGAGATGCTCTAACAATGGTAACAGTACAGCTGTTAGCGGTTTTGTACCTTAAAGCTCCCTCCCCCCTCGTGTCGGCCGAAGGTCGGGCGCGGGCGCCCCTCCTTCTCCCTTGCGTGGGGATTTCTATGTGGGCCAAACTCGCTGAACTAGTATTGGTGCATATGACTTAATTGGTTTTTCAGAGAGAAGAAACATCCGATCCAACCTCCAAGCATCGTCGCCACTGGCCTTCCGCACCCGTGTCGCATCGGCGGGGCCGCTTCTCCACCATCCGTCCGTCCCCCACCTTCCTCATGCAATCCACGACGGGATTCTCTATTCGTATATCCGCTGCATCGACGGCACTCCTTGGCCTGATCTCCGAGCGGAGGACTTCCCATCATTCAGCGCTGCTAGACACATGCTGCCTCCAGGCAACAGCCTCGCAAGCTCACCCTCGTCCCCTTGTTAAGCCCGGCCCCTGAGGTCGCCTGTCTGGTCCTGTGCTTGCTGCATCCACACGCCGCCAGCCAGAAGTAGACGGGGTCGTTGAGCACGTCACACGCCTGGTGCGCCCCGGGGCTGGGGCTCCGACTGATGCTATCAGGATGATCTAATGCATATTGCTCTTGGCACTTATGTGTGTCTTCATGTTGGTGCATAGATGATTAATTCGGTTGCTGAATGATTTTTTTCATCTCTTAGAGCTCGTTTGGTATCTAGCATTTCATTTCATCTCATACAAATGAAATGAATTCATACTTCTAGCAGCATATTTCATTTGAATTGAAATTCTAATACCAATGACTTGTTCGGCTGCCACACAGAATTGCCATTGAAATGTATTTTACTACAGAATTGCTCATAATAAAATCATGATATTTTCAAAATAAAAACCGCATGTCAGTATGAGATAAACTGCAACACATAATAATTCGTAACTTCTTGAACTCAAAACACAAAATTTCTTACTAGATATCCCATGTTCAAGTCCATCAAACAAGAATGCATCAAGACAAGCAAAATAAAGGTCCAAAGTAGTATGCAACTTACAAAAGGCAGGCTACTACATCACCATAAATAGTATCATAAGGATGGAATACTCGTATCACTACATCACCAAGGAAGATCAGAGAGAGGTTACGACTTGATTTGCTTCAGAACCCAGCTTTTCTTCATTCTTTCAAGCAGTGCGATCAATGACTTAAACTTGCGATCATCTGCAACTAGAACAATTATAAATTGCCAATTGTTCATCATCTTCCAAATCTGGAATTATACCAAGAGCAGCCCATATTTCTTCAGGAGATGTTGCTTTTGTAGGAGGCTTAGAAACATCAGCTTTTAACATAGCAGTGAAGTTTTCCAACTTGTCTTCTAACATGGTAGCAATAATAGAGTCACCCGATCTGTACCTCTTCTTTGGGTGAACTTCATCAGCTTGTGTGGAAGATGAGTTAGCATGCATCTTTGTTGTTGTTGTTGTAGTTAGCATTATCCTCTACCATTTCTGACGCGCTTTCTCCTGCAGTCCTTGCTCCCACTCCAGTAGCACGATCCTTTGAGTAGAGCATGTTGATCATGTCCTAGTAGTTGATAACCTTGTATCTATAGGAAGCTGCATCTTTATTTGCCTACAAATAATATAACTGGAGCTTTTTACAATCCAAGCCACAGTTGAACATTACTAACAAGTGACAAACTAAAAGTGCACATACGAACTGAAGAAGTAAAAATATTATCAATAGACCATAATATAACAAGGAATAGAAATGGGGATGTACACATGGAGTACATAAGCAAGCAAGGCAAGCACCAGAAACAGATCATGGTATCATATCTCAAGATGGCAACACTAGAAACTAAATCAAGTAGTGTATGAGGTGAGATTTACCTTGACATAATTGTTCCAAACGTCCTTGCTATCAAAAGAGATCATGTTATTGTCACAGTCCCATCCAAAGCTACTTTGACAAAGCATCTTGTTTACGATAACATAATGCTTGTCAAAAGTGTTACTCCAGGATATGATGTTTTTCTTTGTAACTTCAGTTAACCACTTCTGCCTCACATTCTTCACAACAACAGTGTACACATGGGGTTTCCATCCATTTTAAGCCCGATCTCCCTTGTTGTAATTCTCAACAAACACATCCAACATAGCTTTGTCCATCTGATTGCTCCACTTTAAGTAGCTTCTACCTTTTTCATGGAATCCATACCTAGATCAACAAGAATATTATGAGTTAGTGGCAAGTGTGTATGTGATATACCAGCAAAAAAAGATCAACAAGAATATCACGAATTAGTGGCAAGTGTGTATGTGATAAACTATAAACAAACTTGACATATGTGGAACATGCCAAACACACATATATAGACAAAGAAGAATGTAGAACATTCAAGCATAGTCAAACATTCCACTTCTAAGCTTAATACAAAGCCTCGCAGATCTCGTGTGGATTCTCGAAGAAAGAAGAAAGTGATTCAATTCAATCATTATCACCTCTTGGAGATATGAAAATGAGGAAACTACCAAGTGTTGAGCCCAAACGTTCATTTAAAACAATTATTTTTGGCTCTTGATTTGCGCCATTACTAACTACTATCATTTTTCATGTCATTACTAACGTACCGTTCTGAGCAATAGGAGCACGCGTCATTACTCGTGTAGAGGTATGCAGAGCCCCACGACCGTCCATACCACTACCTTCCGTGTCGCCTTTGTAGTACTTGATCCAAATAGAAAAACAGTGGCTGAGAGACGTTATGCATATACCGTTCATCATATATATCTTTAATCTTTTCCTTCTTTTGTGTTGTACACTGTCTCTAAAAAGCCAAGTGAAAGGCCACAGGTAGAAAGAAACTTCTTTAACCATTTTGTCTAGTGCCCAAGTAGTCGTTTGTTTGTTTGAGAGAGAGATGACACCTATGGTGTTGTCAGTGTTAGATGTGATGAGAGCGCAGCGGGCGGAGGGTCCGGCGATAGTGATGGCTATCGGCACGGCAACACCTGCCAACTGCGTGTATTATGCTGACTATCCAGACTACTTCTTCCGGGTCACCAAGAGCGATCAACCTGCTAGACCTCAAAAAAAAGTTCGAGAAGGTATGTAAGTTGATGGGTATAGAAAAAATAGTTGTTCATGCAATCTATATTACTACACATGCTCACCTAAACATATGGTTCATTATGAAGTTAACGATATTATTTTTTGAGCTATCAGTTGAAATAATTGTTCATATGTATGATAAGAGTTAATGTTATAAAATGTTTGACTCGAACAGTTATCATCTATTTTTAAACTGCCCTAGTTAGAGTGTTATGAATAGACACAACGGAAGAAATAGTACGAATTCAAGATTAGTATATTTTTCCTAAAAATATTGAAATTAATGTGATGAACTCATGGATGCATTGTCCTGGTGTCACCTGTGCATGCAGGTGAGAGGTCTATGATAAGGAAGCGACATATGCATATGACCGAGGAGCTCTTTGAGAAAAACCTCGAGATGCGCGTGTTTGGTGGGCCATCGCTAGACATGCGCCAGAACATCCTTTCCAGCGAGATCCCCAAGCTTAGGGCAGTGGTGGCACAAAAGGCAATCAAGGAGTAGGGCCATCCGCTCTCAAATATCACACACCTCGTGTTTTGCACCCGGCAGGCCATGGACATGCCGGGCACCGACTAATAGCTCATGAAGATCCTTAGGTTGGAGCCCTCCATGAAGCGCATGATGTTATACTAATAGAGCTGCTTCGCCGGGCGCATGGTGCTCCATTGGGCAAAGGACCTCGACGAGAACAACTTCGGTGCACACATGCTTGTCGCCTGCTCCGAGATCACTTCATCCACCTTCTACGGGCCTTCCGCCACAGGCTCCCACCTAGACAACCTCGTATCCCAGGCACTCTTTGGGGACGGTGCAGTGGCGGTAGTCATAGGCGCTGACCCCAAGGTTCCCACCAAGAGGCCGCTGTTCAAGCTGGTCTCGGTGAGCCAAACCATCCTACCAAAGTCGAAGGGCCTGACCAGGGCCACCCTCCGAGAGGTTGGGCTAAGTGTGAACATCCAAAAGGACATGCCCACAGTAATCTCGAAAAACATAGAGAACGTGTTGGTGAATGCATTCGCTCCAGTAGGCATTGACGACTGGAACTTCATCCTTCTGGGTGGCGCACCCCGGAGTCCCGGTGATATTAGACATGGTTGAGGCCAAGGTCTGCCTAAACTTAGAATTGCCAGGCCTTCGGGGTGCGCCACCCAGAAGATGGAGTTCCAGTTGTCAATTCCCACCAGAGTGAATGCATTTGCCAATGCGTTCTCTATGTTTTTCGAGATTACTGTGGGCACATCCTTGTGGATGTTCACACTTAGCCCAACCTCTCAAAGGGTGGCTCCCATCAGGCCCTCTGACTCAGGCAGGATGGTTAGGCTTGCCGAGACCAGCTCGAAGAGCGGCCTCTCGGTGGGCACCTTGGGGTCGGTGCCTGTGACTACCACCGCTGCACCATCCCCAAAGAGCGCCTGGGCTACGAGGTTGTCTAGGTGGGAGCCCATGGCAGAAGGCTCGCGGAAGGTGACCATAGTGATCTCGGAGTAGACGACAAGCATGTGCGCATCGAGGTTGTTCTCTTCGAGGTCCTTTGCCACGCGGAGCACTGTGCGCCCGGTGAAGCAGCACTGTTGGTATAACATGATGTGCTTCACGGAGGGCTCCAGCCTGAGGATCTTCCCGAGCTGGTAGTCGGCGCTCGGCATGTCCACGGCATGTCGGGTGCAGAACACGAGGTGTGTGATCTTTGAGAGCGGCTAGCCCCACTCCTTGGTTTCCTCTTACACCGCCGCTGCCCTGAGCTTGGGGATCTCGCTAGCAAGGATGTTCTGGCGCGTGTCCAGCGATGGCCCATTGAACACACGCATATCGGGGATTTTCTCAAAGAGCTCCTCGATCATATGCATATGTCGCTTCCTTATCATAGACCTCTCCCCTGCATGCGCATGTGACACCAGTACAACGCATCCATGAGTTAATCACGTTAATTTCAATATTTTTAGGAAAAAAATAATGATCTTGAATTTGTACTTTTTGTTCTGTTGTGTCTATTCGTAACACTCTTACTAGGACAGTTTTAAAATAGATGACAACCGTTCCAGTCAAACATTTTATAACATTAACTCTTAACATACATACGAATAACTATTTCAACTCACGGGTCAAAAAATAATATCGTTAACTTCATAATGAACTATATTTTTAGGTGAGCATATGTAGTAATATAGTTTGCAGCAACAACTATTTTTTTCTTTACCCATCAACTTACATATCTTCTTGAACTTTTGTTTCAGGTCTAGGAGGTGCTCGCTCCTGGTGACCCGGAAGTAGTCTGGATAGTCAGCCTGGTACACGTAGTTGGTAGGTGTAGCCGTGCCAATAGCCACTACTGTGTCGCCGAACCCTCTGCCCGCTACGTTCTCTCACATCCAACACCGACAACACCATAGGTGCCATCTCTCTCTCTCTCAAACATACAAATGACTACTTGGGCACTACACAAAATGGTTAAGAAGTTTATTTTTACCTGCGGTGTGTCACCTGGCCTGTCACCTGGCTTTTTATAGATGGTGTACAACACAAAAAACAAAAAAGATTAAAGATATATATGACAAACTGTATATGCCTAACGTCTCTCGACCGCTGATTTTCTCCTCGAATTAAGTGCTATAGAGGCGACGCGGAAGGTAGTGGCATGGACGGTCATGGAGCCCTGCATGCGTCTACAGGAGTAATGATGCGTGCTCCTATTGCGCAGAACCGTACGTTAGTAATCACATGAAAATGATAGTAGTTAGTAATGGCACAAATCAACCGATGAAAATAATTGTTTTAAATGAACATTCGGGCTCAACACTTGGATGTTTCCTCATTTTCATAACTCCAGGAGGTGATAATGATTTGAATTAAATCACTTTCTTCTTCTTTTTCGAGAATCCATGTGAGGCTTTGTATTAAGTTTAAAAGAGGAATGTTTAACTTTGCTTGAATGTTCTACATTCTTCTTTGTATATTATTTTACCTATATATATATATATATATATATATGTGTGTGTGTGTGTGTGTGTGTATGTGTGTGTGTGTGTGTGTGTTTGGTATGTTCCACATATGTCAAGTTTGTTTACAGTTTATCACATACACACTTGCCACTAACTCATGATATTCTTGTTCATTTAGGTATGGAGTCCATGAAAAAAGTTAGAAGCTACTTAAAGTGGAGCGATCAAATGGACAAAGCTATGTCAGATGTGTTTGTCGAGCATTAAAACAAGGGAGAGTGGCCTCAAAATGGATGGAAATCACATGTGTACACTGCTGCTGTGAAGAATGTGCGGCATAAGTGGGAAAGTGATGTTACAAAGGAAAACATCATATTCTGGAGTAACGCTTTTGACAAGCATTATGTTATCATAAACAAGATGCTTTGTCAAAGTGGCTTTGGTTGGGATTGCGACAATAACATGATCGATGTTGATAGCGAGGATGTTTGGAACAATTATGTCAAGGTAAATCTCACCTTATACACTACTTGATTTAGTTCCTGGTGTTGCCCTCTTGAGATATGATACCATGATCAGTTTCTGGGGCTTGCTTTGCTTGCTCATGTACTCCATGTGTCTCCATGTGTCCAATCCTATTTCAATTTCTTGTTATTTTTTGGTCTATTGATAATTTTGTTACTTCTTTAGTTCGTACGTGCACTTTTAGTTTGTTACTTGTTAGTAATGTTCAAGTGGTGGCTCGGGTTGTAACATGCTCTAGTTATATTGTTTGTAGGCAAATAAAGATGTAGCTTCCTATAAATACAAGGTTATCAAGTATTGGGACATGATTAGCACGCTCTACTCAAGGGATTGTGCTACTGGAGCGGGAGCAAGGACTGCAACAGAAAGCGTGTCAGAAATGGGAGAGGAGAATGCTAGCTACAACAAAAAAAGATGCTAATCATCTTCCATGCAAGTTGATGAAGCTCGCCCAATGAAGAGGTACAATTCGGATGACTCCATTGCTACCATGTTAGGAGACAAGTTGGACAACTTCACAACTATGTTCAAAGCTGATGTTTCTGAGCCTCGTACAAAAGCAACATCTCTTGAAGAAATATGGGCTGCTCTTGGTGTAATTCCAGATTTGGAAGATGATGAATAGTTATGATCTTTTAGTTGAATATAATCGCAAGTTTAAGTCCTTGATTGCATTGCTTGAAAGAATGAAGAAAATGTGGGTTCTGAAGCAAATCAAGTTATAACCTCTCTATAATCTTCCTTGGTGATGTACTGATACGAGTATTCCATTCTTATGATACAATTTATGGTGACGTAGCATCCTACCTTTTGTAACTTGCATACTACTTTGGAACTTTATTTTGCTTGTCTTGATGCATTGTTGTTATATGGACTTGAACATGGGATCTCTCATATGCAAATTTGTGTTATGAGTTCAAGAAGTTACGAATTATTATGTGTTGCAGTTTATTTCAAGCTGACATGCAGTTTTTATTTTGGAAAGATCATGTTTTTATTATGAGCAGTTCTGTAGTAAGATACATTTCAATTGCAATTCGGTGTGGCAACCAAGCAAATCATTGGTATTGAAATTTCAATTCAAATGAAATGAAATGCTGCTAGAAGTATGAATTGTTTTCAGGTGTATGAAATTAAATGTTGGATACCAGACGAGCTCTAAGAGATGACAAAATAATTGTTTTAAATGAACATTCAGGCTTATCTCTTGGCCGTTTCCTCATTTTCATATCTCCAAGATGTGATAATGATTGAATTGAATCACTTTCTTCTTCTTTTTCGAGAATCCACAGGAGATTTACGATGCTTTGTATTAAGCTTAAAAGATGAATGTTTTACAAGCCTAAAAGGCTACCACACAGTACCGCCATAGGCCTCTATGACTTTGCGTAAATGGCTGGGAAAGAAGAGCTAACCAGTGTCTCCCCAAGGCGCCCCTCTACGTCTACATCTGACCCACAACGACCACTCCTCAACCACATTGTGAAGAACCCTAGCAATAGTTAGGTGCAAGTTGTCAAAGACTGTTGCGTTGCGTTCAAACCACAAGGATTGCGGTGGAAACATGATAAAGGAATTCGCCGTTTTCGCATCTGCCTTGGAGAAGATAGCCACTGCATCTGGCCACCACACGAATATAGGCATGCAAGTGGACAGTCCGACGGACCAAGCGGACAGCCGCCGGAGTACAACTTGCCAGCTAAAAATCTAATTTGTTTAGCAGTTAATTAAGCGATAAAAAACAGGTCCAAGTTTTTTTGTCCGCCAAGAGCTCCAAGCAGACGTCCGCCTACATCCCTACACAGAGAGAACGCTCTCCGACGTAGGCACGGGAATTGCGAGCCCTAACCGCTGACAGGCCCCAGCCCAAATACTGATCGCAAACAAGCATTGTAGGGGACAGAGGGCATGCGTAGGCAACCCGTGTCGCGCCAGCTGATCCGCGGTCCAGCACATTTGTGCAGCGCAAGCCACTTTCTTCTTTGCCTCTGCAGTGTAATGTTGCACTCTCTGACTGCCTAAATCAAAGGTAATGGAACTGAATTTGACGGGCTATTGCTTGGCATTGCATATGTGATATTTCGACAGGGCTAATTTAATTATATTACCTACAATCATTGAAAGAAAACTTTTTTAAACGTATTTGGCCCTTTCCCCTCCAAAAAATAAAGGCATTCCTTTATACTCTAATTGATAAAAAAAACAAGTGTTGCTCTGACCACCCTAGCTCTCCATCTGATAAGTACAACAAGCTTTAGCTTTGCCGGCTCCCTTGTTCACTTGATGACAATGCGTGTGACTCATCGTCAATCTTTGCCCCTTCCAGAATCCAAGAAGCGTCTTATGAAATCTATATCTATATCTATATCTAATAATAAAAGCCGTAAGGTTTCCGCCGTCAACCATATTTTTAGGACCAATTTGCCCTTCCACTAAATAGTATTTTACGGCTGCTGCCACCCCTAAGGATAAAATAAAACTGTTCAAAAAGAAAAACCACACAAGGCGCCATGGTATACGTTTGGACGTTTACAAACAAAGTACTGAGTCGACGTATCAGGTATGGTCTCTGGGCCTCCCTCCGTAAAAGAGTTCAGGTCGGTAACGTAGCCTATAATAAACTCTCCTATATAGATCGCTCGATCGAGCCTATAGGAATCGATCGATCTTGACGATCGACGGGGCGGCGGTGAGGCTGGCATGCAGAGGAAGGCGGATCGATAAAACAGGAAGGCCCTAGAATCGTGTGGGCAGCGCTGACGAATCGTGTTTCGTGTCAGGGGCGAAGCGAATCAGCCTGATTCTAGAGAAGCAAGGCAGCATGGCCTGTGGCCCCATGTTCACGCCAAGTTGTAACGCTCGAAAGCGGGCATGTCGCCAGAGGAGACACCGGGCCCAGCGCCGTTGTTTGAGGCGTCCTCCGAGCCCATAGCAGCCCGGTCGTAGATATCGTCGCCACAGATTCTGGACATCCCAGTGGTGTTGTTCAACCCTGAGATCCCGTCAGTCAGCGCCGAAGATCAACCCAGCGAGGGTGCCGCCGAAGATCATCTCGCAGCAGGCCACTGGTGGCGTTCCCTTGAGGCGACCTGGTGTTGAGACTTGAGTAAGGAACGGAGGCTGCCGAGTAGCTCAGAAGCGCGGCAGGAGGCAGCGATGTATGCCACCGGCGACATTGGTCGCGACATCGCATGATTCATGGCGGCCAGAGCTACTCGGCCACTGGAACATGGTGGGTGTCTGTGGCGCGCGTGCGGTTCGGTAGGCAGCAGGCGACGAACCTCAGCCTCTCCTCCGCCTCGCCAACCGCAGGTCCGCAGCCACTGCACCGGTCAGCCGCCCAATCCTCTTCGTCACCTCTCCCAGCTAGACAGCTATCATAGCGTTAGCGTCACCGTACCGATCCCAGAACCCATCGTGCACCCCTGCCTGTTCGATTAGAGTAACGCAGGATAGGCGGCGGTGGCGGCAGGCCCACGCCGAGCAGCAGCAGAAAGGATGACGACGAAACCTGGTGGTAGGCAGCCACCCATATCGTCCAACAATGGCCTGTAGCAAACGTGATTCATTAAGTGCGAGAAGACCATACTTGCATGGTCGAGTAGCAGTGCCGCTCTAGACACTAACTCATACATTCTCTTCTTCCCGTATTGATCAAACTCTGGATATTCCGGACTCGTAAATTCTCAATCGTTGGTAAGGCTATGCCTTTATTTATGCACTATAATTTTTTTTATCCAGATCGATCTGCATTATTTACATGCGTTGGTGGTCAGAATGAACTCTCCAAAAGACAGTAGTATGTATTTTTCATGCTAACTTAGTGCTATTGGGATGTATTCTGATCACGAAGTGCAAGTACGTGTGTTCTACGTTCCGTCGTTCCAAAACTAGGTTTACCAACTCGTATTTGTCCTCGGAGGCAACTCGGAAAAAACAAGGACAATGGTGGCCTCGGGTGGCAAGAAAACGGTAATAACAATGCCCCAAGCGGCAGTGGGCGTGGTACATATTGGACGCGATGCAATCAGGCACTAAAGATGGGCAATCTGAGACAAAGCAACGATAAGATTGAAGTATTCTCCATGAAGTTAAAACCGCGTCCAGCGGCCAAGCTCGATCGCAGCATCGTCGGGACTCCCCCATCTCTCTCCCTTCTACAAATTCACAAGTTAGTTACAGGCTGTAAGAGGTCTGACGGGTTGCGTCTTGCATGGTGTCTACTACAGGAGATTGACGAGTGGGTTGATCAGCTAAGGCCCAATGGCAGATAGGAATCATAGGATTTCATACCAATTTGCTTTGCAGCATTTTGGTGCAGCTGGTCGGTTTTGCATGGATATAGATGGTTTGTGCACGCTTGTTGATAGTGCCAAGTTTCCTACTCAGCAGAGTAGTTTTGTTTCGGACAATGCTTCGGTATATTACGTACACACATGCTGTTCCCTGTGAGCTTTGAGAGATAAATGAAAACGAAAGAAAGGACCCAGCCCAGTATTAATTGGCCAAGAGATATTTAGTCTGAGTGGTGTCTCGAATCTTGACTTGGCTGCTATGGCATGGCTGCGTGCTTCATTGACATGGGCATTCATTATTTTGCTTTCTTCTTATGCAGATCGAAGGATGACTCCATCTTATGTTTATCCAAGTTTTTTATCTGTCTTTTGTGCATCCCTGACAACACAATTGTCATTTTCTGTCTCTTTCTAGGAACACAATTACGAGTACCTCTATTGTGGTTCTCAAAAGGAGGATCAAAATGATCAGAATCTATATGATTGCATAGACGTATTTTAATAATTTGGATTATATGCATATATTGTACCTACAAATTGATGAATTATTCAGTCATATTGTTTAACTACTTCAAAAAAGTTCTCTTTGTTCGCCTCCGTTATGTGGTTCAAACGGTTCGGGTTCAGACTATGACTCTTGTATCAGATGCTAGCTCTTCATGTTTAGTACATGCCAGTGTGTATACATGGAGTTCTAGAGACTAATTGAGTGTTTGAGATTTCTTCCACTGAGTTGCACGTGTAAAATTGTGAGTGAAGTTCAAAACCATGGATGATATAATTCCAATTTGTAGAAGCGGCGTATGGTTGGGAAGTCAAGGTACAAGCAAAGAAGGAGCAAAATTGAAAGAAGCTGATTTTGTCTGTTTGTGTTTGTGAATTTTTCTCCCGTTGCAACGCATGGGCACATTTCCTAGTAGCAACACATGATGGTAAAATAAGGCCTTCTGGTTCCCTTTCCCTGCATTACCTGACGTGAACTCGGTTGGATTAATTCCATTTTAGTGGACTAGACTTAATGAGAAACATGTTTACAAACAATAGAATCAGTTAGTTCAACAAACACTGAAATCAATAACTTAAAATTGGCTTATGAATTGGCAGGGGCCACGACGAATTTTTTGATCAACCGTCGACCCATCCAGGTAAGAGCATCTCTTGTAGTCCTCTTAAAATGCCTGAAACCTTTACTTCTCCGGGGAGAGTTTACGGTTTCAGACAAAATCGGCCCCAGATCAGAGCCTATACTCGAGGCCTGGCCTATATCCATTTTAATGCGGCCCGTAGACATGCGCCCGCAACTGGTATATGTAGCATTTGGGGCGATGGATACTGGTCAAAACCCTACTCCCCCCACCACACACGGTCCTCCTCTACCTCTCCGCCGCCGTGAATCTGCGCAATGCCGGCTTGTTAGAGATCGCACATGTCGCAAAGTAATAATCGTAATCAGAAGCTTAAGCTTTCTATTGTTCAAAGCTCGGTAACAACACTAACTTTCCTTTTCCCAGTTTGGCTGCAACCAGTGATCAGGAACGAAGGATCAGAAGGTGCAACGCCAAGGAAAACATGAAGCATTACAATCAGCCACGCCCCCCCCCCCCCCCCCCACCCCCCACTATACAACCTCTCATCCATTCCAACCCATGTCCCCATGTTCCTCACCCATGGCGGCCAGGCACCTTCTAAGGACGCTGGTTAGAAACCATGAAAGCGACAACATGGAGGTGTTATATGTGCCCGACTATGCTCATGCCGACTTTGTGATCAGATTTAATGCTCCACAACTGGTGTACAAACCAATGGTCGAGTTCTTTCAATGCCACTGAAACTTGCTACGTCAGGTGACTCGGTGATCAGCCTTCGACAGTGACTTTCTGTCAGCTGATGCAATCAAAAGTTACACGACAGTGATGCAATCAAAAGCAATGTGCTCGTATTGCAAATATCAAGGAGGGAGACGCCAACACTAAATTCTTCCACATGAGGGTCAATGCCCGCCGGCGTAAGAATCACATTCAAAGGCTCAAACACAACCATGGGTGGGTCACCGAGCATGCCCAAAAAGAAAAGATTGTTCATGACCATTTTAAGAGTATTATTGGAAGGAGGGCCACCCGCTCGTTAGATTTCAATTGGGAGGAGCTTACCTTCGACGATCCGGAGTGGGCTTGGGGATCCTTTCACGGAGGAGGAGCTGAGGAGCGCTATTTTCCAAATGCCTAGCGACAAGGCTCCCGGCCCGGATGGCTTTACCAGGGTTTTCTTCAAGAAGTGTTGGAGCATAATAAAAGGGGACCTTATGCGGGTGATTCACCTCTTCGGTGACCTTCATTCGGAGAATTTTCATTGGCTTAACTTCGTGAATATTGCTCTTTTCCCCAAGAAGGATGGGGCGGAGGAGGTCTCCGACTTCCGCCCCATTAGCCTTATTCATGCCATTGGGAGGATTATATCCAAAATGCTTGCTCTTCGCCTTAGCCCGTTCATGAATGATCTTGTCTCCAATGTGCAAAGTGCGTTCATCAAAAAGAGAAGCATACATGATAACTTTCTCTATGTGAAGAACCTCGCCACTAGGTTTCATAAGGGCAAGACTCCGGCTTTACTCTTCAAGCTCGATATTAGGAAAGCTTTTGACTCCATTAGTTGGGACTATATGCTTGATCTCCTTCAATGACGTGGGTTCCCTCCTCGCTTCCGGAATTGGCTTCCGGCCTTGTTTTCTACCACTACTTCGAGGGTGCTTCTCAATGGGCTTGCCGGTGAGCCCATTGTGCATGGAAGAGGGTTACGTCAAGGGGGCCCGCTATCCCCTCTCCTTTTTGTCATTGCGATTGATCCTCTTTCCCAAATGTTGGAGATCGCCACGCGGCACGGGCTTCTTCACAAGCTTAGGGGTCGGGGAAACATCCTTCGCACTTCCCTCTATGCGGATGATGCGGCCGTTTTTGTTGCCCCTATTAAGCAAGACATTATTAATTTGGCGTCCATCTTGCATCGGTTTGGCAATGTCACCAGGCTTTGTTCTAACTTTCAAAAGAGCTATGTGGTTCCTATTCGATGCGGTAATGTCAATCTTGACGAGGTGCTTCATGGGATTCCGGCCGCCCGTGCGTCTTTTCCTTTGCGGTATCTTGGCCTTCCACTCTCGGTGTGGTGCCTTAGGCGGCAGGATTTTCAAAGTCTTGAAGACAAATGTGCCGGCAAGCTTCCAACTTGGAATGGCAAGTTCATCAATGTGGCCGGTCGCACGTTCCTTGTTAAGTCGGTGTTGGCTTCTCAAGCCATTTATCATTTGACTTCTCTCCCCGTTGCGTCGGGCACGTTGAAGTTCATCAATAAGTTGGAGAGGGCTTTTCTTTGGGCGGCTAAAGATTCAACCAATGGGGCCAAGTGTAAGGTAAACTGGGAGGCAGTTTGCCGCCCCAAATGCTATGGCGGCCTTGGGGTGTTACACTTGGGCAAGTTTGCTATGGCTCTCCGGCTTCGTTGGCCTTGGATGGAGTGGACGGATTCGAGCAAGATTTGGGTGGGCTCCGAAATCCTTGCTCCGAGGATGTTATGGATCTCTTCTATGCGGCCACAAAAATCACGTTGGGAAATGGGAGGAAAACTCCATTTTGGGAAGCTCCTTGGTTTGATGGTCGCTCTCCCAAAGTCATTGCTCCACTTATTTTTGAGTCCTCCAAGCGCAAGAATTGGAAGGTTGCTCAAGCTTTGGCTAATGATGCTTGGGTCAACAAGATTAACTTGGAGGGCGGTTTCTCTTGGGCTCATCTTGTCCAATTCGTGGACCTTTGGACCCTTATCAATAACATTCACCTTGTGGAGAATGTGGAGGATTCTATTGTGTGGAAGCTTACGGAGAGTGGTCTTTATTCCGCGGCATCGGCCTACAAGCTTCAATTCTTAGGTCTCGTTCTCTCCAACTTGAACACTTTGGTATGGAAGGCTTGGGCAACTCCAAAGGCAAAGAATCATGCTTGGCTTGCCCTCCAAAATCGTTTGTGGATGGCCGATAGACTTCAAAACCGTGGTTGGCCCAATTGTGGCCTTTGCCCCCTTTGCAAGCAAACGTTGGAAACCAATGATCATCTTTTTGTGGGTTACCGTTTCATAATTAGGGTTTGGGAGCTTCTCAAACAATGGCTTGGCCTTCATGATATTCACCCAAGGCTATGGGGTGGTCTAAACATCAAGGAGTGGTGGTCACTTTTGGCAGAAGGCTCCTCGTCGCATCGCAAAGCTATCGCCTCCCTCACACTTCTTACCGTGTGGGAAGTTTGGAATGAGAGGAATGCACGGATTTTCCCTAATAAGCTTTCTCCTTCTTTTGTAATCGTTGATAGGATTAAGGCCGAGGCCCGCTTGTGGGTGCTTGCTGGGGCAAAGAAGTTGGGTACCATAATGCCGGGAGAGTAGGCGGGTGGAATTCTCGTTGTACGTTTCTTATTGTAATCTCCTTCTTAATTAATCGAAAAGGCAAAGCTTTTGCCCCCGTTTCAAAAAAAAAAGTTACAACCACATATTACTTGTCCACCGCATATGGCTTGCCAGGCCGTAGTATATGTCCATCAACATGAGTATATGTCAGTTCGATCATGCTAGAGAGTGGACTATTCGGTCCAATATTCAGTATCATGTATCCAGTTTACCTAATATATCCTTGAGGATTAAGTTCAATACCATGTTATCTTTTTTCGAAAAGGGGAAACCCCAGCCTCTGCATCAATTGATGCATATGGCCTCAATACCATGTTATCTCTCATATAGAAATCTTGGATTGGTGATTATCTCGTTCTAGCCAACAGCTATGGGTGAACCTAGCTGTCCCTAAGCCCGGACGGCGGCCTAGGCTTGGCAAACCATACATAGCTTATGATTTACTTCCTTCGTTTAGAAATATAAGATGTTTTAGCTTTGTGAAGCTAATATATTTAGACATCTTTTAGTGTATAGATTCGAGCGAACCTATACACTAAAAATGACTACATACATTCGCTTCACAAAACTAAAACATCTTATATTTCTAAACGGAGGAAATATAATTTTACATAGTAATTTTGCCTAAAATTTGACAGCTTAGCTTTACTCGCCCAGACTTCAGAAAGTTTCTAGGTCTGCCAATCAGCAGTAGTTGCAGTTTAACTCTGTACTGATGTACGTGGCGTGAAATATTTAGCAGTCATCTCAGGTCTTGGCAATCTTTCTTTAGACTTTAGTTGAATGATTACCACTCTAATCATCATCGAATGAACTTTTCTTTAACCATGAGTGGATTGTATTACGTGAAACTGTAACATGCATGACTCGTCAGAATAACTGTTGTTTACACACATTTCGGTTTCATTATTCACATTTCCTCTTTCGCATCACCAAGAGGTGCTAATGATTGGATGATGGCATTTCCTATTTGTCTCCGTGGACCAAGGGCCGGAAAACAGTTGTAACTAGTAGTGTTTGCATTTGACGTGTTCCACTTCCTTCGCTAATAATGCTCTAATCAATTCGTTTTAGAAAATTCCCGCAGCTTAATTCGGTTACATTATGCCAATCAATGAAAAGAAAGTTTCAACCCCTACTTGTTCACAATGTATTTGGCCATTCCCCTTTTAAAAAAACAAAAGCCATTGATAAGAACAAGTGCTGGCTGAACCCCAAAAGCTCTCTATCTGATAAGTATGATAAGCTAGCTGCCATGGTTTGTCAATATTGAATGTGTGTGACTCACAGTCAATCTCTGACTCTTCCGGAATCAAAGAAGCACGGTTGGTGAAATTAGATATGTATAGTCCTTTTTCTCATCTGCCATAGTCGCTTTCTCGTTCTTCCTCAAGAGATAAAGGTGATCAAAGCTCAAAATTGGCACTAAGAGGGAACAATATCGATATTTATATTCAAAATTTGATTTAATTTAAATTAGCAGGGGCCGTACGAACATATACCCCCTTTACAATAAACTAGCTTAATACCCGTGCGTTGCTACGGGATAAAATATGAATTATATTTAAAAATATTACATATCTTCGTATGTAATTTTTATACCCGCCTCAAATGTAGTTTTGAACATATCCAAAACCCTAGATAGTCTAACCATTTATTTCAACCCGGAAAAGATAATAATACGACACTCAGTAAAATCGATGAAGATTCACATGAGAAACATATGGTTTTTGTCGAGAAGGGTTGACATGACCTCGTGTCCAGAGATTGAGAATTAAAATTGCAAATTAAAATGATATAATTGAGTCACATCTCGCACGACATGAGCTCGGAATTAACAAAATCACAAGTCTACAATTTTTTCAAGCTAAATTTAGGATTTTATTCATTGTAATTATTATCTCATATGCAAATGATGATTGTAGTCATTGCTAGTCTAGGAAAAAATAGTTGCTGCTTGGAGGAAAAACAAAATAGGAAGTTGCCGGCGGTTGGGGTTATGTTGACCTATCTTTGCTACAGAACAATAGTAATAACAATACAAAAAAAAATTGTATAAAATTATTTCTATGATTTCCTGTAATGCACATGCTCTATTACTGGTGCCTTAGATTGGATGATATTTGCTTACCATGGATGGCATTTACATAAACCTGTTTTATATAGTGATCCGCAAAATGGAATAAACATGATTTGTCACGCACTCACGGTACCGTCAATTCCTCACTATCCATTCTCTCCTCCTAGAAGTGTATGGTTACAAATGTGTGTTCATTCCTAAACTGATGCCGATCTATGTGTTCAGATAGTTTGAGGATAAAATCAATAGCGAACACCTTTTTAATTGGAATTTTTCTATAGTGTAATTTAACCAAAATCGCCACATGGATGGTAGTGAACTTCTCCAAAATGAAAGTAATCTTTCTTAGTAAATAGAGGACCCCCTTTGAACAGTCGTATCTTTACTAAATAAACATGACAAGTCTCTGCCCTGCTAGTGTCCAAGTTCTTATCCTTCAACGCTTTGTTTATAACCTAAACATTGTCAATTCCAGCTTTGAACCCTGAAGTATTGTTTTCCGTATGACCCATAATCCAACATGTTTCTCGAGTTAGTCATGAATATTTGATGTTGACACAACTTAGCCTCCTTCATCATCAGAGATATGCTAAGACTTGCTAGCATGGACAATATGATCATATATTATAGTACTCCTTCCTCCTTCCGATCGGAAATAAGTGTCAATGAGTTGGTACAAACTTTGTACTAAATTATTTGACACTTATTTCTGATCAGAGAGAGTATCAATTTCAACGTCAAAACCTGCCACAATAGTTCCATCGCAGTGTAATAATGACGACCAGAAACAAACTAATTGAACTACCATGAAATAATTAGTGCACAAAATAAGATGGCGTACATCCATAAACATATGGGGCATTTTATAGCGTATGTACTATTTATGTATTCAAGAATACTCAAACTTGATAGTTCTTCCACGAGAAAACATGCAGACAAAACAAAATAACAAATACATCCTAGAGCAAGGCTAATATGTAATAACACTGAACATATCAGGTGCTTTGGACCACGATGGCCAACAACATGCAGCAAATTCTGCAATCAAGACCGAACCAGATCAAGTTGTTGAATTCAGTTCTTCTCTTAATTTTACCCATTTGCAAAAGGCATAAAATATCACAAACTTACAGAAAGAAGGCGAGTTTATATGTGAGAGGGATGCAGGTTTTTCATCACGTAGATAAGGAATGAAGGAATGATAATCAGCTGCTGACTCTCGTGTTCTACCAAATCTGAAAAAGTTGACCCGAACAGAGGTACAAAGCAGCAAATAGAGACCAACCTGCATCAGTCTTCATCGGGAGGTGCCTCTTTAAACCAAAGTGAGTCGCCCCTGAAGCCGTCTGCTTGGGCTCGTGCCTAATTAATCTACTTCTGCAAGACGGGCCCAATTAACCAGCCACGGAGCCGCCATCGGTTTGTCTGAATTGATCACATTTTTCCGAACATGTTCAGATAATGCACAAATTAACCATTAACCACATCATTTGCCTGCACGTTTAACTAACTGACGCAAGTGCTCGAACTAATGTCCAGACTTCCCCAACGATCTTCTCCCCGCTCAAGCATCACGACGAAGGTGGTGTAGTGTAGGTAGAGAGGCGGCAGGGCTGAGGGGACCTCCACCTTGGCACCCATAGCTCGCCGTAACAGAATTTGTCTCTGAACTTAAAGCCACAAACTAAACTTTCAGTCGCTTCTGAACTTCCGTCACACTCACACCTCTGATGAGTAGCTCGCATGCTGTGGCACAAAGTGAGGATAGAACACAAGCTGCAGATCATACAAGCCAGGTACGACAGGAAACTGGATAAAGCACAAGAGGCCATGTACGTATCAGATATCAGATTTGATCATGCTGTGAAGACTCTCCACGGAATTGGTAAGGCAATCAGCTCGCTGTGCATACCGATGGAGATTGAATTTGTGCCAAATCCGCTAAGCTTTTTGCAGTGCGAGATGATATAGCTGATGGATTCACGACTCAAGCATTCTGTATTTATGTGCCACTGGCTACCAAGATTTCCAGTCAAACATGCCACCAAATCAGAACAGCTGCAGCTACAAGGGGAGAACAGAGGACAAACTGAGATGAGAAGAAACCACAGGGGCATATGGGCTGAAGGTGCAAGCATCACATAATCCACGACAACTGCAGGAGGAGCCCGGCGTCCGCTCCTCCCCCTCCATGGCGTACACAAGGTTGGGCTGCAGCTTGCCGCCCCTGCCGACGTTGAAGCTAAGGAACCCTTCCAGGTGCGGGCAGTGCTTCTCCCCATCCGTCGTGCCGCTCGGCCGTCCTAACGTTCTGCTCCATGGCCGCTCGTTCTCCTCCTACACCACATCTGAGACCCTGGCCTAAGCTTTCGGCTTCCTCAGCGACGACGCCCAGCCCACACGGCGCGACGGCTGCATCAGGCCATCAGCGCTCCGCGGTGATAACTTCTCATCTGGTAGGTCAGGGAAATCGCGGAATGGCATGAACGACTCAATCTTTACTTCCTTTTTTTCCCGAGTTGAAGTCTTGATCGGATCGGGCAGGACGGGTGCGAGATAATCTCACGGACGGAGGAACGGTTTTATTAACGTACGAAACAATCTCTCGTGACGGAGGAACGGTTTTATTGACGTACCAAACAATATCTGGTTTTTACCTACCACGGTTTTTAACCATCGCGACCTCAAGCCGTATTATTAGTTTAGATTAGATTAGATTAGATAGATTACGACGTCCACTCTCCCACTTGGGGAGCGAGATGGTAGACCAACATGCTCACTAAGCGCAATGTGAGCCATTTATCTAGGCCATGGACCTTCTTGATCGCCCGTTGACCCCATCCAAGTAAGTATGTTACAAGGAAGCACCTAGGTGGCATCATATAGCCAGCTCTCGATCTCTAATCTCCTTATGGCGTCGGTGTGGTACTAAACAAAACAAGAGCGTTGCGCATAGCTGGAAGTAAATTGTCGATCTGTCTCAGCCACAGCTCTAAGGAAAAACAGCGGCCGCCGCCTCCATCTCCTACTCCACCATAGATTGGTTTTTCCTCCTCTGGCCGGCCTCGTCGGCGTAAGGAGGGGTAGGGAACCTAATCTATGTGTGGAGGTTTCAGTAAAAGTAGTATTTTCTAGTAGATTAAGTTAGGTTTTGGTAGCCATCTTCTATTGGTCTCCATGTCAACGGAGATGACATCATCTACAATAATTGATCTTTGGTTCTTCTTTCGACGACGAGATCTTCGTCCCGGCGTCAATGGCAGTGTTGAAAGATTAAAGTTCTCTAGGTATGGTTCTTCAGATCTTGCTTCGTCAGATCGATCTTGGATCTTTTCTCATGGTCGCCGCGAGGAGTATTATCCTCACAATAATTTTTTCTGCTGCTATGTCCTCAACAATAGTGATTCGTACTCTCGACTCCCCAGCGACGTCGACCAAGTTGTTCGGTTATAATTATATTACCCTGACATGCTGGTGTTGGTACTTTTGCTGATGTTTATTGACTACATCAATGGTTGCGTGCGTGTATGTAGCCTTGATATTGCGGCTCAGGTTTGTGGTTCAGTTTTATTCGGTTGTCTTCTAAAAAATACAAGATTATGTAATGGAAGAAGAAAGAGTTTGACGACCTCGAAGATTTGTTCTTTTCTTTTAGACTTTATTTTATAATTACTGGAGACAGCTCATGTATCTCTATCATGTATTATTTACTCTTATAAATATATGTAGTATTGATTGTAAAAAAAACAAGAGTGATGCGCCGTAACCTGCAGCTATGAGGCGTTGGGACATAGGCCTATTTAGGTCGGCCTTTAATGTACAAATGGGCTCCCGTTGGATGGCCTAGTATCCTGATAGAAACTTTACTTTTTTTTCTCTCGAAATAGAATTAAAAAATGCACGTTATCTATTTCATCTCCAGGCGAAAAATAAATATTATCACAAGTAATTAAAAAATCTTTGCCAGATCGATTTTGGATCTTTTCTCTTGGTTGCCGCGAGGAGAATTATCCTCGCAGTATTTGTCCCGGCGGCTACATCCTCGACAATGGTGATTCGTACCCTCGACTCCCCAGCGACGGCGATCAAGTTGTCCGGTTATTTTGCCCTGACATACTGGTGTTGGTACTCTTGCCGATGTGGATTGACTACTTCAATGGTTGCGCGCGTGCACGTAGCCTTGGCATTGCGGCTCAAATTAAAATTATGGGAGAACTCTATTGGTATTTACAGGTTTATGGTTTGGTATCTATCTTAGGCTGCCTTCAGAAAAGTACAAGATTGTGTCATGGAAGAAGAAAGAATTTGAAGACCTCGAAGATTTGCTAGTTTCTTTTAGACTTTATTTTATAATCGTCAAAGACAGCTCCTGTAACTCTACCATGTACTATTTGTTGCTATAAATATATGTGGTATTGATTTTCAAAAAAAAAAATCTTATAAAATAAGAAGAGGGGAAACTAGTAGAATCCTACGAGATTTGAATTTGTACCCATATCACATATAACAAATGATTTGAGTCGCTGGAAATTTTCCTAAGGAATTTTATCTTACAATAGAGGTGTACTGCACATGAAGAATTTCAAAGAAATGCACGTTATCTATTTCATCTCCAGGCGAAAAATAAATATTATCACAGGTAATTAAAAAAATCCTATAAAATAAGAAGAGGGGAAACTAGTAGAATCCTACGAGATTTGAATTTGTACCCATATCACATATAACAAATGATTTGAGTCGCTGGAAATTTTCGTAAGGAATTTTATCTTACAATATAGGTGGACTGCACATGAAGTCGATCAGGAATGATTAGTATTTGCCACTAACCAGGTTTTACATTCCCCAATAATACTCTAGTCTATTTGATTTAGAACATTCAAAGGCCATAATCGTTATCACTATTCCAGTACAGTGCGGTGCTTTTGGACCCCTCCTCGCCTTCAAAGAATGTGGCCATTCCTTCCCATTTGACACCCCAACTAAGAAAACAAAAACAACCAATGTCAAGTGAAGTGTTCAAATCGTCCCTCAACTTCTGCCAGAAAAGCAGCGTGATAGTAATAGAGTTGTGACCGAACCTTTTTACCTTAATTTGTAGTGAATGGCACTAGTTGCAGTTCAGCTCTGAGGTGCGTGGCCTGAGATATTTGGAAACCTCAAGTGTCATGGGGATCTGCTTAGTGCCTACCAAATGCAAAGAAAAATCGCCGAGGGTAAATTGTATTTCTGTGAAACTGTAGAATCATGAGATACTCAATATAAATACCATTTAAACAAATATTCAGTTATAGTTGTTTTCCATTTGCAGTGCCCTTTTCAACTATATTTGCCGCTTTTTGGCTTGGTCATTGCTGCTTCTGAGTTCTGGCAGTGATGGATATCAATCTGAATGAAACAGCAAAATCAATGGAACTCAAATTTATTTTCAAATTGGCAGAGGCCGCGCGAACGCATACCCACTCTATCAGGATCTACGACGTCCACTCTCTCACTTCGGAAGATGGTAAACCAACAAGCTCACCATATGCAATGTGAGCCATTGATCTAGGCCACGGATCTTTCTTGATCAACCGTCAACCCCGTCCAGATAAGTATGTTGTAATGGAGCACCTAGCGGTCCTGATATAGCCAGCTCTCCGTCTGTAATCACCACCCGCGGTCGACGGGCTCCCGCCCCGCATCGCCGCCCCGCCCTACGCGATCCGCCGCCTCCACCGGTCCTCCGCCGCCCCGGCCCTCCCTCTACCCCCCCCCCTCCCACCTCCGGCACCAATGAACTCTCCCCGCACTCGAACCCTAAGATCCTCGTCGGCGGCGAGCTTTCACCACCACCACCACCCGCAACCCTAAGTCCCTGCACCCCCTCTCCTAAGTTCTAGGCCTCACTTTCGTCGACGACGACGCGGCCAGCCATGGCGTCGCCGTCTCCGGTGAGGTTTCGGCCTCGCCTCCGCCGAGGACGCCGCGGCCAGCCGCGTCTTCCCCGTCTCCGGCGAGGTGGCCCCGCCGTCCTTCTTCCTCCCGTCCCAGTCAACTTCCTCTCGACCTGTTACCTAACGGGCCGGCCCACTTACCGCTCGTTGAAGGAAGGAGGGACGCATCCCGTGGTAACGCCGATTTTGGGTGGGCTTGTCGAGTCTGACTGATTAGGCTCTCAATCATGGGCGGACCCAAGTGTAGCTGAGTGGGGGCATAGGCCCCCACTCAAATATTCGAATTCCTATAGTATTTTTATATATTTGAAGAAAATTTCTTTAGATTTTGCAAATTTATACAAGGAATGTCCCCAGTCAGCTGATTTGCCCCCACTCCTAAATTTTTCTAGGTCTGCCACTGCTCTCAATGGCTAGGCCCAGTAGCTTGAATATCCATCTGGAAGAATATTAAATTGCTCACCATTTCTTTATTGTAAATTGTATAATCTCTGTTGCTAGGAAACTGTCAAAAAAGGGTGGCGCCTATAATTTTCAACGAAAAATGAGTCAGATGTCTGTATGAGGCTCTCTATGTATGCCACTCCGCCGCCCAAACCTAGTCATGCGGTGATGTCTGATTGCTCAAAAGGGCCAGGAAACGGGGTTGACTAGTGTGTTCTGGTTGACCTTTGGTTTTTCCATTTCCCAATAATGCTCTAGTCTATTTGTTTCGGAAACTTTCACGGGCCATAATCTGATTATTAAGTATTCCAGTTATCGCCGAAAGTTTCAGTCTTCAGGGGATGCTTTTGGCCATCTTGCAGTTGACATCATCACTGAGAAACAAAAAAAGGTTAGCTCCGAGTGAGAAAACAAAACAAAAAACAAGTGGTTCTTAAATTACTGCGAATTTTTTTTTATATTGCACTTTTTGTGAGCTTTTTCAAAACTAGCATTAATTTGTAGGTAATTACAAAACTAGGGCACCGTTGGAACCGGCGGACGCGACAAGGGCTATTTGCATCCGCCGGATGCGACAACGCGGTGGACGAGGCACAGAGCACCTATGCTCCAGGCGGCACCCCGGCCAGTGTTACAGAGGTGGGCCCTGCCGCCTGTGTCTGAGAAGGCAAACTAGCTAAATCGATCGCTAATACTAGTTCTTTGTAAAACGCATGCACGATAAGGCTTAAAATAGAAGCACGCTAGCTGAATCGATTTGCTAGCTAGCTAGTAACTCTATTTAAAATAGATGGATAGAAATTGATTCGCAACAGAGCGAATTTTTTTTCTCCAGCTAACTTCTTTCCCGACGATTCTTTCCCGCTCGTTTTTTCAGCTTGTTCTTTCCCGCTTGTTCTTTCCCGCCAACTCCTTTCTATATTAATATAAATATTACTTCCAATATATATTCATAAATATTACTCTAAGATAAAACTTCCGAAATATTTGCCGCGATTTAAAAGACTTCAAATTAATAAAAAAAGTGAAAACTTGTCTCAAACGCTAGTTAAGCCGGCGGGGTGCGCTTAGCAGGATTAGATCTTGTCGCGTCCGCCAGACACGACTGCATGCTCTGTGCCTCGTCCACCGCGTTGTCGCATCCGGCAGATGCAAATAGGCCTTGTCGCATCCGCCGGTTCCAACGGTGTCCTAGTTTTGTAATTACCTACAAATTAATGCTACTTTTGAAAAAGCTCACAAAAAGTGCAATATAAAAAAAATCGCTAAATTACTAGTATCTGATAATTTGATAAGCTCTGTCGAGCCAGACTTCCTAGTCAAGAGTGATAGGAGTAGAGAGATAAACAAGCACCTGGGATGAGGTGACTTGGCGGCCGCTTGACGAAAGATATGACAAAGGCTTGGTGCTGCTTGCCGATTCTTTACTGTGACTCATCGCCATCATCATGGATTCCTGCCCCTTCCGGAATCAAAGAAGCGTCCTCTCCAATCAGCAGCCCCTGACTGAAACAAAAGAATGTGCGTTCGCTGTCTACCTGGGATCGATCGATCAACGGGATCTGTCTATCTAGAACCTTACATGCATCAGATCAGATCGAAACGACAAAGTTTTGTTCGGGCTTGCGATTGATTTACAGCTGGTCCGATCGCTTTCCGGTTTAGGGGATCAGTGCAGGCCACCGAAGCGCGAGCTAGATGGTAGATAGATCACCAGGTGGATTAAAATACGGGAGTGAGGTTGCAGAAGAACGTGAGGGAACCCGGAGGATCACATGAATGAATGTGAATGATTGGACCGATTGGCCGGTGATCAGCGATCACGGGGCGCGCCGCACGCGTTCTTCGCCGCACCGGCGGGGCGCGCGGGGGACGGGTCGGTGGCTTGGCCATATGATCGAGCGATTCGCGGGCAAGCGAGCGGAGGTGTCTTGGCAGAGTGGCTAGCTGTAATCGTGTTAGCGGCTGATGATGTATGATGATTGATGATTACGATTGGATTAACCATTGTTTTGACAGCGGACATGCCTTACAAAACGGATTATCTTTATGACAGGAGATGATTGATGTGAGGACAGGAGATGATTGATGTGAGGACACGAGTGGCTGGGTTGACTTTGTCAATCTTGATGTTCCATCACTCCAAGTTCTGTCCGCGAAATAAGGCTGGTGCCAACGCAGGCGTGAGCGCGGGCGGTATCGCTCGCGTCGGGGCGAGAGGGAGGCGGGAGAGGGGCGGGAGGCCAGCGGCGGGCGCCGGCGCCGTCGCCCGGCGGGAGCGGGCGGTATCGCCCGGCCGTCGCCCGCGCTGGCGGGGCGGGAGCGGGCGAGAGGGGGGCGGGAGCGGGGCGACGCGCTGGCCGGGTGGGGCGATAGGCGGGGCGAGGCGGTAGTGCCAACGGCTAGCTGACATGGCGAGCTCTGATTCGTCCATTTTCAAATAATGTTGTAAAAGAGAGGAGAGAGAAAAGCTGATGTGGAGGAGAGAGAAGTGAGAGCTGGCACTATAGCCCGTGCACTGGCACCGTGGGGTGAGAGTGGGGTGAGAGTGAGGGTAAAAGCTGACGTGGCGAGGCTATAGTGGGGTGATGCATTGGTACCAGCCTAAACAGGAGCTCAAGATGTACAGGATGTCCTTGCGGTGAAGAACATGACAATAATCACGCAGCGCAGTTTAGATAGACAGTTCATTTGACATTTGCTCTATGCCACCAGGTTTTTCCTACATTTGTTTGATTCCAACTCCCGTGGCCGATGGGTGATGTACAATGAAAGTTCTTAGTGGAAACTCTTTTTTGAAGTAACCATATTTCCTTGGACAAGATTACACATATGGTCACTACACGAGACAAACATATGTGTTAAGCAACTTTGCACAAGGAAACCCGCAAGAAGTAAAACTGCAATTTCACCTTTGGAGAAACTTGCGCCTTGTAGAAACGTCATCCATCGACCTCCGCCACCACCATGGTGGCACAAAAAAAATAGGCGAACAACCGCCATACCAAGATCTATGAGAGCACCATCGCATACAAGGATGCTTTTGGAGCCGATGAACCGGCGCAAGCGACGAGCCCGAGACTTTGTGGCACATTGGCTGGGGATCTTTCCCATTGTCACCAGATCCCAACGCCGTCAACTTCATCCGACCTAGTCATAGAAGAATAAAGCCGATGTCTTCCTTCATCCACGCGTCCAACTCAAAGAGAGCAAACACAACTACAGCAGCCGACGCGACCATCACCCTCGAGAGTGACAAGACACCAATCTCACCGGAAATGTAGGTCGATGAGATAACCGAGCCACATGCCCCTCGACACCACCTGATGGAGCAATAATGAGATGGAGGAAGAGCAGAGGCAAATTATTCTGTCGCGGCGTAGCTAGTCAGCAGCGCCCTAAGGAAGGCCAACCCTAACTATAGGCCAAACTCATCACTCTAGGTCCCCACCCCCTCCCATCACCGGAGTAGCCGATGGAGGAGGTAGGGACCGCCGACTTGGTTGGTGTAGTTGGAGGCAGATGTTCGCCGCTGCCTAGATCCTCTTTTTTATGGAGCAGTTCCGAGGTGACACCGTTTGGAGAAGGCGCGGTGGGAACTTTCTTATGTTGTTGTGCAGTCTTTCGATCGGGTTTTTGCGTTGGTTTAATATTTTTGAGTTGACTCCATCAAAGCATTCAAAAGCTCGAAGACGCGCGGTGCGGAAAAGGTTTCCATAGTGTAATAATTTCAAAATAAATTTGAGAGACAATACTAAGTTGTAGTTTAAATTTCTATTTGTTTGGGATGATTGAAAGTTTCGTGTTCTGAAAAGAGACCTTAACCTTGTATAATGTCTTGGCATAGTTTTCCCTCCACTATGTTGTATATTATTTTCCGTAATATACAATGAGCTATTTTCTGAAAAAAACATGAACTTCATAGGAGAACAATAAAGAATTTTCCCTCCACTATGTTGTATACAAGGCAGGGATTATGACAAGTGGAGATTTAGTGCACATGGACACCAAAGCTTTCTTTCTTTTAAAAAATAAAAATATTTTTTTTGAATTTTTTTAAATCTTGGGAATACATGTACATGGTCCATATATTTGTGAATTATTTGGTAATAAAGTGTTTTTTTAGGCTACATGAAAAAATATGACACTAAATAAGACTAAGAAATACATATCTTTTGTCAGATGTTTTCTTTTTTGTGTTACCCAAAATACAACATATGTTTAAACGAAATTTTGGCATACATTCTGAATATACGTATCTAGCTATATATTTATTTTCAGAATTTTTGGAGACCAAGAAGTACAAGTTTTAAAAGAATTTTAAAAACAGGAGCACTAGTGTCCATGCGCGAGAGACATTTTCTGGATTAAGACCGGATACTTTGACTCGATGATTTTTTTTAGGTATTTAGTAGTCGTATACTCCCTCCGTTCTCAAAAGAGTATACTTTCAGCTATCTTGGAGAGTTAATCTTTTTATAGTTTGACCAAGTTTTTATAAAAGGGCATCAATATTTATGCCACTAAATTAGTATTATTAGATTCATGGTGAAATATATTTTCATCATTTAGCTATTTGGTTTGAGAAATATTGTTATTCTCTTGTGAAAATTTGGTCAAAGTTTAAAAAGTTTGACTATCCAAAATTGTTGGAAGTAGTACAGTACTTTTTTAAGGACTGAGGGGGTATTACTTACAGAGTAGAATTAATTTCCCACGAAGTTTTGTTTGGTTTATAGCGTTATAAAACACACATGAACTGTTAGCCGCTGCCACTTTGACCTAGCCGCCGCCTCAAAGTTTTGCCTCCTCCATAGATCGGTTCCCCCTCCTCCGGCCGGCCTCGCCGGTGTCAGGAGGGGTGGGGAACCCGATCTATGGATGGAGATTTCAATAAAAGTAGTATTTTCCAAATGTTAGGTTAGTATTTTGGTAGCCATCTTCGTTTTCTTCTACGTCAATGGAGATGTCATCGTTCATAATAAGTGACCTTCAGCTCTTCGTTCGGCGACGAGATCTTCTTCCCGGCGTCAATGGTGGGGCTGTAAGATTACAGTTTTTTAGGTACGGTCTTCAAGATCTTGTTTCGCCAGATCGGTTTTGGATTGTTTCTCCTGGTTGCCGCGAGGAGGGTTATCCTCGCAATATTCGTCCCGACTGCTACGTCTTCGACAATGGTGATTCGTATGCTCGGCTTTCCAGCGATGTTGACAAGGCTGTTCGGTTTCTCTTCCCTGGAATACTGGTGTTGGTACTCTTGCCGATGTGGTATGATTGCTTTAATGGTTGCGTGCGTGCACGTAGCCTTGGCACTGCGGCTCAAATTAAAAAAAAGGGAGAACCACTATTGGTATTTGCAGGTTTATGGTTTGGTATCTGTGCTATTATCTTTTGGCTGGCTTCAGGAAAATACAAGATTGTGTCATGGAAGAAGAAGAGTTTGAAGGCCTCGAAGATTAGCTCGTTTTTTCTTAGACTTTATTTTGTAATCGCTGAAGACAGCTTATATATCTCTACTATGTACCGTTCGTTGCTATAATATATCATGGTATTGTTTCAAAAAAAAAAAACACATGAACTGTTTACGTGATCTACTCCTTTCACTGATCTTTTCATGTCATCCATATCGTATCATCAATCCTCAAATCGATCTAATCAACAAATCCTGAACCTAAACCTCATGAAAACGAAAGAACCTCCATAATCGCTACACGTTATCATTCTCGGCCGGACTCCCGATCGATCACTTATCGCCCCGCCTCGTTGCAGACACGCACGCTCGCACGCCCTTCAAACCCACCCAAAAACCATCGAGACGAGTTCAGAGATACACGACGCGCCACGGATCATCCAGAACAAACTGAAGAAAGAAAGATCCTCCCTCCCGCTTCACCTTTTTCAGACAGGCCAGTTCCTGTTTGGGGGCGTCCAAAGGACATCGATCGAGAGGTCGAGAAGAACCCTCCCGTCCCACTGCACGCCTCCACGGTAGGACCGAGGAACAGCAAGGCGCCATGGTGCCATTGCCACGACGACGCCATGACAGCGACGGGTTGCAGTCTTGCAGAGGAAAAATGGCCGAGCGCGACGTATTCCGGCCTCCGAGCTGCGCGGGATTCGGATGAACAGCAAGCAAGCGAGGTAGCTAGCTAGCAGCTACGACGACAGGCTTGCAACTTGGCGGCAATAATTCACCGAGAAATCGAGCGAATTGAATCTGGGAGTAGTTCCCGGTGTTAATGGCGGATGCAATGCCCGGAGATGCAGGCGGATTCGAAAGCGGCACCTGGGAAATCCTGATACCGAAAGCAATTACCCGGCCTCCACTCCACCCTGCGGGGGATGCCGTCGATTGATCGGTTCAAGCGAGCTCAGCTACAGAGCGAGGCAGCAACTTGCCGCAATAATTCCCGAAGAAATCGACCGGGATTGAATCCTTCTGTGCTGGAGTAGCTCTCGGTGTTAATGGCGGCGGATGCGATTCCGGGAATCCTGTCCATGGATGCGGTGGGCGCCGCCGCTGAAAGCCACCGGCGTGAAAATGGCTCGATCGGCCAAGACGGGGTCAAGACGATTTCACACTAGTCTAAAAATCTGCTGAATCCAGCTACGATCTACTACGTCGGTAACCTCAGGCGATATACAGTAGAAGACAAGAACACGTAGGCCGGTTGCCGCCGCGCACGGCAACGTCAGAATCTCGTCTTTTCCGAGCTGCGATAATAAGCTAACAAAAAGATCGTCGAATAAAATTTGACTACGAGCTGTGTGTGACTGAGCACCGTGAGTTTGAGGACACGTGTGTGCATGCTTCGTGCCTTCTCATGTATGATGGGCTTTTGCGGCGCAAAGATTAGCCACCTGTTAATTTGTACTAGTGGTCAAGTCGGAGTGAGGCTTGTAACAAAATTGACCATCGGACCCCAAGTGAGGTTAAGAGGCGAAGGGCTAGATATACGGCACCCTCAGTTGCAGATTGAAGAATGAAGTTTGGGTCAGATCGACCGATAGTTTTGTACTCCGTATATCTAAAGCGGCGATGCTGCTAAGAATTTTTGAAGTATTTATAGAATACTTTGATTTTTGAAAATACTGAAGCATTAAATACTTTAAGGTGTTTGGATGCAATAAATTTTACAGTTTTAAAACAAAAGTATTCTCAAAAAACTGATATTTTTTAAAGTATTGGAGAAAGAGGCGTGTGACCCTGTTTTTTCTAAAATTGAGAAAGGAGGAAAACTGAAGTATTTATTGCTAGGTGTTAAAATTCTTTAGTAGTTTTGTAATACTACTTCAATTTTAGAAAAGTTTGATGCCAAACTAACTTCATGTCTAATCTTGATTCTCTTCACCTTTACAATCCAATTTTTTTGGTAACCTAGGTATTTTTACTACAAAAATTTGAACTAACTAGTTTTTCAGACTTAAGATGTTTCAGAGATTTCAGAGGGTCTCGAAATTTCTTTCAGTCTGAAAAACTCTGATCTCTGCATTAACTTCAACATGGAGGCATCAAAAACTTAAATGTATACTGACTATTGTTGAAAAACCTTAAGAAATCTAGAAAATTTTATCCAAGTGAAGAAAAACCTCAAGAAAAATCTACAGACCGTTCTCTCGCATGGTCTCTGTTGGTATCTGACGGGTCAGAGATCAACACCCCGTGGAATGGAAGGAAGCATGGAACTCCTCCACCACCTCCGTCGCCGCCCTGTCCCTCCCCCGCCGCACACCTACGTCTACGTGACACGCCAGATACCAAGATCCAATGCACAAGCAACTCGAAGCCTCTTTATATAAAGATCCTCTCTCTCCTCCACTTGTACTCCACCGCCACCACCCGAAATTCGCCACGCGCGCAGAGCTCGTCTGAAGCAGGACAAACCCGTGCGATTTCGTCGACGATCGATTGATCCGACATGGAGCGGCGGTCTAGCGCCTCGCCGGAGCCGCTGCTGCCGGAGGTGCTGAAGGGCAAGGGCGCGATGCTGCAGCGGACCGCGTCGCGGGCGGACGACGAGCTGCAGTGGTTCCGGTCGTGCCTCCGGTGGGTGTGCATGGACCACTCGGCCCCGGGCCGCGCCGCGCTCTCCTGGCTGCTCTTCGTCCTCCTCGCCGTCGTCGTCCCGGCCTTCGCGCACTTCTTCCTGGCCTTCCGCCCCACGCGCAGGCCCTTCGACGCCGTCGTCCAGCTCTCGCTCTCCGCCGCGTCCGGGGCCAGCTTCCTCTGCCTCTCCTCCTCCTTCCGCCGCATCGGCCTCCGCCGCCTGCTCTACCTCGACAGGCTCCAGACCAAGAGCGACCGGGTCAGGCTCAACTACACCGCGCGCCTCGCCTTCTCCTTCCGCCTCCTCGCGTCGCTCGTCGCGCCCTGCTTCGCCGCCGAGGCCGCCTACAAGGCCTGGTGGTACGCCACCTCCGCCGACCGCGTCCCCTTCTTCGCCAACGACGTCCTCAGCGACGTCGTCGCCTGCTCCCTCGAGATGGCCTCCTGGATGTACCGCAGCGCCATCTACCTCCTGACATGCGTGCTGTTCCGCCTCATCTGCCACCTCCAGGGGCTCCGCCTCGAGGACTTCGCCGGCTGCCTGCTCGTCGAGGTGGAGGAGGGGAGGATGGGGGTGGAGCGCGTACTCAGGGAGCACCTCGACATCCGCAAGCAGCTCAAGGTCATCAGCCACCGGTTCCGCAGGTTCATCGTCGCCGCGCTGCTCATCGCCACCGCCAGCCAATTCGCCTCCGTGCTCCTCACCACGCGCCACGACTCCATCGACGACCTGCTCCACACCGGCGAGCTCGCGGTAAGCCTCTGGATTGCCTAATTTCTCGAGTCCTTTCGGCCAATTCTTAATGTTATGTGCGTGCTCAGTTATCCCCACAATTGGGGATCGCAATCCCTAATCGAGGAGTAAATTTCACAACATCCAATTTAAAACAGAACCAATAATTTTGACATCACAATGAAGCGCTCGGTTCAGTATCGTGCGAGAGACAGCTCTGATAGTAAGGTTTGACGTGATTCACTCCGCTGGCCATCGATCTGTCGCTGGATCTGAAAAGTGCACTTCATTCATCTCTGAACTCTAATTGACGTGCCAGCTTTGCACAAGTGCAAGTAGGACCATGACTTAGTGATAGTATACCTTAATAATTATTTGCAAAATAAATGAATAGCGATAGTATCTTGTTGACATCACAACCCGACGGGGATCAGAACAGTGTCTATAAGGTGTAGAGCTCCTGTAGTTTTAGATCTTGTCATAATGGCAACCAACTACTTATATATTGTTTCAGTTTACCTCAGAAGTTCTAGTTGCAGTGTTAATTCAGCTACTTGGCAGCACAGCACTAAGTCTCTAGGCTAAGTTAAGCTGCTATTAGGAGAATCACAGTTTGAGTCAAAACTAATATGTGCGGTAAACTTCAGACATTTGAGACAAAAAGAGGTCAAATAATTTCAGAGTCTGGTTTTCACATTTTTCGATGTTGCAGCTGCAGATTCAGCAACATTTCTGGTTACTGCCTCTAATGTTTCACCGTATTGAATTCTGCAGCTGTGTTCAGTAGTGCTCATGGAAAATTTCACACCATCTAATTTAGCCGGAACCAATATTTCTTCGTTGTGATGTGATTAAATTAAGCGGGTTAGAGCAGCGGGCAACTGATGGGTACCTTGCCTATGAGAAGAGATTAAGAATTGGGTCTAAACAAATGGTTTGAGTGCTCAATTTTACTGATTGCGTTGCCCAGATAGTTACACTTCCATGACCTCTCTCTTTAAAAAACGATACTTACAGGTTGACTTCTGGACAGGGTTCCATCGGCCTATAGAGTAGATGAAATTATCTTGAAATCCAATAATTAGATCAAATCTGTAATTAAGTGGTAGTAGTATCGTGTGAGAAACAGCTAAGATAGTAAGGTGTGACGTGTTTCACTCTGCTGGCGATTGATCTGTCGCTGGATCTGAAAAGAGCACTTCATTCATCTCTAAACTCTAATTTGCGTGCCAGCTTTGCACAGGTGCAAGTAGGACCATGAATTAGTGATAGTACCTAATTATTATTTGCAAAATGAATAAACAGCGATAGTACCTTATTGACATCACAAACCGACTAGGATGAAAACAGTGTATATAAGTTGCAGAGCTCCTGTAGTTTCAGATTTTGTCATAATCACAAACTGCTACTTATACTGTTTCAGTTTCAGTTTACCTCAGAACTTCCAGTTTCAGTGTTAATTCAGCTACTTTGCAGCACTAAGTCTCTAGGAGAAGTTAAGCTACTGCTATTAGGAGAATCAGTTTGATTCAAAACTAATATAAGTAGTAAACTTGCAACATTTCAAACAAAAAAAGGTCAAATAAATTCAGAGCCTGATCCTCACATTTTTCGACAGTTCTTACACTTTGTTGCCGGTGCAGATGCAGCAACATTTCCTGGCACGGTTTCTAATGTTTCACCGTGTTGAATTCTGCAGCTATGTTCAGTAGTGCTCATGTCCGGGCTCACCATAATCCTGAGCAGTGCCGCGAAGATCACTCACCAGGCGCAGGCCCTCACTGGCCAGACCACCAAGTGGCACGCCTGCTGCACCATCGAGCCAGTCCCAGATGAAGAAGTTGATCCTGGATCCCACCCGAACTCCATGATGGAAGAGTACTACGAGTCTGAGAGCGACTGCGGATCCAGCGAGGAGACCGGGGACGAGGACATGCTGGAGAACACCAGGTTTATGCAGCCTCACACACACGTGATCTCTTTCCAGAAGAGGCAGGCACTAGGTATGATCATCGACAGTTACCGTCTTCATTTACCTTTGAAGTTCGTCCAATTTTCTTACTCTGTTCTTGGCGATCAAACCGCTCTTGCTTGCAGTGACATACCTGGAGAACAACAAAGCTGGAATCACCGTTTTCGGGTTCACGCTGGACAGGGCATACCTTCACACGATATTCATGCTCGAGTGGACGCTCTTCTTGTGGCTGCTGGGGAAGACAATCGGTTTCTCATAAATACTGGGGAATGTGTGTACATTGTCCTCCTTCCCAGATGGTTCGTTGGCCTTTGAACCCACAAATCGTTCGATTTGGTTGCATTTTCTTGTGGGTGTGCATTTTGATCTTGGTGAAGAAAAAGATAGCTGCCTTTTCTGTGTGTTTGTGTGCACGTGAGTGGTGGTGCGCATTGTATACATGTATATGTAATTAGTGATCTCCGCGAGATGTGTAAATTACGGGGTGATTCCTCGTGACACCCCGCGGCGCGGTGCAAGGTGTATGTAAAATTGTAGATGAGTGATGTAGAAAAATATCCCTTTGGGTGTGTGGAGCATTGGTTTTGGAAGTTTACAATCTCGGGTTGTAAACAACAATAGTTCTAGACTAGACAAGATCTTACACTGTAAAGTTGTTTTTTCTTTTCATTTGAAGAATATTTTGGGCCTTGTATTTCGGTAAGAATTGGTTCGAGCTCGCCAACTTTTGTAGTTGCTTGACTTTTATTACATGGATGGAGTTCTTCTATGCCATAACAAATTGTTTACTTTTGGGCGGAGTATTTTTTTTTACCAAACAAGCAAATAAACGGTCTCGATAAAAAAGGTGACCAACATGTTCCAGAGTCATCTTCTTCGACATCGTATTTAGCATCCTGATGTTTTTATAGGTATCTGAAGAATAATATTTCGAGCGAACGTTGAATATTTTGCAAAATCGCATGAGCCACACACACCCAAACAAGTGAGAGCTTGAACTCATCAAACGAATTGTGCCAGAATGACACATGTCATACATGTGAAGAACTATCTATACCTGAACATGGAACGTTGCTTCCCCACCTTCTAAGCATCCAAAGGTTTTCATAACAAAAAAATAAGTAGGAGATGCTGTTTTTTTTTTAACTCAAAACAAAGGAGAAGGTGTTCATTGAGGTGGCCATGCTTCCTGCCTATTCATGTGAAGGGCTTTCTCTCAGCAATTCAAGCCTCTCCCTAGAAAAACCAATACAGGCCTCAAATCCACTAACAAGCCCACTAATTCTCCAAGCCCAAGCCCAAGCCCAAGCCCAATTAAGAATCTCGAAGCCGCTGAACGAACTGCATCCTGAAATTCCTTTCTTCTGGTCCACGCCACGAGGCTGGAGCCATTCCCTACGTCACGGCCCAAACGCCGAGAGGGTCAAGAGAAAGGCAAACGAGAGAGAGGGCTTTCCTTCCCCCAAACCCCCACAAGCCAGACGACGCGGCCGCCGCAGCCGCCCGAGATGGCCGCCGGAGACGCCGCCCACGCGCCGCCAGCCGCGGAGGCGCAGTCGCTGGTGGAGTCCTTCTGCGCCGTGACGTCCGCGACCCCCGCCGAGGCCTCCTTCTTCCTCGAGGGCCACAACTGGGCCCTCGAGTCCGCCGTCCGCTCCTTCTACGACTCCACGGAGGTCGACGCCGCCGCCGATGGACCCGATCCGGCACCCCAGCCCCCGCCCCCGGCCGCCGACGAAGGCGCGGAATCGGAGGACGAGGACTACGTCGGCGGCGGCGACAAGGATGATGACGACGAGGACTACGTCGGCGAGGACGAGGACGAGGATCCGGCCCTCGTCGCTGCGTCCGCGGCGGTGGATGCGAGGAGGAGGCCAGCGAAGAGGCGGAAGAGCAGCCACCAGGCGCGGGGAGCGAACGGGAGCGCGAGTGGGAGGGGGACCGTGAGGACGCTCTCCGATCTCGGCGGTGGCAAGAGGGGCGCGGGGTCGGACGGCGACGAGGACTCGGAGGACGACGACTGGGCGCCTCCGCCCGAGCTGTCCACCGGCGGCGAGAGGAGGTCAGTGCTACTTGTTTGTCAGGGTTTGGGTCGCTTTGCCTCGTTTCTGGCTAGATCGTAGAGGCGCCCATTTCTAGGGTTTTAGGTTGGCCCAATTCAGCGATCCAGGGCACTTGTGTGCTGAGATTTGAGGGGCCGCTGGATTTTTGGTGTGATGGAGCTGTTGCCAAGCGTATGAAAATGCTGGGTGCTTTCATGTTTAGCTAGTATCTACTCTTGTGAATTTCTGGATTGCGTTCGGTTCTGCTAACATTAGTTTGGCAAATGCCTTAAGCCCTATGTCATGACACAATAATAGAGTATGTACAACGGTTGAAAGTCGGATGACATGAGAGTTGAGCATTGCTCTTGTAGGCCGCCTTATGTGTGTCTTATTATTGCTATTAATAGCCACAAATTGTTGATCTAAGTTGCAATCATTGCAATAATGATGTGACGTACTTGCATAGCTTACGGGTTTGTGTATATTGATATGGTGTTGCAGGTTTGTGATTGTCAAGGTGGCATTTCTTGAGCCACATGATTTATTTGCATTGTTTAATCATTGGCAATAAAGCTCTTGAAACATTTCCCATATCTGTAGTGTACCAATAAGCTTAACTCTAGCTAGGAAAATGTGAGGATCAATTTACTTGGTAGATGTAACATTTGGGGATTTTGGTTGTATGCAACTTAAATTTCACAATTGCTGGTTTGACTTTGGTGTTCATTGCTGTCGTCCTATATACCAATCTGTTCTTCTATTAGACATGTGCTTTAGACTTCTTGATTAGTATCATGGCCAAGTTGTTGATCTATGTTGGAATCATTGCAATGATGAAGTGACGTCCTTGCATAGCTTATGGGCCCGTGTATATTGATACGGCGTTGCAGGTTTAGTTTTGTCAAGGTGGCATTTCCTGAGACTCATGATTTGATTGTGGAGTTTAATCATTGGCAAGAAAGCTCTTAAAATTTTCTGATAACTGCACAGTTTACCAATAAGTTTAACTCTATAGCTAGGAAAATCTGAGGACAAATTTACTTGGTAGATCTGTAGATGTCCAACATTTGGGGATTTTAGTTGTATGCAACTTAAATTTCACATTTGTTGCTTCAACTTCTTGGTTTGACTTTGTGGTTCATTGTTGTCGTCCTAAATACTAATCTGTTCTTCTATTAGACATGTGCTGTAGACTTCTTGTTTAGTAGCATGGCCCAATTGTTGATCTATTGTTGGAACATTACAATAATGATGTTACGTCCTTGCGTAGCTTACGGGCCCGTATGTATTGATACGGCGTTGCAGGTTTATGTTTGTCTAGGTGTCATGATTTGATTATGGAGTTTAATCATTGGCAAGAAAGCTCTTAAAAATTTTCTGATAACTGCACAGTTTACCAATAAGTTTAACTCTATAGCTAGGGAAATCTAGGACAAATTTACTTGGTAGATCAGTAGATGTCCACCATTTGGGGATTTTAGTTGTATGCAACATAAATTTCACATTTGCTGCTTCGATTTCGTGGTTCTAGCTGTCGTCCTAAATACCAATCTGTTTTTCTTATTATACATGTGCCCTGGGCTTCTTGATTAGTAGCATTGCTGAAGCATCTGATATGACTCGCTGCTTGCTTGCTACTTTCTGGAATTGAGAATTAGTTCTCCCTTATATGATATGTTCATATGTTCTGATAGTAAGGCCTATGTGTAACTAAAAAAATCATGATGTGGAGAGTTTGAAATGCTTTCCCTGCTTATTCATTGTCAGAGATAGCAGCTAGGTTTAGCAAGAATTCAAAACAATGCTTGGGCCCCAGTAATTTGTAAATTCGTTTCTTTAGCTCGCTATTTTATATTTGTCTAATTGGTAAGTTAGCATGTACAACTTGATTTGGCCATTTGTGTGATCCTGGATGAGTTTGGTTAGACAGGATATTTAAGGCCATATTTTATCGTATCTCACATGTTAGCAAAACATAAAGACTGTCCCTGTGCTTGTACTGGTTCCTGTTGGTTATCCAATCAGCCAATCTATAGAATCCAGTGGAACCTTGTTGTTGCGGGACTGGTTAATGCACATTACTTGCAGAAACTTTAGTGAATACTTTGTGGTTTTCTGAGACAACCTACTGGTGCATTATTAAGAGAATAACATTTCCATACATGAGAGAATTCCTTATTTGACACTATGTTAAAATGTAGTTCCTTATTTGACACTGAAAAATATTTTCTTCCCTATTTGACACTAAGTTTAAGATTTATTCCTTATATGACACTACCGTCCAATCCGTTAGGATATTCCGTCCAAAATTCAATTAGACATGTCAGTTTTTTTGTCAAAGTGACCAAATTACCCCTGCTATATCGTGTGTACGAAGTGTGAATGAGATTAGCTGTAAACTCTGTACTAGGTTTAGCGCATCCGTGCCACGAGTTAGCATGTCCGCCAGGTTCTCACTCATATGTAGTATAAAACAAGATACGGAGTAGAAGATTGCTTGCGCACGACCTGACTCGTGGGCTGCACAAATATTATATGCAAATATGTCTTGCTGTAAGTACGTAAACTTGCTAAACATGATTAGCTAGTCCTAACACAAGTCTGATTCCAAGTAAACTTTTCATACGGCTAAAGCAACGTCATGCTTATATCACAATGATGTGTCATGTGCATGCATACGTATATGACTGAATGACTCTACACACGAGCTCCAAGCTAGCTTCTAACTTCAGTCTAGCTTTAATAATAGAAGCAGTACATGGTCGCCGCTATCGCTAAACTGATGGTATGTTGTTACTGAAATTCAAATCAATTTTGTCAGACAATGCATTAGGGGTAACAACGTCTTTTCATATGTCATTTAACATCGTTAGTGATAAAATTGGACGGAATGTCATATAAGGAACAAATTTTAGGCATAGTGACATATAGGGAAGAAAAAGTGGTTCAGTGTCAAATAAGGAACCACATTTTAACATAGTGTCAAATAAGGAATTCTCTCTCCATACATTGTAATGTGCATCATTAGGAAGAACCAGATTACTGCGTGTGTGCACATAGTATAGAAAGATTTATCACCATGTTTCTTGCATTGTCATCCTGCGCCAACTAGGGTCCCACAGATAAAGAAGAAAATATCGTAGGTCATCAACAAGCGTACCTTGGATGGCCATGTGAGATCGTAATAGAGGCAGTACCTGCTGCTGTTGGTTTATTCAGGCAATGAGTTTGCACGTTTGAGCATAACCGCGTAATTAAAAGAAAATGATCCCATATGATCAAAAAGATTTTTGTTGATTTCACCTATCCTTTTCTGTTCATAAATAAACTGTTTGCAACAAACTATGTTTGGACTATTTTGATGCTCGTTCTTATCAGGCATTGATCATAGTCACTAGTTACCTTAAATGTTTAAGTGGTTATTAGTATGGGTTGTATTGTAGGCTCTAGCCTAAACCTACGGAAAAGCTTAAGCAGGAAAACATCCAGGACCTTTGAGATAAAGATCTAACAGCCAGCCAAAGGAACTATCTCAAACTGCATGTAACCAAAAAAATCAAAGATTTATTTGCAAGAATATTATGTTATATTGTGATTACATGGAGAACATATCTAGTTATTTACATTAGTCCCTCTTGGGCAACTGTTTGGATTAGCTTGCCACCTCCCTCATCCTGAACTGGCAAGGAAATTGATCTTGACTAACTGGCCTTGGAATCGTGCTTGCATCGTACTTGTAGACCTTGTAACATCAGTGCTAGCATGGTTTGTAAGGTGAGATTCACTAGGTAGAGCCGTTTGCAGGGAAGGATCTTTTGAAATTGTATGCTGAAAACCCTTTCTACCTCTAAATGCTTCTAAGTTTGCATTACTATTTTCAGCGGAAGGATTGTTAGAGACCGCTCGAAACGCAAAAACGTTGCGGATGAGGTTTTTAAACAAGCTAAGAGGAAGGGAGCTAAGCCAGGCCCAGCTCGCCGCCAATCTTCTACTTCTAGGAGCTTTCCTGGGACTAGCAGACTTCTAACAGGTGATACTGTACAGCCTGACGCACCACAGCCACCAGAAGAAATTCTTCACAACATCTACTTCTGGAGCAATGGGTTCACAGTAGATGATGGTCCACTCAGAAGTTTTGATGACCCAGAACATGCATCCTTTTTAAAGGTAAACAATTCTGATGTGTGCAACTGAGTGTATTTGTATTTCTACTTGTTATATCTGACTTGTAAACTGGTATTACTAGCTTTCCAAAACATACTATATTTTGGAACAGAGGTAGTATATGTTAATTTACCTCTAGAATGTTTATGTTGACCCTTTCATTTTGAACCTGGAGTGATAATTTGTTTTGCAACTTTTTTCATTACACACGTGCTCATGATTCTGTGTATAATATAATGGTTAACTGACATAATTTTTGAGTTAAGTAATCATATTGATGTGAGGTGGCCTATTTTTTAGCTGGTATTTTTAAAAACTCAGCTTGCTTCCATGATGGTGTCTCACAACATGCTCTTATTATTTAGATGGTTCCAATTAAATAAATATAAGGTAGGGGTGATGAATGTGTTGGTGGTTGGCCAATTTTATTTTGCGACTAGGGAACATATATTTTCTGTCCTATAACTTGTTCCGCAGCATTTACAGCAAGTTATCATTTTACTGGAGTACATTTTCAGTAAATAACTGTTCAAGTGCATCCTGAACTCTTTGATGCCCTACGGAAAGGGAAAAAATCAACAAATAGCTCAGCTCAATATGCTATATTTTGTTGAAACTTCTGTGTCTAGTGTTACATTTATTTTGTATGCTGCTTATTCCCTCATCGAATCTGCTAATATTCTGTTCAGTTTCATCATTATTAAGTGTGCTGCAATACGCATTTGTTCTTTTCTTCCATCATATATTGCTGGTGAATCAAGTGCAAGTAAACAACTCATCTATCTATATTTTTTTTGTTTTCCTAGAGCATCAAGAATTCTGAATGCCCAGCTGAGCTTATGCCTGCTGATGGGAGGTCTAAGGTGAACGTAAACCTTGTCCGTAAGGAAGAAAAATGTCCTGTAAGTATCTTCAGTCTAATTTGCTGTAGTGCTTAGTATGTTCATTCAAATGCTTGTCTTGACAATCTCAATCAAATGTGCTGGTACAGGAGCCTGTCAAGCGCCCTGCTCCATTTCAAGGAGGGGGCAGAACTCTCGCAACACCTTCTGAAAACTCTGCCCCTTTGGATTCAGCTGCTACTTCTAGTACAGCGACTGCCACCACTAAGACCAAGACAGTCACAGTGGATGATTCTTTGCCATCAACCTCTCTACAGATCAGGTTTACAGATGGCAGCCGTGTGGTTGCACGCTTTAACACACGCCACACGATCAGTGATGTGCGATCATTTGTTGATGCAACAAGGCCAGGAGAAGCCAGTGACTACACGCTGCAGGTCGGTTTCCCCCCTAAGCCGCTCGATGATGAGACCAAGACTATCGAGGAAGCCGGTGTGGCCAAGTCGGTGATCATTCAGAGAATCTAGCTCAACAGGTCGCTGCCCCTCGTCAGTGAGCCGGTTGTGGCCAACTAACTCGGTGACTATCGAGCCTGCAAATTTCCTTGTCCTTTTGTCTCTGACTTCTCGTGAGTTTAGCTTTTGAGCCTTCCATGGTTTACTTCCCTAGCTACTTCAGGTATTACAGTTGTAAATCAGGGAGATCTGAGTTTGCATCGTATAATACATCTATAGCTCGTAAGTATACTTAGCTTGCACGTGTTCTTCCAGTCCTGTCCACATCACGTCTCGTCTGTCTGTTATGGCCCTTTTGTTCGTATCTAACGACCTCTTTGGTAGTGTGTGTGGTACAAGGTTAGCTGCAAGGGGCGATCACTATTCATGCATGTTTGAGTTTATCGTTGAACAGATGTCCTGACGCTGATTGCAATCTGCAAACAACCGAGTCTTAAACAGTGTTGTTGGATGCCATGCCAGTAACATTTTTGTACCAAGCGTCTTCGATGGTAGCACCTTGTGTCAGTCTTGTTTGAGAACATCATCCATCATGTGTTCAGAAGTAGGAGGACAACATATAATTCCGCTCCACTTGTAGCTGCGAGTTCCTTTCCGAATTGAAAGACAGGAGAAATGGGAGTGATCAACAGCAGGTCAGGAATGATCTCAATCAAGGCTGGTCCTGCCGTCCAACAGCAAGTAGGTTCATCTGCCTGCCGTGCCGTCCCAGCTCCCAGCAATTCGTCTCCCAGTACCGTGGGCGGGACCTCCGTAGTACCCGACGATACGGCGCGTGAGAGGCCGGAGCTCGCCGACAAATCAGACGGTGCGATTCTAGCTGTAAATGGTCGCCCCGACGCCGAAGCTGGGACGCGACACGGCTGGGCCGACGAGATCCCGGCTGCATTTGCTGGTCGCCAGATCTGATCCGGCGTAAAATGTGATGTTGTTTGGTCGAGTATACTGCAGGTTGCGCGATGGTTAATTATTGGAGGATTGAGCGCTTTGCTTGATGCGATCTTCGCCTTTGGGGTTTTGGGGCCTGGCCTTGTCACGGGAGCGCCTCGCGATCTCGATCGATGCTCACGGATTGCTCTGTTTCCTGCATGTGCGAGCCTGCGAGGAATTAGTGACATTGTCTACTAGCTGCGTATTTTGCAGCCTTCTGATTATTAGGTCTAGTTTCGCAGCCTTCCCCTGTCAATCTAATTTTGCAGCCTTCCAATTAGGTCGATTCACAGAGCGCTGTCGCAGATAGTTACGCGCGCACACAGGCACGTCCTATCCCTGCAGCTTGTCATGGTCCTGCGTGTTGACTATCGGTTTTTGAATGCTGCACCGAAAATAATAACTAATAATCAGGTAATAAATACTACAATCAGGTTGTGTTGGACACTGCGTATGTGCCCACAATTTTTTGCCAATTTATTTTACGGTTTTACTAGTTTTAATTAGCTTAGGGCTCGGTTGACTCTGTGACCATTATATTTGGATGAGAACTGTGCGTCATGTAAATTGTAAGTGAGTTACAATTGCAACTGAGAAAAGAGTTTCTGACTAGGGGCCAAATCCTATCGGTGTCTCCCGCTTCCCATCCTCTCTCGTCACCTCGCCACCACCGCCGCTAGAGGCGCTACTTGACTTGCGCACATAGCGCTGATGAAGGTGAAAACTGGGATGTGGCTGCCACCTCTCGTGGAGGACGTGGGTGGCGGGGGCGAACGCCCCAGTATGCCGGTAACATGTGGCGATGCCCCCAATAGGATGTGTACGACACTATTTCTGGAAGGCATATCTAGGCGCCGCTGGAAAGGTTCTTAGCTTCCTCGTCTGTGATGGTTACGGTATGTATGATGCACTTTATGTTTCAGACGCATTCTATGTTTGCTTGTTCACTTCTAAGCCGTTGTATAAGCACTTTGTATCGGTCCGTTTGGAGATAAGGCGTTTGCCTCTCGGGTCAATATGCTTAATTTATTTGAAATATATTTTAAACACATTTTTTTTAAATATTCTAAAAAAAATGCTGCGTGTACATCCACATCCAACGTGCTAACAAAGATTGACTTTTCGTGTGGCCTATGTAAAAAGACAAATTTGGTATTAAAATAGTCCTTTTCATGAGGTTTTTTTTTGCACAAGCCATAAAAAATACCAGTTTTTCACGAAAATTTGCATGAGCACATAGAATGTGAAGGTATACAAATGAATATTTTTTCTATTTTTTTACATTTTGATTTTTTGGGTAAAGTGAGCATATGCACCAGGATCAAAAGTGCATTTCTGGCCATTTGGGACTCTATTAATTTATATAAAATGTGAAAAAAACTTTTTATCTACAAAAAACTATTACGCTCTCTGTCCATAAAAAAAATTCTTAGATTTTTTAAAATTTTAATGTATATATACACTAAATTGTGTCTACATACATCTAACTTTAGACAAATCTAGGAGTAAGATATTTTTTTATAAACGGAGGAAGTATGAGAAAGTCTCTATTTTATCAATGTGCTATGGAGCCCTCCCCTTATAATTATTGAGCCAAAAGCACGCCGCCACGGTACCCCACTCTGCAGACAACAGCCGAGAGACAAGGACACAGGAAGCGAGAGATAGGGAGAGGGACTGATCCTTGCCGACGCCACACTGCATCTCCTCCTGACCGAAGCAAGCATGGCATCGAACACTTCCTTCAAGCCCTGCCCATATATTAGCTGTCCCATATAGATAAGAGGGAGGAAGAGGGCGTTGGGAATGGCGATCACCACGGTCATGTCAGGCAAGAATCAGAGATAGCAGAGAGAAGGCCAAAAAGGAGGGAGAGGTCAAGAATGGCGGCACTAGCCGCCGCTTTCGCCGGCCTACTCCTCGCCCTTGTTTCGGCGGTGGGGGGCGATACCGACGGCGCTGGTGGTAATGCAAGCGCCGCCACTTGGTTTCTTGGTACGCATTCTCTGTGATTTCACTGTACACCTGATGTTTGGTATGGTTTGGCTCTTGCAGTCGCGGCTTTGGGGAACCTCTACACCTCCTGGAACAGCCCGGCTCAGTTAGCTGGTTGGTCGGCCGGCGGCGGCGACCCCTGCGGCGCCGCCTGGATGGGCGTCTCCTGTTCAGGCTCGGCCATCACCTCAATGTAAAGATTTGTGTCGAGTCATAAAAGCAGATTGAGTGCTGACGAAAAGGGCAAAGCAATTTGCCACATTGTGGAATTGGTGCTTATATATGCTTATGGAAAAAAGAAAGCTGCTGCTTGATTATTTCCTCTTCCCTGCATTCTGGTTACATGAAAAACTTTGACATAGTAGGGTCCTGCAGGGAATTTTTTGTCAGCATTTGCATCCTTTGCAGTTTTTTAGGGAAATCCTTTTTCTTAGCAATTTTTTTTAGGGAAATCCTTTGTAGCTGTTAATGCCACTATCTGAACGCTGCCAAAGTGTTAGGGCACCATCTATGCTTGCCAGAAAATTTCTGATGATTTCTGGGATAGAAACCTTCACCTTTTTTGCACTCTTGTGGCGAAAACTAGAAATTGATGCCACCCTGCTCTGGTACTGATTAATTTTGTTTGGCTAACCTTTTGGTTATTCTGGAGAAACCCTTTTGCATTTGTCCTTTTCTATTCAAAGTTGCTGCAGATTATAATTGTGTTTTTGCCAAAAGAATGTGTAACTGTGGATGTGTTGTAGTAGAAACTAGTGCAAATTTCACTTTTTTTTCGAAATGGAGTTCAAATTTCACTTTCCCGTTCTAATTATTGCTATCCGATTTTACTGTCGTAGTTATACAAAATTATCTGAAACGAAGATAATTAACACTGAGATATCCAGTTTCCTAACCTATTTTGCAGCAACCTTTCTGGTCTGGGATTGAACGGTACACTTGATTACCAACTGTCCAGTCTAGTGGCACTGAAAATGATGTATGAGCTAACACGAGTACTAATCTTTGTTGTCCTATGTTTTCAAAAAAATTAATACTTTGTTTTTTACTTGCAGGGACTTGAGCAACAACAACCTGCATGATGTAATTCCGTATCAGTTGCCACCAAATCTTATCCATCTGTAATGCCTCTCAACTTGCACATGTTCATTCCCAGTAGATGGTGCTTGCTGTTTCATTCATCATGATTATGCAGGAATTTGGCGAGAAATAACTTTTCCGGTAACCTGCCATACTCTATATCCAACATGTTATCACTTGGCTACCTGTAAGTTGCTAACTACTTCAAAAATATAATTTAATTTGTGGCAATTTCTTTCATTGAGGTAACCTAACAACAAATAACATATACATGCAGCAATGTCAGTCACAACTCGCTGTTTGAGCAAATTGGTGAACTATTTGGGAACCTCAATTCCCTATCTGAATTGTAAGGCCTTCTATCTGGGAACATAATGCAAAATCATGCACTCTCTGTTCCTTTTGTCCAATCCTACTGTTTTTATGTCTTCGTTCATCATGATCGTTGGACTTTGGGGTGTTCTGATATGATCCTACCACTGTACAATCATCATCTGTTTCTACAGAGATACCCTCTAAATAATTAAATTGCATTCGTGTGAATGAAAACTTTTTTAATGGCTGGTATATAAGAGGTGAATCAGGGATGATCATGCAAAACAGACATTTTACATACATCATGAAGAAAATTTGAGCTCTAAATGCAACATCCCAACTTGGGTGAAGCTAAATACAATTCTAGTTTTACCTGTATAATGTGTGATGAACTAATGAGTCACTTAGGTGGATCACTGCATAAACGTTAGTGAAGCATAGGCAGGGTTTATTCTCTTGACTCCATCTTCTGTTCAAAATCCTTGCAGGGATATATCTTTCAACAACCTGTCAGGGAATCTTCCAATTTCTCTTGCATCTTTGTCAAATCTGTCTAGCCTGTAAGTATTTAGTAGTCTTCAACTCAATCTTTCCATTTTGATGTTTCATTTTCGTGGTCGATAGTTCTTTACTTGTAACCCATTGTGTAGTTATATGCAAAATAATCAACTGTCAGGAACAGTCAGTGTCCTCGGCAATTTAAGCCTTACTACATTGTAAGTGACTTTTCGTATGCCAACATGACTGTCAATATTTATTTTTTTGTCTGATAACATACGTAATTGTGCCTTTAAACAGAAATATAGCTAACAACAACTTCAGCGGCTTGATACCAGGGGAACTCAGCTCGATTCCAAATTTGATGTAGGCACTATAACATATTTTATTGCTATTTTACTACGGAAATCGTCATATCTACATGCTGATTGGTTAGCGTGATTGCAATTTGCAACCATAGAGTTGGAGGAAACTCATTTATCAATATGCCTGCACCTCCATCACCAATTGTCATGCCACCGGCTCAGAGTCCACTTGATCAACCAGACCTTCCTCAAGGACCAACAAGTTTTCCAGATCGCCCTGACCCTGAGATCACTATCGATGAAGGTGACAGGAAGCAAGGTCGGCAAACAGGTGTGCTTGTAGGGTTGGTTGTTGGTTCAGTTGCTGCTGCTTCATGTGTACTTTTCGCGTTGGTATTCTGCCTTCACAGTGCCCATAAAAGAAAGGATGGTGGTACCAGTGAACCAAAAGACTTTATAGGTGCTCTTGCAGTAAACATAGACAGAGGTATGCTCCTATTTCTTCGGGCGTGATAGACATAGAGATTTTTAGATTCACTTCCAGTAGGAATAGACCTGTTTATTTATTTACTATTTTACGGATACAGGAATAGACTTGTTTGAGGTGAAGTGAAACAAGACTTTGTTATCTTCCTGTTATTGATATGTAAAAATGGTAAAAAATATAAATAGTTGCAGAAGGCCAAGGTGCTGATCAACTTTAAAATCACTAAACTGACTGGATGGCAGTTTAAATCTTTACACTCATCTCAGTGTTTTTCTTTTGTAGATTCTAACAACAACAGCCAACAGGGCACTCCTGTAGCTTCAGTGCTCCCGCGGCCTGGTGGGACTCCTGAGAGGGTATATGGTATAAATGCTTCTCCAGCAAAAAAGATAAAGGTTCCTGGCGCGGCAACCTCATATACTGTTGCTTCTCTCCAAGTTGCTACAAACAGTTTCTGTCAAGATTCTCTCCTAGGCGAGGGTTCACTTGGTCGTGTTTACAAGGCTGATTTCCCCAATGGAAAGGTAAGGGAGCATTTTAGAATGTTGACTTAGAGGATATTTGCAATTTGTAAGTACTTTATTCTTTATACCTTTGTGCAATCAAGATTTGCAGTGGGTTGATCTGGCTTCGTTTCCATACTTTGCTGCTTGGATCATGGAATGATTTTATGCACTATTAGTACATATGGAGAACAATTACTTTTGGTATTTTACAAGCATGCATTGTTCATATATTCAGCTCTCCCTTGGGTTTGGATCTTTTTTTACTTTTTGATTCATCATACACTAGAACTGAACCGTGTGAGCTACCACAGGTACTTGCTGTGAAGAAGATAGACAGTGCCTCACTTTCCTTATATGAAGAAGATCATTTTCTTGAGGTTGTGTCAAACATTTCTCGGCATAGACACCCGAACATTGTGTCACTTACAGGATATTGTGTTGAACATGGGCAAAGGCTCCTTGTGTACGAGCACATCACAAACGGAACACTGCATGATATGTTGCACTTTTCTGATGAAGCAAGTAAGACCCTTACATGGAACGCCCGTGTGAGGATAACGTTAGGCACTGCTCGAGCTTTAGAGTATGTTGTCTCAGAAACCTACTGAAATAACACCTTTCACTCTGCACTTTTCTCGTGGAACGAACCCTCTAACAATGCACTGTCAACCTTTCTTCAGGTACCTGCATGAGGTGTGCCTGCCCCCTGTTGTACACAGAAACCTCAAGTCATCAAATATCCTGCTTGATGAAGAGTACAGCCCACATCTGTCAGACTGTGGGCTAGCTGCCTTCTCCCCAAATCCTGAGAGAGAGGCAAGTAACATAGCATCACACCTTACAAATGGCGATTTTTCCCCTCTGAACTTTCAAATTTAACCTTTTGTTTCCCGTCAGTTGGAGTAAGTAAGACATTGTTTTGTTATGTTTTGGCAGGTTTCAGCCGAGGTGGTCGGCTCACTTGGATATAGTGCCCCAGAATTTGCCATGTCAGGAACATATAATGCAAAGAGTGACGTGTACAGTTTTGGAGTAGTGATGTTAGAGCTACTGACAGGCCGTAAACCGCTAGACAGGTACCATTTCTTACCTGGTAAAATATAGTACTGCTCTAAACTAAAAATAGTATGGCCTTCTCTTTGTGCTTCAAATCATTGTAATTATTGGGTTGTACAACAGATCAAGAGTGAGGTCGGAGCAGTCCCTTGTCGGGTGGGCTACCCCGCAGCTTCACGATATCGATGCACTCTCCAAGATGGTTGATCCAGCAATGGATGGAATGTACCCTGCAAAGTCTCTCTCCCGTTTCGCCGACATAATCGCATTGTGTGTTCAGGTACATCTTTCTTTACTTGTGCACACAGTTTGTGCTGCATATTGGCCATCTCTCATTCATTCGAACATCACTCTAGCTTGCAGCTAACTACGAAAACCATTCATTAGCACTGGTTTATTCATTTATATCAGCTTGATGCATCGATAAAGTTACCTCGAAGAAGTAAATCCGATCATTAACCCCTGTGAATCTCAAAATAGATTTTGTTGACATATGAACTAAATTACTCTCCCCAGATTGGTAAATTAAGATCCTAACTTTTCTGCCTGCCCTTCTATTGTCAACGCTTGTAGCCAGAACCGGAGTTCCGTCCACCGATGTCCGAGGTTGTCCAGCAACTCGTGCGCCTGTTGCAGAGAGCTAGCATGTTAAGGCGACAATCGGGGGATGATCTGGGGTCTTCATACAGGGTTATGGAGCGCGAAGGGAACGCATGGGACACCTTATGAGACCATGATTGGGCTGGGACCTGGACAACATTTCAGCCTTCAGAATGTCCAGAGCTGGATCGGAGCATATCATCATATGAATATTATATATTGTTCAGTTTTTACACCGCTTTATGATTGGTATTTATAGATCTGGTTATCTACTTGGACCAAATATACTTGGTATTTTTGTGAATGGCTTGTATAGATATAGAATTCTGGTTTTTGTGATCATCAGTTGTAGATAAAAAGGAGAAGAGATGGAGAAAATGGATTCATGGGTGTGTGCCCTGTCAGTGTAGCAAACCACACAGATTCGCATCAAATCATACCACACGGATCTCTGCCGAGTATATTTGGACCAAATATACTTGGTATTTTTGTGAATGGCTGGTGATGACTTTCTTGAAAAAGATTGCGTGCTATATCAAACGTTTGGTGGGGATATCTGGATGTTGAAGGTTCTTGATACTCCCTGGTTAGCCGAGTATATAGGCCATTAAGCCTACTACCTAGAGTCCTACACACAAGAGGGGTCGATAAAAGTCTTCAATTATCAAAGATAAAGAATCTAAGCCTACATACCTATGGGCTACGGTAGATAGATAGATATTTTTAGACAGTTAGGTAGAGAGTCGTTTGCATTGTTGGCATGGGCTGTCTTCATTCTCCGTTTGGTGTGTCGTCCAGTATTTCTGATCCTTATACCTCTGAAATCGCAGTTCCAAATTCGTTTCTCTAACCAATGATCTAACTTTGTTAATGAAGCGACCAAGTTATTTAAGACATGTGTGCATCTTTGTTATACAGAGACCAGATGTAATACTTAAACTTTATAAGAACTCGGGATTGGAACATTCCAATCTTTCGAGTATTATACTTTTCAGTTTTTAGTTTTTACGCCATCTCATGTCTGGTATTTATTGATCTGGGTTTACCTATTTGGACCAAATATGCTGGGAGTTTTGTGAATGGCTTCCATAGATATAGAATTCTGTTCAGATAATCAGTTGTAGATAAAAAGGGAGAAGAGTGGGAGAATATGGATATATGTACCTAGTGAAATGGTGCGGCATTCAGGGTGACGGGAGAGCTAGCACCTATGTGCCTTGCGAGTGTGACAAACCTCACTGATTGGCGGCCAATCACCCGTCCTCTAGCTTGTCGCATGCTAATCGCTCGACTGCGTGGTAACGTTTATCTTGAAACGGATTGCATGCTAATGTCAAACGTCTGATGGTGATTGTTGATGTTGAAGGTCCTTGATTTTTTTTTGGGGGGGTCTCCACTGTCATTACCCAGTATTCCGATTCCTATTTTGGATGATGAAACTCACATACTCTCGGCACCAAAAACGCACAAGCCCCAAATCACTTTCCTTCCAAGTGCTCCGCGAAGAGGTGGCGCGACGGCACACGGCAGCTCATGCTAATTCTCAACGGAAAAGGCGGCCGCATGAAATTAGGGCATCTCTAGCGGGTCACACTCAAATCGTCCGCGTGTATCTAAAACGGTCTGGACCGGCGTATCGGTTGTATCCTCTTCAGCGGCACAATTTATTTAGACTGACGCGTCCGGTTAAGCCCATTGAGCAATCAAATTTGGATCACCAATGCGTCTGAGACCACGGGCCCGCATGGCAGCGACCTAGATTGAACTAGACGCTGCCTGGCAACTGCACTGGCCGGAAGCGGCAACACATAAGGCCACCAATACCGACGCAGAAGTTTAGGCCCTGGCCGCTAACTAACGCGACGACACATGAGCTTTTGCGCCGGTATTGATGGCGAAGACGCCAGGCCCTACGCGAGCGGTGGCCGGCCAGACCTTTATAACATGGTGTGTGCAGTCGTCGGTGCCACACATACCACCGCAATACCCACGGCCCGCGCCATGAAGATGCCATCTTGGCTCAATAAGACCAAGAACGACGGCGAGGCGAGCTCCAGCTCGTCCGCGCGTCGCCGCCGCATCACATCGTGCACGGTACCGGTGCTGCTCCTCCGTGATCTTCCTCTGGCGCCAAGGCCGGAGGATTATGTGACACTGCCACCACACGTCATAGCAGCCGCCAGGCCGCGGCGGAACCGCCGCTATGTGCCACTCGACGAGTGTGAGCGGTGGCGGGACGGGGAGGGCATCGACCACAATGATGTCTCCCTCCCCACCGGTTGGCACCTGAACCGTGCAAGGGCGCCGGTCCAGCCGGTGCCCTAGCCGGGGGCCAAACTCACGACGGAGATACGTCGCCGCATCCGTGACTTCCCTGAGCCGCTGCATTGCGAGCGCAAGTACCAGAATGAGCAGTTCTGGTACGACTTCCTCGGTTGGGATGCACACCGCCCGCCGTCGATCTACCTTCTAGGGTAGATGGTGATAGTGGCAGAGCACCTGTGGATGATTCCCCCCGACGAGGAAGACGTCCACTACGGCTGCCGGAGGACGGTGTGGCCGGCGACCTGCCCCCAAAGTACCAGGCAGTCCTAGCTGCCGGGTACGACGAGGACACCCTCCTGCAGCAGGTCGGTGAGGCGTCCAAGGCCGACGAGGACCGAGCGTTCCCTGACCTCGACTAAGCCTTGGAGCTGACGGGGATGGTGGCAGAGCACTTGGCTTCTCTACCACCTCCACCATTTGCTGCCACTGTATGCGCCGCCCCAGGTTGTGTGAAGGGCAGGTGACGAGGGTTAACTCAACAAATGTCCTAGATGAAGGACTTAGGATCGGGGAGATAGGGCGTCGGATGAACTCGAAGGTAAGGTTAGTCGAAATAGGTGTATATCGAAAGTAAACTCGGGTGTTGAACCTGGCTTGCTTTCAATCTGGCCTACACCGTCCCCTCCTGGCCCCTATATATAGGTGGGCAGGTCTCGAGGATCGGGTAGGGTCCGATACAGATTACAATATCGACATACGGTAAGAACTCGTATCTCGACTATCATTACAATTGGGCCTAGCTTAACGGGCCCCAGGGGTACTCAACTAACGGGCTCTATTAGCTATACCCTTGTCAGCAGGTGGTGCCACTGCCTCCCGACATCCAGCGTAGATGCCACCACGATCGCTCGCACGGTGTTGTGATCGACCCTCCCTCCACGCCGGAGGTCGTCATTCTGGACGACAATGACGAGTAGCTGGCGCCGCTGCCCATCGCCGGCCAGGGCTGAGGACGAGGAGTAGTTAGGTTTCTTTCTGAATATTCTTTGTAATATATCATTCTAAATCTATCTAAATTCCACGCTTTTCGTTTTGAATTTTATAAAATAAAAAAATTCACGGACAGGATGGTCGCGTTGCTATGCGCACTGGCTAGGCCTACCGGACCGCGACACATTTACTGCCCGGGGCCCGACCCATCCAGACCAAAACAGATGGTTTGAATCGCCAAGATGGGTCGGCTTGCTGGAGATGCCCTTACGGCTTGCCCAAGGGTGTCCTCTGTCCTCAAAAATTTCCAACCATGTCTGTTTGGAGGTGTCTACCGTTTGATCGGACATGGGCTGGAGTATCCAGCCGTGCTCCCCAACAATACATTGTTTGAAGACGATCTAGCTTGGCAAACCGTTGGCAGTCCAAGAGGACTGGAGCCTACACAAACCTTGAAGACTTGTAGTGCGTTGCAAAGCCTTGATGAAAATTGGACAAGATCCAATTTACGATGTCGAGCAAAAAGGAGAGATTTTTTGGAGGAAGATTTTCAATTGCTTCCACGAGCACAAACATTTGGGTGACCATCTGTTTAAGAGTGATTGCAATAAAAAATCACTCACAAAAAGATGGTCATTCATCCAAGAGCAATGAATAAAGTTTAACACGGCCTACGACATAGTGAAGAACCACAAAGTAAGTGGCATTGGTATTGGAGATGTGGTGTTTGAAGCTTTAACCCAATTCAAGACCTCCAATTAAAACAAGCAATTCAACGTACAATATTTGGGCCCCATTGGGTGGGTGCACTGCCACCTATAAACGGATGCGGGCCTCTGCGCTGTCCCTGCGTCTCCACAAATGGGTAGGGTGTTTGAAATGGAAGACGTCGATGGATACCTAGCACTTGATACCTGACACCCCTGATAAGATTATGTGGGTTGACGAGGGGGTTGCCAGCGGAGTCGAGATCTTCTGATGTTGCTGGGGTGATCACAGCGTACACCTGGTGGTGTACAGTGTTGTTGTTGTCGAGTTCCGGGGAGGTGATTATCAAGTCGTCATCCTGGAGTTCCAAGCCTTACAGCTAGCCACTCGTCCTCGGGGTCATGGGAGACACCGTCATAGATATCGGCGAAGTCCTCTTCGAAGTCAAAGTTATTGGAGACATTGAAGTCGGTGCTATCCATCGATCCACCATCTTGAAGTGGTAGATCCGATACACCCTCGATTTTGAGTTTGTATGAGATTTTGTCGAGTAGATCGGCGAGATCCCCTTCGCTTTTCGTGGATTTGTTGCTGACATTGATTAGCGAGTTTACCTTGCTGGAGGAGTTGATGGAAGACGCCGACGTTGTCGATGCTACGGATTTGTCTGCCGACGGACCAGAATAGATCGGATCTAAAAGGCAAACAAAGCCCTCGACCCGATGCGAAAATGAGGCTTCCAATCGCCAGATCCATCTTCCCGTCGAGGTTGATGAAGACCGGAATTAGGGTGGAAGGGTGTGGTCTAAAATCGATGGTACCAATACAGATCTGGCTTCCATCAATCGTTGAATTGCTTCTTGGTGTAGGCGAAAAGGCCGTCAAACTCATGATTCCAATGCTCAAGGTACCCACGATCGGCACCAATTGACGAGGGTTGGCCTCGGCAATGTCCATGGATGATGGACTTAGGATCGGGAGAGAGAGATGTGCTGGATGAACTTGACGGTTATTAGACAAACAAGTCGAATCTGACAATTGTTTTGATGAAACTTAGGGTTTACAGACTAAATTTTGGTTGGCCCTTCGCCGGCTCTTCCCAGCCCATTATATAGGTGGCTGATACGTCTCTGACGTATCTATAATTTTTGATGCTCTATGCTTGTTTTTACACCATTTGCCTACTGTTTCGTTACACTTCATGGCACTTTTATGCATTTTCCGAAACTAACCTATTAACAAGTCGCCACAGTGCCAGTTCCCTGTTTTCTGCTGTTTTTGTGTTTCAGAAGTGATACACAGGAAATATTCTCGGAATTGGACGAAACAAGTTCCTGAAGTCTTATTTTTCCCGGAAGCTTCCAGAGATCCGAAGAGGAGACGGAGTGGGGCCACGAGGTGGCCACACACCAGGGCGGCGCGGCCCAGGCCCTGGCCGCGCCCCCTATGTGTGAGACCGCCTCGGTCCACTCCTGACGATGCCCCTTCGCCTATAAAGACCCCCCGACGGAAAAAACCTAAGTACCCGATCAATTTTCCAGAACACATCGCGATCCGCCGCCGCCATCGACCCGAAGATCGGGAGGGTCTAGAAGCTCTTCCCGGCACTCTGCCGGAGAGGGGAATCACCACCGGAGGTCTTCTTCATCGCCATGCTTGCCTCCGGAGCGATGAGTGAGTAGTCTACCTTGGACTATGGGTCCATAGCAGTAGCTAGATGGTTGTCTTCTCCACCATGTGCTTCATATTTAGATCTCATGAGCTGCCCTACATGATTGAGATCACCGTTATGTAATTCTACATGTTTGGTTTGTTGGGATCCGATGAATATTGGTGTTATGATTGAGTTGCTATACTGAAATATATCTTATGTTATCTCTATGTTGTTTATGATCTTTCATGCTCTCCGTTGTTAGTAGCTATCTTGGCCGAGTAGTTGCTAGTGACTCCAAGAGGGGGTATTTATGCTCGATAGTGGGTTCATGCCTCTATTTAATCTGGGGGAGTGACAGAAACCTCTAAGGTTGTAGATGTGCTATTGCTACTAGGGAGAAAACAACATTCATATGCTCGAGGGCATATGCTTTGTTTACATTACACACTTTGCTTAATGCACTTATCTGTTGTTCGCAACTTAATACTTGTGGAGTTCTCGGATTGATTCGCCACAAGTGGATTATTAGTCATAGATGTAGTTGGATGGCGGTCTATGTATTTTGTTGTAATGCCCAGAGTAAATCGCATAGTGATCTTCTTGACATATCACATTTATCTTTATTCTATCAATTTCCCAACTGTAATTTATTTACCCATCATGTGTTATTTATCTTATGGAGAGACACCACTAGTGAACTGTGAACCCCGGTCCTATTTCCATCATATTGCTATCACCTGTTTACTTTACTCGCACTGTTACTTTACTCGCACACTTTCACTGTTTTCCACTCGATACGCTCATACCCTTTGTTTCAAGCAAACCGGTGAGATTGACAACCTCATCGCAAGTTGGGAACAAAGTACTTGGTTGTGTGTGTGCAGGTTCCACGTTGCAGCTAGCAAAGCAAAGCTTGGACGAGGCGCCATATATAAATTGTCCGAAGCTATCGCTAAGCTAGTCCGCATCACCTTCAGTCGTATTGTCTGCTCTTCTCCTGATCGACATACCTTGGTTTCTTAACTGAGGGAAAAACCTTGCTGCTATACTCATCATACCTTTCTCTTGGGGTTTCCAACGGGCTGGTCATCAACCACGCATCAAGCTCTTTTTCTGGCGCCGTTGCCGGGGAAGAGTGGAAGACCCCTGCAAGAGGAGTTTTTCGCACACACATTCTTTACTTTATTTTAAGTTTTGCTTTACTTTATTTTTACCTGCATCGTTTTATACCAAAAACCCAAAAAAAATAGAATCCTTGATAGTTGCTTTTATTTTCTTGCTCTTAGTCTTTGCTAAATGAGTAATCCTGAAGTAGAAGTTCGTAGTTTTAAGCAACAAGGGGGAGAAAGTTTAAAAGATGCTTGGTATCGTATTAACAATGCTCATCATAGGTGTACCAAAAAGCACTCTACCATGATCCTCCTTAGAAATTTTTATGTTGGTATATCTAGTTGGAATAGGTATGTTCTCGATACTCTTACAGGAGGTAATTTTCTGGGTACTCCCACTGGAGAAGCATGCACTATAATTGAAAGTTTAGTGGGAATACCACCTATTCATGTTGCTAAAACTGAGACCACTTTGGAGGAGGTGGTAGAAAGGCTCGGCTCTTTAGAGAAAAGTTTGCCAAGTATCCTAGAAAATGCTAGCCGAGTTAGTGAATTAATATAAAATATTGGTAAGAGAATCACCGTTTTTGAGGCTAGCACTACTCTTGATAATCAAAATTTAAGGATTGGTAAACTAGAGGATTCTATGGAAACTCTTAGTTTAATCTTTTCTTCTCTTAAATTTAAGAAAGAGAAAGTGTTTGTTGAAAAAGAGCAAAAAATTATGTATGTTCCCAAGGTTTCTGCTCTTAAACCTCAACATGTTCTTAAAATTGGTAAGACTTTTAGTTCCACTAAGAGTGACTTGCAGGTTGAATCATTTGCGGGAACTTCCAAAGAGCCTACTGAGGTAATTGATGCTTCATCACTTGATGTTACTTGATTCGCAATTTTCTGCACCTAGCTCAAAGGCGTTAAAGAAAAGCACTCTTGGGAGATAACCCAATGTTTTATTTCTAGTACTTTTTCTTTTATTTGTGTCTTGGAAGTCATTACTACTGTAATGACCGCTCCTTATCCTTTTTATTTTATTATTGTGCCAAGAGAAGCATCTAATTCGAGTGAGGTAAAGATTTGGGGATGTTGCTGTCCTGAAACTATTTTCGGTGCTGCACCGTAAAAATTCGTATAAATTATCTGTATATGTTTTGGACCTGCGATTTCTTGTGCATATGCCCCAGGTTATATCCAAACTTTAGTTAGTTGAAAACTTTTTTATTTGAGCAACAGAAAACCCCTAAAAAATTTGACCTTTGTCAGCTGTTCTGTTTTGACAGATTTCTGCCAATATTTGTGTTTGCCGCTTTATCGCTTTCTTTTGAGTTTTTTTTATCACGGAACTTTTGGAGAAGTTGCTACAGTAGTATATACTTTATATGTGGTGGTTTTGGGTTGAAACCTGAAGCAAAAAGAGGTTGATTATATGTTATGCTTGCACTAATGTTGCTAATAGAATTGTGTTTAGTTTTGTATGAAGGAAGTTTTCAAGTGTAGGGATTAGAGAATGATGAGATGAGTTGAAGAATAGACAAAAGCTCAAGCTTGGGGATGCCCATGCATCACCCCAAGAAATATCCAAGAAGTACAAGCAGTCAAAGCTTGGGGATGCCCCCGAGGCACTGAAAGATCATATCGAGCCCCATGTGTGGTTTTGGTAATTAATGACAATCTCTATGGACTAATGGTTGCATTGAGTTATATGTGTAGGACTTGTCCATAGACAATGGTTGAACCATTTGTTGGAGTCAAGGTTGTAAGAAGAAGATTATGTGTTGACCAAGGTGTTATTCAAGGAGTGATCCAAAGATTGGTCTTAAGGGAGTTGAGCTTATGTTAAGTGTGTCTTGAAGAATAAGATTGAGTGAGCTCTCATGTGTATCCTCAAGACACCATCATTATGGAGAAAGAAGATTTGATTCGAGGATTGATCAAGTCAAAGCGCAAGTTCAAGATGAGCAACTAGAAGAGAACATATGCTTGAAGCTTGCCATCTATATTGTGATCATGGATATGTGAAGATATACTTAAAGAGAGTCTCTTCCATAGTAGAGTATGGGGGAGCAATCCGCAAGACTTCACCAAGCAAGCTCAATCAAGAAAGGTGGTCCAACTTGAGAAGATCAAGATCGTCTTTATCCACCTCAAGTGGAATGCTCAAGGCAAAGGTATGATAGTGTTAGGGTTTTTTTCTTACCGGTCTCATGGTGTTTGTTGTGAGACCGGGTTATAGGATCGGTAGCCGTACTATCAAGAGGGGCTCTCGAGTGAGTAACTTAATTGTATCGTTCGGAGAGAGCTCAAACCTTTGCATACTTGGCATCATCTTTCTTGGTTCTTATTTGGGTTTTATCCATGTGAGGTTCTAGAGCTTGTGGTTATTTCCATGACAAGCTCTAGCTCATCAAAAACGGATTTCGCATGAAGCTCTTATTGCGTTTTTGATGTTTGGAGGTTTTACCGGTTTGCCTTCAAAGAGAGGTCAAACCTTTCATCATTTGGTTTTATACTCCCTTGTTGGACTATGATGTTTCTATGGATGAAGTTGTAGATCTCGTTGTGGTGATTCCAACGAGCCCAAGATCATCGAAAACGGAGTCCGGATGAAAAAGTTATCACCGTTTTCGTATTGCAATTTCTGCTCGGCGTCACCCAGTAAGGGGGGCGGATATTCCGGCCAGGGGGCGAAAATTTCGTTTCAGAATTTCTGCTAAGGACCAGAGTCGGCGTCACCCAGTATAGGGGGCGGATAATCCGGCCTGGGGGCCGGATAATCCGGCCAGCCGGATATTCTGGCCATATTTTGGCCGGATAATCCGCCCCTCCAAGTCTGCAACGGCCATATTTCGTGTGGGGGGGGTATAAATACCCCTTCTTCCACCTTGGGCTGCACACGAATTGGGCTTCTCTCTCCTCCATTGTTGACTTTGCAAGCTTGCCCTTCCTCCTCCATTCCTCCCATGATTCTTGCATCTTTTTGAGGGAAAAGAGAGAGGAGATCTAGATCTATCTTTCCACCAATCCATCTCTCCTCTAAGTGAGGGGAACATAGAGGATCTAGATCTTGGAGTTCTTTGTGGATTTCCTTTGTTCTTCCTCTCATATCTCTCCATAGCATTAGTTGCTTTGGTAGGATTTGAGTGAGAAGGATTTGAGCACCTTGTGTGCTCTTGCCTTTGCATAAGTTGCATCGGTTTGAGTTCTCCCCGGAGATTCGAGTAAGTGAAAGTTTGTGAGCTTATTACTCTTGGGTTCTTAGAACCCTAGACGGCTTTGTGGCTTTGTGGTGCCTTTGTGGCTATTCTTGGGAGCCTCCAATTAAGTTGTGGATGCGTGCCCCAAGCTTTGTGTAAAGCCCCAGTTCCGCCTTAAGGAACCCCTTAGTGGAAGAGTGAGCTAGGCCTTTGTGGCGCAAGCTCACACCGGAGAATAGGGTGAGGCCTTTGTGGCGTTGGTTAGGCCTTTGTGGCGATACCACACCCCTCCAACGAGACGTACTCCCTTTCAAGGGAGGAACTCGGGAATACATCATCGTCTCCGCGTGCCTCGGTTATTTCTATACCCGAGCTCTTTACTTATGCACTTTACATTGTGATAACCTTCGTGCTTGAAGTCATATATCTTGCTATCACCTTGTTACTTGTATTGCTTAGCATAAGTTGTTGGTGCACATAGGTGAGCCTAGTTTATTTAGGTTTTATGTGCTTGACAAAATAAACGCTAGTTTAATTCCGCTTTTGTTCAAGCCATTCGTAAAAATTTGATATCGCCTATTCACCCCCCCTCTAGGCGACATCTGTGTCCTTTCAATTGGTATCAGAGCCCGGTCTCTCATTTTAGGCTTCACCGCCTTGAGAGCAAAGATGTCGGCTAGGGGATTAGTGCACAATAACACTTTTATATTTGATGGCACAAATTATGATTCTTGGAAAATTCACATGCTTAATTATATTCGGGTCATGGACCCATCTATGGAGCGAATTGTAGATGTGGGTTTTTCTCCTCCAAAGGATACTCAAAATCTATCTTTAGAGGATGAGAGAAACCTGCATCTCAATGCTCAAGCTACTCAAGTGATTGTTAATGCTTTGAGCGATGTGGTTACCTTCTCTATCACGCCTTTTCGGAGCGCTCATGAGATATGGACAAAGCTTCAAGAAAAATATGGTGTGTCCAAGATTATTGAGGATGATTGTATTCCTTCCACTTCCAGCCGCAATAAACTTTCATCCACTTCACCAAAGTGTGGCAAGACACAAGGTAATAATATGGTGAGTGGTGATGAAACTTGCAATGGTGATAGTATGCTTACTTTTGATGATCCTTCATCTCTATCTCATTGCAATGCTTTATCTTTGGACTTAAACACTTGTAGCCCCATAAATGTTTTACATACTTGTGTTGATAGTCCTTGCATATCATGTACAAGTTTCTTAAATAAATCTCATGATGATATGCTTTCTTTGTCTAGTTGCAATAATATAAATGCTTCTATTTCCTCTAGTTGTTGTGTGTCTAACAATGTAGAGAAACCCGAAGATTCTATGGGTCAAGACAAGATCTTGAATGGAGCTTCAAGTAATTCATCATTATCATCTCATGTCACCCACCTATGCCTTATGGCTAGGGGTTCAAAGGTATCCCCTACTTTGGAACCCAATACCTCTTGTGTTGATGTGGATGAGGATAATGATGATCAAGAGGATGAAAATATATATGAAGAGGAGGATAGCATAAGAAGGGAAGGTGAGATTATCTATAATGCTCTTCCCAATGATATGAAGGTTCGCTCCCTTCTTGTTAAACTTGTGTCTAGTGCTATTGAGAGCCAAAAAATCATTGAAGAAAAATGTAGGCTCGAAAGAGAGTATGCTAATGATATTGGCTCCTTAGAAAATTCTCTTGAAGAAGAGCAAGAGCTCCGGGTTTCTCTTGAGGAGAAGCTTGAATCCTTTGAGGAGTCATGTAATGAAATAATTTCTAAACTCACTAAAGAACATGACCTCGCTCTTGCCAAGTTGTCTTCTCCTATTGGTAATGATAATGATGCATGTGCTACTAACTCTACTTCTTGTGAAGCATCTATCTTGAAGGAGAATGTTGAGCTAAGGGCTCAACTTGAGTTACTAACTAGAAAGTATGGGAAATTGGAAGAAAGTCATGAAAAGCTATCTAGCTCTAATGAGGATCTTCTAGTGTCCCATGCTCGCCTAAAGTTAGCTCATGAGGCTATATCTACAAAGGTAACATCTTGTGAGCCTCATGTGGGCACTAGCACTATTTCTCAAAATGCTATATTGACATGTGCTAGTCCTAGTAATTCATCCACTCATACTATTGCTACATCTAGTGATGAATTACCCTCCTTGCCTTGTTGCTCTAACAATGAAGCCTCTACTTCCACTAGTACTTGTGTTGTCACTAACCATGTAGAGGAAATCAAAGAGCTCAAGGCCCAAGTTACTTCATTGAAGAAAGACTTGGAAAATCATCATGAAGGGAAGTCCACACTCAACAAGATCTTGAGTGTGCAAAAATCCCCCAATGACAAGAGTGGACTTGGATTTATCTCTAATAACAAGAAGAAGTCCAAAATATACAAAAAGAAGAAGGGCCAAGAACAAGTCAAGAATTTGGCCAAGATTGTTTGCTTCAAGTGCAAAATTGAAGGGCACCATGTTAGATCTTGCCCTTTGAAGAAAAAGGCACTTAGTGAGAAGCAACAAGGGAAGCGGCCTCAAGTTCAAGCCCATGCTCAACCTCAAGTTGAAGAAAGGTCACTTCCCAAGAAAATTCAAGCTAATGCTCCCCTTGTGGAGAAATCAAGTGAGAAGAAGGTGAAGAAGAGAACTTGCTACATATGCCATGAGAAGGGTCACCTATCTTCTTCATGCACTAGTGGTAACTCATCCAACCCTATCATAATTGAAGATGTTTATTCACTTTGCAAGGATAAGATTGGCAATGTGTTTGCCAAATTTGTTGGTGCTCAAAGTGGTGTCAAGAAAAGAACCATTTGGGTTGCCAAACCTATTGTTTCTAACTTCTTAGGACCCAACTTGGTTGGGGACCAACAAGCCATTACTTGAACAATAGGTGTTGGTGGAGGGCATTGGAGACTTGGCTATATCATGAAGAATTAAGGGATCTTCATCAATTATATTTTCTCAAGTCAAGTCATTTGGATTATCTTATTTCTATTATATATCCAAGGTTCCTCCTTGCGGTAACATGTATTCAACTTATCTACCTTGAAAGTTACTCGCCCCTTTGCATGTGTTGGGTTTTGTATCTTGCATGTGTTTGTATATGTTGTGCTTCCTACTTGCTTCATTTTGAGTAATCAAGTATGTGCATGTTGGTTTGCACACCATGTACGATTGTTCTTGTTGAGCCTTTTGTATCTCGTTTTATCTTACTTGGTTTTTGTAAGAGATTATTGGACCATCCCATTTTGGGGGAGTGATATGCTTTGCACTTCACAATCCTAAAAATGTGTGTACATGAGGAATACCACTTAGTGTTGATATTTAAAGATTATCTAGTTTCTATGTGGTATGTCATTCTCATGAGAAATTCAAATTCTATAATGTCCATTAATCTCTGATTGGATTTTATTTACCTCTTGTGAAAAGAAATGCTTTATCACATTATGGGGGAGTAATATGCTTTGTGCATACTACAAACCAATAAAATGTGTATATTTGAGGTTGTGTCACATAGTGTTGATATTGTAAATTATCTTGCTTCTATGTGGCATGTTTTCTCAAACAAGTTCCAATTTGCCAAATTGTTTTATTCCTCTTGTTTTGGATCTTGTTTGTAAGATACTTTCTTGGTAGGGTTTTCCTAAAATGTGGAATTCTACATCAAAGTTGGAAAACCATTTGCTTCAAGTTATCCTAATCATTGCCTTGCGCGATTGTTTAACTATTTGAGTCTATCAAGAATATCTTCTTTAGCATGGTGATTAATTCTTATCCTTCTCAGTATGCTTCTTTGTTGTGAAGATGATCTTGGATTTATATGTAAACTACCACCGGGAAATAAATCCAAATACCTCTTGTTCTTGGACAATTGGTACTATATCATGTGGCACATGTATATTGATCATCTTTACATTGCCTATTGCTTTTAATTGCCTTATCTCTAGCAAAAAATGGATTTGTTTTAGCTCCCATTGTCTTCCATGACTTTCGTTATCCCATTTGATTTCGTTGAACTTGTTTTGTGTTATTTATATGTAGGTAGATGTGATGATCCCACTTGTGTGCATTTTGTATTCAAATGCAAAATCATAAATAATGCACTAATCTTGGGGGAGCTCTCCTATATTTGTTATAACACACTCTTTGTGCTTATTTCAATTGGTATTGGTTTTTTGTTGGAAAACAAATCTTTTCTTTTTGGTACTTAGTGTGCCATCATAAAAAGTGTGGAGAGTTTGGTTTGTTTGTTTGAACCTTGCTCTCTTTGGGAGTTGGTGATCTCAGTCCTTATTATTTATTTCTTACTCTTAAAATGAGATATGTCTTTGAGCATGTGTGTTTTAGTTATGCTTTATGCTCATTGGCTTTTGCTTGGTTCACTAGTTGAACTTTGGAGCCAATCTTGTGTTGATTTAATTCTTTGATATAATTTGGACAACCTTTTGTAGCTTCACAATTTTGTGTGCTCACTTGTCCTTCTTGGTGTTTTGTCCAAATTGTATCTCCTTTGGCTCTTGAAAGTCTTGTGCATGCATATTTACTAAATGTATATTGTATGGCATGCTTTTGCTTTCTTTGATCAAATATATAGGAGAAGCTCCATCAAATCCTAAATCGGCTAAGATGTGCATGAAATTCAATTTCATATATATATGCACATATTTATGTGGAGTTTGTCCTATATGTTGTAGTTTCTAACTACTTTGGACCCAATGAGTTTGGGGACCATCTTGTACTTGAACTTTGTTTTAGGTACATGGAGATATATTGGTGCTTGTCTCAATAATAAGGATGAAGTGGTGACTAAATGATAATTTGAGGCAAGCTAGGATTATTGAAGAACTCCTATCTACTACATCCTACCTTTAATATCTCGGTAACAAGTATCTTTTTATGCATACTTTTCTAGCGTCCAACCTTGTGTAGGTTGTTTCTTGGCATAGATATCTTTATTTGAAAATCATGTGGTTCTTGCAAGGATTCTAATGAAACCTCTTTATTGCAAATGTGAGCAAGTTGAGATGAGGACATATTATTGGGAACATATAAAAATCATGCTCATGATTCTCCTATCCCATATATGTCAACTTAGCAATCTTTTTGCATATCAATTCCTCAATAAGCTCACATGTGCAAAATTGATGAAATTGCAAATTTATTTCTTCCGTTTGGTATCCTTCATTTTGATACTTGTTGCTTTTATCAAAGCATCACAACTATCTTCTTTCCCTTGTTGATATTTGCGATGTCTTTGACATGTTTGTGGTTGAAGTTCATCAATATACAATAAGATAAATTGTGCCTTAGGCCATGCTTTAAAAGCAAAAATCTCATTGGTATATTTCATGATTTCATTTTGGATATCATGTTCTATTCTTAGTATCTATTTTGTGTGTACATGGTTCTTTGTGATAATTATCTTTGTGATATTGTCTACTTAGAATCTTATACACATGAGAGATGATATCTCATTATTTGATATCTTATTTGAACCTTATGCGTTGGGATGGAATGCTAAGCAACATCATTCATTGAAGACTATGTGGATGCTCTATGCTAATCCTTGTATTAGTCTTATAATATGTTGTGTCATTTCTCTCACACATTCCTTAGTTGAGCCTTTTATATGTTATCCCTTACTTTTTGCTCAACCATTTCTTTGATGCAAGTGTTAAGCTTAATTTCTTCTCTATGATCTCTTGCAAATGGTTGCATTTTAAATGTTATTGAGGGAGTGAGGATTCCATGTTGTGCAAATTGTATTCAAATACAAACATTCCAATTTTTGCACGTACCTTGGGGAGCTTCCTCATTTCATTTAAAGCACCATTTTGCGGTTAGCATAGTATTTAATTTTACTTGGTATCATTTTGTGTTGAATAATATTGAGGGAGTGATGATTCCATGTGTGTGCACCTTATCTTCAACTCAATAGAATATTTTGTGCACACACCTTGGGGAGCTTCCTCATATTATTTAGAGCACCTTTTCGATCTTATCATAAAATCTTTATTCAGTTTGTTCTTTGGATTGTTTGATTGCTCTCTTCATTTGTTGAAGTTTATCCATCGTGTTATCTTATTTATTTATTTCAATCTTTGATCCTCAATATAGTTTGGTTTCCTTCATATATTTGTCTTTGTATATGTGCATGTGTCTTCACTTATTTCTTTTGGATATGCACACCGTTTTGGAGGAACTCACACTATATTGGCCTTATAATTTTTTCGCCCATTTTGGCAATGGATGCCAATGGGGGAGAAGTTTCGAGGGTTTAACGGGAATTGGCTTTTATGTTTTGGTTTGTTCTTAAGCATTTGCCTTGCATGCTTTGCATGGTTGAGTATATAGTGGAAACTCCACCAACAACCCTGGTTGGCAATATATGCAATGAAATTACGATCATTCACACGTGCATAGATTGTGGGGGAGTTTGCTCTATATATGGTGGTTTTACTAACATCACATACTTTTGTAGTATTTGATGTTAGTACAACCATTTTGGTTCTTTGAATTCATTATATAAACCCTCTCAAAGAGATTGTCATCAATTACCAAAATGGGGGAGATTGAAAGATCATATCGAGCCCCATGTGTGGTTTTGGTAATTAATGACAATCTCTATGGACTAATGGTTGCATTGAGTTATATGTGTAGGACTTGTCCATAGGCAATGCTTGAACCATTTGTTGGAGTCAAGGTTGTAAGAAGAAGATTATGTGTTGACCAAGGTGTTATTCAAGGAGTGATCCAAAGATTGGTCTTAAGGGAGTTGAGCTTATGTTAAGTGTGTCTTGAAGAATAAGATTGAGTGAGCTCTCATGTGTATCCTCAAGACACCATCATTATGGAGAAAGAAGATTTGATTCGAGGATTGATCAAGTCAAAGCGCAAGTTCAAGATGAGCAACTAGAAGAGAACATATGCTTGAAGCTTGCCATCTATATTGTGATCATGGATATGTGAAGATATGCTTAAAGAGAGTCTCTTCCATAGTAGAGTATGGGGGAGCAATCCGCAAGACTTCACCAAGCAAGCTCAATCAAGAAAGATGGTCCAACTTGAGAAGATCAAGATCGTCTTTATCCACCTCAAGTGGAATGCTCAAGGCAAAGGTATGATAGTGTTAGGGTTTCTTTCTTACCGGTCTCATGGTGTTTGTTGTGAGACCGGGTTATAGGATCGGTAGCCGTACTATCAAGAGGGGCTCTCGAGTGAGTAACTTAATTGTATCGTTCGGAGAGAGCTCAAACCTTTGCATACTTGGCATCATCTTTCTTGGTTCTTATTTGGGTTTTATCCATGTGAGGTTCTAGAGCTTGTGGTTATTTCCATGACAAGCTCTAGCTCATCAAAAACGGATTTCGCATGAAGCTCTTATTGCGTTTTTATGTTTGGAGGTTTTACCGGTTTGCCTTCAAAGAGAGGTCAAACTTTTCATCATTTGGTTTTATACTCCCTTGTTGGACTATGATGTTTCTATGGATGAAGTTGTAGAGCTCGTTGTGGTGATTCCAACGAGCCCAAGATCATCGAAAACGGAGTCCAGATGAAAAAGTTATCACCGTTTTCGTATTGCAATTTCTGCTCGGCGTCACCCAGTAAGGGGGGCGGATATTCCGGCCAGGGGGGCGGATTATCCGGCCTGGGGGCGAAAATTTCGTTTCGGAATTTCTGCTAAGGACCAGAGTCGGCGTCACCCAGTATAGGGGGCGGATAATCCGGCCTGGGGGGCGGATAATCCGGCCAGCCGGATATTCTGGCCATATTTTGGCCGGATAATCCGCCCCTCCAAGTCTGCAATGGCCATATTTCGTGGGGGGGGGTATAAATACCCCTTCTTCCACCTTGGGCTGCACACGAATTGGGCTTCTCTCTCCTCCATTGTTGACTTTGCAAGCTTGCCCTTCCTCCTCCATTCCTCCCATGATTCTTGCATCTTTTTGAGGGAAAAGAGAGAGGAGATCTAGATCTATCTTTCCACCAATCCATCTCTCCTCTAAGTGAGGGGAACATAGAGGATCTAGATCTTGGAGTTCTTTGTGGATTTCCTTTGTTCTTCCTCTCATATCTCTCCATAGCATTAGTTGCTTTGGTAGGATTTGAGTGAGAAGGATTTGAGCACCTTGTGTGCTCTTGCCTTTGCATAAGTTGCATCGGTTTGAGTTCTCCCCGGAGATTCGAGTAAGTGAAAGTTTGTGAGCTTATTACTCTTGGGTTCTTGGAACCCTAGACGGCTTTGTGGCTTTGTGGTGCCTTTGTGGCTATTCTTGGGAGCCTCCAATTAAGTTGTGGATGCGTGCCCCAAGCTTTGTGTAAAGGCCCGGTTCCGCCTTAAGGAACCCCTTAGTGGAAGAGTGAGCTAGGCCTTTGTGGCGCAAGCTCACACCGGAGAATAGGGTGAGGCCTTTGTGGCGTTGGTTAGGCCTTTGTGGCGATACCACACCCCTCCAACGAGACGTACTCCCTTTCAAGGGAGGAACTCGGGAATACATCATCGTCTCCGCGTGCCTCGGCTATTTCTATACCCGAGCTCTTTACTTATGCACTTTACATTGTGATAGCCTTCGTGCTTGAAGTCATATATCTTGCTATCACCTTGTTACTTGTATTGCTTAGCATAAGTTGTTGGTGCACATAGGTGAGCCTAGTTTATTTAGGTTTTATGTGCTTGACAAAATAAACGCTAGTTTAATTCCGCTTTTGTTCAAGCCATTCGTAAAAATTTGATACTAGCAATTTGCTATTCCAAGTAAATTTGACTTGCTTTTATCTTCTCTTCAAATTAAACTCTTACCAGTGTTATGCGAAAATTGGTCAGTAAAGCTCTCACGAACCGGAAGGCACACTTTACTTTTTCCTGTTCTTAAAAATTTGACATTGTGGTCTCTTATGTTGAGTTGTTATGCTTGCAAGTTGTAAGTTGGATTCTAGCCCAACCATGCTGTCATGGGGCAAGCTTTCAACATTGCACTTCTTATTTGAGTTGATGTCGTGATCTTTTGTTTATGGATGACCGCGGTGTGAAATGAATTGGGAATCTTGTGGGGATCATGGAGTTTGTATATGTGTTAGGGAAATGCCTGGGCCGCCAATCTAAGCCATGCATAATTCATGGTGGAAATTTGCAGCATACCCATGGTGGACATTGGACGACGCATCTCACAATAAAAAGCTAAACAAATGGCAAATAAAAGAGATGTCAAGGTGTTCATTGTCTGCTTGTCCTGTCATTTTGATGTGGGCTTGTTCCATGTCATCGGGCACGGAGGTACCCCGTTGGCGGTTTTCGATGATGCATATATACTTACAATGACAAGAGCCTTGCTTGGGACTCTAAGTTGAGTAGCATGAGGTTTGGGTACTCATATTCACAGGACACGAGGTTTTCGACTTATGATTTGTCAAGCATATGCATCATAATTGTTCTTGCATTAACTCTAACCATTAAAGATGCTTATGATGGGGGCAATGAGAGCTCAAAGCCGGTAAGTACCATAATTTTTGAAGGTCTATAAAACTTGCAATCACTGCTTCCCTCTACGAAGGGCCTTTCTTTTACTTTTATGTTGAGTCACCACTTTCTATCTTTATGCACCATAAGAGAGCATAGTTGTCCTTCTTAGTATAATGTGCATTGTCCCAAAGTTTTCATTGATTGATTCATATTGTTGGTTTCACTTGTTCTCAAATTATTTGTATCTAGTCGCCCTCTTAAACTTGAAGGTGTCCTATGCATTTATGTTTTGCTCTCCATGAAGGACAAGCTGAAAACCATTTGTATGTTTTTCCTTATGATTTGAACACACGTTTGACTTTCATTGTTTCATTTTCATGATCTTTTGTTTGTGTTCATTTTCATGTTTACAACATGGTTGCTAAGTTCTTATTGTCAAGATTATATCTTTCATGCCCATGTTTTAAGTTCTTATGATCCCAGCTCACAAATGCTTACATGTATGATCAAGATTGTGTAGGTGCATGTTGTTGGAATTATGCCCTAGAGGCAATAATAAAGATGTTATTATTATAATTCTTGTTCATGATAATGTTTATATTCCATGCTAGAATTGTATTAAGCGGAAACTTTAATACTTGTGTGGTTTATGAACAACACCGTGTCCCTAGTACGCCTCTATGGACTAGCTCGTTGATTAATGATGGTTAAGGTTTCCTAACCATAGACATGAGTTGTCAATTAATAATGAGATCATATCATTAGGAGAATGATGTGATGGACAGACCCAAATAAAGCAGAGCAATTAGATCATGTCATCGTGTTCATCTTTGCGAAGCTTTTCTTATGTCATGTTTTGTATTCCTTAGACCATGAGATAATACAACTCCCTGGTATCGGAAGAAAGCTTTGAGGTCATCAAACGTCATCCTATGTGAGGGTGATAATAAAGGTGTCTCTCAGGTGATCGGAAAGTACTTGTTGGGTTGTATGTATCGAGATGGAATTTGTCCCTCCCAAGTCGGAGAGATATACTTCGGGCCCACTCGGTAATCGATATCAACACCGCTTGCAAGCATGTGGTTAAGGAGTTAATCACGAAGTGATATCGGATTACGGAACGAGTAAAGTACTTGCTGTGAACGAGATTGAACTAGGTATGGTGATACCGACGATCAAATCTCGGGCGAGTAAAATATCGTGTGATGAAGGGAATACATATACGGGATTAATTGAATCCTGACATCGTGGTTCATCCGATATGATCATCGATGAATATGTGGGAGTCAATATGGGTTTCCAGATCCCGCTGTTGATTATTGATAGAAGATCATGTCTGCATATTCTCGAACCCGTAGGGTCACACACTTAACGTGCATCGACGCTAGGATAGAATGGATAATTGGTTTATGAGTTTTAGTTCGGAGTCTCGGATGAGATCCAGGACATCACGAGAGGTTCCGGAATGGTCCGGAGAATAAGATTCATATAAAGGAAAGCAGTTTTTGGATTCCGGAATCGTTTCGGAGTTTATCGGTATTGTACCGGAAGGTTCTAGAAGGTTCCGGAGTGGGACCAACGTGGGCCCAGGTGCACAAGGCCCTAAAGGCCAAGCCGGCCAGCCCTAGGGGAAACCCTAGGGGAACCTTCCAGAAGAGGGGGGGAAGACTTGCCCCCTACTCTTCCCCCTAGCCGCCGCCCTAGGGCTTGGAGGAGGGGCCAAGGCAGCCGGCCTGCCCCCCCATATAAGGGGGGGCAGGGGCGCAGCCCCCTACCACTCCAACCCTAGCCGCCGGCCAATTGCTGCCCCTCCACCTCTCTCTCTCGCGACTGTGCGTAGGCGAAGCCCTGCCGCAGAAACTCTCCACCATAAGCACCACGCCGTCGTGCTGCAGATCCAATCTATCTCTCCACCATACTTGCTGGACCAAGGAAGGAGGAGACGTCGCTGCACCGTACGTGTGCATCTCTCGGAGGCGCCGCCACTTGCGCCGTAGGATCGGATCGGATCGCGAGGAGGAGACGGCGAGTACGACTACATCAACCACGTTTTGTTGAACGTTTCCGCTGTGCGATATCTTCAAGGGTATGAAGATCTCATCTACCTCTCTCGTTGATTACATCTCCTAGATTAGATCTTGGCTTTCTTGTTCGCTCCGTAGGAAATTTTTTTGATTTACTATGCTGCGAAACCCTTCAGTGGTATCAGAGCTAGATCTATGCATAGATGTGTTTCACGAGTAGAACGCAACATGCTTGTTGCGGGCGTTGATGTTTTCTGTTGCAAACCTCTTGTTTTGTACTTCTTATGGCGCGGCATAGTGAGATCGAAGCGGTCCAGGCCAACTTTACGCGACCTCGTTCGCGAGACCGGCTCCGCACTTGACGTGTGGCTTGTTCCACACATGCGGCTGGTGGATGCCAGTTTCTCTCACTATAGTAGTCATGAGATTTACAACGGATGTTAGCAACCATAATATCACCGTTGTGGCTTTCGTAGGTAAGAATCGTTCTTAGCTTGTTACTCCCATAAGCCACATAAAACATGCAACAACAAAGTAGAGGCGTCTAACTTGTTTTTGCAGGGAGTGTTTTGTGATATGGTATGGCCCAAGACATGATGTGTATGAATTGAGATGTATGCAATGATCATGTTTTTGTAATCTTTCACGACTTGCATGTCGATGAGTTCACAACCGGCAGGAGCCATATGGTTGTCTTTATAATTGTGTATGACCTGCGTGTCAACTTCTTATATGCCATGTAATAGCTTTACTTTATCGCTAAGTAGTTAGCAATAGTTGTAGTTGCTATTTGTAGTGGAGGCAATCATGGTGGAGTGATGGAGATCATGCCGGCGCGCACAATATGGAGATCATGGAACGGAGATTGGCTATACCATGTCACATAAAATTATATGCATGTGATGTTTATCTTTTTACGTATCTTATTATGCTTAGATCGCGACGGTAGCATTATAAGATGATTCCTCACTTAAAGATCAAGATAAAATTGTGTTCTCCCCTCGTATGCACCGTTGCGAAAGTTCGTCGTTTTCAAGCACCTCGTGATGATCGGGTGCTATAAACTCTACGTTCACATACAACGGGTGCAAGCCAGTTTTGCACATGCGGAGATACTTGGGTTTGACTTGACGAGCCTAGCATGTACAGACATGGCCTCGGAACACACGAACCGAAAGGTTAAACATGAGTCATATGAATGATAAGATCGACACTTAGTTGTCCACCATTGAAACCACATCTCTTCTCGTGAAGATCGGATTAGGTGTGGTGAATTTGGATCGTGTTCACTAAACAACTTGAGGGATATTGAATTTAGTGGGAGTTCATCTAGTAATTTGATTAAGTTGAACTAGTTATCATGAACATAGTCTAAATTGTACTTGCAAATTTTGTAGATCAAATGGCTAAGTCCAACTTCAACTTCAACGTTTTTGCTGAGAAAGAAAAGCTTAAGAACAATGGGTCTAACTTCACCAACTGGTTCCGCAATCTGAGAATCATTCTCGCTGGCGGACAAAAAGCCTATGTACTTGACAAAGCGCTAGGTGACACCCCTGCTGCAACAGCAAAAACTGAAGAACTTGCTGACTTCAATGCTCGTAGAGATGATTGTGATGCGATTATGAGTACCATGCTGTTTTCTATGGAACCGGAACTTCAAAATCGTTTTGAGAAGTACCGCGGGCCTTATGAGATACTTGAGGAACTGAAAACCATGTTTCAGACTCAAGCCCGTTCTGAGAGATATGAGATCTCTGAGAAGTTCTTTAACTGCAAGATGGAGGAAGGGAGTTCCGTTAGTGAGCACGCCATTAAGATGTCGGGCTACACTCAACGCCTTGAGCAACTGGACTGCAAGATTTCAGAGGAGCTCAAGATTGACAGAGTTCTGCAATCACTCCCTCCTAGCTACAAAGGCTTTGTAGTTACTCATAATCAAATTGGTTCCACTGATACGATCACTGAGCTCTTCGCTAAGCTGAAAGCTGCGGAGGTGGATATCAAAAAGGATAATCATGTGTTGATGGTCAACAAGACCACTAGCTTTAAGAAAGCTAAGGGTGCAAAGGGATCCTTCAAGAAAGGCAGCGGCAAGCGCGTTGCCCCTGTTGAGAAGAAGCTCAAGTCTAGACCTAAGCCGGACACTGAGTGCTTCTATTGCAAGGTCAAGGGTCACTGGAAGCGCAACTGTCCGAAGTACTTAGCGGACAAGAAGGCTGGCACCATTAACGGTATATTTGATATACATGTTATTGATGTTTACCTTACTAGCGCTCGTTGTAGTGCCTGGGTATATGATACTGGTTCAGTTGCTAATATTTGTAACTCGAAATAGGAGCTACGGAATAGACGACGGCTAGCAAGGGATGAGGTGACGATGCGCGTTGGCAATAGATCAAAAGTTGATGTGATGGCCGTCGGCACGCTCTCCTTAGTTTTACCTTCGGGATTAGTTTTAAACCTTAATAAGTGTTATTATGTGCCTGCGTTGAGCATGAACATTATATCTGGATCGTGTTTATTGCAAGACGGTTATTCATTTAAATCTGAGAATAATGGTTGTTCTATTTATATGAATAACATCTTTTATGGTCATGCACCTGTTGTGAATGGTTTATTTCTTCTGAATCTCGAAAGCAATGAAACACACATCCATAACATTGAGGCTAAAAGATGCAAAGTAGATAGTGATAATCCAACTTATTTGTGGCACTGCCGTCTAGGTCATATTGGTGTAAAACGCATGAAGAAACTCCATTCTGATGGACTTTTGGAGTCTCTTGATTTTGAATCATTTGACACGTGCGAACCGTGCCTCATGGGCAAGATGATCAAAACCCCGTTCTCCGGAATAATGGAGCGAGCAACGGACTTATTGGAAATCATACATACCGATGTGTGCGGACCAATGAGTGTTTCGACGCGCGGTGGATATCGCTATTTTCTCACTTTTACTGATGACTTAAGTAGATATGGGTATATCTATTTAATGAAACATAAATCTAAAACGTTTGAAAAGTTCAAAGAATTTCAGAACGAAGTGGAAAATCATCGTAACAGGAAAATTAAATTTCTGCGATCCGATCGTGGAGGTGAGTATTTGAGTTATGATTTTCTCACGCATCTTAAAGCAAGCAGAATCGTTTCGCAACTCACGCCACCCGAAACACCACAGCGCAATGGTGTGTCTGAACGCCGGAATCGAACTCTATTAGATATGGTGCGATCAATGATGTCTCTTACAGATTTGCCGTTATCATTTTGGGGTTATGCATTAGAAACCGCTGCATTCACTTTAAATAGGGCACCATCTAAATCCGTTAAGACGACACCGTATGAACTATGGTTTGGTGCTAAACCTAAGTTGTCGTTTCTTAAAGTTTGGGGATGCGAAGCTTACGTCAAGAAGTTGATGCCGGACAAGCTCGAACCCAAAGCGGAGAAATGCGTCTTCATAGGATACCCTAAGGAAACGATTGGGTATACCTTCTACCACAGATCCGAAGGCAAAGTGTTTGTTGCAAAGAACGGATCCTTTCTTGAGAAGAAGTTTCTCTCGAAAGAAGTGAGTGGGAGGAAGGTAGAGCTAGACGAGGTTATTGAACCTTCTCTTGAGTTGGAGAGTAGCGCAGCACCTGAAGTTGTTCCGGTGCCGTCTGCACCAACAAGAGAGGAAGTTAATGATAAAGATCATGAAACTTCGAATGATGCTACTACTGAACTTCACAGGTCGACAAGGTCACGTGCCACTCCTGAATGGTACGGCAACCCTGTCTTAACCGTCTTGTTGTTAGACAACAGTGAACCTGCGAACTATGAGGAAGCGATGATGAGCCCAGACTCTGAGAAATGGCTAGAGGCCATGAAATCCGAATTGGGATCCATGAGCGAAAACCAAGTGTGGACTTTGGTGGACCCTCCTAGCGACCGTAAGGCCGTTGAGTGCAAATGGATTTTCAAGAAGAAAATGGACGCGGATGGTAATGTTACTGTCTATAAAGCTCGGCTTGTCGCAAAAGGTTTTCGGCAAGTTCAAGGTGTTGACTACGATGAGACTTTCTCTCCCATAGCGATGTTTAAGTCCATTCGGATTTTATTAGCAATTGCTGCGTTTCATGATTATGAAATATGGCAGATGGATGTCAAGACTGCGTTCCTCAATGGCAACATTGATGAAGAGTTGTATATGATGCAGCCCGAAGGTTTTGTCGATCCTAAGGATGCTAATAAGGTGTGCAAACTTCAGCGTTCCATTTATGGACTGAAGCAAGCATCTCGGAGTTGGAACCTTCGTTTTGATCAAGTGATCAAGAGTTTTGGATTTGTTCCAAATTGCTACGAAGCTTGTATCTACAAGAAAGTGAGTGGGAGCTCGGTGACATTTTTAGTACTATATGTGGATGACATATTGATTATTGGAAATGACATCGGTATGCTTAACGATGTGAAGAGTTATTTGAATAAATGTTTTTCAATGAAAGACCTAGGGGAAGCTGCTTATATATTAGGCATCAAAATCTATAGAGATAGAGAAAGACGCCTAATAGCTTTAAGCCAAAGTACATACCTAGACAAAGTTCTGAAGAGGTTCAGAATGGATAAAGCAAAGAAAGGTTCATTGCCCATGTTGTCAGGTAAGATATTGAGCAAGGCTCAGTGTCCAGCTACGGTAAAAGATAGAGATACTATGAGCAAAGTGCCATATGCCTCGGCCATAGGTTCTATCATGTATGCCATGCTGTGTACTAGACCGGATGTGTCCAATGCTCTTAGTTTGACGAGCAGATACTAAAGTGATCCAGGAGTGGAACACTGGACAGCCGTAAAGAACATCCTAAAGTATTTAAATAGGACTAAAGAAATGTTCTTGGTCTATGGAGGTGATGAGGAGCTCGTCGTAAAAGGTTACGTCGATGCGAGTTTCGACACCGACCCGGATGATTCTAAATCTCAGACAGGATACGTTTATATTTTGAATGGTGGAGTTGTGAGCTGGAGAAGCTGCAAGCAAAGCGTGATCGCGGGATCTACAACAGAAGCGGAATACATGGCTGCTTCGGAAGCATCAAGTGAAGGAGTTTGGATCAGAAACTTCATCACTGAGCTTGGTGTGGTTCCAAATGCCTTGGACCCACTGGAGATATTGTGCGACAACACTGGCGCCATAGCACTGGCTAAGGAACCAAGATATCATCCAAAAACCAAGCACATCAACCGCCGTTTCCATATAATTCGAGATTATATATCAGATGGAGATCTGAAGATTGGCAAAGTACATACAGATCTGAATGTTGCAGATCCGTTGACTAAACCTCTTCCACGAGCAAAACATGATCAGCACCTTAATGCCATGGGTGTTAGATTGTTGCCAGATGTAAACTAGATTATTGACTCTAGTGCAAGTGGGAGACTGTTGGAATTATGCCCTAGAGGCAATAATAAAGATGTTATTATTATAATTCTTGTTCATGATAATGTTTATATTCCATGCTAGAATTGTATTAAGCGGAAACTTTAATACTTGTGTGGTTTATGAACAACACCGTGTCCCTAGTACGCCTCTATGGACTAGCTCATTGATTAATGATGGTTAAGGTTTCCTAACCATAGACATGAGTTGTCAATTAATAATGAGATCATATCATTAGGAGAATGATGTGATGGACAGACCCAAATAAAGCAGAGCAATTAGATCGTGTCATCGTGTTCATCTTTGCGAAGCTTTTCTTATGTCATGTATTGTATTCCTTAGACCATGAGATAATACAACTCCCTGGTATCGGAAGAAAGCTTTGAGGTCATCAAACGTCATCCTATGTGAGGGTGATAATAAAGGTGTCTCTCAGGTGATCGGAAAGTACTTGTTGGGTTGTATGTATCGAGATGGAATTTGTCCCTCCCAAGTCGGAGAGATATACTTCGGGCCCACTCGGTAATCGATATCAACACCGCTTGCAAGCATGTGGTTAAGGAGTTAATCACGAAGTGATATCGGATTACGGAACGAGTAAAGTACTTGCTGTGAACGAGATTGAACTAGGTATGGCGATACCGACGATCAAATCTCGGGCGAGTAAAATATCGTGTGACGAAGGGAATACATATACGGGATTAATTGAATCCTGACATCGTGGTTCATCCGATATGATCATCGATAAATATGTGGGAGTCAATATGGGTTTCCAGATCCCACTGTTGATTATTGATAGAAGATCATGTCTGCATATTCTCGAACCCGTAGGGTCACACACTTAACGTGCATCGACGCTAGGATAGAATGGATAATTGGTTTATGAGTTTTAGTTCGGAGTCTCGGATGAGATCCAGGACATCACGAGAGGTTCCGGAATGGTCCGGAGAATAAGATTCATATAAAGGAAAGCAGTTTTTGGATTCCGGAATCGTTTCGGAGTTTATCGGTATTGTACCGGAAGGTTCTAGAAGGTTCCGGAGTGGAACCAACGTGGGCCCAGGCGCACAAGGCCCTAAAGGCCCAGCCGGCCAGCCCTAGGGGAAACCCTAGGGGAACCTTCCAGAAGAGGGGGGGGGAAGACTTGCCCCCTACTCTTCCCCCTAGCCGCCGCCCTAGGGCTTGGAGGAGGGGCCAAGGCAGCCGGCCTGCCCCCCCATATAAGGGGGGGCAGGGGCGCAGCCCCCTACCACTCCAACCCTAGCCGCCGGCCAATTGCTGCCCCTCCACCTCTCTCTCTCGCGACTGTGCGTAGGCGAAGCCCTGCCGCAGAAACTCTCCACCATAAGCACCATGTCGTCGTGCTGCAGATCCAATCTATCTCTCCACCATACTTGCTGGACCAAGGAAGGAGGAGACGTCGCTGCACCGTTCGTGTGCATCTCTCGGAGGCGCCGCCACTTGCGGCATAGGATCGGATCGGATCAGATCGCGAGGAGGAGACGGCGAGTACGACTACGTCAACCACGTTCTGTTGAACGTTTCCGCTGTGCGATATCTTCAAGGGTATGAAGATCTCATCTACCTCTCTCGTTGATTACATCTCCTAGATTAGATCTTGGCTTTCTTGTTCGCTCCGTAGGAATTTTTTTTTGATTTACTATGCTGCGAAACCCTTCACATGTCACCTCAAAAATTATTCTTTTGTTATCACTTACCTACTCGAGGACGAGCAGGAATTAAGCTTGGGGATGCTTGATACGTCTCCGACGTATCTATAATTTTTGATGCTCTATGCTTGTTTTTACACCATTTGCCTACTATTTCGTTACACTTCGTGGCACTTTTATGCATTTTCCGGAACTACCCTATTAACAAGTCGCCACACTGCCAGTTCCTTGTTTTCTGCTGTTTTTGTGTTTCAGAAGTGATACACAGGAAATATTCTCGGAATTGGATGAAACAAGTTCCTGAAGTCTTATTTTTCCCGGAAGCTTCCAGAGATCCGAAGAGGAGACTGAGTGGGGCCACGAGGTGGCCACACACCAGGGCGGTGCGGCCCAGGCCCTGGCCGCGCCTCCTACGTGTGAGACCGCCTCGGTCCACTCCTGACGATGCCCCTTCGCCTATAAAGACCCCCCGATGGAAAAAACCTAATTACCCGATCAATTTTCCAGAACACATCGCGATCCGCCACCGTCGTCGACCCAAAGATCGGGAGGGTCCAGAAGCTCTTCCCGGCACCCTGCCGGAGAGGGGAATCGCCACCGGAGGTCTTCTTCATCGCCATGCTTGCCTCCGGAGCGATGAGTGAGTAGTCTACCTTGGACTATGGGTCCATAGCAGTAGCTAGATGGTTGTCTTCTCCACCATGTGCTTTATGTTTAGATCTCATGAGATGCCCTACATGATTGAGATCACCGTTATGTAATTCTACATGTTTGGTTTGTTGGGATCCGATGAATATTGGTGTTATGATTGAGTTGCTAAACTGAAATATATCTTATGTTATCTCTATGTTGTTTATGATCTTGCATGCTCTCCGTTGTTAGTAGCTATCTTGGCCGAGTAGTTGCTAGTGACTCCAAGAGGGGGTATTTATGCTCGATAGTGGGTTCATGCCTCTATTTAATCTGGGGGAGTGACAGAAACCTCTAAGGTTGTAGATGTGCTGTTGCTACTAGGGAGAAAACAACATTCATATGCTCGAGGGCATATGCTTTGTTTACATTACACACTTTGCTTAATGCAATTATCTGTTGTTCGCAACTTAATACTTGTGGAGTTCTCGGATTGATTCGCCACAAGTGGATTATTAGTCATAGATGCAGTTGGATGGCGGTCTATGTATTTTGTTGTAATGCCCACAGTAAATCGCATAGTGATCTTCTTGACATATCACGTTTATCTTTATTCTATCAATTGCCCAACTGTAATTTGTTTACCCAGCATGTGTTATTTATCTTATGGAGAGACACCACTAGTGAACTGTGGACCCCGGTCCTATTTCCATCATATTGCTATCACCTGTTTACTTTACTCGCACTGTTACTTTACTCGCACACTTTCACTGTTTTCCACTCGATACGCTCATACCCTTTGTTTCAAGCAAACCAGTGAGATTGACAACCTCATCGCAAGTTGGGAACAAAGTACTTGGTTGTGTGTGTGCAGGTTCCACGTTGCAGCTAGCAAAGCAAAGCTTGGACGAGGCGCCATATATAAATTGTCTGAAGTTGTCGCTAAGCCAGTCCGCATCACCTTCAGTCGTATTGTCTGCTCTTCTCCTGATCGACATACCTTGGTTTCTTAACTGAGGGAAAAACCTTGCTGCTATACTCATCATACCTTCCTCTTGGGGTTCCCAACGGGCTGGTCATCAACCACGTATCAGTGGCTGTGTCCCAGAGTCCTGGTCGGGTAAAATACAAACTCATAGACTGTGTTGGTTTACAATAATTTCTTAACAAGCTAACCTTTGGCTACCTCTTGGGCCATAATCTTCATGGGATTTACCAGAATATGAACTAGGGGTACCAATGCCATGGATCCTGACAGGCGTACCCATGTCAGATGCCCTTACGGCTTGCCCAAGAGTATCCTTTGTCCTCAGAATTTTCTAACCATGACTGTTCGGAGGTGTCTACCATTTGTTCGACATGGGGTGGAGTATCCAGCTGCGTCCCCCCAACAAGACCTTGTTGGAAGACAAGCTAGCTCGGCAAACCATGGGCATGCGGCAGTCCAAGAGGACTAGAGCCTACACGAGCCTCGAAGGCTCGTAGTGTTTTGCAAGGCTTGGATGGAAATTGGACAAGATCTAATTTACGATGCCGAGCAAAAAGGAGATATTTTTTGGAGAAAGATTTTCAATTGCTTCCACGAGCACAAACATTTGGGTGGCCATCCGTCTAAGAGTGATCGCAATGAAAACTCGCCCACAAAAAGATGGTCTTTCATCCAAAAGCAATGCATCAGTTCAACGCGGCCTACGACATCGTGAAGAACCGCATAGTAAGTGGCATTGGTATTGTAGATATGATGTTTGAAGCTTTGGCCCAATTCAAGATCTCCAATCAAAACAAGCAATTCAACGTACAACCCGTTGGGGTGCACTGCCACCTTTAAAGGGATGTCCGTGCGTCCCCACAAACGGGCAGTATGGGACACTGAGTGTTCGAAATGGAAGACGTCGTTGGATAGATGCCCTTAGATAGATTGGTTTGACGTACTGTGCCTTGTAGTATTAGTGGAGATGTGAAATGCAGTGCAAAAGGGTTTCTTAAACAAAATCGTATAACAAGATTTAATCCTACAAATAAAGCAGCCTCTGCAGAAAGATTGAAATCCTCCAAAACTCCTATCTAATAAATGTTTTGAATCGAAAAGTCTCTTAGAAAAATCTGGTAGAGTTGCTCACATCTGGGTCCAATCCACCGCCGCTCGGCGCTCGCTCTCCATGCGAGTCCGGACAAACCCCTCACGGCGGGGCATTCAGTTTGCGGTCACCAAGTTGTTTGGCACAGGCTCACAGGTGCCTTTGTTGGCTGCAATCATATCACGGTACCGCAAGTTGATGGTGTCAATTACTGAGAGGGTCATTTCAGGGTCAAATTCGAATAGCCCAAATAATACCGGTTGAAATCGTTTGAACACAAATATCTCCATTACGGTGATGACTCCGCGCTCCACTTGGCAGGATACCCCTTTACTGGTTTGCCACCATGGCTGCCAAGTGGCATACCTCGTCCACGTAACCTTTCTCTTCTCCCCCCATTGTTCTTCAAGCTCCTGCTCCCGCTCGCCTACCGAGATCTTAGAGTACCACAGCGCTGCTAGCGCCGCGCAGGGGACATGGCCTCGAGGTTGAAAGCGGGTTCTCCTCGCTGCGGATCTGGCAAGATCAGGATCGGGAACTGGGAAGATCTGGAGGAGGCTGTTCTCGTGCTGGAGAAGTTGGGGCGGAAGCCAGTGATCATGCGGAGGTAGTTCTCGTACTGGAGAAATGGAGGCTGTTCTCAGCCTTCCATCAATTCCAGCAGCTCTAAGAGAAATGGAGAAGTAACAGATATGGAAAATCTGAATTTGAATATATACGATGAATACTCTCTGAATATGCACATATAACGCTAGATTCTATTATGTTGCTCTTGCTCTCTGGTGAATTGCAGATTATCATGTTCCAGGATAGCATCATCCTCTTGCTCTACTATGTCCTGAACTTAGTTATGATCATCAACCATTCTGTCAACTGTAGCATTACAAATGTGATTATCTGCGGCATCTTTTTGCCAGGTATCCTCATCTGCTTCTCCTTCTTGACAAGTAGACTGTTCTGCTTCCGGTTGTGTTTCTTGTCCCGTTCTATGACTTGTATGAATATCTACTGGTGGTTGTGGTTCTTGAGTAGTTCCATGATTTCTGTGAAATATTACTGGACACCAATTCCTTGAACATTTCTCTGAGGTGATATAGTAGATATTATGTTGCCAAGTAGATGGTCAGTCTGACTGCTGGCTCATGTGCCTTTCCATGCTTGAGCAAATCACTTCTCAAACATTGCACAAATTTTGTGTGATCAGCATATAGGTTCAGTACTGTCAACTTTCAGTCGATGTCAACTATGTGTGTATCATTAACTAATTAACTATTTTCTAATGCTGGAGTACTTAGATCATGTCAATTAAGCAAATCCACCAACTGAACAGCTATGCTTTGCATGAAAACTAGCACATAAAAATCAACAAAAATGGTGCATTTTCTGAATCTTGCAAAGAACAGAGGGAACATGACAGCTTCCCGAGAAGGCTAGAGGGGGAATTGGCAGTACCTAGCTTTTAAGTAACAGCAAAATACAGATAATCATAACACGACAAAATATGTCAATTTAGCAAATCCAAACAACAGAAGATTATTCCATTGCTTGGTCATACAGATAAACATAACACAACAAAATATGTCTGTTACAAGCAGATAATCAATCACAGAGTCATTACACATCATCATACTAGTGTTCGTTAACTAAAGTTTAAAAGTAGAACACTTCAAGGTAACTAGTCTTCTGGCTATTCCCAATGATGAGTTTGGGGAGCCCCAGGCATTGTTGGGAAGATCCACATTAGCGCCTCCCACTCATTGTAATAAGTGGGTCCATATATCAGTTCTGATCCTATTGCCGGAGCTCCTCCATTCATGTGTATACGGCTCCATTCTGGCACTGGCCTCTGGGTGTAGGGACGGGCTCGATGGTATGCAACAAACACACAGTCTTCTTGTAACAAGGACATGCCTTGTCCAGCAGATGGACCAGCTCTTCCAACATCAGAACAGGGTTCTCGGTGGAAGATTGGGTTGTTGATTCCAAGAAATACTGAAAGCCCATGCAGATGCTCCTGCCTGATCCACACTGGACCATCAACAGGATCTTCGGCTTCCGGGTGAAGATTAAAGGGATGCCTTGCGAAAACGTGGCACCGTAGACTAGGATAAGTGCTCAACCGTATCCCATCTTCAAACTGTACAGGAGCATTGCTGTTTCTATCACCATCTATCTGAATCCAAAGTAGATCGAAATTGCCATAATGGTAGGTATTGGATGCCAAGAACTAGGTAGTTTGTGAATTAGGCACTAGAACTTCTTCAACGTCTTCATCCGGATCGGCAGGAAATGCATCTCCTTTAGCCGCATCGCCATCAACTGCAGCGGCTTGAGCCGCATCGCCAGCAACTGCAGCGCCTTCAGCCGCATCCCCTGCAACTGGATCCTCGATGGTCGGGGCAAGTATTAGACGTGGGCCTTCATCTGTGCCTGCGTACGGAAGAAGATAAGCCACAATACAACAATGCAGTAAGCAGTTAGAACTACCTGTAAATTCAGATAGAAAGAGGGCATAACTCACCCCAAGTATGTGGTTCCCAAGACCAAACCATGGTTCCCACCCCACCTGGCAGACATCGATGGCACCGCCGAGTCTGACCTAGATCTCGGAGGGGGGCCTGGGGAATTCAGAAAAAAACAAAAAAATGGAAAAGCAATGCATGGAGTCATGGTGAGTGATGCATCACCTAGGAAAAATACCAAACATGCCATCCCAAGGGTTCACATGTGGACTCTCTCACAGAGAGGTGCTTCCAGGCAGTTCTTCTCTTGGTCTTCCTTGGCAGATAACCACGGTTTGTGCAAGTTCCACAGCAAACTTTGGAACCATGGTCCCATTTTTGGTGGATATGTGCATCTTTGCATTCCCAACCACTTTTGCAACTAGTGTTTTTCCATTTTCCACATAAAAAATGCATTTCCCATTTTCCGGGTGCCCGGAGGGGTCGAAACAGGTGCTTTTTTGTGAAGGGGCCACCAAGGGCAGTGTGCAAAACATCACCACTCTATTTTTCATGGGTGGGGGACCTGCCAGGGGTGCCACATCCAGGAGGCTAGGAATTATCTCGGCCTGCTGCCATATAATGAATTATTTTTGCCCTAAATCCTTTTTAATCCAATTTTGCACCGGGGCTACAAGAAATGCACACCAGAAAAATTGGGAAAAATACAGGGAGGTCCCCTGGGGGTGTGGGACCCTAGAACCAAGACCAAACCATGGTTCCCACCCCACCTGGCAGATATCGATGGCACCGCCGAGTCTGACCTAGATCTCGGAGGGGGGGCCTGGGGAATTCAGAAAAAATCAAAAAAATGGAAAAGCACTGCATGGAGTCATGGTGAGTGATGAATCACCTAGGAAAAATACCAAACATGCCATCCCAAGGGTTCACATGTGGACTCTCTCACAGAGAGGTGCTTCCAGGCAGTTCTTCTCTTGGTCTTCCTTGGCAGATGACCATGGTTTGTGCAAGTTCCACAGCAAACTTTGGAACCATGGTCCAATTTTTGGTGGAGATGTGCATCTTTGCATTCCCAACCACTTTTGCAACTAGTGTTTTTCCATTTTCCACATAAAAAATACATTTCCCATTTTCCGGGTGCCCGGAGGGGTCGAAACATGTGCTTTTTTGTGAAGGGGCCACCAAGGGCATTGTGCAGAACATCACCACTCTATTTTTCATGGGTGGGGGACCTGCCAGGGGTGCCACATCCAGGAGGCTAGGAATTATCTCGGCCTGCTGCCATATAATGAATTATTTTTGCCCTAAATCCTTTTTAATCCAATTTTGCACTGGGGCTACAAGAAATGCACACCAGAAAAATTGGGAAAAAATACAGGGAGGTCCCCTGGGGGTGTGGGACCCTATAACCAAGACCAAACCATGGTTCCCACCCCACCTGGCAGACATCGATGGCACCGTCGAGTCTGACCTAGATCTCGGAGGGGGGCCTGGGGAATTCAGAAAAAATCAAAAAAATTGAAAAGCACTGCATGGAGTCATGGTGAGTGATGCATCACCTATGAAAAATACCAAACATGCCATCCTAAGGGTTCATATGTGGACTCTCTCACAGAGAGGTGCTTCCAGGCAGTTCTTCTCTTGGTCTTCCTTGGCAGATGACCATGGTTTGTGCAAGTTCCACGGCAAACTTTGGAACCATGGTCCCATTTTTGGTGGAGATGTGCATATTTTCATTCCCAACTACTTTTGCAACTAGTGTTTTTCCATTTTCCACATAAAAATGCATTTCCCATTTTCCGGGTGCCCGGAGGGGTCGAAACAGGTGCTTTTTTGTGAAGGGGCCACCAAGGGCAGTGTGCAGAACATCACCACTCTATTTTTCATGGGTGGGGGACCTGCCAGGGGTGCCACATCCAGGAGGCTAGGAATTATCTCGGCCTGCTGCCATATAATGAATTATTTTGCCCTAAATCCTTTTTAATCCAATTTTGCACTGGGGCTACAAGAAATGCACACCAGAAAAATTGGGAAAAAATACAGGGAGGTCCCCTGGGGGTGTGGGACCCTAGAACCAAGACCAAACCATGGTTCCCACCCCACCTGGCAGACATCGATGGCACCGCCGAGTCTGACCTAGATCTCGGAGGGGGGCCTGGGGAATTCAGAAAAAAACAAAAAAATGGAAAAGCAATGCATGGAGTCATGGTGAGTGATGCATCACCTATGAAAAATACCAAACATGCCATCCCAAGGGTTCACGTGTGGACTCTCTCACAGAGAGGTGCTTCCAGGCAGTTCTTCTCTTGGTCTTCCTTGGCAGATGACCATGGTTTGTGCAAGTTCCACAACAAACTTTGGAACCATGGTCCCATTTTTGGTGGAGATGTGCATCTTTGCATTCCCAACCACTTTTGCAACTAGTGTTTTTCCATTTTCCACATAAAAAATGCATTTCCCATTTTCCGGGTGCCCGGAGGGGTCGAAACAAGTGCTTTTTTGTGAAGGGGCCACCAAGGGCATTGTGCAGAACATCACCACTCTATTTTTCATGGGTGGGGGACCTGCCAGGGGTGCCACATCTAGGAGGCTAGGAATTATCTCGGCCTGCTACCATATAATGAATTATTTTTGCCCTAAATCCTTTTTAATCCAATTTTGCATTGGGGCTACAAGAAATGCACACCAGAAAAATTGAGAAAAAATACAGGGAGGTCCCCTGGGGGTGTGGGACCCTAGAACCAAGACCAAACCATGGTTCCCACCCAACCTGGCAGACATTGATGGCACCGCCGAGTCTGACCTAGATCTCGGAGGGGGGCCTGGGGAATTCAGAAAAAATCAAAAAAATGGAAAAGCACTGCATGGAGTCATGGTGAGTGATGCATCACCTAGGAAAAATACCAAACATGCCATCCCAAGGGTTCACATGTGGACTCTCTCTCAGAGAGGTGCTTCCAGACATTGCATGATATGGTTTCATAACAGTTCATAACATAATAAACACAAAGTACTCCAATGTGTTCAGTTCATTACATAATTTTATTGCGAAAGCACGACACATCAGGGTTCAAGCTGGGCGCGTAGCTGCTCGTTTTCCTTCTCAAGAGACGCCACAAGTTGGCAGCTTGCGAGGTATTTCATTTTGGAATCCATGAGCTCCCTGAGTGCTTTCTCGTTTTCAGCCAGCAGGTTCCTGCATGTGATCTCCAGGGTGACAGTACTGTTTGTTAGCTTCAAATTTTCCTCCAATAGATCTTTGATCCTGGCTGTATTCTTATGTGTCGAGGCTCTGGCTTCCTTGTGCAGTTCCGACCACTGTTGATTCTCCTTTGCAAGCTGCTTGCGCTCACGCGCAAGGCACTTGGCAACTAAGAGGACTTTAGCCATATCCATTTCCTGGGCCAATTTTTTCTCCCTTTGTTTGGCTATCCGTTCATTAAGCCAGGACGCCATATCTGGGTTCACCCCCACCTTCATTTCCTGTATAAAATAAAAACAGGGTTATTTCTACCAACGACGGCAACTAAGTGGCAGTGGCGTCCTCCCAAAAACCCCATTACAGGTAAAGCACTCTACTCTCACCTAAGTCAGAATCGCAAGAACCCCAATGCATGTCAACACAATTAGAGAGTGCTTACCTCGCTGAGCCGGGGAAATGTGGGCATCGGGTTCTGGATCGCCGCCGCCATTTTTTGGGAGAGAGGCACACCCTGCAAAACCATCATGGCTCCGCCGGCTCTGGAACATTTTATTCCACGGTAATGAGTTATAGAGGAGGAAGAAGAAGAAGAACAAAAAGATGATGAAGAAGAAGGAGAATTCATCCCAGTACCCGGATGAGCCCTCACCTGATTCAAGTTTTCCCTTCTCCACCAGGGAGAGCAAAGATTGCGCCTCTATGTGAGGGCTTGCTCTAATGGATGGAGCAAGTTCCTTCCGGCGGCGAGCTCTCTCCATTCGCTCCGCTTCCTGAGTCGTCAGGGGGCGGTTTCTCTTTCGAGGCATGGCTAGACAGAGCGGATGGGGGGCCGGGCAGGAGGAAGGAGAAGGAAGTAGGTGAATGAATAATATGGCAAGATAGTCAAACAGCCTAGCCCGTGGTCCAACCACTGCTCTCTGTCTTCTAGCCTTCTCATGCAAGCTATATGCTCCATAATTGAAAAAATAGAGCCCCCGCCCGGCACGCGGGTGGATACGTGGCGCCGATTAACTGACGCTCACTGCCCCGTCCCATCGTGCCAGTGCCAGGGTCCTGGCTAGACACGAGAAGGCATGCCAGGACACGCCGGAAGATAAAATGCATTATATTTTATATATTAACTGAAAATGGAAGGGTCAAATATTACGCAAGATAAATTGCATTGAACAGAAAATGATAGCTAATATGCATGGCTTTTGCATTTTCTTCATAGATTACTAACTTAACCACTAACTAAACCCAGTACATGACGTCGTCGGAGTCGTCGGAGTCGACCTCCGTTGGGGCCTTGTCCTTGCCCTCTGCTTCATCCTCCATCGTGGTTGCCTTGCCCTTCCCCCTGCCCTGGGGTTCCAATGACCTGGTCATGGCCGTCTTCATGTCTCGCGCAAACTTTGCGGCGGCGGATCTTGGCTGCTCAGTGTTGACGCCGCCGTCCTTATCGTCTGATTCAAGATTGATGAACGGTACGGGTTTGAGGGTGGTCTTGAACCGGCCTACACTGCGAGGCCTGCTGGAGCCACTGCCAGACCTGCTCGATGTCGAAGAAGTAGGAGTTGGAGTAGATGCATTGCTGCTCGGTTCAAGCCACCATGGCCATCTGATGCGGCGGCGGCTTGACCTGCCGCGCTGTGCACAACCGGGCGTGGAGTTCCCGCTGTGGTAGTACGTACCACCGCCGTGGCTGAAGCCTGGGGTGGCGTGGCTGAGGCCTGGGGTGGAGCTTCCGCGTCATGCGCGGGAGGTGTTGTAGCGGCCGGTGCGAGGCATCTGAACTACGGGGAGGGCTCGCTTGTGTGAAGAACAGGAGGCGGAGGCTAGTGTTCGTGGTGTCTGCCCAGAGGGAAACAGATCTTTTTGACAGGGTAGCTCTCCATGGAAGCACATGCCCCCAGCGACTGTGCATAGCTTCCACGCTTGTAAACAATACATTTTCTTAGTGTCCATGATGGCAATTTCAATGGTGGCATAGTTGCGTTGCACGATCCCACCTATCATACTCAAACGGTCATATTCTGGGGGGCGCGCCCCCTGGTATAACTGCCGGATGCAAGAGCAGCGTCGTCACTCCGATTCTTCCTTCTTCCCATCTCCCCCTTGCACCTACGATTCGTTTCCGGGCTAGCTCACATCAGCTGTTCTAGTTCCCCACCCAGTCCCTCTGCTGTGCTCTCCCTTGGGTGCAAGGCAATGGTTCGCAGCTACTGCAGTTCTTCGCGGGCGGAATCAGGGACGGCTCGCCGACGCTCCCCTATCCCGTACCGGAGTAAGCCCTATGACTATTCGCCGGACAAAATCTATGACTGTGGAGTAAAGATGTCGAGATGGATTGCGTGGACGGATGAAAACGCTGGGAGAAGATTCTACAACTGCGGCATCCGCGCGGTATTATTGTAAACTAATCATGTTTGTTTGCCAGTTTAGTTATTTTAATTCTCACATCTTTCCTCTTCCTTTACTATGTTTTTGGCAGGAAGGCAAGGGCCGAGGCTGTGAGAAGTATGAGTGGATGGACGACCCGCTGCCAGTTTTCCAGAGAGAGCTTGTTCGTGATCTTCGTGATGCTGTATGGGAGAAGATGGAGGAGAACCGTGCGCTGCTTGATGAAAACAAGGAGCTTCTGGACCAACTTCGGAAGCTCGAGCAGAGTGGTGGTGTGCATGCTCAGTTGCACAAGCAAGCAGCCGAAATAGAGCAGATCAAGGTTAGGGCAGATGGTGGAAACAATCTGCTTTTCATATGGATATGTTCCATGGCATTTGCAGTTTATGTTGGCATTATGATGTCTAGCACCTGAAAAGCAGAACTGTAAGGACCCAAATATTGTGTAATGTGAAATGTTATCCTGTGCCATTTATTCTGCCTTTTCTGACTGTCCCTCTGAACAAAAACTCCAATATAAGAACATATGCATAATGTCAAACATGGCTTATTAAAAATGAGTACATAGTTTACAAATTACAAATTCCATAACAAATACAGTTCGGACAGAATTTCGGGCAGGTCCAGGGCCCCTGTTTTACAATGCACACACAAACACACATGTTCCAGAAAAATAGTTTTCAGAATTTTGCTGTATTACAGAGACGGAGCACTCAGAAAAATGACTGAATTAGTCTTACTCCCACCTAGCTGTCTTCTTCCTCTTTGGGGACAGTTTTCTCGCCTTCTTGTATGTTGGATCAGAAGGTTCTGGAATGTCCGGCCAATCTGAATCAGATCCCGTGTCATCATCACTCCACTCAACTTCCTCGTGAAGCACATAGACAACATCAGCAGTCTTGCACCTTGTCTTGCGCTTCCTGACAAATGCTAGAAAGCAGGTAAGCCCCAGCTAAGTATAGATATTACCTAATTATAAATAAAGATCATACACGCAAATACTTCATACCTAGGCTTTGGTCCGTTCAAAGGACACCCAGCTGCTCTATGTCCAATACATTTGCATTGTTTACATTTGTTTTTGCCTTTCTTGCTACCACTAAAAGGCATGCCCTGCTTCTCCATGAAATTCTTGAACCTACTCATCCTAGGTCTTCCTTTGCCTCTTTTAACATTTGGCTGGCACAGCTTGAAAGGTAGTTGAACCATAGGCCACTGTGACTGGTCTGTGCAAGGAGGGACAGCACCTACGTAGGTAGCTCGAAATCTAGCCAAAGAGAAGTACTCACTCACATATTGATCAAGGTGTGGCAGAGTTCTTTTGTGAACCAAGAAGATTAACGCGTGTGGGCATGGCTTCCCAGTATGCTGCCACTCTAAGCAGCTGCATTCTCTACTGTCAATCTTCACGACATGCCTCAGGCCATTCCGGCTCAAATCTCTCACCTCACAGCTGTGGTCGTTAGACTCTCCAACTCTAAGGTAACCAAGACCTCGACTTCTCTGGTTTATTTGCTGAATAACAGCGGGTAGAATGTGCCCTCTTAGTTTGTCCCCAATATCTCTTCTTACTTTTATCAGCCTCATCAACATACCTCGTATGGTGTCCATCAACATATGAACTGGAAGGTCTTTTGAGTCTTTGACCCAGTTATTTACGGTTTCAGCAAGGTTGTTGTTTATGTAATCACACTTTATTGCGGGATTAAAAGCACTCCTCATCTATAAAAGGTTGTGATTCCTTTCCAAGTATACGGCAAAATCAGAGTTCTTGGCATGTATCTTTGATGACCCACAAGTATAGGGGGTGTATCGTAGTACTTTCGATAAATAAGAGTGTCGAACCCAACGAGGAGCAGAAGGTGTTGATGAGCGGTTTTGATCAAGGAATCACTGTAAATACTAGCAAACAGGTTTTCAGGAGTATTTGGTAATACGAGTAAATAAAGTGCGAGTAAATAAAAGACAGTAGTAACAATTGCAGCAAGTGGCCCAATCCTTTCTTCAGCAAAGGACAAGCCGATTGTGTACTTATAATAACCAAACGTTCTCGAGGACACACGGGAGTTTTCTGTCAAGAGCTTTCGCTTCATAGAGCCAATAGTAATCATTGGTTTGATAGGTGTTATGGGGGTGAACCTGTGCTAGCGCACTACCCTTACTAGCTTAAATACACACTTGTGATTATACCCCTTGCAAGCATCCGCAAATACAAGAAAGTAATTAAGATAAATCTAACCACAGCCTTAAACTCTAAGATCCTACGCTCCCTGGTGCAATGGTTTCCCAACGGAGGTTTAGGTTTCTGTCACTCCAGCAACCCCACAATCAGTAGCCAAATACACAATGCATCTCACTAGGCCCATAAATGGTGAAGTATCATGTAGTCGACGTTCACATGACACCACTAGTGAAATAGCACCACAACAACATCAAACCATTAAATATTTCTCAACAATAATTCACTACTAACATCTTGACTTCTCCCATGTCCTCAAGAACTAAACGAACTACTCACAAGACATCATATGGATCATGATCAGAGGTGAAATAATGGTAAATAACAATCTGAACATAAACCTTAACTCAACGGTTCCACTCAATAGCATCAACTACAAGAGTAATCAACACCGGGAAAGTTTCCCCTATGAATATAACAAGATCCAACTCAAGATGTTACAGCGGGATGGCGTGGTGATGGTGGAGATGAAGGTGCTGGTGATGGAGATGATGATGATCCCGATGAAGTCCAGTGCGATGGTGATGACGATGGCGACGATCTCCCCTCTCCGGGAAGGAATTTCCCCGGCAGATTTCTCCCTGCCGGAGAGCTTTCTCTCTCTGGTGTTCTCCGCCCCGCAGAGGCGGCTGTGTCTAACTCTGAGCCCCCCCTGACTTAGGTTTTCGGGGATGATGATGTACGCGGAGGGGCGAGACCAGAGGTGGGCCAGGGCGGCCTCACGCAGGGCCCGCGCGGCTAGGGGTGGGCCTGCGCCGCCCTGGTGTGTGGAGCCCCCTGGCTCCCCTCGACTCCCCCTTCTGGATTCCTGAGTCTTCTGGGAAAATATAATTTCTGGGTATTTTTCTGGAATTTTCCTGATCTTCAAAATATGGTCTCTCGATGGTCCTTTTTCCAGCAGAATCCTGACTCCGGCAGCAACTCCTCCGATGATCATCAAACATGTGAAATCAAAGAAAATAACATAAGTATCATATCTAAATATGAAATATATCAATGAATAACAGTAAATTATGATACAAAATAGTGATGCAAATTGGACGTATCAACCCCCCCAAGCTTAGACCTCGCTTGTCCCCAAGCGAAAACTAAACTCGGTAAACATGACCACAGGTTTATGGAGTGAAGTGTCGATAATCAAAATACGGACAAGAAGCATCACATTCACTAAGGCACAAATTATAATAGACAGCAACTTCCCTTTATAAGATGTAGACCTGCAATAGGTAAAAGGGAATCACATGTAAAGATGCACAAGGTAAACTATAATTGGCAATGGCAAACCTTAATTCTTGGTCAGAGAATGGAGAATAAACTATTCTCTCTTTTAAACGGAGCCTTTTAAAAACAGAGCTAATATAGCAAAGACTATATGCTCAACAAAGTAAACTTTTGCATTCAAAGAAAGCTTTCAAAGATATATTCCTTCAGACAAAAGCATTATACAAAACAAGGAAGATAATAAACATGATTAAACGGATCAACATATGGATGAGTGAAACATAACAACTCAAATGCTTGCTTGAGACAGAGGGAAATAGGTTGACTCAACATAAAAGTAAAAGATAGGCCCTTCGCAGAGGGAAGCAGGGATTAAACATGTGCTAGAGCTTTTCATTTGTAAAACAGAGGTAAAAGTTATTTTGAGAGGTGGTTGCTTTTGTCAATGACTAGCAACGGAGTTCTTGGTATCTTCCATACTAAACAAGTGAGAGCAGTTCCGAGATATTTGATTAATTGGCACTTTGGTGCTCTTTTATAGCTTTGCACTCCTCCCCACCTTTTTCCTTTCTCAAACCATGGCTAACCGATTCCATCGGGTGCCGACCAACTTTCACATTCCATTGGAGGAGTGCCTTTTTCTTTCTTTTTCTTTTTGAGATTATAATGGTCTGACCAGCTCCCTTGCTAAATTAATGACGAGCAGATGAAGCTGCCTAGTCGAGGGGTACTTAATTTAGTATGGAAGATAACAAACCCATCCACTACGTCCTCATGAGCTAAAAGCAGTGGCACAAAATGAGAAGTGTTTGAAGGTTTTTGAAAGGTAGCACATGAAAATTTACTTGGAATGGCTTGAAATACCATGCATAGGAATTTATAGTGGACTCTTTGGAAGTAACTTGGCTTTTGGGATTTGGATGCACGAGAAGTATTCCCTCTCAGTACAGGTTTTTGGCTAGCAAGGCTAGGTAGCAAGCATAAGAGTTGCATGAAACAAACAAACATACATATAATAAGAACAATCATGCAAACTCCCTTGAAGGTACAACGATTTTAACTTTAAGAATAACAAACTTATAAGCCAAACATAAAGGAAAACTGAAGTGATGTAACTGCAAGCACTTCTTTATTCTTCTCTACTCAAACTTCAAGGTAAAATTGCTACTGACCAAGCTAGGTTTGCCAAAACCAACTAAATCTACTCATGCTCCCAATGTGATACCAATACCAATCAACAAGACTAGTCACATAAGAGAGATTGCAGACTAACATAAAGTGTGCGAAAAGTAAACGATAAAACTTCTGATTAATATTTTATTACCGCAACTCACACCAAGGGATACATAGATAACTAACTAAGGAGGATACTTCCAACTGCAAACTATTCTATATGATAACTTCTCTATTCATGATACGACTCTACTTGAAAAGTAAACGAGCAAAAGGTAATGATGTGATACCGCGACACTCCCCCAAGCTTGGAACAAGCCAAGGGGATGCCTAAACCAATGACGAATTACTCCTTTGGTGGTATTGGAAGCAGCCTTGGATTAATGAAATATTCCTGCATCAAGCGAAGCCTGAGATTCTCTTCTTGAAGCATCTTTACCTCCCTCTTCAAAGCTTCATATTGAGTGCAAAACTCAAAAGTGACCAGCATGCCGTGTTCTATCACGGGCATGGAGTCAAGATCCAAAACATGATATGTTGGTCCCTGCAAATCATGAGAAAAGATACGTCTAGCTTTCGTTGGTCCTTCAAAAGCAGGGTTTGTCGGCCTTGCTCTTCCAGAACCTAGCGCCTCGTTCCACTTCTGGCGCTGGTGATCATCTACATAGGGCCTTTTGCCCTTGTCGTCGCTTGAAGAGGCCATGACTCCCCCAAGCTTAAGATCAACTCCTGGCAGAAACAGCTCGAAACAAAACACGACGAGAAAATGATATACAGACCTCGGGGACTCCGGGGGGTTAAATAGGCGAAAATTATACATAGAAACGAAGTCACAGGAGGAAACCGGGACGGAAATGAGTTCCGAGGTGTTCTCACACCCAGGTGGCGCGGCCAGGGGTAGGCCCGCGCCACCCGTGTGTGAGACACACACGGACTCTTTTTCCTGCCCTTTTTTGTCTCGTGATTTTTCATATTTAGTAAAAACTGCAAAAATATTAAAGGAAGAACTTTTCGCGAAACTTTTCTGACTAGAACTGCTACCTATTCGAAAGCGAACTCTGCAGGTACCTGCAATTTGTCTTGGATGAATTCTTCCGGAGAAACTGTTTCAATAACATCAACATCTTCATTATAAAAATCTCCAGAAATATAATGCTTGAGTCTTTGCCCATTCACCACTTGACGAGGGTTAACTCGACAAATGTCCTAGATGAAGGACTTAGGATCGGGGAGATAGGGCGTCGGATGAACTCGAAGGTAAAGTTAGTCGAAATAGGTGTCTATCGAAAGTAAACTTGGGTATTCAACCTGGCTTGCTTTCAATCTGCCCTACACCGTCCCCTCCTGGCCCCTATATATAGGTGGCCAGGTCTCGAGGATCGGGTAGGGTCCGATATAGATTACAAATATCGACATACGGTAATAACTCGTATTCGACTATCATTACAATTGGGCCTAGCACAACGGGCCTCAGGGGTACTCAACTAACGGGCTCTATTAGCTATGCCCTTGTTAGTAGCCCCTGAGATTCTACCAGAATAGCAGATTCAGGTTGAATCTCTAATCTTCAAATCTTCGACTTGATCAATTCTTCATATCTTCAAATCTTCGACTTGGTCTTTCGACTTATATTTCATGATATTCTTTCGCAAGGGGTTTTGATGAGCAAGCCTGACAACTCTGACGGATCAAGAGGTCAGTTAACTGCCGGAACAGATACTTGTCACCTACTTCAAATTCAATCCCCTTGGACTTGAATTCGGGATACCGGTCAAATCCATTCTTTTGCCGCATTTAGGACTTACAAAGAATGAATCCCAGTGGTTCTCAGGGTACCTAGTGCGTCCACCAGGAGTTTCTTCGCGTCGTAGACACGGATACATACCAGCAGAGCGCATCCATGTGCGTATACCAGGCCACACAGGACGGATCCTGGGGTCTTACCTTCGCGACAAGTCGCGGCATTCGAGTTTCGTTGCGATAACGCAACTCGAGAATCTCATATTCGCAGCCAAATTTTTGACTGATAAAACCATAGAATTTCAGATTTTAAATTAATCTTCTTCACTCCCGATGGGAGTAATCTCTCTTCGTTTTGTCGACTATGTAGTCGAAGGTTGTATGCTTATCCTTCCGCATCTCCAATATTGATTACCTTCATCTCTATCGGGTGCGCGCTCAGCGCTCCCGATGGGAGTAGCCCCCGAGGCTATGTTTGGCGACTTGTAGTCAAGCATAGGCTCAAAGTTCAGCTCTTCTTTCTTTTGTTGACATCTTACTACTTGGCGAGCCCCCGAGTCCAAGTCGAGGTTTTCATATCGGGCAATCAGAGTCTCCTTTTCTTGTTTTTCTTTGATATTATCGTCTGCTGTATGCAGAATTTAACTCCTGCTGCAAAATATGTTTATGGGCTGTGCTGTAGCACGGGGGCCCAATAACACGTGCTTATAAATAAAGCACCATCTTGTAAAGGCAAAAACCTTAATCAGATATCTTCCTCCGCCGCATCGTCTTAATCTAGGGTTTTCCGAGGTTTTTCTCTCATGGCAGATGCTGAAGGTTCGCATCTGAACCTTGGATCCCCGGCGGCGTCACGAGGTCGGGGTCGCCCGCGTGGCAGCAAGAATAAGAGCAATACCACTCTGGCCGCCGCCGGAACTTCATCGGGCGCTCCAGCTAAGCGTCGTCCCGGCCGTCCACCTGGTAGCAAGAACAAGCCCAAGGTGGCTGGCGCCACTCCAGGTCCTGCTGCTCCTTCTCCTGTTGCGCCTGCCGCTCCCGCTGCTTCTCCTCGAGTCTTCTCCTTTTTCTGCATTGCCATGGCGCAGTGCCGTGAGATTCAGCGCCTGCCGCTGAATTTTACCAAGTTTATGGATGGGCGCGAACTGCGAGAAGCTATTCTTCGCGAGCAATCTGGCAGTGGTATCCCGTATGAGGTGGAGGTGTGGTATGATGGCAACGGCGAGCAGTACTTCAGGGGCGGCTGGCCGCAATTTGCAGAAGACCACGACATCCATCAAGGCTTTTTCATGGCCTTCGACTTCCACATCGGGACGTCGAAGTTTGATGTGAAGATCTACGATGGCACCCAGTGCCAGAAGAAATATGAAGCTGAAGTCTAGTTCCATTAGGATATGTAATTTCGTTTTATAGTGTTTTTCCTGCAATGATATTTGTAATGCATATTCGTACTTTGCGTCGATGCCTTTTGCTAGTACCATGAGAACAAGTCATGTTCTGAGGTATGCTTTCCATGTATCGGGTTCTTTGCGAACCAAAAAATGTAGGAATAATATCGGGTTCTTTTTATGAACCCAGTTCTCTCAGTATTTATCGGGTTGTTTAAACAACCTTATAACGAAAGAAAAACCTCCAATCTTGCGATAATGACTCTTTTCGTACGACCCAGGGGTTGAAGCCCCCGAGCGGAGAAGTAACAAATATTTGTACAATTTCGTCGAGTCCAACCCAAAGAACCCGACCTGTGGCCTCATGTTCTGGGTTCAGAAGGTTAACTCAAATTTATTGATACCACTATATGTAGTCTACGCGTAATAACATCGTAGCTGTTCTGCGTTTCACGGGTTGCTCTCGTCCTTCCCAGTCTTCTTGTCTTGTAGTCGATATGCTCCTCCTGGTATTACTTCGGTGACGATGTAAGGTCCCACCCAAGGGGACTCCAATTTGCCATGGCTGTCTTGCCTGAGTCGCAAAACTAGGTCTCCCACCACGAAGGATCGTGGACGAACTCGACTACTATGGTAGTTTCATAGGCTTTGTTGATACTGCGTAGCCCTTTCTAGTGCTTTATCTCTTGCTTCATCTAGTGCATCGACATCGTCTTGCAATGCTTCTGTCGACGTCGTCTCGTCATATGTTGTCACTCTTGGAGCCTCGTGTGTAACTTCGACTGGAAGCACGGCTTCTGCGCCATGGACCAAGAAGAAAGGAGTTTCTTGAGTTGCTGCATTGGGCGTAGTTCTTAGGCTCCAAAGAACGGAGGGCAATTCTTCTACCCAAGCGCTCTTGGCTTTCTCGAGAGGTGCTAAAAGCCTCTTTTTTATGCCACTGCATATTAGGCCATTAGCTTTTTCGACTTGTCCGTTCGTCTTCGGGTGTGCCACAGATGCGAATTTGAGCTTGATCCCTAGTCCCTCGCAGTAACTCTTGAATTCCTTCGAAGTGAAATTTGTCCCGTTATCTGTGATGATGCTGTATGGTACTCCAAAACGGAAAACTAATGACTTGATGAAGCTGATTGCTGCTGTAGAATCTTGAGTTGTTACCGGGGCCGCTTCCACCCATTTTGTGAATTTATCAACTGCCACTAGCATGTAGACATGCCCTCCTGGCCAAGATTTGTGCAACTTTCCCACCATATCGAGGCCCCATTGCGCGAAGGGCCAAGATAACGGTATTGTTTGTAGCTCCGCTGCTGGTGCATGCGGTCTGGATGCAAACCTTTGACACGCTTCACACTTTCGAACTATATCTTTTGCGTCCTCGATGGCTGTTAACCAATAGAATCCTGCTCGGAAGGCTTTTGCTGCTATTGCTCTGCTGCTAGCATGATGGCCACATACTTCGCCATGTATGTCTTTTAATATTGCTTGCCCTTCCTGGGGCGTTACACAACGCTGCAAAACGCCGGTGATGCTTCTCTTGTACAATTTCCCCTCCAAGACGACAAACGCTTTCGATCTTCGAGTTATCCTCTTGGCCTCCACTGCGTCTTCTGGTAGTTTTTTGTTTATCATGTACGCAAGATACGGCTGCATCCAAGTTTCTTCTATCATCATGATCTCCTCTGGTTCTGACGTAGCCCCCGAGCCTGCTGTAGTAGTCGAACTTTTTCCACTTTTTATTGATCTTTCCACTATTTCCTCCCAGAATACTCCGGACGGCACAGGTAAACACTGTGACCCGATATTTGCTAAATTGTCGGCTTCTTCATTGCTGTTCCTGCTTACGTGCGAGACTTCGCATCCATCGAACGTTCCTTCTAGATAATGGTACAAATTTTTGTAGGCCATCATGTTGTCATTGATTGTATCACATCTGTTCATGACTTGCTGAACGACAAGGTTGGAATCTCCAAATATTTTTAGGCGAGTTGCTCCACATGCTTTGGCCATCTTCATTCCGTGCAGCAAAGCCTCATACTCCGCTTCATTGTTAGAAGCCTGTGGAAAGCTCATCCTCAAGACGTACTTTAATTTGTCTCCATGAGGTGATATCAACACTACTCCTGCGCCTGCGCCTTGGACTCTCTTAGAACCGTCGAAGTACATTGTCCAAGTACTCGATAAATCTGGGGGTCCCGTGCTTTGCAGCTCGAGCCACTCTGCTGTAAAATCTGGCAAGACTTGCGACTTGATCGCCTTCCTTTTTTCATACGTGATGTCCATGGGAGATAACTCGATTCCCCACAAAGAGACACGTCCCGTTGCTAGAGGGTTGTTCAATATATTCGATAGTGGCGCTTCATTGACCACTATAATTGGGTGCACCGCAAAATACTGTCGTAGTTTACGTGCGGTTGTGAACACACTGTACGCCAACTTCTGATAATGCGGGTACCTCTGTTTGGTTGGAGACAGCACTTCACTGATGAAGTATACCGGCCTCTGGACGCCATGAGCTTTTCCTTCTTCGCTTCTTTCGACTACTAGAGCTGTACTTACCACCTGATGGGTTGCGGCGATGTACAACACCAGTGGCTCTTTCTCTTTTGGTCCGACCAGCACTGGTGGCGTGGAAAGCACTTTTTTCAATTGTGCAAACGCTGCGTCTGCTTCTTCTGTCCACTCGAATTTATCGTCTGACTTCTTCATAAGTGCATAAAAAGGAAGCGCCTTCTCCCCTAGTCGAGCGACGAAGCGACTTAGCGCCGCGACACGTCCTGCCAACTTCTGTACGTCGTGGAGTTTCGTGGGTTTCCCCATTGTTAGAATTGCTTGAATCTTCTCTGGATTTGCCTCTATTCCTCGTGCTGATACCAAGAACCCCAAAAGTTGCCCTGCTGACACTCCGAAAGAGCACTTTGTCGGGTTCAGCTTAAGCTTGTATTTATTCAGGTTGTCGAAGGTTTCCGCCAAGTCGCCGATTAAGGATTGCTCTTCTCTTGTTGTGATGACTACATCATCAATGTAGACTTGGATATTGCGTCCTATTTGGCTTCCGAGGCAGTTTTGCATCATCCGCTGATAAGTTGCTCCTGCATTTTTTAGGCCAAAAGGCATTACCTAGTAGCAAAATACTCCGTATGGTGTGATGAAGGCCGTTTTTTCTTCGTCCTGTTTCTTTAATTTAATCTGATTGTAACCAGAATATGCGTCCAAAAATGAAAGCCTTGCACATCCCGCTGTAGAATCGATTATCTGATCGATGCGGGGTAGAGGGAAGGGATCCTTTGGACAATGCTTATTGAGAGATGTGTAGTCGACGCATACTCTTTGTACGTCTGTATTCTTCTTGGGTACTATGACTGGGTTCGACACCCAACTCGAAGTTTTGATTTCCCTGATAAATCCGGCATTCTCCAGCCTGTGCAATTCTGACGCTATCGCCTTCCTTTTAGGTTCATCAAATCGCCTCAATGGTTGCTTGACTGGTTTTGCCTTGGGATCTACATTTAGTGCGTGCTCGACGAGTTCCTTGGGAACCCCTGGCATGTCCGATGGACACCAGGCGAAGATTTCCCAGTGCTCACGGAGGAACTCGACGAGCGCGCCTTCCTATGCGGGATCCAAGTTCACCGCAATTGATGTTGTCTTATTTGGATCCGTAGGGTGGACCTGAATTTTCTTCGAGTCCTGCGTTGTGTCGAAAGCCTTATCTGGTAGGGATCGTCCAACGTCGGGTAGCACATTATGATCCGTTTCTCCTTTCAACCTTTCATATTCTGCTGTCATGCCGAAAGTTTGCGCCATCCTGTTGAATTCTCTGTCGCATGTGTTGGCTACTTCAAAGCTCCCTTGTACCGTAATTGTTCCTTTAGGCCCTGGAATTTTTAATGTGAGATACGCGTAGTGTGGTACTGCCATGAATTTTGCAAATGCTGGGCGCCCCAGGATTGCATGATATTGTGATGGCCAGTCCATGACTTCGAACTCCAGCTTCTCTCTTCTATAATTTTCGCAGCTGCCGAAGCAGACATCGAGTTCTATCCTTCCCAAGGGGTAGTTTGCTGCTCCCAGTACTATTCCGTGGAAAGAGCAATCTGTTGGCTTCAGACTCGCCGGTGAGATGCACATTGCCTTTAATGTTCTAGCATATATTAAGTTTATGCCGCTCCCTGCATCCATGAACACTCTTCCGATGTCGTACCCTCCTATTTGCGCTTTTAGAACCATAGGCGAGTGTCCCGGCCTGGGAACTTTCTTTGGGTGGTCCGCTCTACTGAACTTGACTGGTTGCTCTGACCACCGTAGGTACTCTGTGGTAGCTGGTGGCGATGATATTGCTAGGTTTACTTGCCTAGATATGCTCTTTCGCTGTTTCTTTGACTTGGGCACCGGTTAAATCATGGCTGATATGTATACTTTTGACTCTAGGTGCTTTGATAGTCTTTGCATTTGATATCCTTGACTTCTACGTCTTTCTCCTTGCCTTCCTTCTTGGCTTGAGCCCATGGCGCCTTGCAACCTTAGGAATGTTCTGCAATCCTTCATCTGGTGATTTGAGACCCTTTTCCCGTCGAGATACGCGTAGTGGATTCGACAAGGTCCGTATAGCATATCCTCGGTCGAAGGACCAGAGTATCTTGATTTCTCCTCTCCTTTTGCCTGAAATCTCCTACTTTCATACCCTTCCTCTTCTTCTAGTGTATAACCCGCGGCTACCTGATTTCGCCTTCCTTGGTTACCCCCGCTGCGGTGTCGTCTCCTCTGTCGACTTATTCTGTCGACTTCTGGCGAACGTCCTCTTTTATTGTTATACGCGTCCTCTCCATCAGCGAATTTGTTGGCTTGTTCCATTAGCTCAGCTACCGTCGTAGGTCTTGTTCTTCCTATTTCTTCCACCAGATCTGAGCGACGAAGCCCTTCCGAAAAGGCGTCTATTGCTCGTTCGTCAGAGACGTCCTCTGCTGAGTTTTTGATTGTACTCCAGCGTTGTATATAAGAACGTAGCGTTTCGCCTTTCTTTTGCACACATGCTTTAACTTCTTCTAGTGATGCTGGGCGCTTGTAGGTGGAACGAAAATTTCTTGTGAATTGACTTTCGAGTTCCCCCCAGCTTCCAATGGATTCGTCGGGTAGGGTGTTCAACCAGGACCGGGCGGCGCCGGTGAGGTGCAGCTGCAGACTTTGCATTGCAGTCGCCTTTGTTCCCCCCAGTATCTGCACTGCCTGTAGATAATCTGATAACCATAAGGTGGGTTCCTGTGACCCGTCGTATTTATTCTGGTCGTGCGGTAGTTTAAATCCTTTGGGTACCCGTGTTTTGCGAACCCTGCGGGTAAAGCATAACGCACCCATATCTTTATCGTCGTCTTCATAATTCTCTTCCCTCCAAGCATGTCGCGATTTATTTACTCGAGCTTGTGCTATTATACTTCTTGCATCTTCTTTCTTTTTCTGCTGCTTTTCCTCTTCTAATGACTCGCTATAGTCGCAGTCTGCGCGATTGTATCTGAACTTCTCCTTGTGACTTGTCGACTTTATCTCTGGGCCTTGCTCCCTGATCTTACCTTCTACTATTCTGAGGCTTCGTATCGCGGCTCGGTGCATGTCTTCTCGCGGGTCTCCATGCTTCGGTCTTGTGGCTAGTAAATATGCTTGTGCTGCTGCCAATGCCGCCTCTGGCGTTTTTTGTATCAGGTCGTCTTCCTCCTCTTCTAGCTGCGGGGTGGGGCTCCTCGAGTACCCTTCTTCTCTGCCACGTGCTGTCGCCCCCCTGTTATGTTTTGGATCTCCACGCCTCTCTCTGCTATATTCTGAATCTTCACCGTAGTCTTCCCAGTATTCCTCCCTTGACGTACTGTTGTTGTCTTGAAACATCATGTCTCTTTCCTCCCTTAGTTTCTTCTTGTGTTGGTATAATGCATACTGATATCCCATTAGAACTTCTCTTCTCGATCCTTCGGGTACTTCTGTACCATGATTAATGGCTGATTTGATTATTCTCCATTCACCAGCCGAGACATGGATTTTCTCTTTTCCCTTTTTGTTGTGAACTTTCACTTTGTCGACTTGCCTGTCGACCTTTTTACTTCCTTCGCTGTTATCTCCTTCTTCTGCTTCAGTGATGATGACGCATAACTGATGTACCTTGGAGACGCCGCTGCTTCCTACGGCGAAATCCTTTGCGTTGCTGTGCGTCTGACACGCTTTTTCTTCTGAGTCGAAATTTTTCTGAATTTCGTCGCCTCCTGCGATTGATGCTTTTTCTAAGCTGACCAGCGAGTTTACCTCACTGGAAGAGCCTTCTGATGACTCCAATATTTCCTCTGTTTCAGGCTTGCCTGCCGACGGATCTGGTTTCGTCGAATCCGAAAGGCGGGATGAACCCGGTGGCCCGATGAGGATGCTCAAACTTCCAATTGTCAACTCCATCTCTTGATTTTCGTCGAGTTTTGATCTGCTGTTGGCTAGAAGCGAAAAAGCTGTCGAATTCATGATTCCAACGCCCAGAGTCCCCACGGTCGGCGCCAATTGACGAGGGTTAACTCGACAAATGTCCTAGATGAAGGACTTAGGATCGGGGAGATAGGGCGTCGGATGAACTCGAAGGTAAAGTTAGTCGAAATAGGTGTCTATCGAAAGTAAACTTGGGTATTCAACCTGGCTTGCTTTCAATCTGCCCTACACCGTCCCCTCCTGGCCCCTATATATAGGTGGCCAGGTCTCGAGGATCGGGTAGGGTCCGATACAGATTACAAATATCGACATACGGTAATAACTCGTATTCGACTATCATTACAATTGGGCCTAGCACAACGGGCCTCAGGGGTACTCAACTAACGGGCTCTATTAGCTATACCCTTGTCACCACTTGTGTAGAATCATCTTTCAATGAAGCAATCTTAATAGCACCTGAGCGGTACACTTCCACAATAACATATGGTCCTTCCCATTTAGAGAGTAATTTTCCTGCAAAAAATCTGAGATGAGACCTATACAAAAGAACTTTCTCACCAACATGAAACTCTCTCTTAATAATTCTCTTATCATGCCATTGCTTGACTTTCTCTTTGAAAAGTCTGGCATTCTCATAAGCTTCGTTTCTCCACTCATCTAGAGAACTCAAATCTAACAACCTTTTCTTACCAGCTAGTTTAAAATCTCTGTTAAGCTCTCTCACTGCCCAAAAAGCTTTGTGTTCTAATTCCAAGGGCAAGTGACATGCTTTTCCGTAAACCATCTTATAAGGGGACATACCCATGGGATTCTTATAAGCAGTTCTATAAGCCCATAAAGCGTCGTTTAACTTACTAGCCCAGTTTTTCCTAGATCTATTGACAGTCTTCTGCAAGATAGACTTGATCTCCCTATTTGAAAGTTCTACCTGCCCACTAGTTTGGGGATGATAAGCAGAAGCAATTCTATGATTGACATCATACTTAGCAAGAGTTTTTCTAAAACTACCGTGAATAAAATGAGAACCTCCGTCAGTCATAAGATATCTAGGCACTCCGAACCTAGGAAAAATAACATCCTTAAGCATTTTTAACGAAGTCTCACCGTCGGCACTCTTTGTAGGTATGGCTTCTACCCATTTAGTAACATAATCAACAACAACAAGTATATGGGTATAGCCTTTTGAAGGAGGAAAATGACCCATAAAGTCAAATCCCCAACAATCAAACGGTTCAATAACGAGAGTGTAATTCATAGGCATCTCATTGCGTCTAGAAATATTACCAACTCTTTGACATTCATCGCAAGATAAAACATACCTTCTGGCATCTTTAAAGAGGGTTGGCCAATAAAAACCTGATTGTAGAACCTTCTGCGCGGTTCTATCTCCAGCATGATGCCCTCCATAAGCACTGCTATGGCATTTTCTTAATATCTCTTGTTGCTCATATTCCGGTACGCATCTTCTCATAATACCATCAACTCCTTCTTTATATAAATGTGGGTCATCCCAAAAATAATGCCTCAAATCATAAAAGAATTTTCTTCTTTGCTGAGCTGTAAAGGTCGGAGGCAAATACTTGGAAACAATAAAGTTAGCATAATCAGCATACCAAGGAAGGTCTCGTAAAGTTACATTAATTGCAGCCAACTGTTCATTTGGAAAACTATCATTAACAGGTATAGGATCAAAAGAAATGTTTTCCAATCTAGACAAGTTGTCAACCACAGGATTTTCAGCACCTTTCCTATCTACGATATGCAAATCAAACTCTTGTAAAAGCAACACCCATCTAATAAGCCTAGGCTTAGCATCCTTCTTAGTCATAAGATATCTAATAGCAGCGTGATCAGTATGAATAGTAACTTTAGAATCAACAATGTAAGATCTAAACTTATCACAAGCAAAAACAACAGCAAGAAACTCTTTCTCAGTAGTAGCATAATTCTTCTGAGCAGCATCAAGAGTCTTACTAGCATAATGAATAACATTCAACTTATTATCTACGCGCTGTCCAAGAACAGCACCAACAGCAAAATCACTAGCATCACACATAATTTCAAAAGGTAAATTCCAATCAGGTGGTTGAACAATAGGAGCAGTAGTTAAAGCCTTCTTAAGAGTTTCAAAAGCTTCCTTACAATCATCATCAAAGACAAATGGTACATCCTTTTGAAGAAGATTAGTAAGAGGCTTAGAAATCTTAGAGAAATCTTTAATAAACCTCCTATAGAAACCAGCATGACCAAGAACACTACGAATACCTTTAACATCTCTGGGACAAGGCATTTTCTCAATCGCCTCCACTTTTGCTCTGTCAACTTCAATACCTCTTTCAGAAATTTTATGTCCAAGGACAATTCCTTCATTTACCATAAAGTGGCATTTCTCCCAATTAAGAACAAGGTTAGTTTCTTCGCACCTCTGCAAAAATTTATCAAGGTTGTGCAAACAATTATCAAAAGAAGTTCCATAGACGGAGAAATCGTCCATGAAGACCTCCACAATTTCTTCACAAAAACCATGAAAAATAGCAGACATGCATCTTTGAAAAGTAGCAGGAGCATTGCATAAACCAAATGGCATACGTCTATAAGCATAAGTTCCATAAGGACAAGTAAAAGTGGTTTTCTCTTGATCATCCTTCTTAACAGCAATTTGAGAAAAACTAGAATAACCATCAAGGAAACAAAAATGAGTCTTCTTAGACAACCTTTCTAGCATTTGATCTATAAACGGTAAAGGGTAATGATCTTTCTTAGTAACCTTGTTTACCTTCCTATAATCAATGCACATTCTATAACCAACAACTACCCTTTGAGGAATAAGCTCGTTATTCTCATTAGGCACAACAGTCATACCTCCTTTCTTAGGAACACAATGAACAGGACTAACCCATCTACTATCAGCAATAGGATAAATAATACCAGCATCAAGGAGCTTTAATACCTCATTTCTTACCACATCCTTCATCTTCGGAATTAGGCGGCGTTGATGCTCCATAACTGGCTTCGCATCTTTCTCCATATTAATGGCATGCTGACATAAAGTGGGAGAAATCCCTTTTAAATCATCAAGAGTATATCCCATAGCTCCTCGGTGTTTCCTCAATATCTCCAATAATCTTTCTTCTTCTTTTCCTGAAAGTTTAGAACTAATAATAACAGGATATATTTTCTTATCATCAATATAAGCATATTTAAGATTATCAGGCAAAGGCTTTAATTCAAACACAGGATCTTCTTTAGGCGGCAAAGTGGTACCAAGATCCTCCACAGGTAGATTATGCTTGAGTAACGGCGGTTGACGAAGGAGAATATCGTCAATCTCTTCTCTTTCCTTGCTAAAAACATCACTTTCGTGATCTTCCATGAATTGCTGCAAGGCATTATTAGGGGCAAGAGCAATAGAAGCAAGCTGCTCAACTCGAAAATTTTCATTAGGCGTGTCATTTTCATAAGAAGTCTTAGCAAACTTGGAAAAATTAAACTCATAAGACTCTCCATTAAACTTAGTAAAAAATTTCTCCTTCTTACAATCTATCACGGCACCACAGGTGTTCAAAAATGGTCTACCAAAAATAATAGGACAAGTTTTACTAGCCTCCTTACCAAGTACTAGAAAATCAGTAGGGTATTTAGTCTTACCGCAAAGAACTTCCACATCTCGGACGATACCAAGAGGCCAAACTGTCTCTCTGTTAGCAAGCTGAACAACCACATCAATATCTTCAAGTTCACAAGCGCCAATCTCGTGCATGATTTCTTTGTAAAGCTCTAAGGGAATAGCACTTGCACTAGCACCAATATCACATAAACCATAATAGCAATGATCTCCAATCCTGACAGAAATAACAGGAACACTTGCTTTCCTGTGCTTTTTAGGATGTGAAAGAATGTTAGAAGCATCTTCACAAAAAAAAAATATTCATCCCCTACATCTTTAGTAACAAGATCCTTCAATATAGCTACATGAGACTTAATAGTAATTTGCTCATCAGGTTCTGCAGCTTTCTTAGTACTTTTATTAGACACACTTACCAAAGTAGAATACTTCTTTACCTTAGCAGGGAAAGGTGTCTTCTCAAAATAAGGTTCAGGCACAATGCTATCAACAGTACAAACTTCAGTAGCTGCAGCAGGAATATGACTAATAGAATCTTTGTAAGGCGCATGATATTTGTTCCAATCTTTCTTTGGAACATCAATATAAGAGGCAAAGGCCTTAAGACAATTAGCAAGTATTTGGGAATCAAGACCATATGCAGCACTAACACCATGAAAGTCATCGGTCTCCATAAAAGATTTAATGCATTCATAATCATAGTTTATACCTGACTTCCTACCTTTGTCGTTTTCCCAACCTTCAGCATTCTCTTGTATACGATCAAGAAGTTTCCACTTAGCATCTTCTTTCATATGAGTAAATGATCCAAAACAAGAAGCATCCAAATAATCCTTATCAGGAAGAGTAAGCCGCGCATAAAAATTATCAATAACAATATTATTGGGGAGCTCATGAATGGGGCATTTGAGCATTAGTAACTTCAATCTCCCCCACGCTTGGGCAATACTCTCTCCATCATGAGGCCAAAAATTATATATCCGGTTATGGTCTTTATGAATTTCACTTGGAGGATAAAACTTGGAATAAAAGAGAGGCACAATATCCTCCCATGCCATAGATGGACCATCTTGGAGTAGTCGATACCACTCTTCAGCTCTGCCTTTCAATGATAATGAGAATAATTTCTTCTTAACCTGGCTTGGTGAAATACCTGCACATCTGAACAACTCGCATAATTCATGTATAAATAATAAGTGATCACCCGGATGGACAGTTCCATCTCCTAAATAGCAGTTATCCATAATACGCCCAACAATTTTCATAGGTATATTAAAAGGATCAATTTCAGCAGGCGGTGGCGGTGGTGGTTCCTCTGCATGTGCAGCAGTAGCAGTAGTAGTAGAAGTGTTTCCAAATAGGAAACCAAATGGAGAGTTCTCCATAGCAGAGTAAAATAAAAGACAAAATAAAAACAATACTCACAGCGACGGTTACCTTTACCAATTCCACTCTTCAATAGCGCTACACTCCCCGGCAACGGCGCCAGAAAATAGTCTTGATGACCCACAAGTATAGGGGGTGTATCGTAGTACTTTCGATAAATAAGAGTGTCGAACCCAACGAGGAGCAGAAGGTGTTGATGAGCGGTTTTGATCAAGGAATCACTGTAAATACTAGCAAACAGGTTTTCAGGAGTATTTGGTAATACGAGTAAATAAAGTGCGAGTAAATAAAAGACAGTAGTAACAATTGCAGCAAGTGGTCCAATCCTTTCTTCAGCAAAGGACAAGCCGATTGTGTACTTATAATAACCAAACGTTCTCGAGGACACACGGGAGTTTTCTGTCAAGAGCTTTCGCTTCATAGAGCCAATAGTAATCATTGGTTTGATAGGTGTTATGGGGGTGAACCTGTGCTAGCGCACTACCCTTACTAGGATAAATACACACTTGTGATTATACCCCTTGCAAGCATCCGCAAATACAAGAAAGTAATTAAGATAAATCTAACCACAGCCTTAAACTCTAAGATCCTACGCTCCCTGGTGCAATGGTTTCCCAACGGAGGTTTAGGTTTCTGTCACTCCAGCAACCCCACAATCAGTAGCCAAATACACAATGCATCTCACTAGGCCCATAAATGGTGAAGTATCATGTAGTCGACGTTCACATGACACCACTAGTGAAATAGCACCACAACAACATCAAACCATTAAATATTTCTCAACAATAATTCACTACTAACATCTTGACTTCTCCCATGTCCTCAAGAACTAAACGAACTACTCACAAGACATCATATGGATCATGATCAGAGGTGAAATAATGGTAAATAACAATCTGAACATAAACCTTAACTCAACGGTTCCACTCAATAGCATCAACTACAAGAGTAATCAACACCGGGAAAGTTTCCCCTATGAATATAACAAGATCCAACTCAAGATGTTACAGCGGGATGGCGTGGTGATGGTGGAGATGAAGGTGCTGGTGATGGAGATGATGATGATGATGATCCCGATGAAGTCCAGTGCGATGGTGATGACGATGGCGATGATCTCCCCTCTCCGGGAAGGAATTTCCCCAGTAGATTTCTCCCTGCCGGAGAGCTTTCTCTCTCTGGTGTTCTCCGCCCCGCAGAGGCGGCTGTGTCTAACTCTGAGCCCCCCTGACTTAGGTTTTCGGGGACGATGATGTACGCGGAGGGGCGAGACCAGAGGTGGGCCAGGGCGGCCTCACGCAGGGCCCGCGCGGCCAGGGGTGGGCCCGCGCCGCCCTGGCGTCTGGAGCCCCCTGGCTCCCCTCGACTCCCCCTTCTGGATTCCTGAGTCTTCTGGGAAAATATAATTTCTGGGTATTTTTCTGGAATTTTCCTGATCTTCAAAATATGGTCTCTCGATGGTCCTTTTTCCAGCAGAATCCTGACTCCGGCAGCAACTCCTCCGATGATCATCAAACATGTGAAATCAAAGAAAATAACATAAGTATCATATCTAAATATGAAATATATCAATGAATAACAGTAAATTATGATACAAAATAGTGATGCAAATTGGACGTATCAATCTTGTCCATGAAAAATTTATAGCTCTCAGGCTTGTAGGCCCTAGCAGCAGTCCACATGTAGCGATATACAGTGCCTGAGTAGTGCCTGTACAGGTTCAGCATCAAATGAGCATGGCATTCTCTTTGTTCAGCATGTGGAAATACTGTCCGAACTGCATTTGCCAATCCTTTGCATGCATCAGTGCTTATGGCCAGTGGTGAAACATCACCTATTGATCTATGCAGTTGCCTCATAAACCACTCCCAGTTCGCCTCTGATTCCGACTGAAACAGGCCGAATGCCACCGGGAACATCCAGTTGTGCCCATCCAGTGCGGTCGCTGATGCTAGACAACCATTCCATCTGCCAGTGAGGACAGTGGAGTCTATACTCAAATATGGCCTACAACCCTCCTTGAACCCTTGAATACAGGGCTCAAGGGCCATAAAAAAATGGTTAAAATATATGTTCCCCTCGTCCTCTTTCGTGTCAATCTCGACAACACTACCTTGAGACCTAGATTGTATTTCAGCCTTGAAGCTGTACAACAGCCTGAAACTATTTTCCCAGTCCCCGTATAGTGTTTGCAAAGCTCTCTCTTTACTTTTCTAAACTATGTGATACGGTAGCTCGACGTTGTAATCAGTCATAAGCTTTACCTGAATCGCCTTGGCAGTCTCATTGGGCGTTTTCTTAAGAATGGCCAAAGCATGCTTCTCAACCCATTCTTGAGTTGCACAAGAAGATCTTAGTTTGCAGCCTGTTGGACACCTGTGTGCAGGTCCCATCTTGTTCACCTGCATCGGAACATTCATTTTATACATTAGTTGCTTCATAATAATTCCTAAACTTGCTTCACATATGAAAACCCGAACCCGTCAGTTAGAAATAGATATTTATGTGGGAGGAAAGCTTGTCAGTACCCTAACTGTTTCTCCACCAGGAAGTATCCTAACGGAGATCTTCCATGGGCATTGATCCTTCACCCTCTCCCCATTGTAGTAGTCTAATCTGCACCTCGCCTCGTACCGTTTCCTTGTGTTTCTAGTTCAGAAGACGTCAAACTCTCCGATGATACAATATTGCGCAAATGCTTTCCTGAATTCTACCATGTTGGCGAAGTATGTGCCCACCATAATTACAGGTACCACTGGATCATATATTATCGCTAACTCGCTAGTGACCTCATCATCTACCGGTATGGCAGCTTCCTCCATTAGTGATTCATCGATCACATCATCACCTGTTTCTTGTTCCAGCACCTCTATTTCACTGTCCTCATCTTCCCCTATGTCCAAAATGGGAGGACCTTCATTGTCATCCTCTACATCATCATCACTAGGTTCATTAGCGATGCCAAGTACATCACACATTGTTTTCTCTGCCATGGGTTCGTCGACGCCATCACCTCCCATGGGTTTGACATTGACAGTCTGCCAATCTACTTGCTGTGCTGAGAAATTTTCTCCCACATCTGTCTCTACTAGTGATGGTGGTTCTGCCCTTTGTTCAAAAAAATCTTGCTCCAATTGGCATTCCCATTGACAAGTATCATCATTATCTGAGTCTGCTAACGTCCAGTCCTTCTTGGGGGTGGACTCCTTGTTAGTGTTTCTAGTGGGGGTGGACTCCTTGTTGGTATACTTCTTGGGGGTGATCTTCATTGTGGTTGACTTCTTGGGGGTGTTCTCCTCGGTGGAATTCTTTGTGGTTGACTTCTTGGGGGTGTTCTCCTCGGTGGAATTCTTTGTGGTTGACTTCTTGGGGGTGTTCTCCTCGGTGGTCTTCTTTGTGGTTGACTTCTTGGGGGTCTTATCCTCGGTGGTCTTCTTTGTGGTTGACTTCTTGGGGGTGGTTTCCTCGGTGGTCTTCTCTGTGGTAGACTTCTTTGGGGTGTTCTCCTCGGTGGTATTCTTTGTGGTTGACATCTTGGGGGTCTTATCCTCGGTGGTCTTCTTTGTGGTTGACTTTTTGGGGGTGGTTTCCTCGGTGGTCTTCTTTGGGGTTGACTTTTTGGGAGTCGTTTCCTCGGTGGTCTTCTTTGTGGTTAAGGGGGTGTTCTCCTCGGTGGTCTTTTTTGTGGTTGACTGGGTGTTCTCCTCGGTGGTCTTCTTTCTGGTTGACTTCTTGCGGGTGTTCTCCCCCTCGGTGCTCATCAACCACTCTGCCATAGACTGCGCGGAGGCGTTCTTTCTGGGACAGGTCCTCTTGCATAGGAGCTTGCGGTTCCGCCTCAGACTATCTGTTGGACTAACCTTTGCAGTATTCTTTGGACTAAAATTTCGAGTACCAACCTTACTAGGGCTGATCCAATCCTTCATGGAACTAGGAATGTTTCCGTTACCTTCAGTTAAACCATCCCTCTCTGGATCAGCATGGGTGCCTACGCAACCGAGAAACAGTATATGGTTGCCCCCTCCATATTTCTCCAATGCCGCATCTAAATTAGGTTGACTGTTAACGCCAATCTCAATGAAATCTTGGATTCTTCTATTCCACCACACATATTTTACTTTTTGGTGAGATCCCAGCAGCAAGTTCTCACTAAACTTTCCAATCAGTTCAGCTACTTGTATCCCCTTCTGGCGATCGACGTAGACATCAACATCGTGTTTTGGAACGAGAACATCTGAGCCATCATCCAGTTCTGCAGTGTAGGGGTCGAATGTGGCCACCATTTTCAAAAGAGGAGGAGGTTCAGCAGCAGCAGGTTTTTCAACACCAGCAGGAGGTTCAGCACCTGGATGATATTTACCAGGAGCAGGGTTACCAATAGCAGCAGATTTACTGCTAGGATGTGTAGCAGCTTGAGCACCAGCAGCAGATTTTCTTTGATTACCAGCAGGAAATTTCTTGGATGCCCGGGCAACAACACCATCTCGTGTTCCACCAATAATTTTAGCATGCAAAATGTGGCCAGGAGAGTCTGCAAACCTTTCCAATTGATCTTCAATCTTTTCCATGTCCACAGGTGTAACAACCCCCCGCGGTGATACCCATTCGAATTCTGCAGTTTGTGCGGAGCCCATTGGAACAATTCCACGAACAAGTTCAACCATCCCAGATATAGACTTGAAGCTTCTTTCTGCAACGAGCAAGTTTACCTTGCAACCCTCCGCAGCTACGGAGTTCCCATTGTCAAGCATACCAACGTACTCATGAATTTGTAGAGTGATGCTGTAATCTTTGCAAATCCTACTCGACATAAGGTTGGGGAAATAAGAAATGCTTGTTAGTGTTTGACTAACAAACATCTCTGAATGAAATATATCTTGATTTCCTACATCCAGCTAGCAGATACCGATGAAGAATGGTTAAATACATAAGAGAAGACAAGCTCACCTCCTCCAGCTGCTCAGGGTGAGACATGATTCCTGAGTTGCGGGCCCTTCCATCATCTGTGCTGCTCAGCTCGTCTCCCGGCGATGGCGATCTATCTCTGCGCAACGGCTCGCTCCACATTCGGCATCACCACGGGCCGTCGGGCGCGGGCACGCGAGCTTTAAGCAGCGCTATCTGTCTGTGTCGCCGCCGCCTCCGCCGCCGTCCTAGGGTTCAGACAAGGTTAAGGGTGGAGGAACGAACTAGATCTTGACCGTACACCGCTGCGTACTGAACTCGGTTACATCGAATTGCCACGCAAATTGACACGCTGGAACTAACATGAAACGGAGAAATACTGACATACGGGACCGCAGTGGGCCCAAAACGGGAGAAGTCACGGCAATATTTGGTTTGCCCTCATTTCGTTCAGAATGGGCCCTCTGAGAAATTATCTACCCAACTTTTCAAATAACGTCTATTACAAACAACAAAGGCACCTGTGAGTCTGTGCCAAACAACTCGATGACCGCAAACAAAATCACCCCCTCACGGCCAGAAGGCCGCCCGGCCCGGCGGCACCCGCACGAAGCCGACGCAAGAAAACCAGGCTAGCACGGTCGAAATCAGAACACGTCCCGTCACGCACCCTGTCCGTGCGCCGAGCCGAGCTGCCGATCGATGTAACGCCACCCTGCCGCCGCTCGCCAGCGCTAATAATAGACCGCCGCGTTCCCACCTCGGCAACTAGCTACCCTAGCCTGCCATCATCGGTCATCGGTGGCGCTGGGTCTCCGCCCTGCCCACCGCATCCGCATCCGCAGCCGCAGCCGCAGCAATAAAAGGGCAGTGGGGATGCGCTGAACCAGATGGCCGCCCACTCCCTCTCCCTCCCCACGCGCACGCCTCTGCTCCGCCTCCTCTGCCGCCCCCGCCGCGGCTCCGCGCCGCCGCCCGCACGAGCCCTCCGCCGCGTCACCCTCTCCTCCTCCGCCGCCGCCGCCGCGCCACCCCGACCCGGCAGCCGCGCCGCGCTCTTCCTCGGAGCCGGAGGTACGTGCTCTGCTCTGCCCGCTCGATTTTCCGCGCTGGCTCGTGGACTCGTCGTGGCGCTTTGTTCCCCCCGCCCGTGCTCGGCTTGTCTTCGACTCTTCGTCCTAGCGTTCGTGCTCGTAGCTTCGAACCCCTCGCGGCGGATCGGCGTGGAATGTTTTTCTTCTGGTGATTTTGTTCGTCAAAACCGCATCCAAGGAAATAGGCGTGGTGGGGGTTAGATAGACGTGGAGCGTCCCGTTCCCAGATGCTGGGACCTGGGGGACCGGATCGTCGTAGGCGAAAGAAGCAAATATGGATGATGAGTAAGATGACCGCAGTACACAAAAAGGAAGTGGATGGACACAGTTTTTCTGGTGGGTGGCCTTTCGCCCTTCCCTCTCCGTCCTCAGCACCGCTACTGCTACCACCTCCCGTCTCAGCTGTTTTATTGGTCATTGTTCGTTTACCGAGTGCACTGCTGAAATTTGTAACATCGTTGACACACAGTATCTATTGCATTTTTTTTTTCTTATGTTAAATACTGTTAAGTCCAATTTACGCAGTGGAAGTTCACATACGCTTGCTTGCTCAAAATTTGTAGCTGCACGTACAAGACAGAGAGGTGCAGTCTGGAGCAGAACTATGTCAAGTTCAGTGAATTCAACAGTGGTGGCGGAATCATCAGTGGCTAAGAATGGGGCAGATGTCGAGCCTCTTCCGTTCGTGAATGACAAGCATGGGGGTGTCATTATTGAGATGACTACCCCGATGGATCCACAAGTTTTTTCAGCGTCCTTGAAGTCTGCCTTGTCAAAATGGAGGGAGCAGGTACCATGGGTATACCTACAGTACATAGGATTATTTAGAACTGTGACTTCTTAAATATTCCATGAAATGCATGTGCATAGGTTCAGCATGAATTTCCCAACTGTATGGATACTACTATTCTGTATAAACCATTAAATCCCGTTAAAGAAACCCATTAAATGCATCATGTGTTGTGTTTGATGTACAAATGTGACCGGAAAGACCCATCAAAGTTACATGCAATGTTAAATGCCTCCAGTGCTATGCATAATTCTCTAACATCATCAATTGTATCCAAGTCATGCCACAGATAGCTGAAGAATAGTGTTTGTCCATATTAAAATTGAATTTTCCATGGCTCCAGGGCAAATATATTTTTGCACGATCTTTCCATTGATTCTATCTGCAATTTCAAATCTGTGTTTTCCTCATTGTAGGGAATACGAGGTGTCTGGATAAAATTACCGATCAGCCTTGCCAACCTTATTCAATCAGCAGTAGAGGTAATTAAGCTTGGATATTTCATGTTTCTTTTGAAGTAAAATACCAGTTCGATTACCCTCAAAAAAATAATACCGGTTTGATGAGTCTGTATTCTTGATATAGCTTGCCATTAAATAAATATTTTCGGATTCAAATAAATCATGTATTTTGTAGCTAAAACAATAAACTAACTGTTTTATATTTCGATATTAGTTAGTGTTATTTCATAACTCTGAGTGAACATGGTCTTTTGTTATTCATTTTCAAGAGCACCGATAAGAGAGTACTCTTATCTTAATATTAATATGTACAAGGCGTAAGGTTTATTGTAAGAAGCTGTTTGAACTTTGAATTTAATGTCTGAATCACATTTCCTTCATTTTGATATAGGAAGGATTCTGGTACCATCATGCAGAGGAAACTTACTTAATGCTTGCATACTGGCTTCCAAATACAACTCATACATTACCTGTAAATGCTACGCACCGTGTAGGTGTTGGAGCTTTTGTAATGAATGACAAAAGAGAGGTACGAAATGAATACGTAAGCGCTATGAAGGACCCAGATAATCATGCTTCAGCCTTTCTATCCTCTTTGAAGTGGCTTTAAGAGCTTAGATAAAAGTATGTGTTTTGTGTTATCACTGAAATACTATCTACTTCTATAGGTATTGGCTGTCCAAGAAAAAAGTGGTGTACTTCGAGGACTAGGTGTATGGAAATTTCCAACTGGAGTTGTTGAACCAGTAAAATTTCTTCTCTGGACATGTAGAGATGTTATTCATAGATCTTTCGTTACCATTTTCTCTCATTATAATCTACAATATCTTGATACATGCAGGGTGAAGATATAAACATTGGGGCTGTAAGAGAAGTAAAAGAAGAGACGGGGGTATGTATTAGCATATGGAAAATTACTTTTTGTTCAATAAACTGATGCTGATAAAATGCTGCTATAGCTACTAATATTCCTCTTTTCCTTCCTTGGTCATGTATCAGATTGATACAGAATTCATTGAAGTACTTGCCTTCAGGTACCAACGTCCTTGTGGTTTATTGCTACATGTCTTAAAGATCCGTAGTACAATCAGGAAACTTGTAGAAGTTACCCTAATTTTAACTTATTTTATGTGAAACCTAGCTGGCTAGCTCTGTCGGCTCATTTGCCCATCATATCATATATGACAGATTTCACCAGCCTTCAGCCTTCTGTAGTGTGCACTGTATATGTGAGAGTTTTAAATGGTAAAGAAAATTTCTAGAGTCTCTAATTTGCATTATTCTGGTAAACGATGCAACTTATCTTGCATAAAATTGTATTTTTATTGAGATATGCTAGATTAATTCCATAACCTCCTGTTAGTGAAAAGAGTCGAGATAATTATGAAATATCAGAGTAAATGGTCAAAATGAAAATTAAATAGTGGAACTTTCTTTTGTTGCAATTTATCTCAATCATTATAGCCTTTAAAGTCTGAACTAATTGTTGTTTCTCTCACTTGGGTATATACCTACCAATGTGCAGGCAGAACCACAAAGCTTATTTTGACAAATCAGATTTATTTTTTGTCTGCATCTTACGGCCACTTTCCTTTGACATTACTAAGCAAGAATCAGAAATTGAGGATGCTCAGGTACATCGACCTGCATTTCAGCATCAAGTTGTTCAATTAGTCTCAGAAAAGGGGACATTTTCAAATATTATCTATCATATCTTTACTTCTGGTGTATGAATAGTCTGTTGACAATCCACCACTCAAATGCAGTGGATACCGGTGGAGGAATTTGCGGCACAACCATTTGTACAGAAACATGAACTCGTGAAGTATATTCTTCAAGTTGGTCTGGCTAAGGTGGACAAGGAATATGCTGGATTTTCGCCAATTAGCATAAAATCGGCATTCACGAACAAACAGTCCTTATTTTACATGAACAGGAGGGACCTGGCAAAAGCCTCGGGGTCCGGCAATGCGCAACAAAAGAGCGGGTTGTGATAGGGTTGAAGCATTCATACTTGATTACTTTATTGGTCGGTTAGTAGTTTGTACACCTGATTTTGGTTTTTGACTGTATGCCGCCTGCTTCCACCATTTGTGATTAATAGCAGAAGTACAACTGAAAGTGTTGTACTTACCTTCTAAATTGTACCGATAATCTTACAAATATGGGAAATGGTTGGTGGACTGCAATCTGGCATTTTCTGTTTAACCCAAGATGTTTTCTCTTACTCGGTGGCCTTTGTTATGGAGTACAAATATAATTTACATCATCCAACTTGAACTGTAAGGGCTAATTCAAAGGAATTCCATAGGAACTTTGGAGTATTTTGTTGTTTGATTCGTAGGATTGTAATACGTAGAAAGTCATATCCATCACTCAAACTTTTTATAATTCCCTTGGTTTTCCTGTGATATCAAACAATCTATTAAGAAACTCCATAGTTACCTAATCTTAGAGGATTCAAAAGAACATGACACTATAATCATGTTTTTTTTTTCGTTTTCTGAAAAGCATACAAATTAGTTCCACCATCGTAGCTTAGTCATGTGCATCAACGTTGGGTATGGGGACATCAGGTGCTCCAGCGTCACAACGCCTGCTTTTTATGGCTTGGGGACATCAGGTGCTCCAGCGCCGCAGTCCTGATATTTATTTTCTTGTTGCCTGCTGGGTCTGTGAAATACAGAGTTGCTCTGTGCGATTATGATGTTTTTTAAATCCCGGCCTCATTGCAGCCTATAATTGTTCTTTCAAAGTAAAATCCTATTTTAAAGTTTTTTGAGTTTCTTTTTGAAATCTTTTGATATACATCAAGATGTGCTCAACATACTTAATGAATGTATGATGTATTTTTGATCATTTTTTAGCTACATAAAAAAGTAAAAAATATATGGATTTGTTGATGTATATACTTTTGATGAAATGTTACAGGTAAGTGCATTTATGTACTTGGCGGGAAATGTTCAGAAAATTTAAATTCAAGACGTATAGTTTTTTGGAAGTCTGGCATCTATTTATGTTTTCCATGCTCTGTTCCCTGTTGTTTCCCTTTCTCTGAATGCATAAGGTGCCTTTTTCAGTTTTTCTCAAACGCGTGCGTTGTGTCGTTTCCGTGGATCCTACTTTGGCAGTGGGAATCTCACTCTATGACTCTGTTAAGCTATCGCAATGAACCTAGTACTGCATACTAGGGAATTTGCTATGTTTGGTTACTGGGTGACTGTCCACCCTACTCATTCTGATTAAAAATGGCACAAATCAATTAACATTTAGATGTAGGAAAATGCAGTCACCATACTTTCTGTCCGCGAGACGAAAACTACTGCCCTGATACCTGGGAAGTGGTGTTGCGGCACCAAGCACCAAAATGTCTTGGTGGCCGGTGGTTGGCGGCTAGGGTGGATGTCGAGCTAGCTCGACTTGACTTGGGAGGACAAGAGAATATTCAATTCGATGCAAAAAAAAATTAATGCATAAATTCCTGAATTATTCCTTCTAGTCCCTGAGTTATTATTATGAGATCAGGCTTGCAGGAGGCAGAAGGATATGAATACACACACAGATATATTGAGTACAGGATCAGGAGAAGCTTTACCCTTGCCAAAGTAAGAGCATGTCTAACAGACCCCTTAAAAGGCCCAACCCCGTAAAATAACTGCCGATATACGGGGTAGAGCTCTACCCGGCCGTCTAGCAGACCCCATAAATCAGCCCCTCGAATCGAATTTTTGCAGTTTTGGCTATGGGGCGGCTCTTCGCCCCCTACTTGTGCGGGGTGGGAAGGGGAATACAGGGCGAAACCTGCATTCTCCCCTCCACTGCGCGCGAAGGGTTTAACGGAAACCCAACCGCCGCCGCCCGATCTCCTCCGCCCCGCCCTTCCCGGCAACGACGCGACCGGATCTCGCTGCCATGGATCCCCCGCAAGCCCCGCCGACCACCGGCGGTGCACCACCTTCGACCGCGGTGGTTACTGTCCCCGTCGGAGGTCCGCCTACCACCGGCGACGTGGCGGCCATGATCTCCGCCGCCATCCCGTTGAAGAGGAAGAGGATCCCGAAGCAACACTTCGACGCCCCTGCGGCGGCCGCAGCTCCGCCGGCTGTGGCTCCGCCGGCTGTGATTGGTGCAGCTGACAAGAAGGGCCGGGTGAAGACAAAGGCGGTCCGGCCGAGGGGCGCCCCGCCGAGCAGGGTGAAGACGAAGGCGGTCAGCCGCATCGGCCTCGCGCCTCCACCGCCCTCCAAGGCCACGGCCCCTTCTCCCTCCGTTTCGTCCGTGCCGACGCCCGCGCCGCCGCCACCCTTCATGGACGTAGACAAGGTGTTCGATGTTGAGTCCACAACATCGTATATGGACATGCTCAACGATTCCTCGGTGGACTTGACCGCCGGCATCGAGGCGTTCGATGGGGAGGAAAATGTCGACGATGAGGAGGAGGAGGAGGGTGAGGGTGACGAAGGGGTCGATGACTTCCGGGTCGAAGCCACGCACCGCGAACTACACCGAGATTGAAGACACGACCTTGGTCCGTGCTTGGAGTAGGGTGGGCATGGATGCGTGCACCGGAGTGGACCAAGGCGGCAAGCGCTATTGGCAGCGCATCGAGGATCTCTACCACCAGCTGAAGCCTCGCACCAATAGCATGGCCGACAGATCCTACCGCTCCCTTGAAGGCCGGTGGAACGTCATCAAACCAGCTTGGAGTGCTGCCATGGACCAAGTGGCCGACAACCCCCCTAGTGGATGCGTGCCGGAGGACTATGTAAGTTTTCCAAGCTTGTTCTTGGTGCTATCCCAACTATGTGTTGATGATGTGCAAACATCACATTAATATTGTTGTTGTGCAGCCCAAGTATGCTCAACTGAGGTACAAAGACATGGCCGGCTCCAAGAACAAGGAATTTCAGTTCCAACATTGCTTTTCCTTGCTTCAACATCTTCCTAAGTGAAAGTTGAGGGACAATGAACCAAAGTGCAAGAAGGAAGCAATGCTCAACATGGATGATGAAGGGGAGGACATGAGTACGAGAAACAAAGACAAGCCCGAGGGCTGCAAGAAAGCCAAGGAGAGGATGAAGGTAGAAGGCGAAGCAACTAGCTTCAAGGAGAAGTTGGATCAACTCATGAAGTCCAAGGAGTCATTGACGATGAAGACATTGGAGACCAAGCTCCTCATCACCGAGAAGAAGAAGGAGGTGAAGCTCGCCATGGTGGAAGCAAGGCGGGAAGATGCCAAGGCGAAGGCCGAACTGGAATCGAGGATGATCGCACTCAAAGAAGCCAAGGCGATGAAGGAGCTCTTGGCCGAGGAGAGGGAGATCATGATGATGCGCACCCACGACATGGACAAGGATCAGCTGGCATGGTGGAAGGAGACCAAGGCGGATATCATGGCGAGGAAGATGCTCGCGTGTCAAGCTCGTGCCGCAAGTGCTGTTGGTGCGTCGACTCCTCGAGGTGAGTCTCCGACGAGTGGTGGTGGCACTGGCGATGGACTCGTTGATGGTTGATCGCATTGATGGTATTGGTGATGTAAAACTATGAATTATGCATCACATATTTTGGATGTGCTATGTTTGATCACAATCTAAAACCCTATTTTGAGGGGTTGAAAACTCGTCCGAGCTAGCAGACCCCGTATCCCCATCTCGTAAAACAGAATGGGGATACGGGGTCTGCTAGCTCGGACGAGTTTTCGGCCGGTGGAAAGTGAATACAGGGCCCTCTACTCGCGTTTTACGGGGCGGAAAAATAGGGGGTCTGTTAGACGACATGCTCTAAGAGCACTCAAATTACTATTATAACTCAGGAAAAACACAAAAGATGACTGTAAATTATATCATGCTACACACCTATACTAACAAGAAGGTAGGCCATAGCTGACAAATAGAATGGCTAACAAAAGAGAAAGGAGAACAAGATAGTCATAGTTGCTCGGCTATAACCTAACCTGTCTACTTCTAGTTGTTCTTGGGCGGGTGGTGCTGGGGTTTACGGTAATCACCAGTGTAGGGTATGTGACCCCCAAAATAATCCCTTCCATGAAGTTTTCTACTTCTGAAATGACAGTTCACACTCTGATCCTTCCTTGCTTCATGCCCACATTTTTCGGCAGAGTGCTTTGCACCGGAGCTTGGTATGCTTCGACCATCCTTTGGCTCCGTCTTCTTCAGGGCTGCATCTCCCAGAACCATGTTTCGTCCGGTCAGTACATTCCCATCAGTCAGCTCCATTAGCAACTCTGCGAGCAGACAATAAGTACGTCAGTGCTTTTCTATGTAAGAGTATGTCAGTGTGTCACAGATGTATTTAACACCAAGAATTAAAAAGGACATGAAACACTTGAATGAAAAGCCTTAGCCTACTATGCACAAGCAGAAGTATCGGTGCTTACCTCTATGAGCAATGGCGACGAAGGGCCCAAAGGTGGACGATAGGATGACAGCCCCAAGCAAGAAGCTTAGAAATTTTAACTGCTGCATAGTAGTACTAACTAACTGTGACTCTGTTCGTTGGTATGAACTGTCGTATGACTAACAGGAAAGGGGAGGAGAAAGCAGAACATAGAAAGGGTGGATTTATAGGGCTGTGGCGACATTGACACCCAATTGGTCAAAGTCCGACCTGAGGCATCTCCTGTGCATAGAATGCCGCATCTGTAGTACTTATAGTCCATATATTAATCTCAGGACTCAGCAGTTTCTTAGTGGCTTGAGTCTATTCATGTACCTGGAACTACTAAAAGTTTGTCTCTCGTCATTCTCCGTGTAGTAGTAGTTTCCAGTGAGTCTCATGAGTTGTACTAAAAGTGCTCCAAGGATGTGCCATTGCTTGAGATAGAAGATTTTGAGTGCATTGTGCATTCTTCCCTACGTCTCTGCCTATATGCATGCAAAAGGTAACGGTGACCAAGGGCACAACATAGGGCTCCTCCTTCATCTGATCTAAAGTAATGCTTCAGGTGCAGTGGTGCACCCACAGTAAGTACCTGAAAACCATACTTATGCATCAGGCTCCCAGATGACACCAAAGTGGGCATCAATTAGATGCCTCTCAGACGAGATAATGCCAGTGCTGCACCGATGTTGTTGGTGTCACTAGTAGAAAACCGGCCTAATATTCCAGGGCATTAGTCCCGGTTGCTGTTTGAACCGGGACTGATGCCCCGGACCCCACCGCTTTTTCGGCCGCAGGACCCCAGAACTCATTAGTCCCGGTTCGTTTTGAACCTGTAGTCCCGGTTCGTATTACGAACCGGGACTAAAGGCTCTAGGGTCGAATCCGGCCGTTGCCAGGCTCATTAGTCCCGGCTGGTAACACCAACCGGGACTAAAGATTAAGCCTTTAGTCCCGGTTGGTATTACCAACCGGGACTAATGACTTCTCTATATAAAACAGCTCCTTCTTCCTCCCCGAGCCAGCCACTCCCCCTCTCCACTCTCAAGTGTTCTTCATGCAACAAACCTAGCTCGAGTTCATCATCTTTGACCACCATTTTTTGTCACAAATTGATGTCCCCACTTCAATCTAAGTGGACTAAAAGGTGAGGAATTTTGTGCTTTTGTCTTTCATTGGTAATTTAGCTCATTTAATGCTCTAGAAGTAGAGAGATTTGTGATTTTTTTATGGGATCAATTATTTAGATGTTCATTTGATTATGTGTACAAATAGGTGAAGATAGAGGTAAAAATAGAGGTAGAGATAGAGATATAGATAGAATTAAAAATAAAAATAGAAGTAGACATAGCTAACATAGAAATAGAGATAGAGATAGAAATAGAAAATTAGAAATAGAGATAGATGCCGTAGGGCGGAGCTTCCGAAGATGCCGTAGGGCGTGAGCACCGACGACATCTTCGAGAAGCTCCGCCACGGGAGATTTCCTAACCCTTTACGCAACACTATTAGAGGAGATGGAGTCTTTCACGGGCTTGCAGGGAAATTTTTCCGAGGCGGAGCTTCCGAAGATGCCGTAGGGCATGAGCACCAACGACATCTTCGAGAAGCTCCTCCACGGGAGATTTCCCAACCCTTTACGCAACACTGTTAGAGGAGATGGAGTCTTTCACGGGCTTGCAGGGAAATTTTTCCGAGGCGGAGCTTCCGAAGATGCCGTAGGGTGTGAGCACCAACGACATCTTCAAGAAGCTCCGCCACGGGAGATTTCCCAACCCTTTACTCCATAACTGTTAGAGGAGATGGAGTCTTTCACGGGCTTGCAGGGAAATTTTTCCGAGGCAGAGCTCCCGAAGATGCCGTAGGGCGTGAGCACCAACGACATCTTCGAGAAGCTCTGCCACGGGAGATTTCCCAACCCTTTCCTCCATCCATGGGGATGAAACTCTCCCTGCCTTTGAGCTGTGCTTGCCATGGCGTATCGATGCTCCTTTTATAGGCACGGCGCCGCTTCTACTTGTGTCTTGTTCCTCCGACAGGGGCGTCGTGCGCTACATGCTTTATCTCATCGAGCAGTGCATCAACCCACGCATCCTTATCCTGCCAACAGCTTTAGTCTCGGTTGCACCCACCAGCCGGGACTAAAGGTTACCCACACGTCCTTATCCCACCGACAGTTTTGTTAGATGACACAAAACCACCTTTAGTCCCGGTTGTACCCACCAGCCGGGACTAAAGGTTACCCACACGTCCTTATCCCACGGACGGTTTTGTTAGATGACACAAAAACCACCTTTAGTCCCGGTTGTACCCACCAGCCGGGACTAAAGTTTTGTTAACTTATTCTTACTTATCAAACTAAAATTAGAGAAAGAAATAGAAATTGTATATTTGATTTGCGTTTGATATGTACTTATATAATGCAGATGAGCCGAGCATGGATGTACGCCGATCGACGCTCTGGAGATTTCATTAAAGGCGTGCATTCTTTTCTCAAGGTGGCTGAGGCAACCAAGCGGAATGATTTTATGTGTTGTCCATGCGGTGGTTGTCGAAATGAGAAGGATTACCCCTCCACAAAGACCCTTCACATCCACCTGTTCCGGTTCGGTTTCATGTCCGGCTATAATTGTTGGACCAAGCATGGGGAGAGAGGGGTTATGATGGAAGACAACGATGAAGAAGAGAATGATGACAACTATCCTGAGTTCCCTGAAACCACCGATACCGCAATGGAAGATAATGAAGAAGAAGAAGGTGAAGAACGGGCATCAGATATGCCCGCTGATGATCTTGGTCAGGTCATTGTTGATGCACAGATTGACTGTGAAAGTGAAAAGGAGAGGGAGAAGTTGGAACGCATGTTAGATGATCACACAAAGGATTTGTACCCAAATTGCGAAGACGGCCAGAAAAAGCTAGGAAGCACGCTGGAATTGCTGTAATGGAAAGCAGAGAGTGGTTTATCTGACAAGAGATTTGAAAAGTTGCTGAAAATTATGAAGAAGATGCTTCCAAAGGATAACGAATTGCCCGCCAGTACGTATGAAGCAAAGAAGATTGTCTGCCCTCTAGGATTGGAGGTGCAGAAGATACATGCATGTATTAATGACTGTATTCTCTACCGCGGTGAGTACAAGAATTTGAATGCATGTCCGGTGTACAGTGCATTTCGGTATAAGATCAGGCGAGATGACCCTGGTGATGTTGAGGGCGAGCGCCCCAGGAAGAGGGTTCCTACCAAGGTGATGTGGTATGCACCTATAATACCACGGTTGAAACGTTTGTTTAGAAACAAAGAGCATGCCAAGTTGTTGAGGTGGCACAAAGAAGACCGTAAGAGTGACCAGATGTTGAGACACCCCGCTGATGGGCCGCAGTGGAGAAAAATCGACAGAGATTTCCCGGAGTTTACGGAAGACGCACGAAACCTGAGGTTTGGTCTAAGTACAAATGGCATGAATCCTTTTGGGGAGCAGAGCTGCAGTCATAGCACCTGGCCCGTGACTCTATGTATCTATAACCTTCCTCCTTGGTTGTGCATGAAGCGAAAGTTTATTATGATGCCAGTGCTTATCCAAGGCCCGAAGCAACCCGGGAATGACATTGATGTGTATCTAAGGCTATTAGTTGATGAACTTTTACAGCTGTGGCAGACTGAAGGTGTTCGTGTGTGGGATGAGTACAAACAAGAGGAATTTGATCTACGAGCGTTGCTGTTCGTGACCATCAATGATTGGCATGCTCTTAGTAACCTTTCAGGACAGACAAACAAGGGATACAATGCATGCACGCACTGTTTAGGTGAGATCGATAGTATATATTTGGATAAAAGTAAGAAGGTGGTGTATCTCGGGCATCGTCGATTTCTTTCGCCCAAACATCAATTGAAGAAAAAAGGCAAGCATTTCAAGGGCGAGGCAGAAGTCCGGGGCAAGCCTAAACGCCATACTGGTGATGATATATTTGATATGGTCAAAGATTTAGAAGTAATCTTTGGAAAGGGTCTTGGCAGTCTGTCTGTTCCGAATGACGCTAGCGGACATGCACCCATGTGGAAGAAGAAATCTATATTTTGGGAGCTTGAGTATTGGAAATTCCTAGAGGTCCGCTCTGCAATCGACGTGATGCACGTGATGAAGAATGTTTGCGTGAACCTACTAGGATTCTTGGGCTTGTATGGGAAGACAAAAGATACACCAGAAGCACGTGAGGACCAGCACCGTATGAAAAGAAGAGACGGCATGCATCCAGAGGATTCTAAGGGTCCTGCGAGCTACGCTCTTACCAAAGAAGAGAAGGAAATCTTTTTTGAATACCTGAGCAGTATTAAGGTCCCATCTGGATTCTCGTCAAATATAAAGAGAATAATAAATATGGCAGAGAAAAAATTCCAAAACCTAAAGTCTCATGACTGCCACGTGCTTATGACGCAATTGCTTCCGGTTGCACTGAGGGGGATTCTACCGGAAAATGTTCGAGTACCGATTGTGAAGCTATGTGCATTCCTCAATGCAATTTCGCAGAAGGTAATCAATCCAGAAGATCTACAACGGTTACAGAATGATGTGGCCCAATGTCTTGTCAGCTTCGAGTTGGTGTTCCCACCGTCCTTCTTCAATATTATGACGCATCTCTTAGTTCACCTAGTCGAAGAGATTACCATTCTCGGTCCAGTATTTCTGCACGATATGTTCCCCTTTGAGAGGTTCATGGGAGTCTTAAAGAAATACGTGCATAACCGTGCTAGGCCAGAAGGAAGCATCTCCAAGGGCTATCTAACAGAGGAGGTCATTGAGTTTTGTGTTGACTTTGTTCCTGACCTGAACCCGATTGGTCTTCCTCAATCGCGGCGTGAGGGGAGACTGAGTGGAAAAGGCACGCTAGGAATGAAATCAGCATACTGTATGGACGGACATTCTTTGAGTGAAGCACACTACACAGTTTTACAAAATTCCACGTTGGTGGAGCCGTATATGGAGCGACACAAGAATATTGTACGCTCGGAAAACCCTGGACAGTCTAACTCCTGGATTACAAAGTTGCACATGGCGACTTTTGGTGGTTGGTTGCAAACACTTCTCATAAATGACGCCACTGTTGGATATGAGCTGTCCATGTTGGCCAAGAAACCATCTTCAACTATATTGACTTTCCAGGGTTACGAGATAAATGGGAATACATTTTACACGGTCGCCCAAGATAAAAAAAGAGCACCAATCAAAACAGTGGTGTCCGCTTTGATGCATTACACGACAATGGGACAAAGGACACATGTTATGGTTACATAGAGGAGATATGGGAACTTGACTATGGACCGTCTTTTAAGGTCCCTTTGTTTCGGTGCAAATGGGTCAAGCTGACAGGAGGCAGGGTAGTTGTAGACCAAAAGTACGGCATGACAACAGTGGATCTCAACAATCTTGCGTACATGGACGAACCATTCGTCCTAGCCAACGATGTCGCTCAGGTTTTCTATGTGAAGGACATGTCTACAAAACCGAGAAAGAGAAAAGATAAGAAAACGAATACATCACACGATGAGCCAAAGCGACACATTGTTCTCTCAGGGAAAAGAATCATCGTGAGAGTGGAGGACAAGACAGATATGTCAGAAGATTATAACAAGTTTGATAAAATTCCGCCCTTCAGAGTGAACACTGACCCAATCCTCCTCTTAAACAAAGAAGATACTCCATGGTTACGGTGCAGAAGGAAACCCCAACACTAGATGGGGATGTTGGTGATGTGTAATAATGTATTAAACCTTTGATGTAAATGTATGATTTTTGGTTAGTTATTCAAATTCGAACACTTTTTATATTCCAAGTTTTGTCAGATTCTAAAATATGCAAAAAGAATTTTAATCAATAGTTTTGAATAGTTAGAATAATTGATTTTGAAAATAGAAAATAGTTTTGAATTAGTTATTCATTTTCAAACACTTTTCATATTCAAAGTTTTATCAAATTCTAAAATATGCAAAAAGAATTTTAATCAATATTGTTTTAATTGAAAATGGCAAAATAGATAATTCTTTGAATAGTTAGAATAATTGATTTTGAAAATAGAAAATAGTTTTGAATTAGTTATTCAATTTCAAACACTTTTCATATTCAAAGTTTTATCAAATTCTAAAATATGCAAAAAGAATTTTAATCAATATTGTTTTAATTGAAAATGGCAAAATAGTTAATTGTTTGAATAGTTAGAATAATTGATTTTGAAAATAGAAAAATAGTTTTGAATTAGTTATTCAATTTCAAACACTTTTCGTATTCAAAGTTTTATCAAATTCTAAAATCTACAAAAAGAATTTTAATCAATATTGTTTTAATTGAAAATGGCAAAATAGTTAATTGTTTGAATAGTTAGAATAATTGATTTTGAAAATAGAAAATAGTTTTGAATTAGTTATTCAATTTCAAACACTTTTCATATTCAAAGTTTTATCAAATTCTAAAATATGCAGAAGTTATTCAATTTGAAATTCAAAATTCATATTTTCAAATGAAATCTGAAAAAATCTGTCCATTGGCGCGCATTTATTAGACCTTTAGTCCCGGTTCATTTCACCAACCGGGACTAAAGGTCTGGGACTCGGGCGCGAACCGCCGGAAAGTCTTTAGTCCCGGTTGAAGCCTTCAACCGGGACTAAAGACCCTTTAGTCCCGGTTGGTGGCTTCAACCGGGACTAAAGGGGGGGGGGGGTATATATAGCGTGCGCTGTCCTCTTCTTCCTCACTTCACTCACAGATCGAAACCGACGGACGCTGAGACGACGCAGACGACACCGACGAGGACGCCGCCGCGAACGTTGCGGTCGCCCTGCTCCGTCGCACCGACGCCGCTGCTTCCCCGAGCTGTGCCGCCGTCCGCCGACGCGTCCCTGAGCCGCGCCGCCATCCGCTCCACCGTCCCCGAGCCACGCCGCGCGCCGTCTGCTCTGCCGACTTGAGTCGCGCCGCCGTCCGCTCTGCCGTCCCCGAGCCGCGGCCCTGTCTGCTCCGCCGACCTGAGCCACGCCGCCGTCCGCTCCGCCGCCGCCGCGCCGCCGTCCGCCATCGCCTTCCCGCCGCCGCGCTGCCGTCCGCCATTCTTCCCTGCAGGTTAGAAAATAGATTAGAATTAGAATTAATTAGAGTTAGTTTAGTTAGGGTGTTAGTGTTAGAGTAGTTAGAAAATATACTATAGTTAGCATATACTAGTTAGAATATATATTAGTTAGAATTAGTGTTAGAATTAGAGTAGTTAATTAGTGTTAGAATTAGAGTAGTTAGAAAATATTAGTTAGAATATTAGTTATAGCAATACTAATAGTTAGAAAATACTAGTTAGCATATACTAGTTAGAATATATATTAGTTAGAATATATATTAGTTAGAATTAGAGTAGTTAATTAGTGTTAGAATTAGAGTAGTTAGAAAATATTAGTTAGAATATATATTAGTTATAGCAATACTAGTTAGCAATACTAGTTAGGAAAATGCAAATTTAGGGTTAGAAAAAATTGTTAGAAAAAATTAGAAATAGAAATGTTAGATTTTATTTATGTTAGATTTTATTTATGTTAGATATATAGAGTTAGAAAGTGAATAGATAGAAATGTTAAAAATGGGATTAATAGAAAAATTGTTCATAATAGGAATTTATTTGAAATAGAGTTAGAATTAGAAAATGCAATAGTTAGAAAATGCAAATAGTTAGAACAATGAAATAGTAGTTAGTAATAGAAATTGTTAGTAATATTGTTAGAACATGCATCAGGCGACCGATCTCAGCGGAGAAGCAGCGTGGCTTCCACGGAGGTACCGATGTTACACTACCCCGTGGATGATATCACCAAGAAGACAAACTGTGAGCTGCATGTTCCCATGAAGAACATATCGATGAAGGTGGCGGTTGGCTATGTGTTACCATCTGGACCTGGACAAACCTGGCATGGCCGTGAGATTCAAGCTGGCTATGCTAAGGTCGGGGTGGATGCAATTGAAAGGGGGTATGAGTCCCTCTATCTTGACGTCGCTGGACCTGAAGATGAGGCAACACTTGGAGAAGTATTGGGTGGTATCATTCTTTGGGATAAGAAACACATCGTGTTTCCAGGCTCGGCGCCAAGGCGGTCACCCTCTCCTCCGAGTCCTCACAATTCACCACCTCCCGACGATGACAGGGACGACTACCACCATACCCCGAGTCCACATCGATCTCCGCCTCAATGTCAGCCGCCTCCGCCACCTCCGCCGCCTCTGCCCACTCGTAAGCCCCAGAGTTATGGCAAGTCCGCTGCTATGTCCACTAGCAATGTCTCTCCAAAGAAACGGGCCAAGAAAGTTAAGGCGGTGCCGCCTCCTCCTGTCGAGAAGACTGCTGAAGAAATTGAGGCGGAGGATAGAGCCAAAGTGAAAAGAAAGCTCGCAGCGCTACGCCCGACCCCTACACCAAAGCATGTATATACTAAAGAACAGAAGGAGTGGGCCTTTGATATGCTTACCCAACCTTCGCAATATGAAAAGCGTAAGCCAGATGACTACAAGCGTTGTTTGGATAAGCAGGTAGATGCAAAAAAAAGAAGCTAATAAGACAAGCGCAACTGCAAGAGGGAAAATAGACGTTGCCCAGCTTGGAGCACAGACCAAGAAATCGATCTCCCCGCTAAAGGTCTTTGCTAGTGATGCTGGTGGGAGTGTTGCTCAACCCAATCCCGCCGACTTTGCTGCTGAAGCTGGTTTGACTCTTTCTCAATTGATACGTGAAGATATCCCAAAGACGCCTATGGCACGGCAATATGAAAAGGGGAAGAGTCTGGTCCCACCTGAGATTGAAAAAAATCTACCAACACAAATGCGAAAATTGCATAAGTGGTACCTGCAAGCCGCAAAGGGCACGCAAGATTTTCTCCTTTTGAAAATCTCACGGGACCATTTCTTAGGTGAAGACTTGGTGCATATTGAGTTTGATGAATTCTTTCAGCTATTCAATCAAGACGCGCTCGACAAATCTCTCGTCAGTGCCTATGTTCTGTAAGTGATTCATTATTTCTATAAGTCTCTAGCTCAACTCGTTGTTTGCATGTAATTATATCCCTCACTACGCTGTTTATTATGCAGAATGAAGAGTATGGAATGTAAGAAAAGGAATATCTTCCAAGTGGGATTCATTGATCCAAATCGAGTTAACGGAGCGATGATACAGAACAAACGCAACGAGACGGAGGATATCTTGCTAGAGTTCCTACTTACGCAGGAATACCGAGCTAGAATACTGTTCCCGTACAACTGCAGGTGAGTGTTACTATCTTATACACAGTTACTTTTCCTTACTCGATGTTATAAGTGTAATTGATGAGTTATTAACTTATATAATTAAACTTGCACGCAGTTACCACTGGATATTGCTAAAGATTGAACCTGACTATGGAAAGGTTGAAATCTTTGACTCGTTGGATAAAAAACTTGATGAATACCAAAGCATCATTGATATGATGAATAGGTAATTTCAATCATTACGACATTATATCGGTCTCTTTCGTTCATCTATAACTCATCTATTCATTTGGTTTGCTCGGCAGTGTTTGGAAACGGTTTATAAGCATAGCAAAAGGTGAATGGAAAAATGAGCTGAGGTACCGTACGATCGAGGTAAGTCATACGAGCTAGGTCCACACATCCATTTACTTCTAGTTTCAAATACCATTAAGTATATCAATCTTGATATGTCACTGACTAAAATCTATTCTCGTAAAGTGTGCGAGGCAGCCATCGGGGACTAATCTATGTGCATACTACGCTTGCGAGAACCTTCGTGCGGAGGTCACTGAAGGAATTGATTTTCAAATAGTAAGTAAACAATATACTGACAAATTCATTTATTGGCATCAATTTTGTTATGATGATTCATATTCATATTGATCTTCTTCTTCGTAGTTCGAAGCAAAGCGGAATTGGCTCTCACCGACTGAACGCATAGTAGGAATTCAAGAGGAAATAGCCGGATTTCTGCTTGAACATGTCATTATCCCAAAGGGTGAATTTCATGTCAGTTTTGATTAGACAATGTGTGTAATTAAACACAAGTCGTGATCTTATGTGTGTGAACAAGTCGTGATCTTATGTGTGTGAACAAGTTGTGTGTATATGTGTGCGAACAAGTCGTGATCTTATATACTTGTATGTATATGCTCGGTGGACCAAATATATTATATATGTATCGGCTTGTATATTATGTTGTAATGCTATATGAATAAGTATATAAGAAAACTTGTTTGAAATGAATCAAAAAATTAAACGGAGCAAAATACAAATAAACCCTAAACCCCTAAATAACAATTGAATCTAGAAAAATAAAGAAGCAGCAGAGGCTGCCACGTGTGGACACTTTAGTCCCGGTTCGTAACACGAACCGGGACTAAAGGTCCTACGCCCATGAGCGCCCGGCCCCTGCCACGTGGTCTCTCTTTAGTCCCGGTTCGTATAGCAACTGGGACTAAAGATTGGGCATCAGTCCCGATTGGTTAGTCCCGGTTGCGCAACCGGGACTGAAGGCCCAAACGAACCGGGACTGATGCCCTGTTTTCCACTAGTGTGTGGCATCGATTTTTCTGTGTGAACGATCGACTACTCCATTTGCGTCCGGTTAAATTTCATCCCTTCTTAGAGTTAAGAGCACATGATTGGACTTAGAAATTTCAACTGCTGCAGTTTGGCTAATTTAGTCAGTTTCCGAAATTATGTACACATGACTCGCCTTTTAAGCATCGAACAATTTGGGCACTTCCTCTTTCATGTGTTCATCATTGCAGATTACTATTATAGCACGTTTTGTACCTTGCTCGAGGGCCAAATGGCCCACCAGATGCAGTTTCCACACATTTCTTTGTTCGTAGGAGGGGTCTGGTAAGGTCTGCATCAACCTTATTACAAATTTTAGCAGATCACTATCGAGGTGCACACAAAGACTTTATACCCTTGAGGAGTAGACGATCATGTCACCATAGCAAATTTGATTACGTTTGCGATGAAGTCCTTCACCCACACCATGATTACACCTCCTAGTTGAGAGAGTTTTCTCCTCGCGAAGATCCGCTCGATCCGCCTCCAAGGTATTCAAGCGTTTCGGTGAAGCATCACTTCAGTGTCATGTGATCCAACACCACCACAAAGCGGGGAAACCAACTTGATGAACATTAAAGCCTTTGGGATCCCCCTCCAGAATAAATCTGGAAGGAGGTAGAAATCCGGCAGCGCTTCAACGAGAGAGAGGTGTGCCCTACGAGGAGCTTTGGGGTGCCCTAGGTTTTGGGTCGCTAAGGGTGTGGGGGAAAGGGGGATGCGTCTGGCTTGGGGTGCTGCCCTTGGGCGCCTCCCCTTTATATGGGTGGCCATCCCCTAGGGCTGGCCGACCTAGGAGAGGAGGAATCCCTCCCCAATAAAGCTAGGGGCTAGCCGACCTAGGAGAGGAGGAATCCCTCCCAACACTAGTAGAGATATGCTCATAGGGGTCATGTTGTTGGTGGCTATTGTGGCGTCAGTTACCATCAGTTTTATTATCATAATTAGAGTCATTAAGTTAGGGAAAATAGGGTAACGTGAGTCAAAAGAGTCCTAGTTGTGTTGGAGTCGGTTTTGTCCACCAGGGCTTTTGGCCGGCTAGTCCTCCTATAAGAGGACGTGTATCCCGTGGGTTTAGGGCAATCAATATATAAAAGTCTATCTCTACCCTATATGCTCTCCCGATCTAATCTACTTCTCTAATTCCCCAATCTCCTGCTTCCTACTGTCACACCATGGCGCCTACCCGTCACCGCCGGCCACGGCCTCCAGTGAACCACCCGTACAACCTCAGGAGTAAAGGACACAACATCTTGGTATCAGAGCCGACCACCGTGGCTTTCGATGACGAGAAGAAGAAGGCAACTGATGGCGACATGGCTAAAGCCATGGCTACCATGCAGGATGCTATCCTCAAGAAGATGGAGGAGGGATTCACCGCCCTTGAAGTACGCATCAAAGCCTTGGAGGAGAAGGCGATCAGCGATGGCCTCGTGATAAAACCAGCAAATCTCCAGCCGCTCGCCTCATCTGGTGTGGCAGCGACTCTCACAGCCCCGTAGCTTGCAGACACAGCCACCACCTCAGTGGGGCTGCCCACGACGAATCTGCCGCAGTTTTTGCAGCAGTTTCCTTCGCTGTCACAATAGCCGCCAACAGCGTCACCATTTGCTGCAAGGGTATTGACTTTGACAAGGCCCTATTCACCACAGCTCCATCAGGCGGGGTTTCCATTCCCATCACAATAGCGCCAGAGCTTTCCAAATATCTGGCCCGCCCCTCCCACCCCAAACATCACAGAGACGACAGGGGCACCCGACTATCATAAATTGGATTTTCCTAAGTTTGAAGGCAATGAAGATTCGCTCACCTGACTAGATCATTGCGAGCAATTTTTTTGGGGACAACACACGGATGAGGCGTTCAAAGTTTGGTAAGCAGCATATCGCATGGTGGGCGTAGCTCAAGAGTGGTATATGCAGCTGGAGCGTGATGAGGGTATGCCATCATGGCTCATGTTTAAAGAATGCTGCAACCTCTAGGCGAGATTGCAAGGATGCGGCAATCTGGCACAGTGACATAATATGTGGAGAAATTTATGTCCCTTCTTGCTCACAATGACTCCCTTTCGACAAAGCTGCAGGTTCAACTATTTACATCAGGCCTTAGTAAATTGCTTCGTGTGGATGTTGAGATGCAAAAGCCGCCGGACCTTCAAGTTGCCATGAGTATGGCACGCGCTTACGAGCAACGCGCAACTATCATAGCAACAACCTCCAAGGAGATTTCATCCACGGCCGTTGGACAACTGCAAGGTATGTCCTTGAAGGGTACAGTTCCAGTTGGGGAAGAACGGATGCTTCGCCGATTAACAGCCGCAGAGATGGCAGACAGAAGAGAAAAGGGGCCGTGTTTCAACTGCGATAAAAAATTCTCGCGAGGCCATCGTTCTCCACGCCTTTTCTACCTTGAAGTAATTGATGACGTCGAGGAAGAAGAGCCACCATGAATTATAGCTCGAGGACGAGCTGTATCTGAAGAGGGGGAGAAGTGTTGTGGTGTTAGTTACCATCAGTTTTATTACCATAATTAGAGTCATTAAGTTAGGGAAAATAGGGTAACGTGAGTCAAAAGAGTCCTAGTTGTGTTGGAGTCGGTTTTGTCCACCAGGGCTTTTGGCCGGCTAGTCCTCCTATAAGAGGACGTGTATCCCGTGGGTTTAGGGCAATCAATATACAAAAGTCTATCTCTACCCTATATGCTCTCCCGATCTAATATACTTCTCTAATTTCCCAATCTTCTGCTTCCTACTGCCACACCACGGCGCCTACCCGTCACCGTTGGCCACAGCCTTTGGTGAACCACCCGTACAACCTCAGGAGTAAAGGACACAACAGTGGCGAACTGTTTTGGCCCCACACTACTATTACGAGCAGCGATGTGGAAAAACACGCCGCGCTACCATTGTATGCATGCCGGTAGCGTGACACCACCACCGTCCGTGCCGCTAGTTAGTGGGCCCGGACATGTGCCAAAACCAGGGTAGTATCATGGCGTGGCTCTGTCAGTCCATGCCACGGGCACAACCTTAATTGCAGCGCGTGGACCGCCCCACGCCACCGGCAAGGATTGAAGTGTGGCATGCCAGGTGTCCCACTCTACCACTTTGTGGTACTAGGCGGCATGCGATCCGCACCGCGCCACTGTTTTGCCTGTGTTGTCATGTCACGTGTGCCGCTGCATGTTCTGGCCGTGCAAAAAGACTGCCGGGTTGCAATGGGGCCCCTTGTCAGTGGATCAAATCGAACAGGCGGTCAGCATTGTGTAATTGACTCACCTTGACCGCCGAGCTGCCATCAGTGCACGCCTTCTGCTGTTCCCCACACCGCACCGTCTCCTCTTCCCCACGCGGCAGTGCTACTTCGTCTTCCGCGCGCCGGAGTAAATGAAGACACCATATAAGAAGGCCCTTTGTCGAGGGCAACGCAGCAAAGTCATCCCTCTGAGCATGCGAGCAGCAAAGATGGCGAACAATGATGAGGCTAGAAGCATGAGCGGCGGTCATCGTGGTCACAATCGGTGCGTCGGTGCCGACGAACCGTCGGCGCCTGTCCTGTGGCCGCGCTCCGTCACCAAGCCGCTGGCGTACCAGGTGGCGGCATTCAACCTGCTTGTGCCACCGGGCTACCGCCTTCCCGGAGGATGGATGATCAGCGCCGACGGGCTCGCCATCCCACCTCTGCCGGTCGGCGCCGACCTCGAGAATGTCATCCACCACCGCCGCAACAAGCTGTCGGAAGAGTTCCGCAACGACCCCACCTTCGCGCCCAATTCTGACATCACCGCCCTCCTCGCTGATGAAAGGTTGGTGGCGCTCGAGGACTTTGAGGGCCCCGTCCGCCCGCCCTATACAACAGGGCTGGCCGCCACGCTTGGTGGAACGGCCGGAGCTTCTGGGAGGTCACCGCCGCCATCCGCGCAGGCCTCTTGGTGCCTGCGCCACGCGACTTCACGGTGCCGAGAGCGTCTTCTGCACCGACAAGGGTGGCATTGACATTGTCCTCAAGGTCGGCGACCTCGCACCCTCCTTTGCAGGCTTGAGTTTCAGCGTTCCGGCGTGGAAGTCAAGCAGGAGGCAGCGCCGGGGTCAGCCCCGGGGGTGAAGGTGGAGGTCAACCAGGAAGCGCCGTCGCCAGAGGTGAAGGTGGAGGTGCCGGAGGTCAAGGTGGAGGTGAGGACGAGCCATCTTCACCTCCCCACGGCCAGCCCCCAACCAGCCGCGCTCCGAAGAGGGTGAGGACGGAGGCGACCCCACCGGCGCCACCACCGTCGCCACCACCGCCCGAGCCTTGGAGGGTCGAGTACGCCGTCTCTGTGATGTACCGTCGCCCCGACGATGGAGAGTGGTCGGGGTACAACACCACTGTTCGTCTATCGGTGGCGGCGGCTGCATCATCGATGATGACAAGGACACCAACGATGGTGCCATCACCGACGTTAAGGGCAAAGCGCCCCTTTAGTTTATTTTTACGCAATTTGGCCCCTTTTTGTAATTATAAATATCTCATATATATATAAATGAAATTATAAATCCGAATCAAAATTCATTTTAGATCCACATTTTCGTTTTCCCGCTCCTAAAAATTGAATATTTCCCGGTGGGAAACAAAAATGACCCATTGAACGCACGATACTGTGGTGTGTGCTACCACGCCACTGAATGAACGATATGGTGGCGTGCCCTACCACGCCACTGAACGAACGATATGGTGGCGTGGGACCGGTGCCACGCCACCAAAATTAGGGGTAATTGTGGAAAGCAATGCCACACCACCATTACGCCTCGAACAGTGGCGCAAAATTGGTGGCGTGGCGGATTCGCGGTAGCAAAGCCAAAACCGCCGTGCTACCAATGTCCTATTCTGTAATTAGTGCAAATAAGACTAGGGAAAAGGGTGTCCTCATGGGATTCAACCCCCCCTCTCAAGTCGGACAAGGGAGAAAGTTGCCCCCTAGGGACCTATGTGGCGGCTAGTCCTGCGGAGTTAAAGAACATTATAAAATATCTTGGGAAACTTCCTAACAATTTGGAACCTTCTTTTATCTTCTAGAAACTTTTGGTACCTTCCAATACCTCTCGGAACAAGTAGGGAGGTCGAATCTAACCCTAAAACATACTCTCTCATGGGTCTAACTTGAAAAGACCCTAAAATTTATGAGATACATGGGCCTGGCCCAAAACTTGGTTACACCGCCAAGTTTTTCTTTTGTAGGAAACATGACTGCTATCAAATGGCATTGTTGTATTGTCTACGGGGTGGAGGAAGAAGATATACATAGTGAAGGCTAGATTCAAGGGAGATAGGTGTGGGCTAAGTTTGCTATAGCCTCTTTAATAGAAATATAATATTGGTGGATATTCAAACTCTGGCAAATATATCCATTTTCTCTTGTCCCTTTTATATTCCATATAATACGTACTTGCTACTGTTGATATATCTTGTGTAGAGTTTGAATTGTTCTTGTGATTGCTATGTCATGTCTTTGGTGCACATAGTTGACCTAGCATATCTAATACTTGTGCTTGAAAAGTATTCACTAATTTTGTTATGCATTAGGATAATGCCTAGTCCATAAGAGTTTTAAATATCCTATTCAACCCCCTCTAGGCAACATCTTTTTTTGATGAAGAAAATGTATTAATAATAAGAAGAAATAATTATATCCACCCTCTGTTGTTAGAATCATGATAGGCAATAATCTTAATATAGATCAAACCAACACTAAGGACCACGAGAATTTTGATGTGGAAAACCCCTTCAACGAGAAGGTTAAAAATCAGGCGCCAGACAACAAATCTTCACTATACAGGTGAGTGTTTACACAATGCCAGGATTTTACAGATGCAACTTATCCCATGTGGAGGCTTATAAGTGGTATATATAATGGTTAAACCTAGGTTTATACTGATCCATACTGCTTTGGCCCAGGCCTCCCGGCTACGAGCCTCACTCCGTCTATCACAAGTTAGCCTTTATATGAATTTGGATCAAAATATAACACTTGAACACTTGCAACAACGTAATGTCAGAAACTAGTCTACACTATGTGAGATTTAGGTACTTTCAGCCACCTCATACAACAGGCAAGGAACTTCCAAAGCATGCACACGGTTTGTAGATGAAGATGTGTGGGACACAACCCCCCCTCGCCCCATGATCACGAAGATAGCATATACCGCGGTCCACATGATATTGCCCCGGGCTCCCACCAACGCACAACCAACCAAGAAGAAGGCACGGTGCCCACGATAAAACAAATGTGTGGATTGTGAGAGCAGAGAGGACCGTGTCAACAACAACAAGAATGTGTTTTCCACCATTGGAAAGCATGAGGGTGCGCCACCTATCAAGACACTTATCAACCTTCGCAATGAGGATTTAGAAGTCTTCGAGGCACACCTTAGTGGGCGAAAGCGGAAACAGTGAAGGGTATGTGACAACTGGAAAGGCAGGAGCACAAGAAATGCTAATAGGCTCTATGAAAATCTTTGAGGGTTGACACTAACCCTTGTGCCTCCTACCTAGACGTCACACCCCCCGCTGGCCCTCGACCCCTCCCTCACCTCTCCTCCTCTCCTTCCGCCACTACTGGAGGACATGTCGAGCAAAGCCAAGCGGTGACGGCGGCAGTGGGGACTTCTCCACATGGCGGCAGCCGTGGCCTTATTGCTGGAGGTGTTTGCAACGAGGTGCTGCAGGCACCGGTGGAGAGAGAGCACCTTGACTTTGACTATGGAGAGGTGCAGCCCCTCGGGGTGGTGGCCGCCCTGCTGCAGGCCTGCAGCGGCTAGGACCTTCGAGCCTGCTAGGCCCATCTTGGCCTATAAGGGTCTGCAGTCCCTCGACTTTGGTGGTGGACAAGCGCGGTCTTGCTTGTGGCGCCGGTTTTTGGGCACCGTGGAGGTGTCGTTGGTCGGCCAGGCGGCGGTAGGATGGATCCCACCATCTAGTCCCGTTTGAGACCTCGAATACGGTCCTAGGGTTCCTCTCACGCCAAGAAAAAGGTCTGCTCGATGCATGCATCATGGACACGATCGGAGTGTCGAGTTTCAGTAGGCTCCACGGGCGAATTCCATTGGGCAACATGCGTGTAGATTGCTGGATCGAGTGATATTCGGTCATGCGTACCCATATTTTTTTTCTGACCATATGGTTTGAGAGGGAGCGTGGTGAAGCTCTGTTGTCTGCTGCCATCATGGGACACGTCTTACGGTCTGTGGTAAAGTCAGATGCGGAAAATGATGTAGAAACCGAGTTTCTGATGACTAGCAACGGTGGTTTGAGTCTTCATGGCGATGGGGAATTTGCTTGGTGATTCATGATCGACTCGTAGCAGGTGCATCGGCAAGTGGGGGTGACAAAAAACGAGAAGTTCAAAGTCCTACCTTGCAGGCTAAAAATCCAAGGTCTAGCCTTAATTTGTTGTGCCTGACAATGGCCTTGTTGAGGCTTTGTTTTCTGAGCGAGTACTTTTATCCAGGGTGAAATCCTATGATCTATGATCAGATGAGGACGACACTTGTGCACTGTTTTCTTCTTGGAGGCATCGCTATTGGATAATATAGACTTCTGTTGATGTCGTTGTCGTGTTTCTACCGCTACTACAAGAAATAGATCACTCTAGCGGGACTTTTCTTTTTTGCTTCTTATTTTTTCGGCTGTGTGCATTTGTAATGTCATTAGGCACTGCGTTGTAGAGGCTCGGTTGAATTGGTATCTTTGCGATATTAATAAAACTCCTTATCGAGAAAAGGAGCACGGGAAACACATCAGATGGCTGTTATATCATGACTTAACACCTATATCTAACAAGAAGGAAGGCATGTCAAAAGAAAAAAGAAAGAAAGAAAGGAAACAATCTAGTTATATTGACTTGGCTATACCCTGTCTACTGATCAGAAGGCAGCGGTATAGACCCGTTCGCTCTGTCCGCTCCCGCGAGCGGCAGGGCAAACCCTAGATCGGGCCACCGCCGGCTCCTCCCCACCTCTACTCTCCTCCTCCTCGCTGCCGCAAGAGGGCGCCACCGGGCGAAGCCCGAGAGGCTCCTGCGGCGGCGGGGCCTCTCTTCCCCCTCGCGCGGTGGTGGTGGCGCGGGCTGCTGCGGTTGCCGGGGGCGCGACGCTGGTCGTGGGGCGCGGCGGCGTGGCGGCTACGTGTGTTGTGCGAGCTCGCCGCCGTCTGATGCTTGGGCGATGAGGTGGCCCAGTCGTGGACAACCGGCTCGGCGACCTCCGTTGGGGGCTCTACGTGGATCTGGCCCTGGAAGCTCTTGAGCGGGGAGCTACGGCTCGGAGGACGGCATAGGGTTGCTGCTCCTCCCAGGAGTTGGTCGAGAGGGCTCTTCCACTCCCCCTTTTGCTCTGCTTGTGTGGTTCTTGGATCCACACCTGGCGGATTGTTGCTCGCCGGTGGCGCTGCCCTTGGGGTTTTTGGCTGGTTCGAAGGCTTTGGAAAACTTGGTTTGCTTCAATGTGACGACTTGGGCGTGCTTGGAAGCTGGGGCGGTGTTGACCTTGCCGGCGGGTGACGACTGCTGGTGCTGGTCCTATTCTCTGTGGCTGCTTGGGTGGCGCGGAGGTAGGCAGAGGTGGCTATGGAGGTTGGTGAGTCCATGTCCTTTGGTGGCGACAGCAACTCCTCTTCTTCGGCTTCTGTCGCAAGAGAGTAGCTTGGCAGCGGGTTTTGAGAGCCGGGGGAAACCCTTGGTTGTTTTTCAACCACGATGGCGGTGTCGCTCCCTCGTCGTCCCCTTCATGAAGGCGCCGTTGAGGTCTCTTTTCTTCCCCGCCCCTCCCTTCCCCTTGATTCCCGGGTGAAAACCCTAGGCTCTTGCCGGGCAGCGGCGACGCTTCAGCGTCGTTCTCCTCCTTGGAGGCGTTGCCTTGGGAAGTTAGGAACTTGGGTAGGCTATGTTGTGTCCGTGACTTTGGCACTTCTTCAACAGCGATCTTCGGCTTGTTCAAGGTGTCTTCTTGGTGGCTCTGCGTCTTGGGTGCTCAGTTTGTTTGCAGTCAAAGCTCCGGTGCATAGAGCATGGGTTGCACAGTTTAGGAGCGCAGGTCCTCCTGCATTGCCCAAACCTGCACTTGTAGCTGGATGCTCAAGGACCTCTCTATGTCGCCGTCTGTCCGCGACTCCGAACCTCTGTAGTTCTTGTAGCGCTTTGCTAGTTTCTTTTAGACTTGCTCTAGTGTGTGTTTTCCAGTACCTTGTATCCTAGCCGGTTGATGGCTTTATTATTCTTGGAGCCTTCTATTTAAAAATACCATGTCTACTTCTAGTTGTTCCTGGGCGGGTGGTACTGTGGTGTAGGGTAATCAGCACTGAAGGGTATGTGACCGTTGCAGTAAACCCCTGGATGAACTTTTCTACTTCTGAAGTAACAGTTCATACTCAAATCCTTTCCTCCTCCATGCCCACATTTTCCAACAAGATGTTTTGCACCTGAGCTCGGTATGCTGCGAGCATCCTTTGCTTCCATCTTGTCCATGGCCGCACCTCCAGAAACTATATTTCCTCTTGTCACTACATTATTGTTTCCCATACCATCACCTATGCTGGTCTTGTCAACAGTGAGCTCCTGTATATCAGGACCAACTTCAGTAAGACATGAGCCCCATATAGTGCTTGCATTCCCCAAAATTGTTTGAGGTTTCGATAGCCTCACAGTTCTTACCTGCTTAATTATTGGTCCTATCTCATTAGTCGTCATAAGCAACTCTGTGAACATAGTATACTAGATGGACCTAGCGCGCTCTGCTGCGCCGTCCTTCAGTACCAACGCTAAATTTGTGTGATGTGTTTTTTATTTTGTCGACGTGCACATGTTTTGTTGTTTGCTCGCTGAATTTTGACCCTAGATACAGAGCGCGAGGCTAGACTCGTTTTGTTGGATGGTGCATGGTCGTTGACGAGGGGTTAACTCGACAAATGTCCTAGATAAAGGACTTAGGATCGGGGAGACAGGGCGTCGGATGAACTCGAAGGTAAAGTTAGTCGAAATAGGTGTGTATCGAAAGTAAACTTGGGTGTTCAACCTGGCTTGCTTTCAATCTGCCCTACACCGTCCCCTCCTGACCCCTATATATAGGTGGCCAGGTCTCGAGGATCGGGTAGGGTATGACACAGATTACAATATCGACATACGGTAAGAACTCGTATTCGACTATCATTACAATTGGGCCTAGCTTATCGGGCCTCAGGGGTACTCAACTAACGGGCTCTATTAACTATACCCTTGTCAGTAGCCCCTGAGATTCTACCAGAATTATAGATTTAGGTTGAATCTCTAATCTTCAAATCTTTGACTTGATCAATTCTTCGACTTCTTCTCATCTTCAAATCTTCGACTTAGTCTTTTCGACTTATTTTCATGATATTCTTTCGCAAGGGGTTTTGATGAACAAGCTTGACAACTCTGACGGATCTAGAGGTCAGTTAACTGCCGGAACAGATACTTGTCACCTACTTCAAATTCAATCCCCTTGGACATGAATTTAGGATACCGGTCAAATCCATCCTTTTGCCGCATTTAGGACTTATAAAGAATGAATGCCAGTGATTCTCAGGGTACCCAGTGCGTCCACCAGGATTTTCTTCGCGTCGTAGACACGGATACATACCAGCAGAGCGCATCCATGTGCGTATACCAGGCCACATAGGACGGATCCCGGGGTCTTACCTTCGTGACAAGTCACGGCATTCGAGTCGTGTTGCGATAACACAACTCAAGAATCTTATGTCGCAGTCAAATTTTGACTGAAAATATTCGGGTTTCTACAACCATAAAACTCGCTCCCGATGGGAGTAACACTCCTACACTTCTCCAATCTCTAATGCTTTACCAATAAATATCGTCGGGTGCGCGCTCAGCGCTCCCGATGGGAGTAGCCCCCGAGGCTATAGTCGAAAAAGAGTTTTTCGAGTATAGGCTCAAGAGATAATGTAGCTTTTCATACTTCCACTCGAAACACTTCAACTTCGAGAGTAACAGCCCCCAAGGCTATAATCAAAAAATTCTGCACATATGATCTTTTTTATCAATTCTGCATTTGTCGGCGCTATCCTGTTTCCTTTATGACGTCAATGAATACGTAGATCTTCATCAGTGCGAACCGTTTCATGGGTATCACTGTAACTTTCATGATTTTTTGACCGTTTAGTGGGCTTCACGATTTTTGACCGTTGGTGGGCTGCCGTTTCCGATCTTTGCGCCACGTCGCAGCCCACGATCCTTCTCCCAAAAGATATATAAATGGCATAGTGGGGAATCGTACTGTTTACTAGCTCGTTCCATCCGCCGCCTCCATTGCTAATCTCCTCTGCCTCTTCCTCTCTTGCGGAGCCCCCAAGCTCGCTTTGTGCTGGATGCGCATGAAACATCTAGCCACTAAGAGCACCATGGCCAAAACTTCTGCCACCAACTGGGTGCGGTCCACCATTACCAAGAAGGAGGTGGAGAAGGCCACGGCGGACGGTCTCATCGCCGCCGAAGATTCCATCAAGTTCCCCAGTACCGAACGGATCCCGAAGCCCCCGAGCGGTTACCGGGTAATGTTCCTTGCTTTCCTTCTCCGCGGCTTGTCCCTTCCTGCCCATGAGTTTCTTCGTGGGCTGCTATTTGTCTACGGTGTGCAGCTCCATTAACTCACACCAAATTCTCTTCTTCATATTGCTTGCTTCGTGACTCTCTGCGAGTCATTCTTGGGCATTGAGCCCCACTTCCTTCTCTGGAGATCAATCTTTCGACTCCGCCCCAATGTTTCTTTGGCTAGGAAACCCGAACTGGGCGAAGCCATCGTTTCTGTGCGCCCTAAGGCGCAATACTTTGAATTTTCCATGGCCGCGTCTGTCCAGGGATGGAGGACAAAGTGGTTCTATATCAAGGACCGCAAATCCTCTCTTGAAGATGAATTCGGCCTGCCTCCTTTTGATGCTTCCCAGGAGGTTAAGAAATTGAAATCATGGGATACACTCCCCACAGATGCAGAAGCACAAGAAATTCTTCCTCTTCTTTCCTGCATCAAGGCTTTGAAAGGAGGTCAAGGAGGTGCTCTGTCGGGTATGCAACTCATGGCGTTTTTCATTCAACGTCGAGTTCAACCCCTACAACACCGCCTTACCAGACTTTGGAATTACTCCGGTTTGGAAGATCCTACTCGCATATCTGAAGATCTGATATCGAAAGAAGATGTCGACAAGCGAGTCAGGAATCTTACCAAACTCACCAAGGAACACGCAGTTGCGGATTTAACCGCTGACTTTTTCGACTCCGTGCACCCTCTGCCTGAGGTATGTATCTTCGTGTTTACTTATTGTCGAACTTTGCTTGGTTCGATTTGTGTTTACTCTGTGCCATTGCATTCTGCTAATTTATTCATATGCAGGGTCATCAATTCCTTGTCTCTCGTCCTCCTCTTCCAGAGGCAGGGCCCCTACCAGCTGATCTTTCCTCTACTGCATCTGAAGCCCCCGAGGCTGACGACAGTCAGGACGGAGATGATGTCAAAGAATCAGAAGAGGAAACTAGCTCGTCGACATCGCCTCCTCCTGCGCTTGCTGAAGATGTCGGTGTCGATAAAAAACGGAAGCGTGTCGACGAAATCGCTTCATCGAGTTCTGCAGCGGCTGGCAAAGCCCCCGTTCTTGCAGAAGATATGGAGTACTTCGACATGCTAGCATCGTAAGTATTGTAATTGAGTTTCTTCAATTGCATTGTTCTTGCCTTGTTCTCATGACTTATATTTTTCATGCAGTGATGATGAAGAACCACCAACATATGCGACGGCTGCTCCACCACCTTCTCCTGTGGCGGTTGATGAGCCTATCAAACCAGATGTTGCGCCGAGGGCTACCAGGTCCGGTGTGAAGAAGGTTCCTCAAGCCCGATACCCTAAACGCTCAAAGAGGGCCAAAGAAGTCGAAGTTTCTCTGGAAGCCCATGTACCTACGGTTTCTTCTGATGATGTGAGCAATTCTTCTTTACTTTCTTTCCTTTCATGCACTTCTACTCTTACACACTTCTTTTCTCAGGCTTTGGTGAAGAGATTTATTGCCTTGGGCACGGAGTGTGCAGGGTACCTAAAGGTTGCGAAAGCTTCCGAAGGTACAATCTTGATGTCCAGTCATTACCTTTCTTCTGTGCTTTTTCTTTTCCCACTTATCTGACTCCCTTTCGTCTTCTTTTGTAGCTGCCTTAGCAACAGCCAATGCTCGAATCGCGTCGCTGGAAGCGGAGCTCAATGCTTCGCGAAAAGCTTATGATGTGGCGGCCGCTGCTAAAGCGGATGCTAAGAAGTCGCAGAAGGCTGCGCTTGGCAAGGCGAAGAAGGCTGAAAAAGCTTTAGCTGAAGCCAACAAGGAGCATGCTCAACGAGAGCAAGCCGTGGCGGAGCGTCTTCACACCATGTCTACTGCCGCTGAAAGTAAGTGCTTCGCCTTGTCTTCTGTTTTCGTCTTCTGTTGCAATAGTGTATTTGTTGACACTTGTCTCTCTTTTTCTTTTCTATTGCTTAGAATTCACCGGGGTATCTCCGTCGTCCTTGCAAACGGATGATGATCCTCTTATGGATGCAGTTAACCTACTCGAAGAAAACTGGATATCTATCCAGGAGACTTTTGAGTTGGTTAGCCGCGTTCTATCTCGGTTATTTGCCGGGTTGTGGCCGAAGAAAAGGGCGGCGCCCCCGAAGGACAACCTGACTGAACTTGCCAAGTCCTTCGATACCACTGAAGACCCCACTCTCCAGCTGAAAGGGCTGTCCATTAAGCGCGGCGCCGAGGGTGCTATTGCACTTTCTCTTGCGCACGGTACAGATTTCGACTGGGAGAGGGTTAGCTCCCCCCATGGCCACACCCGTGACGAGATGAAGGTGTTTTTCGAGATGGCGAAGAAGTTGGCACCTGCATTGCTGACAACAATTTCTCCTTCGGCAGCCTCTGCTGTGCCTGCTGCACCTCCTCCAGCGACGAAAGATCCAATGCCACCGTCGACTTCTAGCGAGGAACTGGCCGCGCCCCCTTCTTCCATGGAGCACAATGCTGAGGTGGCGTAGACTCAGCTTCTTTTTAGCTTTTTAGTTTTCTCCTTTTGAATGTAAAGAGTTCAATTAAGTGCAACCCGAGAACCTTAGCCATAGGGTTGTGCTCTTATGTAAATATATCCTCTTCGTATGAAGTTTTATGCTGCCTCCCTGAGATTGTTTCTCCTTTCTTTTCCTTTTGGCTTGCAGTCGACGCGCGTCAATGATCCTTTGACCCATGCTACTGCTCCTTCCTCTGCTCGTGGATTCGATCCTCAGATTTCGTCGACTCCTAGTCGATGTTGTCAATGCGCAGAGTACTTTTCCAGGATATCCGACCTTGAGGCTCGCCTGACTTTGGCCAAATGTCAAGCACAGATGGCTATTAAAAAGGCTAGCCAAGCTGGTAGCTATATGAAGAAAATCTCTTCCCTTGATGAAAAGGTCTCCAGTCTAATGGCGAAGGTTATTCATAATGAAGAATGCGAATCCTTCATCCTTGGCATTGTCGAGTCTGCCTGCGAGATGTTGCGATGTGAGTTTTTTTTCAACTCTTTCCTTCCTTGCTTGTGCACTGCTGTTTTTGTGACATCTTTTGCCATTTGTAGGTACTTGTTTAGATTTTGCTGCTGAAGAACGTCGAGTTGCTGAGCGAAATGCGGCTTTGGAGAAAATGTCGACTGGCTGTGAGACTTTGTGGTCTGATCCTCGACGCCGAAACGCCATTGTATTGCTTCAAGATCGTGCCCAACATATTGGCGAGTCAGTTGATGGTTGCCGGCGAGCTCTTACAACTATGCACTCCATTATGCTTCCCCGTAATCCTTTGCCTGCAACTTTCCCACTTCTTCTTGATACTTTCAGATCCAGCCATCGTATTCATAGGTTAATAGAATTGAACTTAGTGGCTGGTGCCAATTTTGCTCTCGGGTGGATACGCAAGTGGCACCCCAGATTGAATTACAGCATGATGTCCCTGAGTTTGGCTCCAGGTGGAGCTAGCCTTCGGGTTCATATGGAGAACACGCTGCAACCCGCTCGAAGGTTTGTAGCTAGGCTTCTAGAGGCGGATGCTGCGTTTTTCTGCGAGTATCATTATCTAGATCCTTTAGGCGTAGATGATTCTGACAACCCGATGTTGTGAGATGTATGTGGAACGCGAGAGTTTATTTATTTCGCGACTATATGTCTGAAATTTATTCTCAAGGCGTATTCGTATGGTTCGTGCGTTTGCCGCATCTTCTCTTTGAAAGACTCGTAAACTCGAATATGAGGAACGCTTTGTCTTTATTTATACTTGTAATGTAAGATACATGGGGTGACCCAAGAGATCCGGCCTATGACCTGTGTTCTGGATCTAGAGGGCATTGCCCCTGGTATAACTCGTGGCTTTTTACAGCCTTTATTGTTCTACTCTATTGTCTTAGGATGCTTATGTCGTCGTGACTTTTCCCTTTTTCCTCTGCACCTGTGTCTTCTCCTGATGCTCCTACTCGTGGTTTCTTCGTTTCGGGCTCCGCGACGCATTCTTCGAGTAGCTTGACGCCTTCTGTAGTCGCGCTTTTTGCCTTTTCTGCATGGTTGGCTATTACGCCAAAATTTTGCGCCATTTTGTGGAATTCCCTGTCGCAGAGATCTGAAACTTCAAAACTTCCTTTTACTGTAATTATTCCTCTTGGTCCTGGCATTTTAAGTACCAAATATGTGTAGTGAGGCACTGCCATAAATCGCGAAAACGCGGGTCGTCCGAGGATCGCGTGATATTGCGATGGCCAGTCCATGACTTCGAAGTCTAGCTTTTCTCTTCTATAATTTTGCCGGTTGCCGAAGCAAACATTGAGTGCTACTCGACCCAACGGGTAATTGGCACTTCCTGGTACGATTCCATGGAAGGAGCAATCTGTTGGCTTCAGGAACTCTAGTGATATATGCATTGCTCGGAGTGTTTTCGCGTATATCAAGTTAATTCCACTCCCTGCATCCATGAATATTCTGTCGACATCATACGCGCCAATTTGAGCTTTAAGTACCAAAGGCGCGTTTCCCGGCCGAGGTACTGTTATAGGGTGATCTTCTCTGTTGAACTCTATTGGTTGCTCTGACCAGTGCAGATACTCCGTTGCAGCTGGAGGTGATATGACTGCTAAGTTGACTTGTCGAGTTATGCTCTTCTCTTCTTTGTTCGACTTGGGTACAGGTTGTATCATTGATATGATGTGTCCCTTTGATGGTACATACCCTTCCTCGTCGTCCTGTCCCTGGTTTTGCTGGTCTTGTCCTTGAGGCGCTCCATTGTTTCCTTGCTGCTTTGTCGGAGGATTGCTACTTCCTTCGAATCCTTGTCGCCTTGCTTCGGTTTGCTTATTTATTGCTGCTTCTTGCAGTTTTAAGAATGTTGTGCAGTCTTTCATTGCGTGCCTTGATACTCGTTTCCCGTCGACGAACGCTGAGTGTATATGACAAGGCCCGTTGAGCATATCTTCTGGTGATGGGTTGTACTCTCTGGATTCCCTTATAGGGAACTTCTTATAGTCCTCCTTTCCGTAGCTTCTATACCCTGAACTTCTGCGATCATTTCCTTGATAGCTGTTGTCTTTATATCCTGCGGCGACTTGGCTATGCGAGCCGTAAGTGTCGTAGTTTCGGGATCGTCTCCTTTGACTTCCATATCTGTTTCTTCTGTCGTCCCCTGGAGATCGCGTCCGCTTGTTGTTGCACGCATCTTCTCTGTCTGCGAACCTGTTTGCTGTGTCCATGAGGTCTGACACTGTTTTCGGCTTGATTCTGCCCATCTCTTCGACTAGGTCTCTTCGCCTTAATCCGATGATGAACGCGTCTATTGTTCTTTCGTCTGAAACTTCGACTGCTGAGTTTTTGATGAGGCTCCATCTTTGGATGTATGCCCGTAGTGTTTTGTCGTGTTGCTGCACGCACGCTTTAACTTCTTCTATTGATGCTGGTCGTTGGTATGTCGACCTGAAGTTGCTTGTAAATTGCTTTGTGAGGTCTTCCCAGCTTCCAACAGATTCTTTCTCTAGTTTGCTCAACCATGACCTTGCTGCCCCGGTGAGGTGTAGTTGCAAACTTTGCATTGCTGTTTCCTTGGTTCCTCCTAATATTTGAACTGCTTGCAAGTAATCGGCAAGCCATGATTGCGGTTCCTGTGATCCATCATATTTTTGCTGATCATGAGGTAGCTTGAATCCCTTGGGAACTGGAGTGGTGCGAACCCTGCGGATAAAGCATGATGCCCCCATCTCTTTTTCGTCGTCTTCATAGTCGCGCTTTTCATTTGGGGATCGTGATCTTCGGGTTCCACCGTGCTGCTTTGGTGATGGCGATCGAGATCGGTGTTTGCTGCTTCTGCGCCGAGGACTATTGTGACGGCGAGGTGACCTTGCTTTGTGCGCTTCCTTGTGGTGATATACTTCTTATCCTTTTGCTGATAGCTTGTGGCCCACCATGTTGAGTCCGTTCAGTGCTGCTCTATGCATATGTTCTCTAGGGTCTCCTGGACTTGGTCGAGTTGTAAGTAGATATGCTTGTGCTGCCACTAGTGCTGCTTCAGGAGTTTTTGGTAGGATGTTTCCCTGCTCGTCGACCGATAGGAAGGACGAGTCGAGGTTTTTGGAAATACTTTGCCTGTCAGAATACTCGAGGTTATCATACCTTGAACCGTGTCGACGATTTTTCCTTGCGTTGCTGTACGATGCGTCGCTGCGTGCTTTTCGAGTAGCCTCGCTAGCTGCAATGGCTGAATTTTTCCTTCTTTATATCTCCGTTTTCTCCTTTGCTAATTGCTTGGCCTGCTGCCTTAGGGCGTAGTGATACCCCAAAAGCATGTCTTTGCTAGAATTTGATGGTATTGGCATGCCGTGTTCTACGGCTTCTCTTATTACCCGCCATTCGTCGACTGATAGTCGAATTTTTTCCCTGCCTGCGAGGGATTCTGGTGTTTGCCCTTCTGCTAGGTGATTTGCTCCTCTGTCGATATTTGCTAGGTTTAATACTGGATTGTCGTTTTCGTCGAATTCTTCTGAATTATCTCCTATAATGGCGAGCACCTGGCATTGTTTGCCGATGTTACCCTTAAAGCTTGAGAAGATCGAGTTACTATCCTCAGAAAGCTATAATCCTGTCTTCCATGTATCTGTTGACTTGTCTGCGGTATCGTCGAGGCAGATCGTAAGATCTTCGAGTTGGACTTCTTTGTCAAAATTTTCCTTTTCTTCATTGCCGGTGATATACTTCTTCTCCTTTTCTTTTTGCACTTCCTCTGGGCTGACCGGCGAGTTTACTTCGCTGGAAGAGCCTTCAGAATATTCCATCATTACTGTTGTTTCGGGCTCTTTTGCCGACGGATCTTGATCTTGTTTCGTCGGATCCGAACGGCGAGACGAACCCGATGGCCCGATGAGGATGCTGAAACTTCCAATGGTTAGTTCCGTCTCTTGATTTCCGTCGACTTCTGAACTGTTGTTGGCTAAAAGCGAAAAAGCCGTCGAATCCATGATTCCAACGCCCAAGGTCCCCACGGTCGGCGCCAATTGACGAGGGGTTAACTCGACAAATGTCCTAGATGAAGGACTTAGGATCGGGGAGACAGGGTGTCGGATGAACTCGAAGGTAAAGTTAGTCGAAATAGGTGTGTATCGAAAGTAAACTTGGGTGTTCAACCTGGCTTGCTTTCAATCTGCCCTACACCGTCCCCTCCTGACCCCTATATATAGGTGGCCAGGTCTCGAGGATCGGGTAGGGTACGACACAGATTACAATATCGACATACGGTAAGAACTCGTATTCGACTATCATTACAATTGGGCCTAGCTTATCGGGCCTCAGGGGTACTCAACTAACGGGCTCTATTAACTATACCCTTGTCAGTCGTTATATTGCTACTCCCCGCGACAGACTCCACCTAAGCCACCACGGCACCACCACAACACTATGAAAAGACTAATCTCGCTTTCCACATCGACCACTTACACCTCTATAGGGCATACCGCCGTGACACACATGTCTTGGATAAAATGATCACAAGCCGCCAGGTAGGACCTAACCGAGGGTGCATAGCCGAAGAAACCACCAGCTCTCATTCCACCAATAGTCAAGAACTGCAAATAGGACTAACAAGAGCGCCATGACGATGAACCAAAGATGTTCGATTCGACTGACGGCTAAGCATTTTGGCCAGAAAAACAACATTTTAGATGAAATTGACCCATTTTATCTTGGGCCGGTAAAAATGTTTATCAGACAAAATGTCTTGGCCCGCCCAGCCAAACCACCAGCCCAGCCCACACTCACTTTACATTCTTAAGGTATAAAAGCTACAAACCATGCTTCAAACCTGAAAATTTTCATTTCCCCTATCCTCGATGAGGGACGGCGGCGCGTCACACAGGCCAGGTGGCAGGCTCCTCCGGCCGCTAGCTCCCTTCTCCATCTGCAACTACCCGCTCACTTCTCCATCAATTGTGCGTCCTCATTCATTTTCCTATTGCATGGATAACAATAGCAAGGAGCCTGTTCATCCTTTTTCCTACTCCAGAACCGCCGTAGCAAGTTGCGTGTCCATTTTTATGTTTAGTAACATTAGCTTCTACACTATGCATTGATGTGCCGATCATTTTATAGGCAAATTGACAATATGGGCCCTTTTGAGCACTTGGTTCTTTTGGATGTCTAAATGCTTTATGATTTTATTTTTATTTTTATGTATTTCACAGATTATTCTGGGATATATTCTGTTGATTCTTGATTTCAAAATATGGCCAAATTTTGGTTCCAGTTTTGTTCAAGATTTCTAATTTTGGTATGCCCTTTGCATCCGAAAGTTTCCCAAAAATATATGAAATGCCCAATTTCGTTGACTGTAACAAACTGAAAACAAAATCCAAATTCTCTACCATCCTTGTTAGTGGGCCCAGCGAAAGCGACCTGTGAATTCACTACAGGCTCTCTAAGCTAGGGAGCTTAGATATCTTTAGAGATATGTCAGTGTTTTTCCATCAGAAAGTGTATGTAAGTGACAGTGCGTCATGCACGTATACAAACTAACACTAAGAACGAAAGTACAAAATTGAGTTAGAAGCCTTGTATCTAGTACAGTAGTTTGCAAAAGGAAAGTAGCTGTGTCTACCTCTGTGGGCAACGGTGGCGAATGGCTCAAGGGTGGCCGAAAGGATTGCGGCCTCAAGCAATAAGCTTACACAGTTCAACGATTGCATAACTAACTGCGTCTTCTCTCTAGTTTTGGTTGAAGGTTGTTCTGTCTTGGTTGAGTGGTGTTGTTTGGGCTTCGTCCTTGTTGTATCGGTTTTAGCCCGGTTTTCCGTCAATTAACCGGGCAACTCTCTTCTTCTTAATTAATGAAAAGGCAAATCTTTTGCCTTGTTTCAAAAAAAAAAAAACTAACTAACTGCGGCACCTTTTGTTCAGTATGTCTGTCGTGTAACTAACTGAAAAGGGAAGGAGAAAGCAGAACACGCAAGGGGTGCACATATAGGGCCATAGGCATAGAGAGATGTCGACGCTCCATTGGTCAAGGTTCGAGTTGAAATATCTCATGTGCATGGAATGCCACACCTGCACTTTGAATCCACATATTATGAGTATACTAATCTGGAACCTCATCATTTTCTTACTGCCTTGAGTATATTCATGTACTTGGAAGTACATAAAGGTTGTCTCTTGTCACCTCCCAGGCAGTAGTACTTCCCAATGATCTCATGAGTTTTTAAAACGCTCGAAGGATCTGCCAATGCTTGAAATAGAAGATTTCTAGTGCATTGGGCATTCTGTCCTGTGCCTCTGCCCAATGCCCATGCTGCAACAATGGTAGAAGAGGCGAAGTCTAGTGGCCAACTAGAAAGGTTTTCGGTGACCAAGGCCAGAACCTAGGGCCTCACCTCCCTCTGATCTCAAGAAACGCTCCAGGGTGCTCCCACATGTACCTTAAAATCATATTTATGCATGACTCCCAGATGATGCCCAAAAACAATTGGTGGTTGGCGTGAATCAGACGGCCTCGCACGCAGGATCACATCGGTGTTGCACCGTTGTTGTCGGTGACATTGAATTTTGTGAGCTTTGTTAGAAGTGAACGCTCGTCGAATCCATTTGCGGTCAGATGAATTTGGTCTGTTTTCCAGAGTTAGGAGCACATGATTTAACTTCCGGGCGTCAACTTTTGCAGTTGGCTGTATTTGGCCAGCTTCCGGAGATTCTGCTCTGAGTGTCGACTAACTTGGTGGTTCCTCTTTTCAGGTGCTGATCGTGGCCGGTGACTCTTAAAGCACGGCCCATTAATATATTTCATTTCGTCGTTTTTCTGCTTTTGTATTTTCTTAGTTTCCAGGTGGTTTTTCGTGCTTTTTCCGAGATTTTTTCTTGTTTTGAATTTTGTTTGGATTTTAAAATTAGTTCAAACTAGCTTTATGTCCGCGCGTTGCTGTGAATTTCTATTTGTATTTTAGTAAAATCATGAATTCCTCAAGAATCATCGTAATTAAGGACTTGTGAATTTTACGCGGTCACATATACATATATGTTTAATGGTAATTTCTTTCTAGCACTACTAGGAAAACCCTTATCCATGGGCCCATTATCTGTGGAGCACTACGTTTCGGTGCTCCACAGATAAGTATCCGTGACGCACCACATATAGGTGCTCCACAGATATCATCTTACCCGTGGCGCACCATGAAGGAGATGCGCCATGGATAAGTGGGCCCCACCGAGCACCAGGGCCTGGGGTGTCAGGCCCCCATATCCGTGGCGCATGCATTGCGGGTGCGCCACGCATAGTGTGGATACCCGTGGCGCACCACATATACATGCGCCACGGATATGTGTGGGCCCACCCTCTGGAAAAGGTGGCAGACATATCCGTGGAGCACCACTTAGAGGTGCGCTACGGGTATATATATCTGTGGAGCACCATTTTGAGGTGCGTCACGGATATGTCGTACCTACCACCATAAAGATGCCATCTTCCCCTACCTCCCACTCCAAGCCCTCACTCCCATAGATCTAGCTCTAGCTCTAGTTCCTCTTCTCCCCACCCCTATTTTCTTCAACTATTTCTCCATTTTAGGTAGCTAGCCAAAACTTGTATTTGGATAGTATGTAAGGGTTGACTTCCTCCTCCTCCCCTCCCACATATATCTAGCTCTATTAATTCCTCCCACTAGCTAGCACATATCTTTGTCTCCCTCAATAGTTTGGCTCTCCGCTCACGGATTCGTCGGTAACTTGTCTAATAAGTGAGTATATGGTTGGATGAAAACATGTATGCTTGTTTCCTTGTGGTGGTCGACGCGCGGCACGTATGGCGGTGTGTGATATATATGGCATATGGGTTTTGTATGTGATCGAGAGGGGCATGGATGCTTGTGTATGGTTTGTGCAGGTACCGGCGCGTGGTGCATGGATGTTTGCCGAAATGTTGATTAATTTCTGTTTCGGTAAACTTTTGCACTACCCATATGTCCTATTTATAGGGAAGGTCATGCCGAATTTTTCCGGCGATATGACCATAATTTGCTCCATACCGTGCAGGCAACGATGGTGCGCCACATGAGCGAAGGTATGGTGGCTAGATACAAGGAACGCGCGATGGCCGTCATGATTCGGAACAACATGTCCGAGATAAGATGTCCTTGTCATAGATGCAACCTCAGGGCCCTAATCAAGCCTGATTCCGGTACATTGGAGAAGCACTTGCTCATGAGTGGTTTCATGAAAGGCTACATTGACGAGGACATCAACAATGGGCCCCCACCGGCAGGAAATGGTAACGTGGGAGGCCGACGAGAAGGCGAAGAGTCACCCAGACATGATGAAGGAGATGCGGGACATGATGATGACACCGGATCCGATGGTGGTGGAGAAGACGCAGACACGGAGACACCGCTAACTTCAGCCTTGCGGGACCCTCATGTTCAAGAACTGCTTCTCACAGAGACAAGCAACGCCAAAGCTCTTGCCCGTGAGAAATACAAGCTGGAGAAAATGGAGAAAGACGGGAAAACTCCGTTGTATCCTGGGTGCCGGCCCGGGGATACACGCCTGAACGTAACCCTCAAAGCTTTGGAGATGAAGGTGCAACACAAATGGACCGACGTTAGCTTCGACGATAACATGGCATACTGGCACGAGAAGCTTCGCGAGGGGAACACATTGCCAAGGAGTACCGAGGAGGCCAAGAAAGTCATGTGCCCTCTCGATCTACCGCACGTGAAATACGACGCATGCATCAATGATTGCGCACTTTATCGGGACGAGTACAAGGAACTAACCACATGCCCGGTGTGCGGCCAATCACGATACAAGAGAGGGAACAGGAAAGTTCCTCGAAAAGTGGTATGGTACTTTTCTATCACCCCCCGTCTGAAGCGGTATTTCGTAGACCCTAAGGAAGCAAAGCTCATGCAATGGCACGCGGAAAGGGAGAAGCCCGAAGATGATCCGGAGAAGGGCACGATCCTGACACACCCTGCGGACGCTAGCCAGTGGCTCGCGTTGGACATGGAAGACGGTTTCGGGGACGATGCCAGGAACGTTAGGCTGGGTATGAGCACAGATGGACTCAATCCCTTCGGCAACCAGAGTAGCACGCATAGAGAGATGGCGAAGTGGTACGTGGTGTACAGTGGTCGGGTTCCAGGAGTCTACGAGGAGTGGGAGGACTGCCATGCACAGGTGACCAACTTCAGCGGCAACTGCTACAAAGGGTACAAGACAAGAGAGCTCGCGGTCTCCAAGTGGAGGAGACACGTGTGGAAGAAGAATCGGATGAAGTTCTTGATCATGGTCTCGATCTTGCTCATCGTTGTCGCCGGTGTGATCTATTCGTTCATATAGTAGTCTACGTGATATGTAACTCCATATATAATATGTAATGATCAAAGTTGTACTTAACTTGTGTAATGATTCGACATTTGACTTCATATTTCGACACTTGACTTTATATTGATGTCTTCCGACACTTGATTTTATATTGATGTATTTTGGTGAATTCCAGTGTAACTGATGTGTATATCTTTGCATTTCTGCTATATACTGTATATTTTTGTGCTGTATACTGTGTATTTCTGCTGTATTCTCGAAAAAAAATACAAATAGAAAACATACCAGTGGAGCACCATTTTAATTGCCAGTGGCGCACCCTATCCGTGGCGCACCTAGATTGGGTGCGCCGCAGGTATTATGCGTGGCGCACCCCACTTAGGTGCGCCACGGATAGGACACTTAACCGTGGCGCACGTGGGCGTGCGCCACTGGTATTTATTACCAGTGGCTTGATATGCGTGGCGCACCACTGGTGCGCCACTGAAGCCCAAATTGGTGCGCCACAGATAAGGGTTTCCCTAGTAGTGTAGAGTAGACTAATAAATTACTTTCTTGGGATGAAAACAAGGCACCGTAGTTCTCCATTCCTATGAAATGGACCATTCAATGATATGAAACATCATTAACATTTATTTGTGGTGTTGAAAAAGATTAGCATTTATTTATAGGAAGAATAATACAGAAAGAGTCATCATTCACAGAAGTAAGCAGTTTGTGTTATTTGAATATAAACGTAGCATTTTTTTTAAAATGATCTCTTGACCAGTTCAGTGGTTCCATTCCTACTGGACGGATCCATCAGACCATTTACCATTGACTCTATATCTGAGATATTAGTACTACTATTTTAATATCACCCTTGCATTGCTACTGGTATGTCAAAAGAGCTTTGCACGAACACGTTTGCATAACTTCTACAGTTACATGCATCTTCCTCGGGAGATTTGTAGAAGAACCGGTGCCGCCTCTGCTGCCATGTTAAAATGAACTACTTTTCTCTAATGCTACAAACATTAGTAATCAGATAGTAGTAAAAAAAACATTAGTAATCAGATGCTTAGAGGGCTAAAAAACGATCCCAAATCTACTCGCTCGGCCCAACAATTCTAATTGCCCAGATCGATGGGAGCAATGAAGATTCCTGAGTCCTGAAGCGCTGGTTCTGCAAGACGTCCAGAACGAAGAGGCCGCAAATCCGGCCGAAGCGCTCGGGCAGGGCGCACATTTACCAATCGGTGAGGAGCACCAGCTTCGAACCCTCCCTTCCTGCACCTCCCTGATCACCCGCACCATCTTCCCTCGTCGACAGCGCTTAACGGTGAGCAGGAGAGAGTGGACCAACAACTGACGTGCACAGCTCATCTTCCCTTCCAGTTCCCGCTGGTGGACGCCTCGGCCTCCTTCCCTACGGATCCCCCCATCCATCTCCATCCCCGTCGGTGGATTCCGCGGTCTCCAACCCCCTCCGCCCGCGTCGGGAAACTGGCCGATGAGGAGGGAAGCAAGGCATTCGCACTGGTAAACAGAACCACGGGGCAAGCAGCCATGTGGAAACTTAGACCTTGTTTACTTCTCCGGTATTTTCACCCCCAAAAGATGTGGGGATATGTGGGGATTTGGTGTTCACCCAATACCCTCAAATCCTCTCAAATACTCTTCCCCAAAAATACTCTACCATGATGGAGAGTTTTTAATCTAGTCAAAAATACACTAGAGTGGAAGGGATTTATGGGGATATCCCGGGATTATCCCCTCAAAACCCGGACTAGTAAACAACCTACGGGAAAATTTCGGGATACGAATTAATACCCTCCCATCCCCTCAAATACCCTAGAAGTAAACAAGGCCTTAAGGAGCCGGGGGAAGCGGACCTGCGGCTGGCTCTCTACAACGGCGATGTAGCCGTGGAAGTCCCGATGCTGTGGTCGTTGGGGAAGCAGCTCGATGGGGGATTTAGCGATGCATCTGTCCCTCTGGTGGATTTTCTGGATGCCGGGGCGCGAGGCACTCAGATGACGTCGCCGCCGCGCTCAGTTTCTGGTCGCCGCCATTTGACTTCGTGAGGCCGTCGCCGCCGCTCAATTCCTGGTCACCGCCGCGTGACTTCGCAAGGCCATCGGTTGCCGTCGATCCTCAAGTCCAGGGGTCAAAATATAAAATATGACAAATAACTGTGGACTGCAGGTTTATTCTGTAGTTCTTGAGGGGCTTAAATGAAAAATGACAGCGACGGACGTACAACCTACCAGTCGTTTTGCAGCGACGGATGTATGACCTACCAGTCGTTTTGCCGTTTTATTTGTACAGATTCGAAATTTGATCATTTGAATTTAGTTTTGATTTCAAAATTGTTTAAATTCAAAATTTGTTTATAAATGAAAATATGTTTAAATTCAAAGTTTGTTCAAATTTATTTTTTGCTCAAATTCAAAAGGCATTCATATAAAAAAATCTGAATTAAAAAATTGTTATTTCTAAAAATTATTCATTTTTTAAATTGGTTCAAATTCAAAAATTGCTCAAATGTATAAAAAAGGTAAAAATTGTACGTGTGATTGGGCCACATTTGGAGCGACCCATAACCAGAATCCTACAGGCATGGACGCGCTATATGAGCTCCCAGGCGTCTCCAACAGCACCCCCATTAGGGCTATAAGCCAGCAGCCCGTTGGCCGGCACAAAGCATGGCCCAATATGTGGTAGGACACTCCCACAATAGCCCCGACACATAGGGGCCTGCACAAGAGTGTCGGTACACGGCACCAAGTTGAATATCGACACAAGCCAAAACCCTCTCTCACTTTTCTCCTTCCCACCACTTCTTCCTCCCATTTAATTCTCCCGCCCCATCCACAGGAACATTGTCGCTTTGTGTTTGTCGGTGCCAATGGCCAGCTCAGAAAACCCTTCGGGTTTCACCTCAAATACAGACTGACACAGGGCATGTCGGCGGAGAAGCGGCATGCGGATTGTTGGCCCGATGGAAAATTTCTACTGTTTTATGAGAGTCTGATATAAACCCTCGAGTCACTCTTGTGGGGAAAAACACCCTTGCTACATCAATTCACGTTTAGAGTCCCAACGAATTGGTGTCCACACAGTTTGGTGCCATCAGTGCACCGTCCGATACGTCTTCTAGTCGTTGAGCTTTGTCTTTTTATTTTGTGTTGGGCGTCTTTGTGTTGTTGCCCCAGTAAAATCCTATCTCCTTTAATGACTTATTCTTGAACTTTATATGGATGTTGGTGTTTTATTTATAACAAGGGAGAAAGCCTGTTTTGAGGAGGGTGGTTGGGTGTGTGACCTCTGATTGAGTTATTTTCCTACTGTCGCTTCTCACTTCTGGAAGTCTTCTTGGTCCTAGGGCCATGTTGCAATAACACCGGGCCGGAGGAGTGACACATTTTCTTCCTTGCAAGAGCGGCAAAAGGCAGCTTGATACAATAGCGGCAAAAGGCAACTTGATACGAGAGCTGCGAGCCTCCAATATTTCTTGAAGTACCAGTACTCTACCCAATGTCAACTGACATGCATCCTGATTCACCATAGGACCATAGAACCAATTCACACAGAACTTCAAAGAGCTAGACAAGTAGAACAAGGAAGGAAAAGACCAAGATTAGCATCACCGGAAGGAGAAGGCTAGGAACAACATATGGAAAGATAACACAAGTGTGACGTGTAGTGCATAAGTGTATAACCTGTAGTGCAGTAGAAACAGGAAATTCAATACGGCTCCCAGGTACACATGCTCCCTCTACCCAAAAAACATATTTGAGAATGTCAAAAAAAATTGACCAAATTTTTTGCATTCACATATTCACAATCTAAGCGCGTTTGTAAAGTTTCGTTGAAAACCGATATGTTTTGTGGTATATGTAAAAAGAAAAAAATTGTTATGTGAAATGCCTTATTTTTAGCACCAAATTTTATCTTTTTACACACGCCACATACCACGTTGATTTGTCGTGCAACAACTTTGTGGGCATGTAGCACGTGAAGATGTACGTGCGAATTTCTTGTTTCAATTTTTTTGACATTTTGTAATATGTTAAATATATATTTTAAAATATAGAGAGCATATGCTCCTAGTAGTCAAAACATCACTTCCGAAAGAAACGTTCTTTTCATGGAACATAGTGTCATTATTACAGAACAAAAGATCCCAACACACAACAAGCCCGCCGAACACCGTCCAACCCCGCCCAACACCGCCCAACCCCACACATGTTGTAAGAACCGTGTCACATGGACGGGGACACACGACATAGGGTCTGATCTCAACCGTGTGTCCACACACGACTCCCCGCAAAAAAGTGTCCACACACGGAAGCTGCCGTGTTTCGAGATCGCTCTACCGTGTAGTTTGACCACACGGCAGCGATCATGTTTCCGATAGTGCTACCTCGTAGAAAATTTCCAAACATGATGGGAAAATTAGGGGTTTGGTATTAAAGCTACTGAAAATATACACCATACTTATCGAGCTAATTTACACTAAAATTAGGTGTTTGATTTACTCATTATCACGATGTCAACATATACACTATTTACTCTCCTTATCAAGATCACTCCCCTCCCAGGATATCAAACAAGAATCTTAACTTAGGTGAACATTAATTTGATTTCGTGATTCCTTATTATTTTCAGAAGCATCATTATGATATTAGTTTTTGAGAATTTCCCATTGGTGAAGATTCCATCTAAACTCATCTCCACATCGTGTTTTTCCTATGTTGCCTAAACTAGAAACCTGCCCACAGCAAATCCCGCTTAGATACAATCATAATAACAAGCTCAAATACAAACAAATGCAATATCAGTCACAAAAGTATAGGACAAATAGAAAACAATCAAAGCCAAAAATAATATAAAGTAAAATGGAGGAGGGGTTCGACCCACACAAACACAAACGTGGGAGACATCAGTCGACCGAGAATTAAGTGAATTCTCGATCAGTCGAGCCCTAGGAACGCCCCTTAGTTTTATTTATCTATGCAACACGCTGCTTGCGTACATGCATGCATAGCCGTAGTATGCATACTATATATACGTAGCCTAGTATGGAGTCTGTCCATCCACGTTGCCCGACGGGTTGTAGCAGCAGATGATAAACACGGCGGTGGAGCCGTCACAGATGAGACCGGCGCAGCCGATGGCCGTCGTGTCCCTCCACACCAGCTGTGTGTATTCAGCGCACGACTCGCCGGGAGGCGCAGAGCAGGTGTTGGTGGCGTGGTCGTAGTACTGCTTCCCCGACGCCCACGCATTCACGGCGTCCGCCGCTGTCCAGTCGGTGCCATTATCCCTGAAGATGTTCTCTCCGTATGGGCTGTCCGCCGAGGTTAGGAGCTGGCAGTCGGTTTTGCGCTTCTCCGCGTACGCCTCTGCGTACGCCGCCGCCGTGTCGTCCCACGACACCGGCCCAACGCCGACGTCGGCGCGCACCGCGTTGTGGGCGTCCACCATTTCCTCCGCCTGGGTCTGGGCGGTGACAACGATGACGGCGGACACGAGAGCTAAGAGCAGCACTAGCTGCTTCGCCGCGTACTCCATCTGCGCTAGGCCTGCAGCCTTACAAAATCAAGGAGATATAAGAGTGTGTGTATATGTGTGTGTGTGGGGTGAACTGGTGATCGATGCGATGAGCTCCCACGGTGAGTTGTGTATTTATACTAGTGAGCTAGCTCGATGGGTAGCTTCTCTATGCAGCTAAGCTCGTTGGAGTTATTGTTTTTGAATCAAATGGAGAAAAGAATAACTCGACGTACCGGGCAAATACCAATAGTCGAAGAATTCAATCCAATCAGTAACCGGTGACCTTATCATTAGGAAAAGGTAACCAAAGACGTGATTACAAAAATGCAACATGTTCCATGGAATGTTCAATCTGTGCCAAAAAATACGTTTTTATTTTTTGACATGTAAAATACGTTTTTATTGGAAGGTCGAGAATTGGCTTCCGGGGCTGATTAGTCTGCCGATTTGGTCCCAGGCGCTGTACCATCAAGCTGAGGCCGTCCTAATCATTTCACCTAGTCGCTGCCGGTGTGCTGCTGCTGCTGCATCCGTAAAAAAAATGAACCAGAACTTTGTGTACTCAACTTGATACTTGTACAGTAGTTGATTGATACACACCCGATGGTTGTTGGTTGCCATGAAATTACTACCTCATGAAGGGCTACTGAGGAAATTGAAAGGGCTTCTCTTTGTAGAATCTTAATACAAATATGTATATATGATATCTTTACCATATATTTTTTTAGTTTTATGTGCTATGATACAATATTATAATATCAAAAAATAAAACAAAATATCTTTAGAATCATCATAATATATATTTTCATAATATAGGTATTTGATATTATAGATGTTGATACTTTTAATAATATGCTTGGACAAACTTTATAAAGTTTAACTTTGACCAAACCTAAATACATGGTAATAATGAACAGAGGAGTATAACACTGTCATATTCTGTGCAATATTTATATTTGCTTGATAGACACCATCCCACCTCGAAACTGCAATTCAATCATGTTCTCTTAAGTTAGGGCAAAATATCACATATCAACATTTAACCATGTGTGTTATATCAAGTTTTTTGTGACCATCTATATTTATGTCTTGTTACACAAATTTTCCTCAAGCACTTTGAACAACATGAAATAAATCATTTTCTGGATAATGGAAGGGACCGACTCCCCTGATATTTGTGCTCCTAACAAAATTGATTGAAGCGTCATACACGATCCTAGAGAATCAGGAAGCCGTTCAATATACTGGAAACTCATGGTATAGACAGGACAAATCGCTAACATGTACTGCCCATGGTGTATATACATATCTTAAAAAAAAGGCCAAAACATCTTATATTTTAGAACGAAGAGAGTACAAGTCTTCAAGCTGCAAGGCCAAGTGCAGGCCGAAACATGATACTGCACTGGGCAACCTTCCCAACTGAGAAGCCTGACTGATCGGAGAAACTAATTGAGTAAACAAAGACCTGGAGAACATTGAGAGAATTGCCTGATGCAATTATCTTAGTCATCCACCGAGCCAGAAAATCGAGTTGTTAGCATAAAACTATGACATTTCAGTTTGCAAATTGCAAAAAGTCATAGATTTACGTTTAAATTGCAAAATGTCATAGATTTTTCAGTTTTTTTTTGCAATGTCCACTAAAACAAACTTGACAACGAACTGATGCTAAAACTAACAGCGGAACCCATTCTCCAGGGCTGATGTGGCATAATTTACTGATGTGGACTAGATCCCACATGTTAGCTCAATTAAAAATATCCTAAATATATTTCAAAAAGAAAATAATCCTCAGCTTCTTTCCCACCCACCCAACCAGCACTGCACCTACCATGGCCCGAGCTGACCGGAGCCGCCCGCACTCGCCCTGGCCCGAGCTTGCCTGCGTCTTCCCTGCCCGGAGCCACCGTCCTCGTGCCCGGCCGGTCCCGCCTGTGCCAGAGCTCACCCTAGTGGAGTTTGGCGGCGGCCCTGTTGGGGATCGCCACTCCCGGGCTGGACCGCCCTGCCGGAGCTCGCCCGTGCCCGGCCTGGCCAGAGCTGCCTGATACGTCTCCAACGTATCCATAATTTTTGATGCTCCATGCTTGTTTTTACACCATTTGCTTAGTGTTTCGCTACACTTTGTGGCATTTTTATGCATTTTCTGGAACTAACCTATTAACAAGTTGCCACAGTGCCAGTTCCCTGTTTTCTGCTGTTTTTGTGTTTCAGAAAAGTTACACAGGAAATATTCTCGGAATTGGACGAAACCAAAGCCAGTCGTCCAGATATTTCACGGAGCTTCCAGAACACCGAAGAGGAGACGGAGCCGGACCAGAGGGTGGCCACACCACCAGGGGGCGCGGCCCACCCCTAGCCCGCGCCGGCCTGTGGTGTGGGCCCCCTGGTCCACTTCTAACGCCGCCTCTTCGCCTATAAAGACCCCCCGACGGGAAAAACCTAAATGCCCGATCACTTTTCGAGAACACATCGCAATCCGCCGCCGCCGTTGACCCGAAGATCGGGAGGGTCCAGAAGCTCTTCCCGGCACCCTGCCGGAGAGGGGAATCGCCACCGGAGGTCTTCTTCATCGCCATGCTTGCCTCCGGCGCGATGAGTGAGTAGTCTACCTTGGACTATGGGTCCATAGCAGTAGCTAGTTGGTTGTCTTCTCCACCATGTGCTTCATGTTTAGATCTCGTGAGCTGCCTTACATGATCGAGATCACCGTTATGTAATTCTACATGTTGTGTTTGTTGGGATCCGATGAATATTGGTGTTATGATTGAGTTGATGTACTGAATATTATCTTATGTTATCTCTATGTTGTTTATGATCTTGCATGCTCTCCGTTGTTAGTAGCTATCTTGGCCAAGTAGTTGCTAGTGACTCCAAGAGAGGATATTTATGCTCGATAGTGGGTTCATGCCTCTATTTAATCTGGGGGAGTGACAGAAACCTCTAAGGTTGCAGATGTGCTGTTGCTACTAGGGGGAAAAGAACATACACACTTTGCTTAATGCAATTATCTGTTGTTCGCAACTTAATACTTGTGAAGTTCTCGGATTGATTCGCCACAAGTGGATTATTAGTCATAGATGCAGTTGGATGGCGGTCTATGTATCTTGTTGTAATGCCCAGAGTAAATCTCATAGTGATCCTCTCGACATGTGCACGTTGTCTTTATTCTATCAATTGCCCAACTGTAATTTGTTTACCCAGCATGTATTATTTTATCTTATGGTGAGACACCGCTAGTGAACTGTGGATCCCGGTCCTATTTCCATTATATTGCTATCACCTATTTACTTTACTCGCATACTATCATCACTTTCCACTCGATACGCTCATACCCTTTGTTTCATGCAAACCGGTGAGATTGACAACCTCATCGTAAGTTGGGAACAAAGTATTTGGTTGTGTTGTGTGCAGGTTCCACGTTGCCGCTCGCAAAGCAAATCTTGGACGAGGCGCCCTATAAATTGTCCGAAGCTGTCGCACAGCTAGTGTGCATCACCTTCAGCCGTAATTCATCCTCCTACTAGATTGATAACCTTGGTTTTATAACTGAGGGAAAACTTGCTGCTATCTTCATCAAAACCTTCTCTTGGGGTTTTCCAATTGGCCGGTCATTTACTACACATTCCCACGTCAACTTGACTCCAGAAGTTTCTGTCGCCGTTGCCGTGTATTTAAAGAAGAAGCTTTCACACCATCATCACCGCGCCATCACTGCCACGCACACCCTACTTCTGGTCGCTCCCACCTGCACTAGAGCTTGACCTGGTGGAGCTCCGCCGACCATTGTGGGGATCGCCTCTCCTGGCCTAACCCAGCCTGGTGGAGCTCATGTGCGCCCACCCACGCCCGCGCCAGAGCTAGCCGCTGGACCTGGTGGAGCTTGCCGCTGAACCTGCCGGAGCTCGCCTAGGTGGACCTCCCAGCCCCGTCGGGGAGCTTCTCCACACGGAATCGACTTCCTGTCACTGTCGCGGCGCCATGGCGGAGCGCTTGGCCGGAGTGGATGAAGACGAGACAAAGGAGCAGCTCCGTTTGATTCCTTGCGCGAAGACAATGATGCGGAGCTCCGGGGGCAAGGGGACGGCCACTAGTTATCTGGGGCGGCGACCACCGGTTCGCCGGAAGTCTTTAGCAGCACAGGTACGGTGGTGCTATGTAGTTCCATTTGAATTTTGTTTATATAGATATATATAGATTTTTCTATTGGGCATTGACAAGGGTATAGTTAATAGAACCCGTTAGTTGAGTACCCCTAAGGCCCGTATAGCTAGGCCCAATTGTAATGACAGTCGAATACGAGTTCTTACCGTATGTCGATATTGTAATCTGTATCGGACCCTACCCGATCCTCGAGACCTGGCCACCTATATATGGGGGCCAGGAGGGGACGGTGTAGGCCAGATTGAAAGCAAGCCAGGTTGAACACCCAAGTTTACTTTCGACGCACACCTATTTCGACTAACTTTACCTTCGAGTTCATCCGACGCCCTATCTCCCCGATCCTAAGTCCTTCATTTAGGACATTTGCCGAGTTAACCCCTCATCAATTGGCGCCGACCGTGGGGACCTTGGGCGTTGGAATCATGAATTCGACGGCTTTTTCGCTTTTAGCCAACAGCAGTGCAGAAGTCGACGAAAATCAAGAGATGGAGTTGACAATTGGAAGTTTGAGCATCCTCATCGGGCCATCAGGCTCATCTCGCCTTTCAGATCCGACGAAACAAGATCCGACGGCAAGTGAGCCCGAAACAGTAGCAATGATGGAGTATTCCGACGGCTCTTCCAGCGAGGTAAACTCGCCGGTCAGCCTAGGAGAAGTGCAAAAAGGAAAGGTCGCAGAAGACAACGAAGCAAAGGAAAATTTCGTCGCAGGAGTCCAACTCGACGATCTCATGATCTGCCTCGACGATATTTCAGACAAATCAACAGACACATGGAAGACAGGGTTAGAGCTTTCTGAAGATGGCGACTCGATCTTCTCAAGCTTCAATAATAACATCGGCAAACAATGCCAGGTGCTCGCCATTGTGGGAGACAACTCAGAAGAATTCGACGAAAATAATAACCCAGTGCTAAACCCAGCAAATATCGACAGAGGAGCAAATCACCTAGCAGAAGGACAAACAGCAGAATCCCTCACAGCCAGGGAAAAAATTCGACTATCAGTCGACGAATGGAGGATAATAAGAGAAGCCGTAGAGCACGGCACGCCAATACCATCAAACTCCAGCAAAGACATGCTTTTGGGGTATCATTATGCCCTAAGGCAGCAGGCGAAGCAACTAGCAAAGGAGAAAATAGAGATCCAACAAACGAAGGAATCAGCCATCGCAGCTAGCGACGCCGCTCGTAAAGCGCAAAGCGACGCATCATATAGTAATGCAAGGAAAAATCGTCGACACGGTTCAAGGTACGACAACCTCGAGTACTCCGACAGGCAAAGTATTTCCAAAAACCTCGACTCGTCCTTCCTATCGGTCGACGAGCAGGGGAACATCTTACCAAAAACCCCTGAAGCAGCACTAGTAGCAGCGCAAGCGTATCTGCTCACAACTCGACCAAGTCCAGGAGATCCTAGGGAACATATGCATAGAGCAGCATTGAACGGACTTAACATGGTGGGCCACAAGCTATCAGCAAAAGGAGAGGAAGCGTATCACCACAAGGAAGCGCATAAAGCAAGGTCACCTCACTGTCACAACAGTCCTCGGCGCAGAGGCAACAGGCAACGATCTCGAACGCCATCACCAAAACAGCACGGTTGAACCCGAAGATCGCGATCCCCAAACGAAAAACGCGACTACAAAGAAGACGAAAAAGAGATGGGGGCATCGTGCTTTACCCGCAGGGTTCGCACCACTCCAGTTCCCAAAGGATTTAAGTTACCTCATGATCAGCAAAAGTACGACGGATCACAGGAACCATAATCATGGCTCTCAGATTATCTATAAGCAGTACAAATATTAGGAGGAACCAAAGAAACAACAATGCAAAGTTTGCAACTACACCTCACCGGCGCAGCAAGGTCATGGTTGAGCAAACTTGAGAAAGAAACTATTGGAAGCTGGGAAGACCTCACAAAGCAATTTACAAGTAACTTCAGGTCGACATACAAGCGGCCAGCATCGATAGAAGAAGTCAAAGCGTGTGTGCAACAACGCGACGAAACACTGCGGGCATACATCCAAAGATGGAGTCTTATCAAAAATTCAGCAGTCGAAGTTTCAGACGAAAGAGCAATAGACGCGTTCATCATTGGATTAAGGCGAAGAGACCTAGTCGAAGAGATGGGCAGAATCAAGCCGAAAACAGTGTCAGACCTCATGGACATAGCAAACAGATTTGCAGATGGAGAAGACGCATGCAACAACAAGCGGACGCGATCCCCAGAGGACGACAGAAGAAATAGATATGGAAGTCAAAGGAGACGGTCCAGAAACTTCGACAACTATGGCTCCCATAGCCAAGTCGCCGCATGATACAAAGACAACAGCTATCAAGGAAGTGATCGCCGAAGCTCGGGATATAGAAGCTACGGGAAAGAGGACTACAAAAAGTTTCCCACGAGAGAACCCAGAGAGTACAACCCATCGCCAGAAGATATGCTCAACGGACCTTGTCATATACACTCAGTGTTCGTGGATGGGAAGCGAGTATCAAGGCACGCAATGAAAGATTGCACAACATTCTTAAAATTACAAGAGGCAGCACTAAACAAGCAAACTGAAGCACGGCGACAAGGATTTGAAGGAAGCAACAATCCTCCGACAAAACAACAAGGAAACAACGGAGCTCCTCAAGGACAAGACCAGCAGAACCAGGGGCACGACGACGACGAAGGGTACGTTCCATCAAAAGGACACATCACAGCAATGATACAACCTGTGCCCAAGTCGAACAAAGAAGAAAAGAGTATCACTCGACAAGTCAACTTAGCAGTCATCTCACCGCCAGCCGCAACGGAGTATCTACATTGGTCAGAGCAACCAATCGAGTTCAACAGAGAAGACCACCCTATAACAGTACCTCGGCCAGGAAACGCGCCTTTGGTACTTAAAGCTCAAATCGGCGCGTATGATGTCGACAGAATATTCATGGATGCAGGAAGTGGAATTAACCTGATATACGCAAAAACACTCAGGGCAATGCATATATCACTAGAGTTCCTGAAACCAACGGATTGTTCCTTCCACGGAATCGTACCAGGAAGTGCCAATTACCCACTGGGTCGAATAGCACTCAATGTTTGCTTCGGCAACCGACAAAACTACAGGAGAGAAAAACTGGACTTCGAAGTCATGGACTGGCCATCTCAGTATCATGCGATCCTCGGGCGACCCGCGTTTTCGCGATTCATGGCAGTGCCTCACTACACATATCTGGTACTCAAAATGCCAGGACCAAGAGGAATAATTACAGTAAAAGGAAGTTTTGAAGTCTCAGATCTCTGCGACAGGGAGTTCCACAAGATGGCGCAAAATTTTGGCATGATAGCCAACTATGCAGAAAAGGCGAAAGATACGACTACAGAAGGCGTCAAGCTACTCGAAGGACGCGTTACGGAACCCGAAATGAAGAAACCACGAGTAAAAGCATCAGGAGAAGACAAAGATACAAGAAAGGAAGAGAAAGCCATGACGGCATAAGCATCAAAGAACAATAAAGTAGGGTAGAAGAATAAGGCTATAAAAGCCACGAGTTATACCAAGGGCAATGCCCTCTAGATCCAGAACACAGGTCATAGGCCGGATCTCTTGGGTCACCCCATATATCTTACATTACATAGTATAATAAAGACAAATGGTTCCTCATGTTCGAGCTTACGAGTCTTTCAAAGAGAAAATGCGGCAAACGCACGAATCACACAAAAAAAACGCTCTGAAAATATATTTCAGACATACAGTCGCGAAATAAGAAATTCTCGCGTTTCCCATAAGTGTTACAACATCGGGTTATCAGAATCATCTACACCCAAAGGGTCTAAATAGTGAAACTCGCGGAAAAACGCGGCATCTTCTTGCAATAGCCTGGCTATAATTCGTCGGGCAGGCTGCAAGGTACTCTCCAAGTGTACTCGAAGGCTAGCTCCACCTGGAGGGTAGCTCAGCGACATAGAACTATAATTGAGTCTTGGTTGCCACTTGCGTATCCACCCAAGAGCAAAATTGGCACCTGCCACTAAGTTCAGTTCTATGAACCGATGAATTCGCTGGCTGGATCTAAAAGTATCATGGAGAAGTGGGAAAGTCGCAGGTAGAGGATTGCGAGGGAGCATAACCGAGTGCATAGTTACGAGAGATCTTCTGCAGCCATCTACCGCTTCGCCAATGTGCTGGGCACGGTCCTGAAGCAATACAACAGCACTCCGGCGTCGAGGATCAGACCATAAATTTTCAACACCGGCGGACATTTTCTCTAGGGCCACATTTCGCTCGGTAACCCGACGATCTTCAGCAGCGAAATCTAAACAAGTGCCTACGAGGGCAAGAGGGTATCATAAAAGCAGCAGTGGAACAAAAAGAGAAAAAGATAAGTCGAAAGAACACTTACATCGCAACATCTCGCAGGCGGATTCAATAATGCCAAGGAGAAAAGAATTGCATTCCTCGTGATGCAAAAATTTTGCCGTCAAGCTGGACACCTTATCATCAAGAATAGATACCTGCTTCGTCAAGTTAGAAGTCTTGCTGGCTTTGTCAAATGCCATCTGAGCTTGGCGTTTGGCTAAAGTCAGGCGAGTTTCAAGATCAGATATCCTTAAAGAGTACTCTGTGCATTGACTGCATCGACTAGGAGGCGACCAAATCGTCGAGTCGAACGTGCGGGCAGCGGAAGGAGCAGGCCTGCCAGTCAAGGGATCGTTCGTATGCATCGACTGAAAGTCAAAAGAAAATAGAGAAGAAACATTTCAGAGAGGCAGCACAAGATCTCATGAGAAGGAAATATATTTACATAAATGCAAAACCCTTTGGCTAAAGTTCTCGGGTTGCACGAAACTAAAGGTTTTTACATTCAAAAGAAGAAATTAAAAGCTACAGAAGAGCCGAAGTCTACGCCACCTCAGCATTTTGCTCCGTGGCAGAAGAGGGCATGGCAAATCCATCGCCAGAAGTCGACGGAGGTGCAGGCTCTTCCATCGTTGGAGCCGGCGTAATAGATGCCGCAGAGGCTGCAGAAGGAGAAATAATCACCGCCAGTGCAGGCGCCAACTTCTTTGCCTTCTCGATGAAAACCTTCATCTCATCACGGGTGCGGCCATGGGGAGAGTTCACCTTCTCCCAGTCAAAGTCTGCACCATGCGCAAAAGAAAGTGCAATGGCACCCTCAGCGCCACGCTTCTGAGAGAGCCCCTTCAGCTGGAGGGTCGGGTCCTCAATTGTATCAAAGGACTTGGCAAGATTCTCCAAGTTATCCTTTGGGACTTCTGCCTTCTTCTTCGGCCACAACCCGACGAACAACCGCGACAGAACGCGGCTAACCAACTCAAAAGTCTCCTGGATAGATATCCAGTTTGCCTCGAGTAGGTTAACCGCGGTCAGCAAAGGATCATCGCCCGATGGCAAGGATGAAGAAGACACCTTGGTAAATCCTGCGCGACAAAGGAAAAAGTAAAGGAAAGAATTAGCGAAGATCAACAATGTAACAAGGAGTCGAAATAGAAGGCAAGACGAAACACTTACTTTCAGCAGAGGTAGACATTGTGTGAAGGCGCTCCATTATGGCCTGCTCTCGCTGAGCATGCTCCCTGGTGGCATCGGCCAAAGCTTTTTCAGCCTTTTTCGCCTTACCAAGCGCTGATTTCTGTGACTTCTCAGCGCTTGCTTTGGCAGCGGCCACAACATCATATGCCTTCTGCGAGGCACTAAGCTCAGCCTCCAACGATGCAATTCGGGCATTGGCTGTTGCTAGAGCAGCTACGGTGGAAGAAGAAAGGAAGTCAGATAAACAGCAAAAGATAAGGGTGGAAGAAAAACCATGACTGGATATAGAACATACCTTCGGAAGCTTTCGCAACCTTTAGGTACTCAGCACATTCGGTGCCCAAGGCGATGAATCTCTCCAATAATGCTTGAGAAAAAGCGTGTAAGACGCACAAGTGCATGCAAGGGAAACAAAATAGGAAACATTGCTTACATCATGGGGGAAGCCGAGGATTCATGGGCTTCCAGAGAGGCATCGGGTTCTTTGGCCTTCTTCAAGCGCTTGAGGTTTCGGGGCGCAGGAACCTTCTTTACAGAGGCCCTGGTAACCCTAGGCGCAATTACTTGGGCAAGGGGCTCATCATCAACTGCAGGGGGACTTGAAGGAGTAGCTGTAGCAGCTTTTGGCGGCTCTTCGTCATCTCTGCACGAAGCAAAAAGTTATGTGTAACACGACAGAAACAAGGCAAGAGAGGTGCAATTGAAGAACTCGAATAAAAAACACTTACGATGCTAGGAGGTCGAAGTATTCCTCGTCTCCTGCAGGAACAGAGGCCTTATCAGCCGCTGCAGAACTCGAAGAAGCAAATTCTTCGACTCGCTTCCTTTTCTTGTCGACACCAGCATCTTCAGCAAGCACGGGGGGAGACGATGTCGACGAGCTTGTTTCCTCTTCCGATTCTTCGGCATCATCTCCATCCTGATTCTCGTCAGCCTCGGGGGCTTCAGATACAGATGAGGCCAGATCAGCCGGAAGGGGCCCTGCCTCTGGAAGAGGAGGGTGCGAAACAATAAATTGGTGACCCTGCATATAAAATAAGTTAGCAGAGTACAAAGGCAAAGAATAACGTAAGTCGAAGCAAACAAAATTCGACAACAAGCAAACACAAAGATGCATACCTCGGGCAAAGGGTGCACAGAGTCGAAGTAGTCAGCAACCACATGATCCTTGGTGAGCTTGGTAAGACTCCTAACTCGCTTGTCGACATCTTTTTTCTCTATCAAATCTTCAGAGACACGAGTAGGATCTTCCAAGCCAGAGTAATTCCAAAGCTTGGTGAGGCGGTGCTGCAGGGGTTGAACTCGACGTTGCAGAAAGAACGCCATGAGTTGGATACCCGACAAAGCTCCTCCTTGGCCTCCTTTCAAAGCCTGAATGCGGGACAGAAGAGGAAGAACTTGTGCTATCTCCGCATCTGAGGGAAGCGCATCCCACGACGCCAATTTCTTCACTTCCTTGGAGGCTTCGAAAGGAGCTAACCCATATTGGTCTTCAGGGGAGGCTTTGCGATCTTTGATATAGAACCATTTGGTTCTCCACCCCTGGACAGATGCGGCAAAGGAAAACTCGAGGTACTGCGCTTCAGGGCGCACAGAGACAACGGCTCCACCCAATTCAGGCTTTCTAGCCAGGAAACATTGGGGCGAAGCCGAAAGATTGACCTCCAGAGAAGAAAGTGGGGCTCAATGCCCAAGAATGACTCGCAGAGAGTCACGAAACAAGCAATATGAAGAAGGGAGTTTGGTGTGAGCTGGTGGAGCTGCACACCATAGACAAAGAGGAGCCCACGGAGAAACTCGTGGGCAGGAAGAGAATGACCGCGGAGGAGGAAAGCAAGAAACATTACCCGATACCTGCTTGGGGGCTGCGGGATCCGCTCAGTACTGGGAAACTTGATGGAATCTTGGGCGGAGATGAGGCCATCCGCCCTGGCCTTCTCCACCTTCTTCGGCGTGATGGCCGAGCGTACAAAGTTGGTGGCAGAGGAGTTCTTGGCCATGGTGTTCTTGGTGGCTAGGTGCTTCACGCGCATCTATCGCACCGCGCTTGGAGGCTATGCACGAGCGGAGAGAGGAGAAGAGATCGGCAATGGAGGCGGCGGAGGGAACAAGCTGGTAAACAGTAAAATCCCCCACTACGCCCCTTATATACCTTCTGGGAGAAGGATCGTGGGCTGCGACGTGGCGCAAAGAGCGGAAACGGCAGCCCACTAACGGTCAAAAATCGCGAAAATTACAGTGCTGCCCATAAAACGGTTCGCACTCATACAGAATGACGTATTCATCGACGTCATAAAGATGATATATGAAAGAAGAAGGATGGCGCCGACAAGTGCAAAACTTATAGACAAGATTATATATGAAGGATTTTCGATTATAGCCTTGGGGGCTTCTACTATCAAAAGTATTGGAAGCAACTCTTTATTGGAGTGGTGGACGCGTATTCGATGACAGGGTGTTATTAAAGTATCTCGAGTTCAAGTATGATAGACAACACTATATTTCGAGCCTATACTCGAAAAAGTATTTTTCGACTATATCCTCGGAGGCTACTCCCATCGGGAGCGCTGAGCGCGCACCCGACGATATTTCTTGGTAAAGCATTGTGCAGGAGTGTTACTCCCATCGGGAGCGAGTTTTATGGATGTTGAAACCTGAATATTTTCAGTCAAAATTTGACTGCAACATAAGATTCTCGGGTTATGTTATCGCAACGCAACTCGAATGCCGTGACCTGTCACGAAGGTAAGACCCCGGGATCCGTCCTGTGTGGCCTGGTATATGCACATGGATGCGCTCTGCTGGTATGTATCCGTGTCCACGACGCGAAGAAAATCCTGGTGGACGCACTGGGTACCCTGAGAATCACTGGGATTCATTCTTTGTAAGTCCTAAATGCGGCAAAAGAATGGGTTTGACCGGTATCCCGAATTCAAATCCAAGGGGATTGAATTTGAAGTAGGTGGCAAGTATCTGTTCCGGCAGTTAACTGACCTCTTGATCCGTCAGAGTTGTCAGGCTTGTTCATCAAAACCCCTTGCGAAAAATATCATGAAAATAAGTCGAAAGACCGAGTCGAAGATTTGAAGATAAGAAGAAGTCGAAGAATTGATCAAGTCGAAGATTTAAAGATTAGAGATTCAACCCGAATCTGCAATTCTGGTAGAATCTCAGGGGCTACTGACAAGGGTATAGTTAATAGAACCCGTTAGTTGAGTACCCCTAAGGCCCGTATAGCTAGGCCCAATTGTAATGACAGTCGAATATGAGTTCTTACCGTATGTCGATATTGTAATCTGTATCGGACCCTACCCGATCCTCGAGACCTGGCCACCTATATATGGGGGCCAAGAGGGGACGGTGTAGGCCAGATTGAAAGCAAGCCAGGTTGAACACCCAAGTTTACTTTCGATGCACACCTATTTCAACTAACTTTACCTTCGAGTTCATCCGACGCCCTATCTCCCCGATCCTAAGTCCTTCATTTAGGACATTTGCCGAGTTAACCCCTCGTCAGGTATTTTTCTATTGGACTGACAAGTGGGCCCTCTGACCACATCAACAAGTGTACTACTTCCTCCGATCAGAAATAAGTGTCGGCAATTTTGTACTAGCTTAGAACAAAGCTTATACTAAATCCCTGACTCTTTGCCACGTCAGCCTTACAAGTCGGCCTACCATGTCAGAATCAGTGTCAATTGGACTAAAATGCCAGTTTTGTGAACATTGTAAAAAATCTACCGAATACCTGTGACATTTTGCGATTCGAATGTAAACCTACAATTTTCCAAAATTTAAACTGATATGTCGTGTTTTTATGCTAACAACTCCCATAAAAGCTGTTGTAGTTTCTTCCATGATGCCTACCATTCGCATCGCTTTCCTTCATGACAACACTCTCTTTGTTTGCTGCTTGTTATGGCTGGGGTGGCAATGAAATTTGTGGATTAAAAGGAGACATTGTGCGTTTCTATTTATTGTTGGTAGGAACATACACCGAAAATGTGGTATAATCACTAGTAGAAAAACGGCCTTAAGTCTCGGTTGGTAAGGGTCTTTAGTCCTGGTTGTAGCAACCGGGACTAACGAATCGGGACTAAAGGTCCCCGTCTTTAGTCCCGGTTGTGCCACAACCCGGGACTAAAGGCCATTGTGGGGACCCCGGCTTACCACCCGGGAATTCCCGTTATGCATACAATTCACGATCCCAGGAAGACCGTCGTGAATCCACATAACAGAGTTGGCATTACAGAGTACAACATCCATTACATAACGAGTTCATAAACTCTTACATATGTCCACTTGGCCGAATTTAAATGCCTCGCAGGGCAATTTCAACAGTCCTACTAATGCTTAGCAAACAGCAGCGGATACATGCAGCGTAGCTGACCCAGGTCAGGCCTACTATCCTACAGGCGACTGACCAGGAAACGATCCTAATTTGCACCGGCGTCATCATAACCTCCTTCGTCCTCCTCATAGTCATCATCATAGTCTGGCCAAGTTAATAGCCAGGGACAAAGCCGTGAGTACATTTTGGAATTGTACTCGCAAACCATCTAAGAGAAGATATTCACATGCTATTTGGTTGTAGCAAAGGTTGGCTTGGTGGATGGTAACTTTATACTAGTATGTTTCTCGTGTCGATATAGCATGTCCTACGACATTTCTATATCCTTATTAAAGAAGATACTTGTAAGACAAGTCTTTGCAAAAGCTCTAGGAAAGGGGGAAACTCCTTTATGCTTGCCTAAGGCAACCATGGTCAATCATACATGACCATTCTCCTTCACCTCGGTAGTACCATTCGAGTACTCCGATCCATTCCCGTGCCACGGCAGTACCCTCCAAGTACTCCGTTCGGCACCAACTCCATTTTTACCAAGAATCATTTTGTAAAACCAAAAACTTGACACATGTTAAGTATGGCCATTCCAACTGTCCATGACCGAGGACGCGGCTATTCGAATAGATTACACTCTGCAGAGGTTGTACACTTTACCCACACCATCCAATAAATCCGCCAGGATAACACCACGGACCGTCATACACAAGTATGCGGGGTTCGGATAATCGATCAAAGCCCTCCATTTATCCACCTTAGTACGGGTGCCTACCCTGTGGAATTTACATCCCCGGCAAACCCTGGCCGTCTACCTCCGTCGAGTGTAGTTTCAGTGCCACGGCGGGAGAAACCCAAGTGTCTTCCGGGCGGGTAGCCTATTGGCGGGCTCGCTATACTGTTGCCCACCACTTGCGACAACCCGGATTCCGGGGTCCTACAGACCCTTATATAGTACGAGGCTCCCCGCACTAAAGCAAATAGACTTCAAACTAGGCCCCGTCCCATACCGGGGTAATATGATTGCACGGGGGTAATTGGTTTGGCGAACACTTATACACAATGCCTTTTTCCGGAAATCCACCAACTCCTTCATCTCCCATGTCCAACTCCTTGTTTATAAAACCATTTGAAAACATTTCAATGAAGTAGCAACTACTCCAAGGTTTTCGAAACCATTTTCGAAATTTTTCCCGAGAGTAATCCCAATCCTAGAGTTTTTGGCTCCACTACAAATTTTCCAAAGACTTTGATGCTAACCATCAAGTCTCTAATATGAGGGTGTTGAATAGGTCACAAGAGGTGTCATCTCAATGGATGATATCAAGTCGACTTGTGGAGCTAAGTCACCAACTATTGCTATCTAGGGATTAATAGCAATATAGAAAACAATGCATAATTAAGAAAGCAGGAGTAAGCAATGCATAGTGTAATAATAGGATTCAGATATGCAACAAGTAGATGGCTTGCCTTGGTTGGCTTGTCCCTGATCTCCTTCCTCTTGATACTCAAAGACCTCTCCTTCCTCCGCACACTCGTCGTTAGAATCTACCGCCGGAAAAGTGACAACAATGCATAATGAGCACACATGCATACAAGGTTCATACCCAAAACATGCCACACACAACTCAAGCATTGAGTATCAGAAACAAACATGTTCAGATATCTGAACCAATATCATTTTCTTCAAAGGAATCATTACCCTAATAAAAGCAAGGCAATTATTAATGGCAAATAAACCCTAATCTCAAGCAAACAACTTGCAGGCATCAAGACAAGGCAACCAGCATACATTCAGGTAACTAGCAATATTACAGAACCAACAAAATTGGAATCAAGTCAAAAGAGCAAATGGGTGAATTATCATGAATTTCCTATTCACACTAACACTAGATAAGCATTTTATTTCCATAAAACTTTCTGTAACCACTAAAATTCTACCAGAGGCATCCTTAGAAAGCTACAGTAATATAGAACACACTAGAGGTGGAATCACCTGAAAATATTTAACCTACTGCACACAATAAATAAATCAAGTCAAATTTTATTATCACTAAAATAATTACTGCAGGAGAGATAATGCTTCTAAAATAGTAAATCCAATTCCTACAGCTTCACATAGCAACAGGGCATCTCTGAAAATTGGAATCAACCATTTTCATCACACACAATTTCAGATTTGGATTTATGAAGATAAAACCCTAGATCTACAACAAATCAATCACAGATAATTTCTAATGCCCTAAAAATCAAGCATGCAGTATTTTCAGGTAGACAATAACATCAGGAACACATAGAAATTTGAATCACGAATTTTGGATTCACAGAAAAATTTCTACACATTTTTGAATCTAGCAGGAGATTTCAAAATGAAATAACAGATTTTGAAAAAAATATAAAAACGGGCCAGATCCTAGGGGCGTCGAGGGAGGCTGGGTGGCTGCAGGACGGCGGCGGTCACTCCGAAACTCCTCCGCGTCCAGATCCTGCAAGAAGAAGGGCTCGAGGTGGGGTGCGCGGCCGTGCTCATCTGCGATGACCTTCGGGTTCCGTCGGAGATGGCGGCGTCCTTGCTCTGCCAGAGAGGGAATGGGATGCAGGGTTAGATCTAGGCCTAGCAGAGGAAGGGAACGGTGCAAAGGAAAGGCAGGGAGAGGTGGCCGACGTCGACCCACGGCTTCGCCGTCTACCCCTGCTCCGGCGAGGTTCCTCGGGCTCTGCTGCCCGGCGAAGTGATGGGGTTCGTCGGCGTGGCTCAGTGGTGAGAGGAGGTGGGGTGGAGAAGCAAATGCGCGGCAGGGGAGGGTTCCAGAGAGGGCGAGGGGTTTTATAGACAGAGGTCGGCTAGGTCTACGGTGCTCCGGGGTTGGAAACCATTGGGCACCACGGGCGGCGCTCCGAGGCGGCGTTGTAGGCTGAGTCTAATGGTGTGGTCGCAGAGGTTGTGCGCTTGCTGCAACGGTCGAGGCGATGCAGTTTTCAGTCCGGGTGCAGAAGGTTTCGGTCGTGGCCAGGGCACGCTGGGGCTTGCGCGTGCAGGGCAGGGTGCACGCAACGTTGCACGTATGGTGCCATGCAGGGTGGTGTGTGGCGCGAGGGAAAAGGAGGCGTGCGTGCGTCAGAACGTGACCGTCGCTCTCGACGTCCAGAACGTGCACGAGCAGGGGACAGAGCGCGATTAGAGGGCGGTCTACAGGCAGCATGGGCGGTGGCCAGGGGTTGGGCAGTGACGACGGTGTGCAGGGGATGTCGTGGGCGAGGCAGCAGCAGGAGACTTGCCTCCTACGCCTCGATCCACACGGGCACGCTCTGGGGTGTCTCGGGGTTTCAGGAGAAGGTGAGGTAGGTCGAGCTCGAGCAGGCATTGGTCGAGGGTGGAGGTGGAGAGGTGCAGAAGTGGGCGGTGGCTCCATGCTGATTGGGGGTATAGGCTGGGTGTGGTGAGAGAGAGAGAGAAGAAAGAGAGAAGAGGGAGATCAAGGCAAGATTGCCTCGGGTCCCTCCCCTTCCTTGTGTCCATCGGCTAGAAGACAAGAGGAATAAGAGAGAGATAGGGGGTGGCTGGCTAGGGCCCTTCTCCTGGTCGGGTTGCAAGAAAAGAGAGAAGAAAAGAGAAAGAGGAAGAAGAAAAGGGCCATTTGGCCGAAATTCATCTGAATTTTGAAAATTCAAAAAAAATGACCAAGGAGGTAGTGGTGGTTTGCTCAATTGTGTTCTATAAATGGTAGAAACCATTCTGCTAGTTTTCAAAAAAATTAAATAAGTGGAAAAGGGTTTTTGGTGAAGTCCTAATTATAGAATAAAGGTGCTAAAATAAAGTCTGAAATAAAGAGAGGAAAAGATTGTTGTTAACAAGCACACATCCTACTAGGTCAAGCTATAGCATAAAATCATAGCACTCACTCATGCACCCATACCCATGATCAATTTGAAAAGAAGAAGAAATTAACTAGCACACACACACATGCACATGAAATCATACCATGCCCACAAAGAAAGATCACTACCCTAGCACACAAGCTCAATTGAAAGCAAGTTTTTATTTAACCCACTTTTTAATGCAAGGAAACTAATTTAAATCCAGGTTACAAAAAGTAGGGTGTTACAGACCTTCCCCCCTTAAAAGAATCTCGTCCCGAGATTCGGTAGCTAAGCGTGAAGCAGTTCGGGAAATTCTCGTTGGAGATAATCCTCGCGTTCCCAACTGGCCTCATTTTCGGTATGGTTACTCCATTGCACCTTGTACATTTTGATCTTACGTCTACGGGTGAGACAAACATCTTCTTCAAGGATGCGGATTGGTCGTTCTCGATAGGTGAGGTCATGGTTTAGGTCAATGGTGTTGTGGTCGATCTCCTTGAAGGTCTCGGGCTTACTGGGAACTTGCAGGCATTTGCGGAGTTGCGAGATATGAAAAACGTCATGGAACTCAGACAACTCTGCGGGCATCTCCAGCTTGTAGGACTTCTCTCCGCGGCGCTCTAGGATCTTGAATGGGTCGATGTAGCGGGGTGCAAGCTTACCCTTAACATGGAAGCGTTGCATACCCTTGAGTGGTGTCACTCGAAGGTAGACAAAGTCTCCCACGTTGAAGGTAACAGGTCTTCTCTTGGAATCGGCATAACTCTTCTGCCTAGATTGGGCTGCTTTAAGGCGGTTGCGGATAAGCTGGACTTGTTCCTCGGCTTCCTTGATGATGTCGGGGCCAAAGATTTGGCTCTCTCCAGTTTCCGACCAGTTGAGCGGGGTACGGCACTTTCGTCCATAAAGGGCTTCGAAGGGGGCCATTTGCAGAGTAGCTTGGTAGCTATTGTTGTAGGAAAATTCAGCGAACGACAAGCAGTCTTCCCACTTGGTTCCATAAGATAGAACACAAGCTCGCAGCATGTCTTCAAGGATTTGATTTACTTGCTCAGTTTGACCTCCAGTCTGCGGGTGATAGGCTGTGCTGAAGGATAGCTTAGTGCCTAAAGCTTCTTGGAGTTTCGCCCAAAATCGTGAGGTGAACTGAGGGCCTCGGTCTGAGACAATGGTCTTCGGGACGCCATGAAGGCTGACTATGCGAGAGAGGTACAATTCTGCCAGACGGTTCCCATGGTCGGTGGTCTTGACTGGAATAAAGTGGGCCACCTTGGTGAGACGGTCCACAATAACCCATATAGAGTCATGTCCCCGACTCAACGTTGGTAGCCCAGTAATAAAGTCCATTCGACTTCCTCCCACTTCCATAAGGGCACTTTCAAGGGTTGCAATAAACCTGCGGGCCTTTGGTGTTCAGCCTTGACGCGTTGGCAAACATCACATCGGGCAATGTAGAAGGCTATTTCCCTCTTCATGCCGTGCCACCAAAACGGTTCCTTCAAATCTTGGTACATCTTGGTGCCTCTGGGATGAATAGAGTAAGGAGTATCATGGGCCTCCTTCAGAATGGATTGCTTCAACTCCTCGATGTTAGGAACGCATAGGCGGCCATTATACCATAGCACACCTTCCTGGTCAATTGAAAACCCAGGTACTTCCTCTCGTCCCATCCTACGCTTGATACCTTCGATACTCTCATGTCCCTTCTGAGCCTCCTTAATGATGTCAGAGAGCGTGGGTTGGACTTCAAGGTTTGCTAGGAAACCGTGGCTTACAAGCTCAAGACCAAACTTCTCGAACTCCTCGCACAGGGCTGGTTGGTTTGACTTTAATAGGGTATTCAGGGAGCAAGGTTCTTGGCTGAGGGCATCTGCGACCACATTCGCTTTACCAGGATGGTAATGAATGCCTAGGTCATAGTCCTTGATGAGTTCAATCCATCTCCTCTGTCTCATGTTCAACTCCTTCTGAGAGAAAATATATTTCAAGCTCTTGTGATCGGTGTAGATCTCACATCGGTTCCCCATAAGATAGTGTCGCCATGTCTTGAGGGCATGGACAACAACGGCAAGCTCTAGGTCATGGGTGGGATAGTTCAACTCATGCGAGCGAAGCTGACGGGATAGGTAGGCGATGACCTTGCCATCTTGCATCAAGACACTTCCAAGCCCAAGCTTGGAGGCGTCGCAGTAGACGTCGAAGCTCTTGGTAATATCGGGCATGGTTAGGATAGGAGCTGACACAAGTCTCTTCTTGAGTTCTTGGAAACTCGCCTCGCACTTCTCAGTCCACTCAAACTTCTTATCCTTCTTGAGTAGCTGGGTCAATGGACGAGCAATACTAGAAAACCCTTCTACAAACTTCCGGTAATATCCGGCTAGCCCAAGGAATGCTCGGACTTTGGTGGGATTGGTTGGGGCTTTTCTTTCCAAGATAGAATTAATTTTCGAAGGATCCACGGATACTCCACCGGCTGAGATAACATGGCCTAGAAATCCAACTTCTTTCAGCCAAAATTCACACTTGCTGAATTTGGCATAAAGCTGGTGTTCGCGCAGGGTTCCCAATACTAGCCGCAGATGCTCTGCGCGCTCTTCCTCGGTCTTGGAGTAGACTAAGATGTCGTCGATGAAGACCACCACAAATTTGTCCAAGAACTTCATGAATACCTTATTCATGAGGTTCATGAAGTAGCCAGGGGCATTGGTTAGGCCGAAGGACATGACCGTGTATTCAAACAGGCCGTAGCGTGTGGTGAAAGCAGTCTTAGGGATGTCGGACTCTCGGACCTTCAGCTGATGATATCCAGTGTGGAGATCAATCTTGGAGAACACCTTAGCTCCATTCAGCTGATCAAACAGGTCTTCAATCTTTGGGAGTGGGTACTTATTTTTGGTGGTCACCTCGTTCAGTTTACGGTAATCCACACACAGGCGTATGGTACCGTCTCGCTTGTCCACAAAGATAACGGGCGATCCCCATGGTGATGCGCTGGGACGGATGAGGCCTTTGCTGAGCATATCAGCGAGTTGCTTCTTTAACTCCTCGAGTTCTTGGGGGTTCATACGGTAAGGTCTTTGAGCAATAGGAGCTGTTCCCGGAACCAACTCAATTATGAGCTCGATATCCCGGTCAGGGGGCATACCTGGCAGCTCCTCCGAAAAGACGTCGGGGTATTCGCATACCACCGGAACTTGGTCAAGAGTCGGCCCAGCAACAGACTTCTTATAGTAAACTTTACGGGATGGCATGGTTGCGATGTGCTCAATCTGAACTCCATCACTACTGGTCACGGCTATAGCTTTCCGGGCGCAGTCTATATGACCCTGGTACTTGGACATCCAGTCCATTCCAAGTACCACGTCCAAACCCTTTGTACCAAGAATAATCAAGTCGGCTTGGAAAGATACCCCATGGATAACTATGGGTACCCCTTCGCAGGTCAAGTGTGCCCTAACTTGGGAACCGGGAATTTGAACTATCATATTGCGAGCCATTTTGGACGTGGTCAACCCGCCCTTGGTCACGAACCTCTCGGTAACAAAGGAATGCGAAGCCCCAGAATCAAATAACACCCTTGCGGGGACTGAGTTGATGAGAAACGTACCCAGAACAACGTCAGGTGCCTCAGCAGCTTCTTCAGCAGTCACATGGTTCAGACGGCCTCTGGCATGGTTGGCCTGAGTCTTCGAGTTCCACCTAGTGGGTCCACGGCCTTGACCCTGATTGGGTCACGGCGCGCTGAGGCTCGGCGCGGATGGCTTCTTCAGGGGACACTCCTTAGAGAAATGTTCGGGCTGGCCACAAGTGTAGCAGCCACTTCCTTGGCTGCGCTTGGCAGGGTTGAAAGTGTTGCGGTTGCCTCCAGAAGGATTTCCGCTGGTAGGGCGGTTGCTTGGGTATTGGTGGTTCGGGTTATTGGGCCTGGGAGCCTGAGAGGCGAACCTCTGAGGGGGTGGCGCAGGCCTTGATGGGGGCATGTTGCGGGTCCTTTGGCTGCTTGGTCCTCCCTGACTCATCATCCTTCTCTTGCGGCTTTCGCGGGCAGCTTTGTTCTTGTCTTCCACCATGATAGCAGCGTCTACCAGAGCTTCCAGGTCGTTGTAAGGCACATCGACTAGGTAGGGCTGCAGGTCTTCCTGAAGTCCATTCATGAAGCGTTCCCTCTTCTTCTCGTCCATGTCGATGTCATTAGGGGCATACCTCCCCCAAGTAGTGAACTTTTCGAGGTACTCGGTGACACTCATCCCACCTTGCTTGAGGTTGAGAAACTTGTCGCGCATAATCTTGATAAGTCCGGTGGGAACGTGAGCTTTGCGGAACTTGGTCTTGAAAGCATCCCAGGTCATCACTTGGCCTTCGGGCCGCATGGCACGGACATTTTCCCACCATGCACCCGCTGCTCCAGCTAGGAAGTGAGTGGCGTAGAGCACCTTCTCAGTTTCTCCAACTCCCGCATACTCGAGTTTGTTCTCGATGGTGCGGGGCTAGTCGTCGGCATCAAGGGGTTCGGTGGACTTAGTGAAGGTTGGCGGGTTGGAGTTCTGGAAGTCCCTAAGCTTGCTGCGGGGCTCGTCGTCGTCATTGCCACCATGGTTGTTGTGGTTGGTGGCAATCTGTGCGAGGTGCTGAAGGGTTGCAAGGTTAGCTTGGCGCTCTGCGCGTGCGGCTTCGCGTTCTTCAAGCATGAGCCGCAGCACCTGCTCCATGCTTGGCTCAGGTGGTGGGGGCGGATTGCCTCCAGCTTGGCCTCGCGTTTCCAGAGCCATTCTGGAGAGAAGTGGTTTGGTGAGACTCATGACAAGGAAACTTATGCATTCTTCAAATAAAAAGAACTAAACTCATGCATAACATAGCATCCATGGCAACCATACATAACATGCTCCAACAACCATGCATAGCAAGTCCAAGCATACATAATATATACAAGCAAAAGAGTGCCAAACATGTCCAGGCACACAAATACCACATAGTCTCATACATCACACATAGCAAATGGTTCTAGAAAGACCATACAACACTGATACGCAAAATGGAGCAAACTAACAACTACGCGGCAGCCTACGTGAGAGGTGTAGTGGAGGAACCTACTCGTCGCCACTAACGTGGGGGACTAACTCCTCGGGGTCCTCCTCACTAGGAGTCTCAGGAGCGTAGAAGTCAAGGATAGCGTTGCGGTCATCACCGCTCTCGCTACCACGGTCGTCGTCGTCGGTGCTAGCGGGCTCCTCGTCGAAGGCCTCCTGGTGGTCGTCGTCGTGGCCAAGTACCGCCTCGTTCTCCTTGCGGAGCTCGGCGGTCTCCTCCTCTAGCTCGGACATGTGGCTCTCAAGAGAAGCCAAGTGGTCCTCCAACTCGCGGACGCGCCTCCTAAGAGCCTTGTTCTTCTTCACGATCTTCCTCTTAGCAGCGAGGAGACGGTGACGTGAGAAGATAGACTCCTGGAGATCCTCACGAAGAATGGCTAGCTCTAGCCCTTTCTCGTCGGCGACCATCCGAACATGGTCCAGATGCTCCTGCGTGTGGTGCAGAAGAGCCTCGGTGTGGCAGAAGTGCCAGCCGAAGGGGGTGTACGCGGCAGCCTGGTAGGGAAGGCCATCAGCGTCGACCCTCCCGTAGTGCTCGTAGCAAGTACCAAGTAGCTCATCGTAGTGGAGGTGGACGAGGCGCGAGATGGCGTGACGCAGAACGCGCATCAGGCCATCGCCCCAGTTGCGCTCGATCACCTCAAAAGTGAACTCCGGTGAGGTAGGCGGGACCTCCTTCCCGCGGACCTGGCATACCACACGGATAGCCAGCTCCCGGGTACCCTCCTCGAACAAGCGGTAGCTTCGCACCTCGGGACGCGGGCATCCAAGGCGCGCGGCCAACTCGACCAAGTCTCGCTCGAAAACCAGCACGTCCTCGTGGGTGCCGACCTGACGGTGTGCAGTGGGAGCGTCCATCTACACAAGTTTTAAAGTAGAGTTTATTAATGACTTACCCAAGTGTGCAAGATTTATACATAAGTAAAAAACTTGAATTAAAATGCAAGTAATTAAAGATGATTATAGAATAAGGGAAGAGATGAGAGCAATATATATTTACCTTAGATATATATAGCCATCTCTTTTAATTTCTGAAAATAGTTTTTGGTCCGATCTAACGCCCATGCTAAACTAGGGTCTCCTAAGGTCAGGATGGCTCTGATACCAACTCTGTGGGGACCCCGGCTTACCACCCGGGAATTCCCGTTATGCATACAATTCACGATCCCAGGAAGACCGTCGTGAATCCACATAACAGAGTTGGCATTACAGAGTACAACATCCATTACATAACAAGTTCATAAAGTCTTACATATGGCCACTTGGCCGAATTTAAATGCCTCGCAGGGCAATTTCAACAGTCCTACTAATGCTTAGCAAACATCAGTGGATACATGCAGCATAGCTGACCCAGGTCAGGCCTACTACCCTACAGGCGACTGACCGGGAAACGATCCTAATTCGCACCGGCATCGTTGTAACCTCCTTCGTCCTCCTCATAGTCATCATCATAGTCTGGCCAAGTTAATAGCCAGGGACAAAGCCGTGAGTACATTTTGAAATTGTACTCACAAACCATCTAAGAGAAGATATTCACATGCTATTTGGCTGTAGCAAAGGTTGGCTTGGTGGATGGTAACTTTATACTAGTATGTTTCTCGTGTCGATATAGCATGTCCTACGACATTTCTATATCCTTATTAAAGAAGATACTTGTAAGACAAGTCTTTGCAAAAGCTCTAGGAAAGGGGGAAACTCCTTTATGCTTGCCTAAGGCAATCATGGTCAATCATACATGACAATTCTCCTTCACCTCGGTAGTACCCTTCGAGTACTCCGATCCATTCCCGTTCCACGGCAGTACCCTCCAAGTACTCCGTTCGGCACCAACTCCATTTTTACCAAGAATCATTTTGTAAAACCAAAAACTCGACACAGGTTAAGTATGGCCATTCCAACCGTCCATGACCGAGGACGCGGCTATTCGAATAGATTACACTCTGCAGAGGTTGTACACTTTACCCACACCATCCGATAAATCCGCCGGGATAACACCACGGACCGTCATACACAAGTATGCGGGGTTCGGATAATCGATCAAAGCCCTCCATTTATCCACCTTAGTACGGGTGCCTACCCTGTGGAATTTACATCCCCGGCAAACCCTGGCCGTCTACCTCCGTCGAGTGTAGTTCCAGTGCCACGGCGGGAGAAACCCAAGTGTCTTCCGGGCGGGTAGCCTATTGGCGGGCCCGCTATACTGTTACCCACCACTTGCGACAACCCGGATTCCGGGGTCCTATAGACCCTTATATAGTACGAGGCTCCCCGCACTAAAGCAAATAGACTTCAAACTAGGCCTCGTCCTATACCGGGGTAATGTGGTTGCACAGGGGTAATTGGTTTGGCGAACACTTATACACAATGCCTTTTTCCGGAAATCCACCAACTCCTTCATCTCCCATGTCCAACTCCTTGTTTATAAAACCATTTGAAAACATTTCAATGAAGTAGCAACTACTCCAAGGTTTTTGAAACCATTTTCGAAATTTTTCCCGAGAGTAATCCCAATCCTAGAGTTTTTGGCTCCACTACAAATTTTCCAAAGACTTTGATGCTAACCATCAAGTCTCTAATATGAGGGTGTTGAATAGGTCACAAGAGGTGTCATCTCAATGGATGATATCAAGTCGACTTGTGGAGCTAAGTCACCAACTATTGCTATCTAGGGATTAATAGCAATATAAAAAACAATGCATAATTAAGAAAGCAGGAGTAAGCAATGCATAGTGTAATAATAGGATTCAGATATGCAACAAGTAGATGGCTTGCCTTGGTTGGCTTGTCCCTGATCTCCTTCCTCTTGATACTCAAAGACCTCTCCTTCCTCCGCACACTCGTCGTTCGAATCTACCGCCAGAAAAGTGACAACAACGCACAATGAGCACACATGCATACAAGGTTCACACCCAAAACATGCCACACACAACTCAAGCATTGAGTATCAGAAACAAACATGTTCAGATATCTGAACCAATATCATTTTCTTCAAAGGAATCATTACCCTAATAAAAGCAAGGCAATTATTAATGGCAAATAAACCCTAATCTCAAGCAAACAACTTGCAGGCATCAATAGGCATCAAGACAAGGCAACCAGCATACATTCAGGTAACTAGCAATATTACAGAACCAACAAAATTGGAATCAAGTCAAAAGAGCAAATGGGTGAATTATCATGAATTTCCTATTCACACTAACACTAGATAAGCATTTTATTTCCATAAAACTTTCTGTAACCACTAAAATTGTACCAGAGGCATCCTTAGAAAGCTACAGTAATATATAACACACTAGAGGTAGAATCACATGAAAATATTTAACCTACTGCACACAATAAATAAATCAAGTCAAATCTTTATTATCACTAAAATAATTACTGCAGGAGAGATAATGATTCTAAAATAGTAAATCCAATTCCTACAGCTTCACATAGCAACAGGGCATCTCTGAAAATTCGAATCAACCATTTTCATCACACACAATTTCAGATTTGGATTTATGAAGATAAAACCCTAGATCTACAACAAATAAATCACAGATAATTTCTAATGCCCTAAAAATCAAGCATGCAGTATTTTCAGGTAGACAATAACATCAGGAACACATAGAAATTTGAATCACGAATTTTGGATTCACAAAAACATTTCTACACATTTTTGAATCTAGCAGGAGATTTCAAAATGAAATAACAGATTTTGAAAAAAATATAAAAATGGGCCAGATCTGCGGGGCTCGGCCAGATCTGAGCTGGGCCGGCCCGGTCCGGGGTTTGCGCGCGGGAGGGGGCGATTTCAAATCGCTGACGAACGGGCCCCGGCGGTCAGCGACTCGCGGATACCGAATCGGTACCGGACATTGCGGTCCGTCCGATTAGATCGAGGATCGATGGCGGAGGGCCGTCGTCTCCCTCACGTCGGGGCTGGGGGAAACCCTAGCCCTAGCTACTGGATGCTCGAGGTCGGGGCTCACCTAGGGGCGTCGAGGGAGGCTGGGTGGCTGCAGGACGGCGGCGGTCACTCCGAAACTCCTCCGCGTCCAGATCCTGCAAGAAGAAGGGCTCGAGGTGGGGTGCACGGCCGTGCTCGTCTGCGATGACCTTCGGGTTCCGTCAGAGATGGCGGCGTCCTTGCTCTGCCAGAGAGGGAATGGGACGCAGGGTTAGATCCAGGCCTAGCAGAGGAAGGGAACGGTGGAAAGGAAAGGCAGGGAGAGGTGGCCGATGTCGACCCATGGCTTCGCCGTCTACCCCTGCTCCGGCGAGGTTCCTCGGGCTCTGCTGTCCGGGGAAGTGATGGGGTTCGTCGGCGTGGCTCAGTGGTGAGAGGAGGTGGGGTGGAGAAGCAAATGCGCGGCAGGGGAGGGTTCCAGAGAGGGCGAGGGGTTTTATAGACAGAGGTGGGCTAGGTCTACGGTGCTCCAGGGTTGGAAGCCATTGGGCACCGCGGGCGGCGCTCCGAGGCGGCGTTGTAGGCTGAGTCTAATGGTGTGGTCGCGGAGGTTGTGCGCTTGCTGCAACGGTCGGGGCGACGCAGTTTTCAGTCCGGGTGCAGAAGGTTTCGGTCGCGGCCAGGGCACGCTGGGGCTTGCGCGTGCAGGGCGGGGTGCACGCAACGTTGCACGTACGGTGCCGTGCAGGGTGGTGTGTGGCGCGAGGGAAAAGGAGGCGTGCGTGCGTCGGAACGCGACCGTCGCTCTCGACGTCCAGAACATGCACGAGCAGGGGACAGAGCGCGACTGGAGGGCGGTCTACAGGCAGCAGCAGGAGACTTGCCTCCTACGCCTCGATCCACACGGGCGCGCTCTGGGGTGTCTCGGGGTTTCAGGAGAAGGTGAGGTAGGTCGAGCTCGAGCAGGCATTGGTCGAGGGTGGAGGTGGAGAGGTGCAGAAGTGGGCGGTGGCTCCATGCTGATTGGGGGTATAGGCTGGGTGTGGTGAGAGATAGAGAAGAAAGAGAGAAGAGGGAGATCAAGGCAAGATTGCCTCGGGTCCCTCCCCTTCCTTGTGTCCATCGGCTAGAAGACAAGAGGAATAAGAGAGAGAGATAGGGGGTGGCTGGCTAGGGCCCTTCTCCTGGTCGGGTTGCAAGAAAAGAGAGAAGAAAAGAGAAAGAGGAAGAAGAAAAGGGCCATTTGGCCGAAATTCATCTGAATTTTAAAAATTCAAAAAAAATGACCAAGGAGGTAGTGGTGGTTTGCTCAATTGTGTTCTATAAATGGTAGAAACCATTCTGCTAGTTTTCAGAATTTTTAAATAAGTGGAAAAGGGTTTTTGGTGAAGTCCTAATTATAGAATAAAGGTGCTAAAATAAAGTCTGAAATAAAGAGAGGAAAAGATTGTTGTTAACAAGCACACATCCTACTAGGTCAAGCTATAGCATAAAATCATAGCACTCACTCATGCACCCATACCCATGATCAATTTGAAAAGAAGAAGAAATTAACTAGCACACACACACATGCACATGAAATCATACCATGCCCACAAAGAAAGATCACTACCCTAGCACACAAGCTCAATTGAAAGCAAGTTTTTATTTAACCCACTTTTTAATGCAAGGAAACTGATTTAAATCCAGGTTACAAAAAGTAGGGTGTTACAGCCATCCACGTGGCCGCTCTGAGTTCCGCGGGCTAAAGGTCATTTTGCCATTTTAAAATATTTTTGAAAAAAGTTTTAGATTATTTCGGATTTTTTTGAATTTTCCTATTTTTGGATTTTTGATTTGTTTGACAGTTTCCCCTCTAATCTCTAATCACCACCCCTATTCGGCTATTCTCATGTCAAAGTATATACTCGTGGTCCCACTTCCCGGCCGATCACCATCCTCACACTGCTCCACCCTCAGCACGTTTAACTTCTCTATTCCTTCCATACTAGCTTCCAAGACTATGCTCGCGACTTCTTGATAATACTATGCTATGAATTGTATTAGCCTTAGACTTTGGTAAAATATGATTTTATTTTTTTGAATTCCAAATAATTTCAAAAATAAGCAACAATGATTAAGTAATAATGAGCATCAATGAATTTCCAATAATCTCTATGAATATTTAATTATTAATTTGAAAAATCAAAATTTTCAAGAAAAACAAAAAATAGAAAATCTTAAAAAATTCCAAAATAATATAAAACTTCAAAATAACTAAAAAGTAGAAGAAACAACTAAAGAAATTCAAAAATCCTTAAAAAATCATTTTTTTCTCATTTTTCTGACAAAATCTAAAATCTTCCTGCTTTGATATTTTCCTTTGAAACAAGAATTTGTGCAAACAGCCTACGGCTGTTCAAATCGGATGTAACTTTATCCATAGATACATTTTCATATGTTACACATTTTTTTCGAGTCCGTATGCAAAAGTTAGAGCCGTTTTAATTCGGAACAACCTTTTTTTGCAAAAATATCAAAATTCAAATTTTCAAATTTTCCATACAAGTTAGTTGCGTGATGTACATGCATGTCAAAGGATTTTTAAATTTGAAGTTTTTATTATTTTTGTTTTTTTTTGGCAATTTTTTCTGGGTGGGGGAGGGGGGTTAGGCATGAGAGGAAAATTGAGGGGAGACCCTTTAGTCCGGGTTGGTAAAACCAACCGGGACTAAAGCCCTTTTGTCCCGGTTGGAGACACCAACCGGGACTTAAGGTCACTAACCCTTTAGTCCCGGTTCGTATCTCCAACCGGGACGAAAGGTCCCTTTGAACCGGGACTAAAGATTCTTGGCCCACATAGTCTTTTGAATCGGGACTAAAGCTAAAATTCACTCTAAACATTAGGCATGTTTTCTACTAGTGAATTGATACGAATGATTTGCAATTTCTAGTTTACAAAAAAATCCATGACAATTCTCTGGAAACCGTATCTTGGCACTTGTGGAGCTTGATCTTACAACCCCGATTCAGATCATGTGAAGTCCTCGTATTTATGCTTCTGCATGAGCTTTACGAAATTCAACCTTTTTCTTGTGTATATTAATTGTTGGCCAACGTTAACATAGTCTAATAATGTGAGGTAAGCAGCCTTCAAACCAACTTCCAAAAGAGCTCTGTTGGTTTTTTTTTAGACATTCTGCTAGATCTTATTCATCAACAAGATATTTACAGGGATGTTCATATTATATGGAATGCCTAGCCATAAATGGCGGCCAATTCCTAAAGTAGTAGCAAATCTAGCAAGATTATGAGCTTTAAAATTAAAAGCTCTTTGTTCAGAAACAAAGAAACACTCATGAAGCAGTGTTGATCGTGTACCAAAAGAGCTCTGTTGGATTTTTATTTTTTTGAGATTAAAGAGCTCTGTTGGTGGCTATGCGTTGTTGCCGGCCCGTACTGCTAGTTAGCTAAGTCTGATCGACTCATAAATAATAAATTCACGCCTCTCTCCTCTTTTAGCGGCCCAGCAAGCACACCGGCAACGTCTAGGGTGAAATGATTAGGACGGCCTCTCAGCTTGATAATACCGCGCGCGGGACCAAATCGGCAGACTAATCTGCCCGGGAAGCTACCTGCCAGTAAAAACGACAGATTGAACATTCCACGCAAACATGTTGGATTTTTGTAATCACGTCGTCGGTTACCTTTTCCTAACGATGAGGTCTCCCGTTACTAATTGGGTCGAATTCTTCGACTATTGGTATTTGCCCCGTACGATCGAGTTATTCTTTTCTCCATTTGATTCAAAAACAATAACTCCAACGAGCTTAGCTGCATAGAGAAGCTACCCATCGAGCTAGCTCACTAGTATAAATACACCACTCACCGTGGGAGCTCATCTCATCGATCACCAGTTCACCACACACACACACTTGTTTCATTGATTTTGTAAGGCGGTAGTCGATCATAGCGCAGATGGAGTACGCGGCGAAGCAGCTAGTGCTGCTCTTAGCTATCGCTTCCGCCGTGATCGTCGTCACCGCCCAGACCCAGGCGGAGCAAATGGTGGACGCCCACAACGCGGTGCGCGCCGATGTTGGCGTCGGGCCGGTGTCGTGGGACGACACGGTGGCAGCATACGCAGAGGCGTACGCCGAGAAGCGCATCAACGATTGCCAGCTCCTGCTCTCGCCGGAGGGCCGCCCATACGGAGAGAACATCTTAAGAGGCAATGGGACCGAATGGTACCCGGTGGACGCCGTGAATGCGTGGGCGTCGGAGAAGCAGTACTACGACCACGCCACCAACACCTGCTCTGCGCCTCCCGGCGAATCGTGCGCTAGTTACACGCAGGTGGTGTGGAGCGACACAACAGCCATCGGCTGCGCCGGTGTCATCTGTGATGGCGACGCCAACACGTTTATCATCTGCAGCTACAGCCCGCCAGGCAACATGGAGGGGCAGGCTCCATACTAGGCTAGGTACATAGTATGCATATGGCTATGCATACATGTATGCTAGCAGCGTGTTGCATAAATAAATAAACTAAGGGATACTCCTAGGACTCGACTGACCGGGAATTTACTTAATTCTCAGTCGACTGATGTCTCCCACGTTTGTGTTTGTGTGGGTCGAGTCCTTCCTCCATTTCGCTCTTATGTTGTCTCTGGCTTTGATTATTTTTTATTTGTCCTATACTTGTGATTGATATTGTTGTCTGTATTTGAGCTTGTTATTGTGATTGCTATTTGGCTCATTGTACAAAAATAAAATACAATCAAACAATTATCAATTGAGGTGTACTATTGTGGTTTTTAGCATCCACCCACTTTCAACCATGAAACCTGTTCCATTGCTGAAGATGCAAACACTCGCTCCTAGTCACTGGAGCTACCGTGTTAAAAACTGAATTAATGAATCCATTAACCGGCTAGAAGTTACATCAATAGTTACAACGCACCCGCGCAAAGCGCACACCGAACACACAACAAAAGACAACACAAAATCGCGAGGACGGAGCACCTGCAAGATCCAGGATGAGGGAGTCTTGTCTTCTGTTGCACCGGAGCGACCACTACCATGTCCATGCAAACAAATATCTCCTTCACTCCAAACCCGCAACCCAAGGGGACTCGACGACAGGCTAACAGCCTAGCAGAACTTGTGGATCCAAAGGAGGGGGTCCGACTGGGACGCCTCCAAGAAGCTGAATGACCCGAGAATGCGTCATCATCATCGGCGGAGACTAAGGTCCTGCAAAGCTTTCACCCTGACCCCAAACCACCACCCCACGAGCTCGGGCTAATCCATACCAAGCACACTGCCTTCCACTAGCACTAGGATATGCACACCGGCAATAGCTACAACATGATGCCGCCCTAGCAAAGCCCCCCAAGGCGCCAGGACGGCCGCCAGCCACCGAAGTAAGGCCGTGTATAGGCAGCAAGGCCGACGATGCGATAGGGCTACAACACCAGAGAGAGATAAGAGGGTGAACCACAAGACACTACGAGAGAAGCTTTCCCAAAGCAAGGCCTCCGAGGGGGGAGCTTGAGGCAAAGGGACGTCAACCATCTCTTCAAGCCGGGGGATAAGCATCGGAACACCTTCAATAACGGAACGACACCCGGAGGTGACGCCGTTGCCAGCGTAGGCCAAAGCCATGCGCAGCTTTCGCCGAAATCTAGCCGAAAAAATCTAGTCTCCGACGTGAGGACGTGGAACGGACGGAGCAGAAATCACTGCCGCACCTCCAACCGAAGTCACGATATGACCTAGCCCCAACTAAAGTTATCCGCGAGATGAACACACGAGCTAGCTGGAGGAAAGAACACAATCGCAAAAGCAGCTGCCGCACGAATCATGCTGCCTACCCCGGCAAACATGTGCCGGCCCAGGAAACCTATCCCAGGAGAAGCCGGCTAGGACGTCGCCCACTGCAACGTGCAATTGTTGAGAGCCTAGAAGGTCACCAACACCAGCGGGTGTAAAGGTCGCGAGATTCGTAAAAGGCAGATGTAGCACTAACGTAGAAAAAACTTCGGCGCCCAGAAGTCACCACCGCGTCCGAGGCCTTCACCACCCGCCTTGGCAGGATGGGCTATCGACTAGGTCCTGCCATGCCCATATCTTGGACCATAAGCACATATCCGTCCCAACAACAGAAAACTCATGCACGTAGCTGGGCGGCGCCTATATGCCGATCCGTGCGGCTGGGACCCCACGCCATACACCTGGGACGGGTGTGTCGGGCCAGCACACGTAGCCTTTAATCAGATTTTTCTTTTTTCTTGTACATACTATTTTATATTTTGTTGCTTTTTCAAAATCTAAACATCATTTAATCTAAATAATTTTAAATTTTCCAAAATTTTATTTTTTTAAATCGGAACAGAAATCAAATCGGAACAAAATCAAACCGGAACAATTTTCAAATCTGAACAAAATTTAAAACGAAACAATATTTAAAGCGAGTTTTGCATCTTCAGGAATGGAACGGGTTTCATGGTTGAAAGTTGGTTGTAGAACGATAGAGATTGGTGGATGCTAAAAACCACAATAGTACACCTCGATTGATAATTGTTTGATTGTTTCCTATTTTTGTAGAATGAGCCATATCAATTTCTTGTGCTTATAATTCCATTAAAATGATGCATAAACAAAATAGTAGGATTACCCGGAGTTCCTATCAAATGATCCCTATATAAGTCCAATATACGTGCACATCACAACAGAAAATAATTATTTAGTTCTTTTTTCCTGAAACTTTATCTGATGTTTTTGTTTTGTGAGGAACCATGGATCTATCTCAAAAAAAAAGAACCATGGATCAAGGTATTCTTCTTCCAGGGCATGGATCAAGGTTTTGATCCATGTTTTGTACAAGGGATGGTGCATGTGAAGAATACGGTGATGACGACACAAGGTTTTTATTTATGAGGAGCCATCCATCAAGGTGTCCTGGAAGCAATATTCGCTGCAGAATCCATCGTCTCCCTAGTTTCAGTGGGGAGATGCTTGTACAAAAATGATGCTGATACACGCAAAAGGTCTCTGATTACCTAGTTTAGTACTTGTTGCGGAATCCATATCCATCTTTTCTATTACGTACAAGGTCTGGGTTGGGTTGCATTGATACACAATCTCAGCAAAAGAAACAATTGAAATGCAAATTCACTCAGTGGTTTTCATTGATTGCATTTTCTTCTAGCTCTGTAAATCGGATAATGTAACAATAAGATGACAACAGTCCTTTGAATGTCATGCCGTGGTCATATATACAAAATAAACGATATTACAAATACTGGAACCACGGGTAATAGATCAGTGCAAATAAAAAGCCAAGGATCATCTTCCAGTGCTCCATGCTTTTTAAAAAAATTAAAGACACAAATGCTCGGCTTTAAATTAATAAAGCTATATAGCCGAGGATACAAAGATGCTCATAACAGCTTACAACACGATGCACAACTGAAACACACAAAAATAGGAGACAAAAGATTCGTTTGAAGTAGACTAAGACCTCTTCGCTCGAATGCCTAGATAGAGGCAAGCAACCGCAGCCGAACAGCTAATCGAAGTGCTCCATGCTTACAGCAACAGCACGAAGAACATTGGAAGGAGAAGCACGATTTGGAAGGCACCAATGGACCTCCCATCAGGTGCCGCATTTCCCATGTTTTGTGAACCTGCGATGTCAAAAAAAAGCAAGGCGGTTTCAGAACAAATATAATGAACTCATGTCGTTTATTAGTCATAGTGTGTGCAAACAAACAGGTGATAATCGCTTGACTACTTTATTTACAGTAGTTAAACCATATATATATACATTTCTTATATATAAACAAAAGAATGCATCGACCTCACCTGATTTTCCGACGCCGTCGCAGCTGCCGGTAGACATGTCGCACTGGCGGAAAATCTCGAGGCCGTCGATGGTGCCGTTGAGCCCGTACTGCTTCACGAGTTTCTGGGCCTGGGCGACGGCGTCGCAGAGGCACGTCGGCTCGCTGCTGTAGAGGTCCCTGACCGCGGCGCAGCAGGCCGGCATGGTGGAGTTGTCGAGGTAGACGGAGGAGCACGCCGTCGTGGTGCTGTTCATGCACGGCGGCGGCGCCGGGATGTCCGCCGGCGACGGGAGCGGCGGGAAGTCCATGTGGAACTCCGGTATCGGCGGCATGGCGTCGTCGTCCTCTGCGCGCGCCGCCATTGCTGCCGCGGCGCCGAACACGACCGCTACCAGGAGCAACGAGCGAACGTGGTGCCCCATGATTGAGTACTACTGCTGCTGCTAAGGTGTGTGTTAAGGTGTGAGGGAGAAGGTCTGCTGCTGAGATGTTTTTATAGGCATGTTCGTCAACGCAATCAGTTCGAGCTTAGTGTTACCCATGTTCGTAGATGATGATGGCTCGAAGGAAATTAACAACAAATCCAAGCCAGGTTGTGGGAGGAATGGCGCTGATCAGGCAGGCTGGCACAGGCGAATTAGGGCGAGGGATCACTTATCTTTCATGGGCAGTAGCAATACGTGATTTCTGGCATCTGGATGTTCGTGGCGGTTGTGTACTACTCTCTCCATTTAGAAATATAAGATGTTTTAACTTTGTGAAGCGAGTGTATCTAGATATCTTTTAGTATATAGGTTTGTTTGAATCTATACACTAAAAGATGTCTAAATACATTAGTTTTACAAAGCCTTTTAAGCATGGTCAACACGCATATATAAGAGGTTAATTCTTTGGGTGTATCTTGATCGGTTAGAATTAGCTTAAATTTTAGTCAATTGACATCATGATACGATTTTGTGTTGCGTGAACTATTTTTTCTTAGTTGCAGCTCATCTGTAAATGAATTCTTTTCACTTGCAGCCCAATTGTAACTAGAAAAATATTAGATGCAACTCACCTCTAGCACGAATTACAATGCAACCCAAAGGCTTATAACCTGGCTGAGCTCTGCCTTTATTATCATACGGCTGAGAATTTGCAAAACCGTAACTCTTTACCTCAACAACATTCAGTCACATATATGTACTCACTAGTAAGGTTCACACGGCGCACATGACATGTTGTTTTGTAAGAGTAGAACAAATTTAAAGTCTCAAAATTTTTGTTTAAATAAAATGATAAAAATGTTCTTACTATTTTTCCAGAAATAAATCTTTTGCATTAAAATCTTTGCCGAGCTCAATGGCCTGTGTGGTTTAACAATCTTGTGATGGAAAATCGCCACACGGCGTAGTGGCTAACCAACATCTTTCATAATCATGAGAGCTGGTAAGACAAATTCTATATATGATAACTGGAAGAAACAAGGGAGATTTACCTCATAATCGGCCAATATTTTCACCCATAATCATTGACAATTAATACTAATTATGAAAGTAGTCATCTTCTACTAAACCATTTATATGTTATAGTTTCATCTGATAGTGTTATTGGGAGACTATAAGAAATCATTTTTTAGAACCATAAATTGGGATAATATAGAACATTTATTATAGAATTTTTTTTTACTCTGCCCATAAAATTATAAAATGTGTTTGAAAAAGTTGACAATAGACACAGATAATCAAAGCAAAATGGTACTAATACGTGCCTACTTTAAGCTACATGCCTACATAGTGTCAATTAGTATATTTATATTTAATGGGGAGATGACACGGTGCTAGGCTAGTGGGGTTCACGACTGCACATAGCGCAACGCACGCACACATGGGTGTCTGTGTACTGGTCTCAACTTCCAAATTTCCCGGAAACTCATCTTAATAAATGGACGACCATTTGAAAAAACATCTTTATAAGTTATGCAAGTACCTCTGGATGTTGTACGTGTGAACTTCCGTTAATAATGTTTTTATTTGTGATTCTACACAAAAAAAGGTCAAACATGAAGACCAAAATAATTTTTGCAATGCCTACATAGGGTCAATTTTTGTTCAACCTTTTCAACAAGAATTTTCATGTTTATAGAAATTATCTTCACGATACGTGTAAAATAGCAGCTTTTACTTTTAAATGTGATTTTTGTATTTTAAAATAATTACCCTACAAATCTAGTCACTTCCCTGCAATGGTTAAGCGGCACGTCTGTCATGGCTGTGGCTGGCACCGCATCATTCCATGTGTGCTTCACCGTGGAAGAGCTCAGGTGATCTCATTTCAATTGCTTCGAGCCACTCTTCTGGCCTCAGCCGACAATCGTGTGATTGTTTTTATTTTCATGCATCGTAGAAGCACATTGCATCGTATCTTTAGCTTCTACGGTTCAACAATATTTTTGCGCATGATGTTCTCTTATTCATGGACCCATTGCCTATGTTGCTCCTGTTGTGATTGCTCCTGCTTTTTCTGGGAAACTCACCTAGATGATTGAAGAGTGGAAAGGTTGCGATGTAAATTGGTGAATGTCAAAACATACTTGTATTTGTCAAATTAACTTCAGTCCGGTAAGTTCTGGACCAAATACTTTTTAAAATAAGAATGTTTTAGCTTACTATGTCAATTGACGGAAATGGAAAGTACTGTGTGTTTAACTACTGGTTTAGGTTTGGGAAGGGGAAATGGGACCGGTTGCTCCGCCCTTGCTGTGAAGCTCTATCCATATGAACGCCAAGGCACAAGGTTTGTTTTGAGCACATCGGGCACATTAAAAATATTTATCTTTACTTATAAAAAAATTGCTTCATTATTTCATATAGTGCTCTATAAGCGTGGAATTGTTGTCTTTACTAATCATACTTTTGTGAGTTGCAGAGTAATTTACAGTAATTATCTGTGATTAGAACATGGTTTTCAGTTAATGTGTCCTTGATCCAATTTAGTTTATGATTTCCTCTATTAAGTTCATTTTGTTAAAGTGTATAAGTTGTACTAGTCATTTTCATAAGTTTAAACTTTTGGTTGCGTTGGCTAGCATGAAGCCTGACACATTTAAAATGTTAGTGATATGAGCGCTGTTACGGTGGTTGGCAATACTTCTCAATACTTCCAAGTACTATCGCTGGAAATTACTGTAGTCGTTGATCTAGAATTTCAAGTTTTTACCAGAAGTGCCACCGCAAAGTGAAAAACTGTTTGTTTTAGATAGGCAAAACACATGGCACCGATTGAAAAATCCCCTCCGTGGCTCTTCTTCTCCACCGGCCAGCGGCAGCCTCCTATCGCCTTCCTACTAGTCCACCAGCGAGCTCCGCCCGTCACCTCCCCTTCCTCATGCTCCACTAGCAAGCGCAGACCTCCCTTCTACCTCGAACTGCCTGCCGCGCGTATCCCAGCTTGGGGCGCCGGCGCCGGCGCCTTCCACCACACCCTGCCCTAGCTCGAGGCACTATCGGCCTTCACCCGCGCGCGAGAGGAGTAAGAGGACAAGGGGAGAGAGACTGAGAAGCACTTCAAGGCTGGTGGCGACACAGGAAATCCCGGGGATAAGATCAACGAACTAATAAAAAAGCTGAACTGAGGCAGTCTCCACTCAAAACACCCGATGGATCTGTTACCTTATCTGTTTTGTAGTACTCTAGCATAGCTGAATGTGTACCATTGTACGGGAGTTTGGGATCATATCATCAACGAAATACCTATGCATACGACACTCCCTGTACGATTTCCGCCCGGCGCTGCGATCCAGCGGCACATGTCGATGCACCCCAGATTAGTCATGTGTGCAACCCAACCTTCCTGCGCTTACAATGTTTACTTCCAGCTTTCACAGGAGGACACTTGCAGACAATCAATAGAAACGGCAAAATAAGAACCGCTACACAAACTTAAGGACCAGACTGCAGGCGCAAATATAGTTGCAATTTTCAATTAATCAGGTCTCCTGCTCACAAAAAGCAGAGAAGCAAGCCACACTAATTATCACTAGATAAAAAAGCCCGTTTACATCACCAAAAATCCGTACGGGAAACTACAGATAGCTAGTATTACGCATTTTTCAGTTCTTGATGCTGCATTGCGCCCAACCACTGTACGCACACACCATGTTGCACGGTCCAAATAGCATGCAGCATCGATCCAGCTCCAAGAACATCTGCAGTTCCAGGGAAAGATGCAGCCAAAGATCAACCTCCCGGGCCACCGTCACCAGAGAAGATGAGCGGCCCAGGCAGGCGCGCAGACGTTGCATGCATTGGCGAACGGCGAGCTCGTCGCCGTGCTCCCACCTCGGCCACCGCCCTCGTGCTCGTCGCGGTGCTCCCGCCTTGGCCACCACCCCACGAGCCACCACAGCGACCTCGCCGCGGTGCTACAGCCTCCCGAGCAGCCGCTCCCACCAGAGAAGATGAGAGGCCCAGGTCCGGAGCCGCAGTGCCTGGGTGGCCTTGGTGCGTTCTTCCTCCTCTCCGCCACTACCTCGCCCGAGTTCCTGCTCCCCCTCCCAGCCCCACCACCACCCCCCTTTACCGCGGAGGAGGAGGAGGACAGCATTACCCGCATCCGGCGATTCCATGGGCGGCGACTTGGAAGTCCCGAGCGTCGGTGTTGGATTTGGGGGCAGTTTGGAAGTGAGAACCCGACGGGGAAGAGCCAGACAGGTGGGCCGTCCATACTTGGAATGATAAATCAACCCTTTAAATTAAAAATTAAATCAGTACTTTCCAGTAGTTACCAGTACTTTCTATTTAGTACTTCCCAGTACTCCCTATTTCTCCACCACTGGATCAACTTGGTTGGACGGTTCTTAAAATCACCAATCATGGTAAAAGTTGTATAGTGATATAAGAAGTTTTCTTTCATATAGTATTTATAAATTATGTGATATGAATGCTGAATATGATGGATTATTGTTTATATCGAGGGCGCAAGATTCTAGTTTCATCCAGCCGCCCTTGAATCTCTAATGATCACGTAAAGTCATACCCTAAGTGTTTGGAACAGGGTTTAGGGTTTACCCCAAAACGATTCCTGGTACGGTCTTTCCACCAAAAATATAAATCACATGGACCCGCCACCCTCTCGAGCACCACTGTGCCATCAGCCCGCCCGCCACCATCCTACAGAGCCCATGCCAGCGAGCCCAACCACGTCCATGGCGGCGACCTTCCGAGCAAGCCCACACCAACGTTCCCCATTTAGGTCTCAGCGCCTCTGCGTGGCACCAGGGACGGATGCTCGCGTGCCGCTCCCCCTCCCAAGCCCGCGCTCCGCCTATCTCTTCCAGGGCATTAGGGACTAACGCCCACCGGAACACGATGAAGGACCTGGTCCTCACCCTTTGAGCAGGATTCACCGTAATTTTGCTAGATTCATGGCAAGTCCGACGGCAGCATGATACTATTTCGACCTAAAACTGTCCTCCCGCCAACCGTCTTACCCTTTGCGTATACCCTAAAAATGCACTACGGTACTAAGTTTTACGGGACATGAAATGGTCCCATTTCACGGGATCTGTTAGAGTTACTCTAACTCCTGCCGTGGTCGTTGTCTCTGCGATTAGCCTACGTGTGGTTTTCTTCATCCGGATGATGTTGATGCTTCATCCAGCCTATTGTTGTCGAAGGCAACCTCTCGACTTTCGTTCCACGGTCGCTTACAGTGTGAAGGGTCATGCCACAGCAGCACTATTTGCAGCGTCAAACAAAGAGACCGAAGGCAAGAGGAAAATTGCAGCCTTTGGGCACATAGATGGCCACACGTTTGACAGCAGCAGGCCGAAGTCGCTGGACGAAGCACAAACAGTATCTACTAGCAAAGCAACTGGCAAACCTGGATAGCTGAAACATGATAGTTGAATGGACAAAAGGTGATGATTACATTGAATGATTCAGTGATTCATTTCAAGCTCAAGCTCTAAGACAAAGCGATGAAGCAACGAGAAACAATATTTCAAGATAACACACCTCCCAGAGGGAGGACAAAATTCCCAGTTTGGTTGGTTCACATCTATGAAAAAGAAAATCACAGTGTAATGATACAGCAACATATGTACAGTGTAACAATGGTGGTTCAGCATACTGTGTGGGTAGCGTTCTTCATGTAACAAATAATTAGCTTTGAGAACTCGCAGGGTCAGTGTGCACAACCCTCCCCCCAAACGAATACAGCTTCCACGGCAAAACTAAGAACACCCAATTGAATAGATTATACAGATGGAATAAATACTAACACAAACTAACCTTCCACTATTTTCAGCTCCCAGAAGTGGAAGTTACTTTGAAGCAGTCAATATTGCACAACTTGACCGACCTCATCATCCCTCCAAATCTGTCACACAAAGCACATTGGGTAAGTAAAAGATGAGACAACACGGATATCTCCTGCAACAGCAATCCACATTAAACAGTAAAACTAACAGAACGATGTAAGAGTATACAGACCGGTCAATGCTTTTCCGTGGCTTATCAGGTTGATCCACACTAGCCCGTGGTTTCTCAGGATGATCTACACTCTTTCGTCTTTTATCCCTCCTATCTACACTGCCCCTTGGTTTCTCCCTTACGTCCGTGCTCCGCCTATGATCAGTGCTTGACCTTGATTTTTCCCACACATCCGTGCTTCTCCTTGAACTCTCCATACTTTCAGATCCTGTTTCGAGGTCTGAAGGACCTGAGCTTTCTGGAGATTCATCTTTCAGTGGTGGTGACTTCTCTATGGCTGTGACGAACTTCTTTAGGTGCTTAATGTATTCGGGGTAGAGTTCCAGATTACAATGGTTCCCCCCTTTGACCCACAGAGGCTCATACTTTACTTTGGAGAGTTCCCACAGTGCTCTCCCATGAGAGCAGTCAACAACGTCATCAGATGTACCCTGCAGAAGAAATAATTTTAACGAAATAAAAGGTGAGGACTATTGATGTGGCTATGCAGCAGCCCTCTCTTCCAAAAGTATCATAATTTGCTTTCTGAGTAAGGAAAGAGTTGTACCCTTCGAAAGAGAAGACGGCACACAAACGTTACAACAGTGTTAACTATATTGAACTTGTTCGCTCACATGCAAATTTAATTATTAATTATATTATATAATGCCAAATAAATATTTTTAGAAAATATAAAACCAGCAAGTGGACTAGTGAACTGGTTGTTGGACCAATGCGATAGCCTGGCAGCTTTGGTCACCGGTCCAGTTTTAAAAAGTGTGCTAATACCAACATACTTGAATAACATTTGATGAGAGAAAACGAAAAAGATATATTAGAAAACTCAAATTTAAATGCTCCATTCCATCCCAATAAGAGCCAAGGACAACTGTTGCTATCCTTTTCATAGGGAAAAGAAAAATACAAATGCACATGCATGTGAGCATATGGGGTTCAACACCATCTAGAAAAAATCTTGATGCCAGTAGGATACTCACATGGATTACTAACAAAGGACATTTGACCAATGGAACTTTGTCAATGTTCTGCAAATAAATATAGAGTTCAGATCAAGGAAAAGATTAAATTAAATTTAACGTAGTAAGGTAATCACCTTATATATGTCAAACCAGTATGTATGTTTCACAGGATACATTACTCTCAAGCCAGACGAAATTGCGCTATGTAGAACAACTGCTCTCAAATGAGGCAAACGAGAAGCCAAATGCAACGTAGGACCACTGCCAACTGATTGACCATAAAGAATGATGTTCTCCTCAGAGATACCATAAGTTTCTATGAGACACCTATAAGCAGCCTCTATATCTGCATACGTGTTCTGTTCACTTGGCTGCAGAATCAAATATGAACAGATAAAATCAGCTATACAAAACAATGATAGTGAACATCATAAAACAGAAAGCAAAGGGGAAGAGGGGAGAGGAAAAACACTTTCCTAGAAAAAGATTGAGTCTATACCTTCCCAGATGATTGCCCATACCCAGAATAATCATAACTGTGGAAAAACAAAAAAGAAAATACTGCTTAAGTTACTACGTGAAACCAAAATGGATACTGGGATCAGTGAAAATTATATGGCATTGACAGAACGAAGAGTAATGAGGTATCAATCAACTAGTAACAAATGGGAAGCACATATATACCATAAACAGAAACACAGAGCTTAAAAACAAGCTATCTGTATATATAACAAATCTGCTTGAATTTTGCATATCCATGTATATCAACATCTGTAGCCACCAAGTGTCAAAGCAACAGCTGGTATGTTCTAAACATAAAGTCAAGCGAACGGCTGACACATATACCTTATGGAAAGGCAAACTACCTATGAAATTACTGCTAGGTTCCACCAGGGAAAATGGCAAACTGGGATTGGAACAATAAGACACAAAAGGTGTTTAGTAGTCAACTGAAAAAAAATACTACTCAGACAAGGTAAATATTATATACATTAGAACAACTACTTATTGCTCCACACCACAAGATCTGGAAGTGGATGTGAAATATAGACTAAACAACTTAATGTTTCTACCCAGCCGGAAGAACTACCCAGCGATCGCGGGACAAGCTTTGAAGACAGGCAGGCAGAGACTTCTACGCTGCTGCTCCAGAAGTTTCTGTGATTGCTGGATCTGTGCTCCAAAGTTTGCAGTAAACTGTTGTTGTAGTTGCTGCTGGCTGGTAGTGCCTATTTTTGTGAATTTTCCTACAACTTTTACCTAGACCACATGTATGGATGTGGCTCGGATGCGCTGTAAAACCCCTGTTTCGGCTGGTGGTTTCAATGAAACCGGGAGAATACCCCTATTATCTAAAAAAACTCAATGTTTCTAACCTGTAAAGAGCGCATTTGCCAGCCTATTAATTATAAACAATAGTTACTGAATCAGGAATGCCGAATCCCCGTATCAAAAACCTGGCCTACTCAAAGGGCATATGGAACAAAACTATTATAAACAAAAGCTCCTTCAGCTATTCACTACCTATACCAATCCTGACGACAAAAGCTAAACTTTGAACTGGAAATAGACAACAGTTCCAATCAAAGTATGCCCAACTGAGATCCCTTTGACAAGAGAAAAATTATCAATTAAAATGAGTAAATTAGAAGAATAAAGAATGAAGTGTGTACTCAGTGTGCTAACATTTCCTCGGACATCTGCAACATAAATCAATAGCTGAAATTCTGATCAAACCAACCAATCTAGGTTCTGGATTCTGTGGTTACAATAGAAATGATAAAAATATAATATAAGAATTGCACAAGAATCTAATAAAACACTGAAGTGACAAATATATATTCATATTCATCATTACGCATCACCAAGATAATGAGAAATAGAATCTATAAGACTTGGCAAAAAATAGAATCTTTTTATTTCCATTAAGGCAAGAATATTAACACCGGTAATAATAATATGAATGTGCCAAAGAGGTATCCAAATTTTGACCAAAAAATGGTGACCAAAACACATTCTGGTACAATCAATCTTCAGTGCATACCTACTGAATTATATAAGGTGCAATGAGAAGATTCCCAAAGAAACACTCGAATCCAAATGTTTCATTTTCCTTGCACAGATCCTAGAATTTTCATACGAGTCTAGCGGTGACAGTGACATAAAGGAGATGTTCCCATCGCAAAATAGTACAGTACACTAGCATCCAAACTTTCCAGTCAGCCACAAATCCTCGAAAATATATTTGTTAAAAGTACAATGATCAACTTCAATCAAACCCCCTAATTAGCCTAGCCGTCGGACCATGCAGCTAAATAGATGGCTCCACAGACATTCCCACTGGTTCAATAACTTCAGTCAAATCACAACAGTATCTAACAACCAATGCTACTTTCCGTGAAGGCTTTGAATGCAAAACCAACTGCCAGCACGAGCTTGAAGATCACACTACCACCAAATCATTAATTCATATACCTAGGACCTGTACTAATGTGAAATAAGGAGGCAATGCCACTGGCCCCAGCCCAAGTACAAAATTTAAACCCCGATGCTGCGATGCAAAGTACAAAATAGGGGAGCCTGAGACGTTCCTACTGATCCACTCCCAAGATGGCAAGATCCTAAACAGGCAAAAAAACCAGGCAGTCGAGTTTTACACTAATGCAAGTCCTAAAAATGCGAGCTTGAGTGAAAATCAAACAACACGATAGCGCAATATTTGATAACGAAATGTTACTACTAATTAAACAAGCAGGATCTGTCCAAGCGCCGTACCCCATTAGGTTGACGTTGAGGTGGGAGCTGAGCTCGACGAAGAGCTCGTACATCTGGCCCAGGTCCGCCGCGTTGCCGTGGGAGTAGAGCAGGGTGAGGCGCGCCCCGGGCTGGCGCACGTACATGGCCACCACCTCCGTGCCGCGCTTGGTCGGCAGCCGGCGCGCCTCCACGCCGCCCCGCCGGGGCACCCCGCTCAGCTCCACCACCGCGCCGTCGGAGGCCGCGGCCGCGGGGGATGGCGGCGGCTCGACGCCGTAGGACGGCGGGGAGGGCGGGAAAAAGGCGAAGCGCGCCGCCACCGTCGAGGCGACGGCGCCCATCGCCGGCCGGCCGCCGGGCGAGCGCTAGGGTAGGGCTAGGGTTCGGGGAGGCGGGAGGTGGCGGAGGCCGAGGAGGAGGGAGGGGAGATGCGCGTGGCGAAGTTCGGTATTTTAATGGGGGCGGCTCCGTCTTCCCGGAAGCTGCTGCGATCGGAGGGGAAAAGGGGAACGGAGAGAGCGGCGAGGGCTGTTTCTTAACGTTCTGGTGGGACCTACCCGGTCTAGTGATCAGTGGCTAATGATACAGGAGAGTCATCATTAAGCTCCGGATCATGTGTATGTAGGTGATTAAATTTGGAAATGCTCAAATTGACAAGTAGAACTTCCTATGTGAAAAAAAATTAGGATTAAATTTTTTAATTTCAAAAACTTTTTTAAAAAGGAATGATAATTTCAAGAGAGAGAAAGCCAAAATGCCGATGGGTCGACTTTTGCGAGAAAACTATAATAAAGGAACACAAAGCTAACATGCATGTGAAGCAACTTAATGCTCGGCTTAGCTTAGAGATGTCGCGCTATTGCTTTCGGAGGACATGATGGCATCACTTAAACTAGCTTTGATAAAGATCCAGTGGTTGTCACTTACATGTGGGCCTAACTTGGTATTAGACCCCATCTTCCAGCTGTGGCGCCATATATCATCCGTCACTTAAATCTGTACACTGTAATGTCTCGGAGCAGTTCAGGCCAAAAAAAAAGTACAAATAAAACTAATCGTCGACGATGTCAAGTAACGAGGTTGCATGTTACGCATCTCAAAGGAGAAGAAAAATACTAATGCAGTCAGCTCTGTTAGTAACATGTCTTGGAAGCTACTAATGCAACATGTCTTGGAAGCTACTAATGCAGTCAGCTCCTATGTTAGTAATAATATAGTGTGAAGCACAAGACAAGGGGTTGCATGTTACTGTTTTTTTTTTTTTTACTTGATTGCATGTTATTGCTGCAAATGTCAATTGAAATGCAAGATTCAGTTTTATAATGGAGCAGTGCGCATCTCAACACGCAGCCAGTTCAGCGGCTTCAGCCAAGCACCGTGCAACCTCATCTACCAGTTCAACCAATTCAGTGACAGAGGCTGCAACTTCATCTATATAGTTGAGGAATCTGCAGAGTCCAATGGCAGTTGAGAAATTAGGTACAGAAATGCTGAACAGCAATAATGAAGGTTTTCAGAACATATATATAGTTGCATAGTCAGGAATTTAGACATTCAGTCGGGGTCAGCTGTTTGGTCATGTCAAATTCAAGTCGTGCATGGTAGCTAAACAAAGATCAGATAATTGATTCTGATACTAATGCACATGTCAACAGACTCAAGTGGATCAGTCTTCTGAGTCCGTCCCATGCATGCCCAGATCAAGAAAAACCCGACTATTTTTAGTCTCAGTGTATCCATGATGTGGTTTAGAATGCAGCTAGAGTAAATAGCCCATGGTACAACATTTTACAAAATAAGCAATGGACCAATGGTAGTACAACCTTTTGAAGATAACATAAGTTATTTACAGCCGCTCTTCTATTTTATCAGCCCTCTTACTAAAGTTTTGATATGAGATTGTGTTTGATAGAAATCAGAAGCACAAGAGGCAGGGTTACGAGATCTTGTCTCACATGTCGAAAGTAGGTGAGCACATGTCAAACCAGAGGATCGGGCGCTCACCATGGAACCGGGGAAAATCTTGGCGAGGAGGACGCTTGTAGCAGTCATCTCGTCCTTGTGGCGACGAGGGTGTGGTGCGGAATACATAACCCTTTTGAGGTGGCATGTACAGTAGTGGTGGTTCGTGTTGGTGAGGGTGGCGTCGGACGCTACCTGTCTTGATGAGGACACAACCTCACCGGGAATATGTTGGGACCTTTTCATCACTACGGTAGCGAACAGCTACGCCGACGGCTTTAGGCCGTCGGCATAGCTAGGAATGCCGTCGGCACAGCCATACGCCGACGGTTGCTGTCGGCGTAGCGTCGTCGGCATAGATCCCGTCAGCTCCTCCCGGATGGCCGTCAGCGTAGCCATGGCCGTCGGCGTATGTCGGTAAGGCGACGGCTTCGTGCGGCCGTCGGCGTGTCTCGGCCGTCGGCACAGTACAAGTGACGGCAGACAAGGAAACGGCCGTCTGGGATACGCCGACGGCAATGCCATCGGCATAGAGCCACGTGTCAATCGCCTCGAACTTCCTGGGTGCAGCTACTCCAACGGGCACGGCCGTCGGCGTATCCAGGCCAGCCTGGGCGCAAAGCTACGCCGACGGCCAGGTCGTCGGCTTCGCTGGCCACGTGGCAAGCAATGGTGTCCTGGGAGAGGAGCTATGCCGATGATACGTCTCAAACGTATCTATAATTTTTGATGCTCCATGCTTGTTTTTACACCATTTGCCTATTGTTTCGTTACACTTAGTGGCACTTTTATGCATTTTCCGGAACTAACCTATTAACGAGTTGCCACAGTGCCAGTTCCCTGTTTTCTGCTGTTTTTGTGTTTCAGAGTGATACACATGAAATATTCTCGGAATTGGACGAAACCACATCCTGAAGTCTTATTTTACCCGGAAGCTTCCAGAGATCCGAAGAGGAGTAGAAGGGGGGCCACCAGGGCCCCACACGCATGGGCGGCGCGGCCAGCCCCCTGGCCGCGCCGGGCCCGTGTGAGGGCACCTGGCCCCTCCTCTGACGACGCCCCTTTGCCTATAAAGACCCCCCGACGAGAAAAACCTAAGTACCCGATCAGTTTTCCAGAACACATCGCGATCCGCCGCCGCCGTCGACCTGAAGATCGGGAGGGTCCAGAAGCTCTTCCCGACACCCTCCCGGAGAGGGGAATCGGCACCGGAGGTCTTCTTCATCGCCATGCTTGCCTCCGGAGCGATGAGTGAGTAGTCTACCTTGGACTATGGGTCCATAGCAGTAGCTAGATGGTTGTCTTCTCCACCATGTGCTTCATGTTTAGATCTCATGAGTTGCCCTACATGATTGAGATCACCGTTATGTAATTCTACATGTTTGGTTTGTTGGGATCCGATGAATATTGGTGTTTATGATTAAGTTGATGTACTGAATTATATCTTTTGTTATCTCTATGTTGTTTATGATCTTGCATGCTCTCCGTTGTTAGTAGCTATCTTGGCCGAGTAGTTGCTAGTGACTCCAAGAGGGGGTATTTATGCTCGATAGTGGGTTCATGCCTCTATTTCACTTGGGGGAGTGATAGAAACCTCTAAGGTGGTAGATGTGTTGTTGCTACTAGGGAGAAAACAACATTCATATGCTCAAGGGCATATGCTTTGTTTACATTACACACTTTGCTTAATGCAATTATCTGTTGTTCGCAACTTAATACTTCTAGGGTGTTCGGATTGATATCCCCGGGAGTGGATTATTAGTCATAGATGCAGTTGGATGGCGGTCTATGTATTCTGTTGTAATGCCCAGAGTAAATCTCATAGTGATCTTCTTGACATATCACGTTATCTCTATTCTATCAATTGCCCAACTGTAATTTGTTTACCCAGCATGTGTTATTTTATCTATGGAGAGACACCACTAGTGAACTGTGGACCCCGGTCCTATTTACATCATATTGCTTTCACCTGTTTACTTTACTCGCACTGTTTACTTTACTCGCATACTATATTGTTTTCCACTCGATACGTTCATAACCTTTGTTTCAAGCAAACCGGTGAGATTGACAACCTCATCGCAAGTTGGGAACAAAGTATTTGTTTGTGTGTGTGCAGGTTCCGCATCACCTTCAGTCGTCATTGTCTCTCCTCTCCTGACCGACATTAAACCTTGGTTTCTTAACTGAGGGAAAACTAGCTGCTATACTCATCATACCTTCCTCTTGGGGTTCCCAACGGGCTGGTTATCCACCACGCACAAGGACCGTCTGCTCCCACGTCAACCATACGCCAACAGCTTATTTTCTGGCGCCATCAACCGGTAGCTTATGCCTGTCGACAATTAAAACCGCATGAACTCAACTATCCAACTCATGACTTGGAGCTTGCAGCAGTTGTACATGCTTTGAAGCAATGGAGGCATTACCTGCTTGGTAATCTCTGTGATCTATATTCCGATCATCAGAGTCTAAAGTATCTTTTTACCCAACCGGATCTGAATCTCAGACAGAGACGATGTTTGGAACTCATCAAAGATTATGATGTGGGTCTTAACTATCAACCTGGCAAAGCCAACATTGTGGTGGACGCGCTAAGTCGGAAGTCCTACTGCAATAATCTAATGCTTAAGCGAGCCCAACCTCCTCTTCATGAAGAGTTTGCACGGCTTAATCTTGAAGTTGTTCCCTCTGGCTTCCTGTCAAACTTGGAAATCAAACCTTCCCTTGAAGAGCAAAACAAAGAGGCTCAAAAGCAAGATTCTGACATTACTTTGATCAAACAGAACATTGCTAGTCGGGATGCTAATTGTTTCTCTCTTGATCATCAAGATACCGTTTATTTTGGTAAACGTCTTGTTGTACCGAACCATCGAGACTTAAAAGAGCAAATCCTTAAGGAAGCTCATGAATCACCCCTTTCCATCCATCTCGGAAGTACCAAGATGTATCAGGATCTTCGCCAAAGGTTCTGGTGGAGTGGGATGAAGCGATAAATCGCTCAGTATGTTGCTGAATCCGACGTTTGTCGTCGTGTAAAAGTTGAACATCAAAGACCTGCTAGAGTTCTTCAACCTTTATCTATTCCTGAGTGGAAATGGGATGAGATTGGCATGGATTTCATCACTGGATTTCCAAAAACTCAAAAGGGCAACAATGCAATATGGGTGTTTGTTGACCGCCTATCCAAAGTTGCTCATTTCGTACCTATCCGCGAGGATATCACTGCTACTCAACTGGCAGAGTTGTATATTTCTCGGATAGTCACTCTTCACGGCGTTCCAAAGAAGATTATTTCTGACCGCGGAAGCCTCTTCACCTCTAGGTTCTGGAAAAGCTTTCAAGAAGCTATGGGGACTCATATTTCCTTTAGCACTGCCTATCATCCTCAAACCGGAGGTCAAACAGAAAGAGTGAATTAAATTCTTGAAGACATGCTCCGAGCTTGTGTTATCTCTTTCGGGAAGAATTGGGAGAAGTGTCTTCCCTTCGCTGAGTTCTCCTATAATAACAGCTTTCAATCCAGCTTAGGCATGGCACCTTTTGAAGCTCTATATGGAAGAAAATGTCGAACACCGCTAAATTGGGCTGAAACCAGAGAAACACAATTCTTTGGACCGGACATGATCAAAGAAGCAGAAGATCAAGTTCGCATAATCCAAGAGCGTTTGAAATCTGCTCAGTCTCATCAAAAGAGCTATTATGATCGTCATCATCAAGATGTGAGCTATGAAATTCGCGAGAAAGCCTATCTTCGAGTCACACCTCTAAAAGGCGTTCATCGCTTTGGTATTAAAGGCAAATTGGCTCCTCACTATGTTGGTCCTTTTCCTATTCTCGCAAAGCGTGGAGAGCTTGCCTATCAGTTGGAACTTCCTTCAACATTTCCGGATGTTCATGATGTGTTTCATGTCTCTCAACTCAAGCGTTGTTTCAAAGATCCAGTTCATGGAGTTGATCATGCCACAATCGATCTTCAGGAAGATCTCACCTACCGTGAGTATCCCATTTCTATCCTTGATGAAGCTGAAAGAAAAACTCGAGGCCAAACCATCAAGTTGAAGGGTTTCGCAGCATAGTAAATCAAAAATTTCCTACGGATGCGAATAAGAAAGCCAAGATCTAATCTAGGAGATGTAATCAACGAGAGAGGTAGATGAGATCTTCATACCCTTGAAGAAATCGCACAGCGGAAACGTTCAACAGAACATGGATGATGTAGTCGTACTAGCCGTCTCCTCCCCGTGATCCGATCCGATCCAACGCCGCAAGTGGCGATGCCTCCGAGAGATGCACACGTATGGCGCAACGACGTCTCCTCCTTCCTTGGTCCAGCAAGTATGGTGGAGAGATAGATTGGATCTGCAGCACGACGGCGTGGTGCTGATGGTGGAGAGTTTCTGCGGTAGGGCTTCGCCTACGCGCAGTCGCGAGAGAGAGAGATTGGAGGGCAGCAGTTGGGCCGGCGGCTAGGGTTTTTGAGGTTAGCACGCCCCAGCCCTCTCCTCCCCTTTAAATAGGTCAAGGGGGGCGTCCAGGGGGGCTGCCTTAGCCTCCAAGTCAAGCCGGTGGCCCCCAGGGAGAAAACTTGCCCCCTAAGTTTTCTTTGCCTTGGCCCATAAGAAAACCCTAGGGCTAACTTGCCCCCCAAGTTTCCTTTGCCTTGGCCCATAAGAAAACCCTAGGGCTAACTTGCCCCCCAAGTTTCCTTTGCCTTGGCTCATAAGAAAACCCTATGGTCCATGTGGACCCTTTGGGGCATGTGGGCCCCACCATGGAGCCCTCCGGAACTTTCTAGAACATTCCGGTACTCTACCAAAAAAAGTCCAGAACTTTTCCGAAACCCAAAAAACTGCTTTCCATTATATGAATCTTATTCTCCAGACCATTCCGGAACCTCTCGTGATGTCCGGGATCTCATCCGAGACTCCGAACGAAAAACTCAATAACCAATTATCCATTCTATCCTAGCATCGATGCACGTTAAGTGTGTGACCCTACGGGTTCGAGAATATGCAGACATGATCTTCTATCAATAATCAACAGCGGGATCTGGAAACCCATATTGACTCCCACATATTCATCGATGATCATATCGGATGAACCACGATGCCAGGATTCAATTAATCCCGTATATATATTCCCTTTGTCACGCGATATTTTACTTGCCCGAGATTCGATCATCGGTATCGCCATACCTAGTTCAATCTCGTTCATAGCAAGTACTTTACTCGTTCCGTAATCTGATATCACTTTGTGATTAACTCCTTAACCATGTGCTTGCAAGCGGTGTTGATATCGATTACCGAGTGGGCCCGAAGTATATCTCTCCGACTTGGGAGGGACAAATTCCATCTCGATACATGTAACCCAACAAGCACTTTCCGATCACCTGAGAGACACCTTTATGGTCACCCTTTCATAGGATGATGTTTGATGACCTCAAAGATCTCTTCCGGCACTAGGGAGTTGCATTATCTCATGGTCTAAGGAATACAATACTTGACATAGGAAAAGCTTCGCAAAGATGAACACAATGACACGATCTAATTGCTGTGCTTTATTTGGGTCTGTCCATCACATCATTCTCCTAATGATATGACTTCATTATTAATTGACAACTCATGTCTATGGTTAGGAAACCTTAACCATCATTAATCAATGAACTAGTCCATAGAGGCGTACTAGGGACACGGTGTTGTTCATAAACCACACAAGTATTAATGTTTCCGCTTAATACAATTCTAGCATGGAGTATAAACATTATCATGAACAAGAAATATGATAATAACAATATTATTATTGCCTCTAGGGCATATTTCCTTCAGTCTCCCACTTGCACTAGAGTCAATAATCTAGTCATACTTGCGCCTTTAACACCTATGGCATTCCGGTGTTATTCATACGCGTTGCACGTGGTAAACCTTATCTACGGGTCTGACACTTTCAGGTCCGTTTGTATTTGCATATTATTTTGCGTCAGCACGCATTACTCATCTTCTATGAGATGGCATCGTATAAACTTGGTCTTCTGGTGAGACCTTTGTTTCTTTGCCAAAACTATGTTGTCACTATTGTCGCACAATAGATCTACATAGTACTAGCACACTTGGAACTACTCCTAGTTCTCTTGCTGCTTCTAAAGCAATTATATACTTAGCCCTCGTTGCAGTGTCCGCCACAATGTTATCGTTGGAACTCATCCAAGTCATCATGGAACTTTCTTCCATCTTATTGTGCCACCTTCTTACTCAAAACAAATAGCTTAAAAATTGAGATAAAATTTTAACTGTATATGTGACAAAGCCAATGTAACACATTGCAATGAACCATTTGTCACTTTTGCATACAGAATATATTCTTAGTTCTTCGAAAGTACATAAGATTATTCTTACTATTGTCCAACAATCATCATATGAATGCTCGTAACCTTTTAGAGCATCAGACATCTCTGGATCTACATATCATGGTATACAAGATTGCTAAAATCATTCTTGCGGTTTCACTCATCAAGTGTCAAAACAATTGATTCTTGCTCCAACCTCTTCCATGCAACAAGAACCGTTCTTATTGTTTCCATATTGAACAAATTCAATATTTCATCTATGTACTCCGGCAAAACTATATTAGTGCCTCAATCTATCTGCATAGACATTGATGCTTAATATTCTGGTTTTACCTAAGTCTTTCATTAGAAATCTAATTTTAGTGAAAACTTCACAAATATCAAGAAAAAACACATAATTTCCAATGAACGATATGTCATCTACATAAAGCATTAGAAATATGTCTTAGCGCTCCCACTTACTTTCTTGTAAATACAAGCATCTTCAAATATCTTGATGAAATTAACACTTTAACATTTTCATCATTGAAGATTCCAACTTCGCTATGCTTACTTCTACCATAGAAGTTTGCATACATATCTAGCAACCTTTGAATCAACAAAACTCATTGGGTCGTGTCAGGTACACGTCCTTGGTGTGCATTCCGGTAGAGGAACGTTGTTTCGTTTATTCAACTATCATATCTCAATATATAATTGTTGCTAGAATAATTCATATGACAAAGTCAGGGCCCATCACCGCTTCTTTGTATATTATTGGTTACTATTATCTAATAATATCTCGTCCTCAAATCTTGCTATTTGATTACGACCAACTTGGTTAAATAGGAACTTCGATGCCGTGACTACAACATATTGTAAACGCGTGAGCCATGAATGCAGTTGCCGCTTCCAGAACATTTTCTGGTGCTGTGCTACTCTGACCATCTTGCTCAGATTCAATAACCTCATCGAGTTCTATCTTCCTCCCACTTAAACCTTTCGCGAGAAACTCCTTCATAAAAAATTCACTTCTTTTAGTGACAATCACTATGTGTTTGGGTTCATAGTAGAAGGAATACCCATCGACATTCTTTGGGATAACATACAAAGACTTACTAATCCGATTTTGGTTGTAAACATTTTACACATATGCCTTGCATACCAAAATTCAAAAAAAGACAACTATAACTTGTATGGTGTCATTTCAGCAGATTATGATGGCACTCTATTCAGTGAAAAGCGGTAGTCTCTAAAGCATAATCCACAAATTATATTGGTAGTTTATTTCATCATTGATCTAACCATGTCAAACAAGGTTTGATTATATCCATCGAAAACTCCATACTCCTATGGTGTTTATCACGATGCAAGTTTGTGGAACAATTCCCCTAACTCTTAGATGTTTGCTAAACTTGTAACTCAAATATTCTTCTTTATGATCTAATCATTCAACTCGAATATTCTTGTTACAACAATTTTCACTTCATAAATTGAACAATTTCATACTTCTATCTCATCAAGTAGATATACCGTACATCTATTCGAGTCATTGATGAAATAGAAAATACACCACGCTCGACTTCACACATGAACTACATAGATCAACATGTACGATCTCCATGTTGTTAGTTGCTTGTTCTTTATATGGCCCACGAACAGAGTTTAATCATCTTTAGGAAAATTCTTACAAGCGTCAATCAATTCAAAATCAAATGACTCGAAAATCTATCAATATAGAATTTCTTTCATGTTTTGTATCCAATATGACTTAAACGGCGGTGTCACATATAAGTGAAATTTGTTTTTGTCTTGCGACCTTTAGCATCAGTGTTATAAATGTCTATTTCACCAACAAGATAATTATAATCTATCCATCGATTATGGAAGACGGTAATAATTTGAACAACCATTGCTCTCATAATACCGGTAATAATTTGAACAACCATTGCTCTCATAATACCAGAACAAAATAGAAATTATTAAGTTCTTAACATATCTAGAGGCTAGGTTTTATGCCGACAAAAAAACACAATAACACATTTATTTGTTTCTCGATGCGCATTGTTACCACATTCTTTTGCTAGTTACTTAGGCCATCATAGTTCTTGTATTGTTGCTTTGTCTGACATTTCATACCAACAATCTAGTATCCAATACCCAAGAATTATGTACTAGCAAGGAATACATCTATAACATGTATATCATTATATACCTGAGCTAGACATTTCCAGTCTTTTCCTTTTCTACCAAATACTTTTGCAGATCCTATTTAGCATTTCCTCTCAATTTAGAAGAATCTATCGACATCAATAGTGGCGTCAATCATTTGACACATAGTCCAAAGGATATTTAGTCAAATACTAATAGCCTTGGATTTCGCACTTTGAAGTGGATTGCCATCATCATATGATTGGTATTCTTCCGGACTCTATTCTTTAGCAATCTTTTGGTATAGCAAAAACAGTTTAACCAATACCCTTTCATTCATCTTATCATGACAACTTTCATGATGAAACTACTATAGCTTATAAGGATGAATGCAAGTATAATATAAGTTCCCAAACTTTTGGGTGATCGGGACGCCTAGCATCTTCAATCTTCACATATATTCATACAATATGAGCATATGTTCTTTTACTAAATTATACTTCATCATTTTTGCAAACAATCAAAGTTTTAGATATCAAATATCTTTCACTTCTTGTTTGTTTCTGAAACAATTCTTTCAGCTCGATGATCACTTTGATTCTCAAACAATTTTGAAGATCAATTGATCATGAAGGCAAACATATGATCTTTAGATACTAAACTTGAATCGTTGCTCTTAGATTAATACAACTTATTAAATCTCATGGAGCAAGTGAGGTTTGCTAAAGTTTGCAATAAGACTTAATCCTTACTCTTGACATTCTAACTAAACAGTACTAGACCGTAAAGTGATAATCTAGAATTCTATAGTTCTTTTAACTCAATTAAGCTAAGTGTTGGTGGGAAACGGTGCCAAAGACTACAACGACTTATGCAAATACATCAAGATTTAGTTCATGATAATAAGTTCAAGTTAATCAAATTACTAATGAACTCCCACTAAATTCAACATCCCTCAAAGTTGTTTAGTGAAGCATGATCCAAATTCACTACACTGAGACCGATCATCACGTGAATGATGTAGCTTTAATGGTGAACATCAACATGTTGATCATATCATCCATATGACTCATGCTTGACCTTTCGGTCCGTGTGTTCCGAGGCCATGTCTGTACATGCTAGGCTCGTCAAGTCAAACCCAAGTATCTCCGCATGTGCAAATACTGGCTTGCACCCGTTGTATGTGAACGTAGAGTTTATAGCACCCGATCATCACGAGATGCTTGAACACGACGAACTTTCGCAACGGCGCATACGAGGGGAGAACACAATTTTATCTTGATCTTTAAGTGAGGAATCATCTTATAATGCTACCATCGCGATCAAAGCATAATAAGATACATAAAAGGATAAACATCACATGCATATAATTTTATGTGACATGGTATATCCAATCTCCGCGCAATGATCTCCATCTTGTGCACGCCGGCATGATCTCCATCACTCCACCATGATTGCCTCCACCACGAATAGCAACTACAACTATTGCTAACTACTTAGCGATAAAGTAAAGCTATTACATGGCGTATAAGAAGTTGACACGCAGGTCATACACAATTATAAAGACAACCATATGGCTCCTGCCGGTTGTGAACTCATCGACATGCAAGTCGTGAAATATTACAAAACATGATCATTGCATACATCACATATATCACATCACATCTTGTGGCCATACCATATCATAAAACACTCCCTGCAAAAACAAGTTAGACGCCTCTACTTTATTGTTGCATGTTTTACGTGGCTTAAGGGAGTAACAAGTTAAGAACGATTCTTACCTACGAAAAGCCACAACGGTGATATTATGGTTGCTAACATCCGTTGTAAATCTCATGACTACTATAGTGAGAGAAATAGGCATCCACCAGCCGCATGTGTGGAACAAGCCACACGTCAAGTGCGAAGCCGGTCTCGCGAACGAGGTCGCGTAAGGTTGGCCTGGACCGCTTCGATCTCACTATGCCGTGCCATAAGAAATCACAAAGAGAGGTTTGCAACAGAAAATATCAACGCCCACAACAAGCATGTTGCGTTCTACTCGTGAAACACATCTACGCATAGATCTAGCTCTGATACCACTGAAGGGTTTCGCAGCATAGTAAATCAAAAAATTCCTATGGATGCGAACAAGAAAGCCAAGATCTAATCTAGGAGATGTAATCAACGAGAGAGGTAGATGAGATCTTCATACCCTTGAAGAAATCGCACAGCGGAAACGTTCAATAGAACGTGGATGATGTAGTCGTACTAGCCGTCTCCTCCCCGCGATCCGATCCGATCCAACGCCGCAAGTGGCGATGCCTCCGAGAGATGCACACGTACGGCGCAACGACGTCTCCTCCTTCCTTGGTCCAGCAAGTATGGTGGAGAGATAGATTGGATCTGCAGCACGACGGCGTGGTGCTGATGGTGCAGAGTTTCTGCGGCAGGGCTTCGCCTACGCGCAGTCGCGAGAGAGAGAGATTGGAGGGCAGCAGTTGGGCCGGCGGCTAGGGTTTTTGAGGTTAGCACGCCCCAGCCCTCTCCTTCCCTTTAAATAGGTCAAGGGGGGCGTCCAAGGGGGCTGCCTTAGCCTCCAAGTCAAGCCAGTGGCCCCCAGGGAGAAAACTTGCCCCCTAAGTTTTCTTTGCCTTGGCCCATAAGAAAACCCTAGGGCTAACTTGCCCCCCAAGTTTCCTTTTCCTTGGCCCATAAGAAAACCCTAGGGCTAACTTGCCCCCCAAGTTTCCTTTGCCTTGGCTCATAAGAAAACCCTATGGTCCATGTGGACCCTTTGGGGCATGTGGGCCCCACCATGGAGCCCTCCGGAACTTTCTAGAACATTCCGGTACTCTACCAAAAAAGTCCAGAACTTTTCTGAAACCCAAAAAACTGCTTTCCATTATATGAATCTTATTCTCCAGACCATTCTGGAACCTCTCGTGATGTCCGGGATCTCATCCGAGACTCCGAACGAATAACTCAATAACCAATTATCCATTCTATCCTAGCATCAATGCACGTTAAGTGTGTGACCCTACGGGTTCGAGAATATGCAGACATGATCTTCTATCAATAATCAACAGTGGGATCTGGAAACCCATATTGACTCCCACATATTCATCAATGATCATATCGGATGAACCACGATGCCAGGATTCAATTAATCCCGTATATGTATTCCCTTTGTCACGCAATATTTTACTTGCCCGAGATTCGATCGTCGGTATCGCCATACCTAGTTCAATCTCGTTCACAGCAAGTACTTTACTCATTCTGTAATCCGATATCACTTTGTGATTAACTCCTTAACCACGTGCTTGCAAGCAGTGTTGATATCGATTACCGAGTGGGCCCGAAGTATATCTCTCCGACTTGGGAGGGACAAATTCCATCTCGATACATGTAACCCAACAAGCACTTTCCGATCACCTGAGAGACACCTTTATGATCACCCTTTCATAGGATGATGTTTGATGACCTCAAAGATCTCTTCCGGCACTAGGGAGTTGCATTATCTCATGGTCTAAGGAATACAATACTTGACATAGGAAAAGCTTCGCAAAGATGAACACAATGACACGATCTAATTACTGTGCTTTATTTGGGTCTGTCCATCACATCATTCTCCTAATGATATGACTTCATTATTAATTGACAACTCATGTCTATGGTTAGGAAACCTTAACCATCATTAATCAATGAACTAGTCCATAGAGGCGTACTAGGGACACGGTGTTGTTCATAAACCACACAAGTATTAATGTTTCCGCTTAATACAATTCTAGCATGGAGTATAAACATTATCATGAACAAGAAATATGATAATAATAATATTATTATTGCCTCTAGGGCATATTTCCTTCACAAGTTCCTCAAAGTTCAATGGTCTCATCATTCCGAGCAAGAAGCAACTTGGGAACGAGAGGATCGCCTTCGATCCGAGCACCCTTCCTTTTTTCTCTATTTCTTAGGAATCTCGGGATGAGTTTCTTGTAAGGGGGGTAGACTTTTAACATCCCATGTTGTAATAAAGTGTTTTTGCATCATAAGCATCATGTAAATTTCACTCCAAATTTTTTGCATTTGAATTGGAAACTCTAACAAATGCATGTCTTTACTCTATTTTGAATGTGATCAAAAAGTTTTCAAAATGTGTTCAATTGTTTCAAAGGGTCAAAATAAATCTTGTTGACCTTCTACTAACTAGCGGAAAAGCCCTAGAGTTTTTGAGAAGTCTTTAGCCAAATTTAAAGCATCAAATGATACAAAATTAGTGCTATTTTGAAGTTTTCTGGAGAACTCCCCAAAACCAGGGGCTATTTGCAAGGTGGGCTTGTCTTCTTCGTTGCCTTACCGAAGCACCTGCGTGGAGGTTCCCAGGAGACCACGACGCCACCTCCTGCTTGCCACCTCCTGCTTCCTAGCGACGAGAAGGCTCCCCTGGAGACCCCCTAGCAACGCCACGCTCCCCCTCCTCCCTTTCTTCCTTCCCTGGCCGCCCTCCTTCTTCTCCCGCCGGCCTCTCCCTCCTCACGTGAAAGCTTATAGTAGTCCGAGCTCGACACATAGCGCCGCCGTCCCGTGCCTCCCCCAGCCCACCAACATGCTGAGAAGCTCCGTAGCACCGCCCTCTTCTTCCCCGTCAAAGGAATTGACTCGAGGTGGCCGGAGTCACCGCCAAACCACCGGATTCCTCGCCAGAAACGGAGCTCTTCCGCCGTAAAATCCGCCGCCAACCGACCCTCTTCGGACAAACCGAGTACACCGGCGGCCTCCTGGTGAGCCCCTGGTCCTCCTGGACCCTTTTCCCCTCTTCCTTCCGCGTCGGAGCGCCTGCCGTGGCCGTCGCCGGCAAGGTATTGGGAGCCGGTCGTGTTGGGCGTTGCCCAGCCGACCAGGCCAGCCTGGCCTCCAACGTGGCCCCTCGGGCCCCTCTGGTCAGTGCTCCTGGGTCAATTAGACCCGGTGCAAAAAGTTCCCTGCAGCTATTTTTATTTTCAGGAGAATTTCAGAAATCAATTGAATCTTGTAAAAATCATAGAATAATCTCTGTTAATCAGAAAAATGTGTATGACCTATCAAAATGTTCAGAAAAACATGTTCTACATTTCAGTGACAAAATGATGCATTGTTAAGTAACTTTTAACCCTGTTTAAATTAGAATAACTAATTGAACCCCTTATGGCAAATTAGGGTTTGTCGGTTTACTTCTCTAAAGCAACCGAACCCCTTTCAACTTGTTCTTCGTATTTTTAGGGTTCAATTTCTACAACATGAACTTGTCATATCATCATGCTTGATTGCACATCGATGCATTATTTGATTGTGTTGTTCCCTTTCCGGTGTTTCTTCCTCTCGGTAGAATCCGAGACCGCGACCGAGATCAACGCCGAAACTATTCAGTACAACTACATCGAAGAACAAGGCAAGCATAACCCTTTGATGCATTTCTAATCCTATGTTTTACAAATGCTTTGAGCCTCCACCTTATATGCATGCGTTCAACTGGCATTTACCGAAACTTAGAGTAAACCTATTCTGATGCTTGCCCCACTATTGTCAACTATATATCCATGATCCACTTGCTCCTAGCATGACTAGGTTCTGCCATGCTTAGTATTTACTATTGCAATTCCGGTACTTGGGCTTGAAGCTTTATATGAATCTAGCATGATAGCTTGTCATGGTAATTGTGGTGAATTGGTGAAACTTGACAATAGGCCTGGATGAGCCACCATAGGAGTTGTGGTTATTTGACTCATTCTTGCCGCCCTAGGACCCGAGTTCTTGTCTCTTGATCCAACATGAGCGTACAACCGCACGTAGAGGAATGGGACTCCCGTCGACTGACTAACTTGCTTAGACTTATCCATGAGCTACCTAGTTCGGGCTTTCCATTTGGCATACGCATGGGTGTGTAAAATGTTTGCAAAGAGGTGCATACATACAGGGATGCAGCCGAGATTGCTTGAGGTGGATTCCTCTGCCAAACCAATCTCGACTTGCAACGAATGGTTCCGCGTCCGAGAACGACCGATCTCGTGATGGCGGCTAGAACTTTTTGGCGTGGCTCATGGAATAGGTCGACGTGAGGTAAAGATTGTAGGCGATCACCACTCCGCCAGCGTCTCATGGAATGACGTGTTATGGCTAATGGAGACGATCGTCACGTGTGGGTAAAGTTGTGCACCCCTGCAGGGTTAAACCTTTTCAAAAAGTCGTGTCCATGGTTATGGATGACTTGGAGACAGATACTAGATCATAGACAACTTGAACCTAATCTTAAAAGTGCCAACTTAAGAGTGAGGCTTTTGATCACTTCCACGGGGTCGAGGGGGTGATATGAGATGAGGTGTTCTAAAGGTTATGAATTGGTGGTTGCTCCATGATCAAAAGAGTTAGCGAGACGCTCTCTTATCCCCTTTACAAAATCTGAGTAGTCCTCGCCTTGTGTTGTTTTCTCAAAGAAAACTTGCTTTCTACAAAGAGCTACACAAAAGAGCCTTGATGCCTCATATAGTGTAGAAGGTCAAGCTTGCTGAGTACACCCTTGTACTCACCCTTGTTTAATGTTGTTTTTCCATAGAAGAGACCACCACAGGCAACGAAGGTGGTTTCTATGCCGATATCGACTTCGATGACTAGTTTGGGGTTCCCAGGCAGCAGCCTGAGATCTACGGGTTGGGACGTCGCTTATGTTCAAGGCCTCTTAGGCCATTTGCTATCTTGTTATGTAGCATAACATAATTTGCTTTCCGTTGCTTGTTGTAATGTTGGTCAGTGACGTCTGCTTATAATAAGTTGGATCTTTACTCTGCTAAGAGTTGAACTATTACTTTGAGTCGTAGAGTCACTGTTGTGTTACCAGTTGTGGTTACCCATCTCGTGCATGATGCGTGTATGGATATAAAGTGCACGAGAGGGGTTTAAGGCTCTCGAGCTCTCTGTTATGCAGTCTTGGTTATGATTAGTTTCACGACGCTTTGAGATGTGTAGAGCCGATATTTAATTCCGGCCTGCCTGCCGATGGTGTTCCGGCCTGGGACTGGTAACCCCAGTATCACTCGTTGCTAGCGTGACTAATACACATAACATCTCTGTATAGCTTAGAACCTCGGGTCCGACACTACATATATTAGGGGAAGTGATAACTTTGGGGGCTTTCAACATGGAACAACACCGTGGAGTCCAAGAGCATCATAGACCCGTTGTGCGAACTTCCTATCGTGTCATTTCATGCGATCCCATACATCATTTTCCAAAATTTTGAAACATCAAAATATCTATATTTTGTTATTTTATGATATATTTTAGTGGTGCGTAAATTATCATGAAACCAAATGCGGGAAAAAATTTCGGAAAAATCTAAGCCGACGGCATTGCCGTCGGCATAGGTTGGACCGACGGTCCTCCGTGACGGTCGTTAGGCCTGCAGTTTATGGGCCCACCTTGGGCCGACGGCTTTGATATGCCGACGGCTTTGCTGTCGGCGTACCTTCATAGGCTGACGGCTTTGCCGTCGGCGTAGATAACTAAGCCGACGGCTTTTCTACGCCGGCGGTCTTTTTCATAGGATTCCTATTCAACGAGCTACGCCGACGGCCCCGACAAAAAGCCGTCGGCATAGTCAGCGTAGTGTCTTGTTCCCGTAGTGCATGCGCGGTGGAGCATCAAGTATGCATGTGCTTTCGGATTGTGCAGACGAGTGGGTTCACCGTCTTGACATTAGTAGGCATGGAGTCGAAATGCGTTAGTACCCGTGTCAGCGAATGTTGCACCGTGTCCAATTGTCCACCATCTCGAGAACAAAACAGGTCTGTGCTGACGAGAAGGTTGTGGCCTGGATGGCGCCGTCGCGATTCATCCTGAATTGAATCTAACTTTGCATAGGATTTTGGGCCTACTAGCAGGAGTAATTCAACACTGGGATTTTTTGGATTGGATCTCGAGTTTGTGAACACAACATAACAATAAAGGCTCCGATGACCAAATTGTGATAGCCCTAGGTGGATTGGAATCCAAGGTTCAAAGATCCAGCAAGAATTGAGGTGAGAAGGGATCTGAGGTGGAGATGAGAGTTGACAGAGAAGTTTTAGATGAGATTCAAAATTTTCATTTCATCATAGCATAAGTTTTCAGAGTACGCGACACTTTCCTTTTAGCATATACAACTATGCTTACAAGTTACAACACTGGTAGAAAAAGGGGCTTTATTCCCAGTTTGTAAGGGGCTTTAGTCCCGGATGTCCAACCGGGACTAGCAAAGCGGGACTAAAGCCCCTCCTCTTTAGTCCCGGTTGCTCACAAACCGGGAGTAAAGGTCCTCCACGTGGTCCAGGTCGTGTGCAGAAGGCTGGAGGACCCTTTAGTCCCGGTTGGTGGCTCCAACCGGGACTAAAGGGATCCGATATAATTTTTGGTAGAATTATTGAAAAAAAGCCCAATTTTTTTTCGGAATTTTTTAAATTTCCATATTTTTGAATATTTGAATTGTTTAACCGTCTCCACTCTCCACTTAATCTCTAATCACCTCTATTCTCATGTCAAATTACATACTTATGGTCCTTACTTCCCGGTCGGTCACCCATCCTCACACTACTCCACCCTTAGCACGTTTAACTTCTCCATTCCTTCCCTACTACCTTCCAACACTACGCTCGCGACTTCTTGATAATGTTATGCTATCAATTCTATTAACCCATACACTTTGGTAACATATGATTTTAATTTTTTGAATTCCAAATAATTCACAAAATAAGCAACAATGATTAAGTAATAGTAAGCATCAATGAATTCCAAATAATCTTTATGCATAATTTAATTATTAATTTTTAAACTCAAAATATTCAAATAATAATAAAAAAAACTTAAAAAATTCCAAAATTCTAAAATTAATAAAAAACTTCAAAATGACCAAAAAGTAGAAGAAACAACAAAAGAAATGAAAAAATCCAAAAAAATCATTTTTTCTCATTATTTCTGACAAAATCTAAAATCTTCCTGCTTTCATATTTCCCTTTGGAATTTTGAGAAACAAGAAATTGTGCGCCGTTGAAATCGGATGTAAAATTTTGTGTAGATAGTTTTTCATATATTATACGTTTTTTTTCGAGTCCGTATGCAAAAGTTATAGCCGTTTTAATTTGGAACAATTTTTTTTTGCAAAAAATATCAAAATTCAAATTTTCCATAAAAGTTGGTTGCGTGAGGTACATGCATGTCAAAGGATTTTGAAATTTGAAGTTTTATCATTTTCGTTTATTTGTTTTAAACGTTTTTTCTGCGGGGGGGGGGGGGGGGGGGGGGGGTAGGAATGAGAGGAAAAATGGGCGCCGGACCTTTAGTCCCGGTTTGAGCCACAAACCGAGACTAAAGGGTAGGCTTTAGTCCCGGTTTGAACCACCAACCGGGACTAAAGGGTAGGGCTCAAACCGGGACTAAAGCCTCCATTTGAACCGGGACTAATGCTTTCTGGCCCACATTTTCATTTGAACTGGGACTAATGCTCATATTAGTCGCGGACCAAATTGTTTGGGGACTAAAGGGGTCGAACGGAAGCCCTTTTTTGTAGGGGTGCAAGTGGAACCCATGGGACCTAGCTAAACACCTCGTGCACGCCCCTATTTTCTTTGCGAACCATTCCCTATAATTCCTCGGCCACTATCGCGTGGGTGCATTTGGCCAACTTGTTCCTCGCTCGGTATACCCATGGACCGGCTGACTCTGTGTCCGCCAATGCCATGGGTGAGGGCGTTACAAAGAAGGTGACACAGATAGTGTTCATATTTCGGGACCTAGTTACTATGGTCTCCCACTTAACGACAAACCACTATTATGGGGGACTCCTCTATAAGATCTTGTTTATTTGGCCTACTCCAATATCGCACAACTACATACCACTTAAAGGATCTACACCAAACATTTCTTAGCGCTTCAACATTTACGGAAGTGATGAATATAACGGCAAGGTACGATCATATATATATATACATATAGCCTCACCATTGATACGGAGTATAGAAGTCATGAGTGTAGCTCATCAAATTTTGGCTAAGTCCTCATGCTGGTCATGCAGAAGAGAATCTCGGTGCTAACTGCTAAAAAAAAATTAGAAGAGCCAAAACCTGTGATCGGCTCACGCGGTTCTTCTTTCCGACTCGTAATGGGTTTGTTTTCATAGTCTTGCATGCAAAGTCATCCTGAATAGGTTTAGCATGCAAAAAGATTTTACAGTCACGTACGTGTTCCCGTTCTTGCTTTACCGGTAAAAAAAAAAGAACATTCCCGTTGCTGCTCCATGGTGCTGTGTATATTTCTGTCGACAGGGGACCTTACCAAATTCATAGCTAACTATGTTGCTAAATGCAGAACAAATTATTAGCACGCCAGGAACGTCATCTGGCCTGAACTCGTGGCTCTAAGCCCGCCATCTGTGATAACTTTGGGGTATCCACATTCCGATTGAGTTGTCGTTATGCAAATAGTTTCTTCAATTTAAATTCTTTACGGTAGTCATGCGAGTTATCGTTTCTAGGAACTCTTCGATCGTACACTACAAGACCTAGAAAAGTTCATTAGGAATTAGAAGCAAAGAGTGCTGATAATTTGTTAATTCTAATCAGATAAGTTATAGCCACCTGGATGGTCCCTTAATCTCCCTTCAGATGTTAGATTGTACTGTAGAAGCAGAAAGAGGAAGAGCTACCAGATCCAATCTCATTTTAACTTGCAAATGCCTTTTATACGATCATATTCCCAATCCTCAAATGGGTGATTAAATTTGGGAATGCTACTGAACGTAATGGAAATTTACATGTAGAACTTCCTATGAGAAACATTTCTTGAATTAACATTTTAATTTAAAAAATATTAGTATGAAAGGAAATGCTAGTTTCAAGAGAGAAAAAAGGCGAAATGCCAAGGCGTCAACTTTTGCGAGAAAACATAAAGGAACGCAAAGCTAAACATGCGCGTGAAGCTACTTAATTCTCAGCTAAGGCTGCTCATAGTGGGGAGTAACTTAGAGTAGTGTCATGCACATGTTACTAGTATATGTTACTACCTTTATAGTGGGTAGTAACTTATGTATGGTGTCATGCAAGGTGTCATTTATTAGGTTATAGACTCATTTTGCTTTGGGGTGTGTGATGTTATGGTAACATAGCTAGTTACCACAAGCCTCTCTCTCTTCAATTAATGACCTGCCACGTCACCATTCTATCTTAAAAAGTGTGATGTTACCACCTAAGTTACTCTCACTATGACTAGTCTTAGAGTTGTACGCTATTGCTTTCGAAGGACACGATGGCATGCATCTCTTAAATTAGCTTTGTTTAAAGATCTACATGTGGGGCGAACTTCATGTTAGACCCCATCTTCCAGCCATGGTGCCATAGATCATCCTGACTTACATAACCTCTACACTGTAATGTTTTGAAGCTGTTTAGGCCAAAAAAATATACAGATAAACTAATCGTCGACGATGTCAAATAACAAAGTTGCATGGTACGCATCTTAGAGGAGAAGAAAAATAACATGTCTTGGAAGCTACTAATGCAGTCAGCTCTGCTAGTAATATAGTGTGAAGCATAGCCAAGGGGTTGCATGTTACTGATTTCCTTTTACTTGATTACATGTTACTGCTGGAAATCTCATTGGAAATGCAAGATTAAGTTTTGTAATGGCTCACTGCGCATCTCAACACGCAGCCAGTTCAGAAAAGCACCATGCAGATGCAAACTTTAAGAACATTTACACTGAAGAAATTCAGTGACAGAGGCTACAACTTTTTTGACGAGAACAGCAGGAGCTCTGCCTTTATGCATTAAAAGAAGGGAGGGAAAAAAACCCCGGTGATTACAAGCGTATAAGGAAAACTGCCCAAAAGTGGGTCAACAAAACTCAAGAGAAAAACACCTTAAGCACCGCCCTGCTACGCAACGCTCAGCAGGAGAAAACACCTCAAACACCTTAAACACCAAAGCACACCTGAGCCGCCCGAACTACACATCCATTTAGGCCAACTCTCTGCCCTTTGCAAGCAGCAATTCCTCACCGTCAGCTCTAATGAGGCCGGCCACCACCTGTGGCGAAGCTGCATCCTGATCGAAGATCCTTCTACAGCGCTCCTTCCAGATGTGCCAGACGACATATAAGGAAAGAGAGATTTCACACTTGCTTCTCTCATTCGATCTTCTTTGCCGAAGCTTGTTCCACCAGCCACGCACCGTGCCGGAAGAGGTAGCGATTCTGGTGGCCACCGGGTTCGAGCCCTGGAAGTTGCACCACACCTCCTTGGCAAAAGGGCAATGCAAAGCTAGGTGTTGTGCCATCTCAAAACTCTGATCTCAGAGGCAACATTGGGCATCATGAGGCAAACCTCTGGCTCTTAGTCTTTCAGCTGTCCATTTTCTGTTCTAAAGCAACAACCAAATGAACACCTGCACCTTCCCATTCGCTCTAGCTTTCCACACGTGCTCCAAGTGTGGCTGCAGAATCCTTCCTAGAAATTGCACCTCGTAGGCCGACTTCGCATAGTACTTGCTGTCGGCCGTCAGGTTCCAGGAGATAGCATCGGGGACGGCAGGTTGCAGGATGACCTGTGCACCTATGTCCAGAGATCAATGAATTGGGCCAGCTGCTCCCCATTCTCCATACGCTGCAAGTCAATCATCCACCGCCCTCGGTCCAAGGCTTGTCTAACTGAAAGTGTCTTCCTGGCGGCGAGGGGGAAACAAAGCGGGGCCAGCTGAGAGGCTGCAACTTCATGTGTGAAGGATCTGCATACTACAATGTCCGTTGAGAAATTAGGTGCAGAATTGCTGAACAAAAATGATGAATGTTTTCAGAACATATATAGTTGCTTAGTCGGGGATTCAGACATTCAGTCAGGCCAGCTGTTTAGTCACGGATTCAGCTGTTTAGTGCATGGTAGCTAAACAAAGATCAGATAATTGATTCTGATCCTACTGAATGCACATGTCAACAGACTAAAGTGAATCAGTCTTCTAAGTCTGTCCCATGCATGCCAAGATCAAGAAGAACCATGACTATAACAGAGCCCTCCTTTCGAAGTTTCTCTCCAAACTGCATTCCAACACTTCTGCCCCCTGGGCTTGCTGGTTCCGTCGTTGGTACGGCTGGTCCTCCCGCAAGGACATGGGTGACCCCAGACCCCGCGCCACCCCTATCTGGAAGGATATCCTTGCGGGCCTCTCTGACTTCCGCTCTCTCAGTACTGTCCAACTAGGCGATGGCCAAACTTGCTCCTTCTGGCTTGACTCTTGGACATCCGGCTCCACTCTAGCCGACCAATTTCTTGCCCTTTTCTCTCACTCTACCCGTCCTAATGTTAATGTTGCCTCGGTTTTTCATCAAGGGCTGTCTGCTTACCTTGTTCCCCGCCTCTCCTAGGCAGCACAATCTGAGGCTGCCTCTCTGCTTTCCATGCTGGCTTCGAATTCTCCTTCTTTGGATCGCTCGGATACTCGCTTGTGTCGTAGCACTAATAAAAGCCTTACAAACAAGGATTACTATAGCCTCCATTTTAAGCATCTGCAACAGAATGTGCAAGTTTTGCAGGTTTGGAAATGCATGGCTCCGCTCAAGAGCAAGGTCTTCCTCTGGCTCGCCTGGAAGCATCGCTTGCCAACGAATGAGAGGCGGTTTCGGCATCAGATCTCTACCTTGGCTACTTGCCCGTGCTGCTCGGAGAGCGAAGACACAGATCACCTGCTCGTCGGTTGTTTGAAGGCGCAAGAGGTGTGGGGCTCCTTCTCTGCTGGCACCCGACGCCGGCCACGCACTCTAGAGGAGTTGTGGGCATCGGGCTTTTGCTCTCCGGAGGATGCCACCATCTCCGCCGCCATTGCTTGGAACATATGGAAAAGACGCAACGCCAAAGTTTTCAACTCCATCGACATCCCTCTCCCCCTGGTTGTCCGCAATTGTATTGAAGATTTACGGCTCTGGGCTCATAGATGCAAGAAAGAGTCCTCTAGTTCTACTTTACTATCCTGGTGTAATAACTATGATCCCCCCTGAACTTTAATGTTGTCTCTCTCCCCCCTCCCCCTCATGTAATTCTGATCCTGCTGCCTTCCGGCTGTTGATATGATAAGGTTCAGGCCGGCGTAAGCCCGCCGTAGTCCCGGTCAAAAAAAATATAGTCATGGTTCTTCTTGATCTGGGCATCCAATCGTTCTATGCCACTCCGCCACTGTAGCCAAACCCATGCATCTGCTGGCGGATGGTGCAAACAAGTGGTCGTTCACCGCCTAGACAAGTAGACATTAGCAGGCATGGCGTCGAAACGTGTCAGTACCTCCGCGACTGTGTCCATTATCTTGAGAACAAAATAGGCCTGTGCTGATGGGACTGTTGTGGCCTAGATGGCGCCGTCGCGGCTCATTCTGAACTGAATCTAACCTTGTGGAGGATTTTGGGCCTGCTAGCCGGAGTGATTCGACACTGGTATTTTATAGACTAGATCTCAAGTTTCTTTTTTTTTCAATAAAAGATCTCGAGTTTTCAAACACAACAGCACGATAAAGGCTCTGATTACCAAATTGTGATAGCCCTGGGTGTGGATTGGGATCCAAGGTTCAAAGATCCAACAAGAAATTGAGGTGAGAAGGGATCAGAGGTGGAGATGAGAGTTTACGCAGAAGTTTTAGATGAGACTAGGAAATATGCCCGTGCGTTGCACCGGGAAAAAATCAACCTTTGGACAAAAATGTTGGCACCAACCAAACTTTGCCCCAAAGTGTATTGCAACGGGTTGTTTTATGTTAAATAATTGTCAAAGTATGTTTAACGGATTTATGTGTTCACAGTCCTCAGTACAATGTAAACTTCATCAGTCAAACATCTTACATATTTTTTAGTTCTCTTATAATTTTGTTCCTTTATTAAAGTCTCATCAAATAGAGGAGCTCACAGCTTACTCTCAAAAAAATGGTTTGCATCATAGTTACATATATAGATGCATGGGATATTACACGTCGAATAAAACTTATGGGTTTGCATCAAAATTATTTTTTATTAACATCTTCTAAATCGCAAGGGAATATACCTAAATATTTACACGCTTCTATTCAGTCATCGGGCTCTCCCCTTTAAGTATATTTTTCCTTCTGTCAAACATGGTTTTTCACATGTCGCCCCTCTAGCCCTTCCCTAGCCTCATTTATGCGATCAACAATGTATTTTTTTCTCAAATGATTTTTATGTTTTGTTTTAAGTGATCAAGTTTCAAAAGTTTTAGAATTTTTTGTCCCTTTTTAAACCCCCTCTCTTATTTCTCTTGTTTTTCTTTTTTTTTCTTTAAAAAGAAAAAGAGAAGAGGAGAGCCCCCTGTCCAGCCAATGCCCATCCATCTAGGCCAACTTCCATCGGTCCAACTCCCCATGACAAAACTATCCAGGCTCAATAGAAAATTGCATGATCTTTTGCGTAAATGTAATAAGTGCATGGACAAATTAAGAGATAATGCTCTGCATCGTCATCCTCTTCGTGGGCACAAATCAACCGATTTGCTCACAGAAGCCAGCGCACAGGCAGGCTTCCGTCCAGCGCACATGCAGGCAGCGGCGCACATAACATGGTCCTAGAGAAGAGGGGCACTCACAGGCATTATCGCTCGACGCATCCCGGACATGGGCTTCGAGGACGGACGTCGCGCCAGCCAGAGGTGGACCAAGATATTTGTCGAAGCCAGGGCGTTGCAAGGCAATAAAAGATTTCTCGAACAAATATAAACATAATATGGAGCAAATATTGTTTTTATAATACTCTCTCGGTTCTATAAAATTTATCTCTAATATCGATATATCTAAACAAATTTAAGGAGGGATTAGTTTTAAAGCGGAAATACGATTATACACGAGTACAATACATATCACGCTTCACAACACATTTCAATGTTCACAAGTTCACACCACATGCAATCGCTCATATGCGATAATATTAGATACTCCGTATGATAGATTGATTAGAATTAGCAAGAACTCTCAAAGGACTAATGAAATATCCGTTGATCAGGGACAAAAGTTTAAGTAAACTTGAGCACTAAATTTTCTACATTCACTTGAAACTGTCAAAAATTGAAGCAAATTAAGCTACACAAAAAATCAGTAAATAGAGCTGGACTAATTTCTGCCTGTTGAGATCGATCCCGGTGAGCTGCTGCCTGCCGTAGCCCGACGAGCGGGCTTGCCAGAGCAGCCTATGTCATCCCTTCGACAGCGCTTGTGGCCGCTAGATGCAGCTCGGCGCTCCGGCCTGGGAAGATCGCCGCCGAAGTCCCCCGGTTCTCCATCTCCCGTGGCCGCCACCGCAGTCTGTGTCCGGCCGGTCAGCCGCCACCCCTTCGAGCCTGTGCACGCATGCACCGGAGCTTCGATTGGAGATTATGGGAGGGCCAGACGTCAGGATGCATAGATCAAAGCTTCGATTGGAGATTTGAGGAGGGCTAGACGATGGGGATTTAGGGAAAACGACGGTCGTGGGCTCGTGGCTGGCTCACTACCTCGCTGCTTCTTTTCGACAATGTATTTAGCCCATACTCTGATCGATATTTGCTAGACTTTTCCGTTCTCGCGCAGGAAGCGAACGTCGACGAAGCCCAGGCAAGAGCCGGGGGCGCTGCGTCCGCCCATGGCGGCACAGCAGCCGACGACCACCTCTGGGGAGAGCAGCCCCATGGCCTCCTCCCTTCACCTGCACGTCCACCCGCGGCTGGACTGCTGGAGGTCCGGTCCTGCTATTCTGTCTGTTCCCAGCTACAGCGCCTAGGCTTCCATTCCACTTCAGCTCTCCCCAACGGTGCACGTCCTCCTCTCCCCGGCGGCCATCCCCTCTGCCTCCTCTCTATTCCCCCACACAGGCCAGAGGACGGACGGCGCGCTGGTGACGAAGCCGTGCACTTGCGGTCGAGCTTCAGTTCCTCCACCGTCAGAACAGAAACGGGAGCATCCTTAGATCCGCCACCTTCTCGTCACCAGCAACGAAGCCGTCGCACCGCATCTCAGGGTTGCTCGGCTGAGCTCCGTCTGGTGCCGTTACTGCCCCACACACCGCGCTGACGGCACGACAGCGCATCGGCAGCTGACGACCGCGTCTGTGGAGAGCTGGCATCCAAGTGATGATGGAGAGCAAGTGGAGGAGCAACCCTTTGACCCCGGGAGGGACGGGGACGAGGGAGAGCGAGCAGCGCAGGCGATCAACTCCAATGTGCGGCTGCCCTCTGCGATGGCCTACCTCGGCCTGCTCAGATGCACGACGGGTGCGAAGCGTTTTTTCACCGAATCGTTATTTCTTAGGCGGTGGCACTTGATGTAAATTCTATAAAAAATAGGGGCAAGAAAAAACGGAAAAAACCAAAAAACGGAAAAAACCAAACCATGGAACCCTTGCTCCCTTTATTATTATATTAGGTATAGATATAGATATAGATTAAAAAATCATTTAATGATGGCATAAGTTTTCAGAGTTCACGGCACTTTCCTTTTGCAGATACAACTACGCTTACAAGTACACATGGGACCTATTGGGCCTAAACACCTCGCTCACTGCCCTACTTTCTTTGTAAACAACTACCTATTCCTCAGCCATTATCGGATAGCTGCATTTGGCCAGCTGGTTCCTCGCCGAGTCTACCAAGTGATTAGCGATTCCGTGTCCGCCAATGCCATGGGTGAGGGCGTTACAAAGTAGGTGACACGGATAGTTTTCATATGCTGGGACATAGTTACTATAATCTCCCACTTAACGGCAAACCACTATCGAGGAGGAGTCCGCTATAAGTATCTTGTTTGTTTGGCCTACTCCAATATCTCACGACATAGCACTTAAAAGATCTACACCAATCATATCTTAGCGCTATGACATTTATCGGAAGTGATGAATGGGACGGCAAGGTACACTCATATATATAGCCGCACCATCCGTAGGGAGTACTGCAGTCATGAGTGTAGCTCATCAAGTGTTGGCCTTATCCTCACGCTGTCATGCAGAAGTGAATCTTGGTGCTAACTACTAAACTAGTATCTTTTTAATTTCAGAAGAGCAAGAAACCTCTAATCGGCTCACGGGGTTCTTGTTTCCGACTTGTAATTGTTTATTTCTTAGTCTTTGCATGCAAGTCATCCTTTTTTGTGCGAATAAGACGGTATTAAAAAAAACAATGAACAACGAATAATACAAAGCACCTCAAGAAAAACGAAAATTCTAACGAGATCCTTAAGAAACCCTTCATCTTCAACCTCCAGACCATGTCAATGGCGCGCCGCCTCCCTGAGTCAGCCTGACATTGTTGGTTGCGGACGGAAAGTCATCGAACGGGTCAAGAAGACCACATCCATCCCAGAAATTACGAAGAAGGAAGAACTGCCGATGAAGCTCCTTGACAATTCGAAGATCCCCACAACTAGACGAAATCCTCGTAGACCATACCACTCCCACAAACCTCTCGACGTTGCCGCCGAGATGGGGTTAAAGTCAATGAGACCTTATTGCACGAGGTGTCGTCACCACCACCTGAGCGCCGCCCCTACAAACCTTTGGCCCTAAAAGCAAAGAACGAAGCTCTCAAAACAGGGGGCAGAGCCCTCCGACTGACGAGGACCAAGATCCACCGCGCCTCCATGGTCCAAAGGTGATAGAGAAAAAAATCTCGGTGCTCAAACTCCACGGTTCTATTTACTTAGGTCACAAGAAGTGCACCGTAGGCAGAATACTTATTTTGGCATCTAAAGATGTGTTGTAGACTAATGTGGAGAGGTGACCTTACCAAATTCCTAGCCAATTAAAAGTCCACACTCTGATCGAGTTGTGGCCATGCGAGGAATTTCCTCCAGTAAAAAAATTCATTTTCATTCTTTAGGCATTAGTTTATGTCGTCATGTGAGTTATCCTTACTAGGAACTCATCTTACCATACACTACAGAACCAGGAAAAGTTCATTAGGCATCCACCACAAGGGAATATTTTTTTAACGACCCCATATATGATCATTAGAAGTCTTTAAAACACAATCAGTTGTGCAGGTAATCGTCAGTTGCCAGCCCTTGGCTCCTCCCCCACCTCTCTCCCTCTCCGCCTGCCGCCGCTGGAGGGCCTGTCGGGCAAAGCCAGGCGGTGACAGCGGCGGCGGGGACTTCTCCACACGGCGGTGGTAGTCTTTTTTGCTAGTGGCGGCGGCGCAGTTTTCCAGTGGTGTTCGGCCGCGAGGTGCTGCGGAGACCGAGGGAAAGAGCGCCTCGACGTCAACTGCGGAGAGCTGCAGCCCGCATGGTGGTGGCGCCTCTGCTGCGGCAACCGGGACCTCCGAGCCAAATATGCCTATCTTGGCCCGTGCGGGTATGCAAATCCTCGGCTTTGGCGGCGAGCAAGCGCGGTCTTGCCTGCAGCGCCAGTTGTTGGGCACCTTTGTGGTGTCGGCGGTCGGCTAGGTGGCGGTAGGCTGGATCCCACCATCCAGACCCGTCTGAGACCTTGAATAAGGTGGCAGTGCTAGGGTTCTTCTCGCGCCAATACGAAGAGTTGCTTATGTCTTTCATCGTTGATCCGGTCAAAGTGTCGAGTTCCGGAAGGCTCCGCCGGCGAACTCCACTGGGCGACATGCCTAGAGATTGCTGGATCGGGTGGTATTTGGTTGTGCGCACCCAAGTTTTTTTTACGACCGTTTAGTTTCAGAAGGAGCTTGGCGAATGTCTGTTGTCTATTGCCATCATAGGACACGTCTTACGGTCTATGGTGAAGTTAGATGCGGAGAATAACTTGGAAATAGGGTTTTCGATGACTAGCAATGGCGGTTCGAGTCTTCGTGTTGATGAGGAACTTGCTTGCTAGTTTATGACTCGTAGCAGCGACATTGGCAAGTGGGGACAACAACATAGGAGAAGTTCAAAATCCTACCTTGCAGGATGAAAATCCAAGGTCCTGTCCTTAATTGGTTGTTCCTGGCAATGACCTTGCATGAGTTATTGTTTTGTGAGCGAGGATTTTCTCCAGGGTGAAAACCTATGATCTATGATCGAGCGACGACGGCGTTTGTGCGTTGTTTCTTTCTTGGAGGCGTCGCTATTGGAGAATCTGAACTTCTGATGATGTCTTGGTGGTGTTCGTACTGCTCCTACAAGGAATGGATTAATGTGGCAGGATTTTTTTCTTGTAATTCTTGTTTTTATGTGTGCATCCGTATTGCCAGTAGGGCACTGCGTTATTGCAGAGGCTGTGTGTAATTGATATCTTTACGATATTAATATATATTCTTTGTCAAAAAGTGATCATTAAAATCCATATTGTGGTTTCTGAGAGTTACAATGACCAAAATTGGATGGTTAGGTAGTTGTTTTAGGCTCCATCGCTAAAATATCAATGACCACATATTTTTGGTTGTTATTTCTCTAACGATGGGACGGTGAGTGGTCGTTAACTCTGAGACAATAACGATAATCATTCTAGTATTAGCGACCACTTTTGTCATTGTAAATAATTTTCATGGTCACCAAAGTAGTTTTAACAAACCACTTATGTTATTAATGACAATTATTTTAAGAGTTCTAACAGCCTTTTAACAATCACATATATTTCTGTCCACTCAACCACACGTAGAATTACTCACAACCACCTTATGCGGCATCCAAATTTTCATTACCAAGAACAACAGTGATTCTTTGCAATCACAAGATTGTAGCTTTTTATTCATGAATCATACAGATTAACATGATACGTTGGTACAATCATAAGAGGAACAATCTCAAGATGCCCATTGTGGTTACTCGTCTATAACTGAAAATCAAAGCACCCATGTGGATGTGGGGTCAACTTGGTGTTAGAATTAGACCCCATCTTCCAGCTGTGGCGCCATATATCAGTCGTCACTTACAAAACCTCTACAACATAATGTTTTGAAGTAGAGCGCCCAAAAAACACAGATAAAACTAATTGTCGACAATGTAAGTAACAAGTTTGCAAGTTACAAATTGCAAAGGAGAAGAAAATAACATGTCTTGGAAGCAAAAGCAGCTAGTGAAACATGGGTCTAGGTGCACCCTTTAAAAAATGCAATTTCAAAGTTTTACAAAATTTGATTTTTTGTACCTATTGTCTTGATTCTTACTCGTGAATATTTTTTAAAAAATACAATTATATATGGCCTACACGAAAATGGAAAAATGTCCCAAAGCACTATAATGATTGGATTTTCTACTGTAGAAAGAAATGCAAATTTTTATTTTGTATAAGCCACATACGGTAATATTTTGATTTGAAAATTTCCATGAATTCATATCAAGGTAATATATGTTGACGAAGGTTAGACACATATCTAACCAGAGAACGGGGCGTTCACCACGAAAAATTATGGCAAGGAGAGCGCTTGATGTAGTTGTCACCTACTTGCGGCGAGGAGGGTGCGTTGTGGAACATGTATCCGTGGTGAGGTGGCATGTCCAACTAGGACAGGCGTTTTTTGGTGAGGGTGACGTCGGACGCTGTCGGGCCTAATGATGAGGCAGCCTCAAAAGGAGCCGTCAGTGTTGGGCCCTTGTCGTGCACGGAGGAGCGTCGCTTGACGCCGCCGAGTTCAAAATTCATGCATCTGCTGGCGGAGTTGCGAACGAGTTGTCCTTCGCTGCCTTTACATAAGCGTCCAGGACGTCGAAACACGCCAGGAGCTGTGTCAACGATTGTTGCACTGCGTCCATCTTCTCGAGAACAAAATTGGTTTTCGCCGACGGGGCAGTTGGCCTGGATGGCGCGCCATCACGGCTCATCTTGAATCGGACCTAACCCTGTGGACTGTGGAGGCTTTCGGGCCGACTCACACCGAAGTTATTCAACACCTGCCGTGGTGGGATTTTACATACTGGATCTCAAGTTTGGGAATGCAACAGAACGATTTAAAAGCTCTAGATACCAAATTGCGATAGCCTCATAGCCATATGTGAATTGGGATGCAAGGTTCAAAGATCCAGCAAGAAATTGGGGGCGAGAAGGGGATCAGAGGTCGAAACTAAAGTTCACATAGAAGTGTTAGGTGAGATTCAGAATTTCCATTTGATAGCATTAGTTTCAAAGTACAAAATGGTATTTGCATTTTAATACAACTGTGCTTACAAGTGGGACACATGGGAATCTAAACACCTCGCTCATGCCACTTCTGTTCTTTGCAAACTGCTCTCTGTTACTTAGCCACTGTCAGGCGGGTGCACTTGGCCAGCTGGTTCAGCGCTAGGTCCACCCTGGACCTGATCCGCCATCTCGCCATCCGCCATCAAATATTCAACAAAAATTGAGGCGAGAAAGGCATCTATGGTGGAGATGAGAATTCTAGAGAAGTGTTAGGTGCAATCATGAAAGTTAAGGATGAATATCTCTTGGGTAGGAAAATTATCTTACACAAAGGTGATATTGTGCGGTTTTGGCTTGATCCCTGGCTTAATAATTCGGCGTTATGTGTGTCCTATCCTGAGATTTTTAATATTTCGCAAGGCCAGGATTTTACTTTTGAGAGATATGTGAATTCTGGTTTTGAGATCTCTTTCAGAAGGAGATTGTCTCAGGCCTTGTATATCCAGTGGGAGCATATTAAGGATGAGGCAAGGCGGATTGTTGTTACTGATTCCTGTGATAGTGTGGTTTGGGGCTTGACTGCCAATGGAGTTTTTACTACAAAGTCGTTATATCAGAATTTGGAGAGGAACATTTCTGGTGCTAATAACAAATGGATTTGGAAATCAAAGCTTCCTTTGAAAATTAAAATTTTCATGTGGCAACTGTTCTGGGATGCTATTTTAACAAGAGATAATCTCAAGAGAAGAGATTGGCCAGGGTCTCCTATCTGTTCGTTTTGTAGTCAGCAGGAAACTGCTATCCATTTATTGTTTTCTTGCTCTCATGCTAGGGTGGTTTGGGGTGTTGTGGGAGCCATGATTAAAACTAATTCTTGTCCAGGTTCCCTTTGGCAGTGCATGTCTTGGTTTCATGCGTTTTTCCCTCGGGGTAGGAAGTTTCATATGTTGATTCTGTCGGCTGTTTGCTGGGCAATTTGGATTATCAGAAATCAGATAACCTTTGACAAGAAAGTGGTGAGGTCTCCTATGGTAACGGTTTTTGCGACGTGTGCTTTTCTTCGTTATTGGGCAGGTCTTTACAATGATGAGGATAAGGGCAAGATTGTGGCTGGAGCTGATCAGATGATGCGCAAAGCTTCGGAGTTGGCGTCCCAGGTGGCAGGGGTGTCGAGGGACGGACAGACGACTACTGTCGGAAGGATGCTTCTCACCAATGGCTAGTTTGGTGATGCTGGTGGTGTTTCTGGTCCGCGGGGTGCTGCTATGTGGTTGTGGTTGATCTGATACTTTGTGTTGCTGTGTGTGGTTCTTTTGTTGTAATCCTGGACTCGGTGTTGGGTGTAGTTTAGGTGGTAGGTTTTTTGTCCTGTAGTATGATCTTCGATGCCGAGATCATACAGCAGGTTTTCCTACCGGTGTTTGTTGAACTCTATTTCCTTCTGTTTCCCCGTTCTTTCCTCGCTTTTGTTGTTCTGCTCTCAGACTAGTTGTATTTCCGTTGAGAAATTAATGGAAAGGGGGTTCCCTGTTGGAAAAAATCAAAAGTTTGAGTCCTTTAGATTCGGCACTGTCCTTTTAACATGTACAATTCACGCTTGCAGGTAGAAGCCCACCTGGTCTAAACACCTAGCCAACACCACCTTTCTTCTTTACGAAACCACTACTTGTTCCTCAGCTACTATCTGCTGGGTAAAAACTTGGTCAGCTGGTGCCTCGCCCGGTCCAGCCTGCGACTCGGCGTTCGCCATCACGATGACGAGAGCGCTACGAAGTAGACTTCACAGATAGTTTTCATACACTGGCACCTAGTTACTACAGTCTCCTACTAAACAACAAATCACTATTGTAGGGGACTCCGTTATAAATTTCTTGCTTATTTGGTCTACTTCAATATCTCACGACGATTTAGCACTTAAAAGATCTACACCAAACATTTCTTAGCGCTATGACATTTAGCGGAAGTGATAAATGGGACGGCAAGGTACGCCCATATATATAGCCGCACTAGTTGTACACGGAGTATTGGAGTCATGAGTGTAGCTCATCAAGTTTAGGCTCTGTCCTCATGCTGTCATGCAGAAGTGTATCTCGGTGCTAACTGCTAAACTATCTTTTGCCATAAGAGCAACGAAACCTGTGATCGGCTCACGCATGCAGTTCTTGTTCCGACTCGTACAATGGGTTTATTTCCTTAGTCTTTGCATGCAAGTCTTCCTAACTACACGTATCTATAATTTTTGATGCTCTATGCTTGTTTTTACACCATTTGCTTAGTGTTTTGTTACACTTCGTGAAAATTTTATGCATTTTCCGGAACTAACCTATTAACAAGTCGATACAGTGCCAGTTCCCTGTTTTCTGCTGTTTTTGTGTTTCAGAAAAGTTACACAGGAAATATTCTCGGAATTGGACGAAACAAAAGCCGAACGTCCAGAAATTCACCGAAGCTTCCAGAGAACCGAAGAGGAAACGGAGTGGGGCCATGAGGGCCCCACACAATAGGGCGGCGCGGCCTGGCCCCTGGCCGCGCCCCCTATGTGTGACGGCGCCTCGGCCCACTCCTGACGTTGCCCCTTCGCCTATAAAGACCCCTCGACGGAAAAAACCTAAGTACCCGATCAGAATTCTAGAACACATCGCGATCCGCCGCCGCCGTCGACCCAAAGATCGGGAGGGTCCTGAAGCTCTTCCCGGCACCCTGCCGAAGAGGGGAATCGCCACCGGAGGCCTTCTTCATCGCCATGCTTGTCTCCGGCGCGATGAGTGAGTAGTCTACCTTAGACTATGGGTCCATAGCAGTAGCTAGATGGTTGTTCTCTCCACCATGTGCTTCATGTTTAGATCTCATGAGCTGCCTTACATGATTGAGATTACCGTTATGTAATTCTACATGTTGTTTTTGTTGGGATCCGATGAATATTGGTGTTATGATTAAGTTGCTGTTCTGAAATTTATCTTATGTTATCTCTATGTTGTTTATGATCTTGCATGCTCTCCGTTGTTAGTAGCTATCTTGGCCGAGTAGTTGCTAGTAACTCCAAGAGGGGGTATTTATGCTCGATAGTTGGGTTCGTGCCTCTATTGAATTTAGGGGAGTGACAGAAACCTCTAAGGTTGTAGATGTGCTGTTGCCACTAGGGAGAAAACAACATTCATATGCTCGAGGGCATATGCTTTGTTTACATTACATACTTTGCTTAATGCAATTATCTGTTGTTCGCAACTTAATACTTGTGGAGTTCTCGGATTGATTTGTCATAAGTGGATTATTAGTCATAGATGCAGTTGGATGGCGGTCTATGTATTTTGTTGTAATGCCCAGAGTAAATCACAGAGTGATCTTCTTGACATATCATGTTATCTTTATTCTATCAATTGCCCAACTGTAATTTTTTTACTCAGCATGTGTTATTTATCTTATGGAGAGACACCACTAGTGAACTGTGGATCCCGGTCCTATTTCCATCATATTGCTATCACCTGTTTACTTTACTCGCACTGTTTACTTTACTTGCATATTACTACTGTTTTCCACTCGATACGCTCATACCCTTTGTTTCAAGCAAACCAGTGAGATTGACAACCTCATCGTAAGTTTGGAACAAAGTATTTGGTTGTGTTGTGTGCAGGTTCCACGTTGCCGCTCGCAAAGCAAAGCCTAGACGAGGCGCCTTATAAATTGTCCGAAGCCGTCGCGAAGCTAGCAAGCATCACCTTCTGGAGTATTGACTTTTTCCTGGACGATAAAACCTTGGTTTCTTACCGAGGGAAACTTGCTGCTGTGCTCATCATACCTTCCTCTTGGGGTTCGCAACTATTCGGTCATTTTTATCATCACCACCGAAGCAATCAAGCATTTTTCAGGCGCCGTTGCCGGGGAAAAAGAAGACTTCTGCAAGGGGAGTTTTGCACGCACGTCCTTTACTTTGTTTTAAGTTTTGCTTTTACTTTATTTTTACTTGTATCATTTTATATCAAAAACACAACAAAATTAGTTTCCTTATAGTTGCTTTTATTTACTTGCTCTTAGTTTTGCTAAAATGGTACTCCTGAAAATACCAAGTTGTGTGATTTTACTAGCACTAATAATAGTAATTTTATCTACACTCCTATTGCGCCACCTGCTCCTGCTGCAAACTTTTATAAGATTAAGCCTGCTTTATTGAACCTTGTTATGAAAGAGCAATTTTCTGGTGCTAGTACTGAAGATGCTGCAGCTCATCTCAACAATTTTGTTGAGCTATGTGAGATGCAGTAATATAAGGATGTAGAAAGTGATATTATTAAGCTCAAGTTGTTTCCTTTTTCTTTGAGAGGAAAAGCTAAAGATTGGTTGCTATCTTTGACTAAGAATAGTATTGATTCATGGACTAAGTGTAAGGATGCTTTCATTTGTAGATATTATCCTCCTGCTAAAATTATATCTTTGCGTAGCAATATTATGAAGTTTAGCCAATTTGATAATGAACATGTTGCTCAAGCTTGGGAAAGAATGAAATCTATGATAAAGAATTGCCCCACTCATGGACTGACTACTTGGATGATTGTCCAAACTTTTTATGCAGAACTAAATTTTTCTTTGAGGAACCTATTGGACTCAGCTGCTGGAGGCACTTTTATGTCCCTTACCTTGGGCGCCGCAACCAAACTACTCGACAACATGATGGTAAATTATTCTGAATGGCACACCGAGAGAGCTCCACAAGGTAAGAAGGTAAATTCTGTTGAGGAAACCTCTTCCTTGAGTGATAAGATTGATACCATTATGGCTATGCTTGCTAATGATAGAACTCATGTTGATCCTAATAATGTTCCTTTAGACTCTTTGGTTGCTCAAGAAGAGCATGTTGATGTGAACTTCATTAGAAATAATAATTTTAACAACAATGCTTGTAGGAACAATTTTGCTAGTAACAATTATAGGTCGTATCCTTCTACTAATGGTAATGGTTATGGTAATTCTTATGGAAATTCCTCCAACAACACTAGGGCCGCGCCCTCTGAACTTGAAGTCATGCTCAAAGACTTCATGGTTAAACAAACTGCTTTTAATAAAACTGTTGAGGAAAAGTTAGGCAAAATTGATATCCTTGCTTCTAAAGTTGATAGCCTTGCTTATGATATTGAACTTCTGAAATTAAAAATGTTGCCTAATGATGTGAAGGAGCACAATACTTTTGCTACTGCTAATGCTATTCAAGTTAGAATTGATGAAAATGTTAGATTGTTAGCAGAATTGCATGCTAGATGGGAAAGAGAGGATGAGATTGCTAGGAATATGAAAGTTTGTACTATTACTACCTCTAATGATGTTGTTCCAAATGCTAGCAATCCTCTTACTTTGATTGGTGTAGAGATAACTCCCACTCCTTGTGTTAAAAAACCTAAAACTGCTAAAACTTTTTCTCAAAAGAGTGCTGAAATTTTTCAGAGTGTAGGAGATGATAGCTCTATTTCCTTTAATGATTTAGATGTTGATGGTTGCAATATATTTGAAGTAATTTTGTTCTTGCAAAAGCTTGCTTTGAGTCCCAATGCTAGTTCTATAAATGTTGCTTTTACTAAGCATATTACCAATGCTCTCATAAAAATTAGGGATGAAAAGTTGCAACAAAAAGCTTCTATTCCCAAGAAGTTAGAAGATGGTTGGGAACCCATCATTGATATGCATGTTAATGGTTTTGATTGCCATGCTTTATGTGATCTAGGTGCTAGTATTTCTATTATGCCTAGAAAAATTTATGACATGCTTGATTTGCCACCGCTTGAAAAATGTTATTATGATGTTCCTATTGCTGATGTTGCTAAGAAGAAACCTTTGGGAAGGATTAATGATGTTCTTATTTTGGTTAACAATAACCTTGTTCCCGTTGATTTTCTTGTTATGGATGTTAAATGTCATGCTTCATGTCCTATTATTTTGGGAAGACCCTTTCTTCGAACTGTAGGTGCCATCATTGATATGAGGGAAGGCACCATCAAATATCAATTCCCACTTAAGAAAGGTATGGAACACTTCCCTAGGAAAAGAAAGAAATTACTTTTTGACTCTATTCTTAGAGCAAATTATGAGCTCAAACGTATCCATAATTTTTGATGCTCCATGCTTGTTTTTACACCATTTGCCTAATGTTTCGTTACACTTTGTGGCACTTTTATGCATTTTCCGGAACTAACCTATTAACAAGTCGCCATAGTGCCAGTTCCCTGTTTTCTGCTATTTTTGTGTTTTAGAAAAGCTACACAGGAAATATTCTCGGAATTGGACGAAACCAAAGCCAGTCGCCCAGAATTTTACCGGAGCTTCCAGAGAACCGAAGAGGAGTTGGAGTGGGGCCACGAGGGGCCCACACACCAGGGCGGCGTGGCCAGGGGCTGGGCCGCACCCCCTGTGTGTGAGACCACCTCGGTCCACTTCTGACGATGCCCCTTCGCCTATAAAGACCCCCCCGACGAGAAAAACCTAAGGGCCCGATCAGTTTTCCAGAACACATCGCGATCCGCCGCCGCCGTCGACCGAAAGATCGGGAGGGTCCAGAAGCTCTTCCCGGCACCCTGCCAGAGAGGGGAATCACCACCGGAGGTCTTCTTCATCGCCATGCTTGCCTCTGGAGCGATGAGTGAGTAGTCTACCTTGGACTATGGGTCCATAGCAGTAGCTAGATGGTTGTCTTCTCCACCATGTGCTTCATGTTTAGATCTCATGAACTGCCCTACATGATTGAGATCACCGTTATGTAATTCTACATGTTTGGTTTGTTGGGATCCGATGAATATTGGTGTTATGCTTGAGTTGAAGTACTGAAATCTATCTTTTGTTATCTCTATGTTGTTTATGATCTTGCATGCTCTCCGTTGTTAGTGGCTATCTTGGCCAAGTAGTTGCTAGTGACTCCAAGAGGGGGTATTTATGCTCGATAGTGGGTTTATGCCTCTATTTAATCTGGGGGAGTGATAGAAATCTCTAAGGTTGTAGATGTGCTGTTGCTACTAGGGGGAAAACAACATTCATATGCTCGAGGGTATATGCTTTATTTACATTACACACTTTGCTTAATGCAATTATCTGTTGTTCGTAACTTAATACTCATGGGGTGTTCGGATGATATCCCCGTGAGTGGATTATTAGTCATAGATGCAGTTGGATGGCGGTCTATGTATTTTGTTGTAATGCCCAGAGTAAATCTCATAGTGATCCTCTCATCATATGCACGTTATCTTTACTCTATCAATTGCCCAATTGTAATTCGTTTACCCAGCTTGTATTATTTTATCTTATGGAGAGACACCACTAGTGAACTGTGGACCCCGGTCCTATTTTCTTTATATTGATATTACCTGTTTACTTTACTCGCTCTGTTTACTTTACTCGCATACTATTATCACTTTCCACTCGATACGCTCATACCCTTTGTTTCAAGCAAACCGGTGAGATTGACAACCTCATCGTAAGTTGGGAACAAAGTATTTGGTTGTGTTGTGTGCAGGCTCCGCGTTGCAGCTAGCAAGCAAAGCTTGGACGAGGCGCCCTATAAATTGTCCTGAGCTGTCGCAAGCTAGCAAGCATCACCTTCAGTTGTTTGTTTGCTCCTCTCCTGATCGACATACCTTGGTTTCTTAACTGAGGGAAAACCTTGCTACTATATTCATCACACCTTCCTCTTGGGGTTCCCAACGGGCTGGTTATTTACCACGCATCAAGCAAGTTTTTCTGGCGCCGTTGCCGGGGAGGAAGTAGAAGACTTCTGCAAGGGGAGTTTTCGCATGCACATCATTTACTTTGTTTATTGTTTTGCTTTACTTTATTTTTACTTGCATCGTTTTATCAAAAACCCAAAAAAATTAGAATCCTTTGTAGTTGTTTATTATGTCTAGTTCAGTTGCTACTACTATGTCGCCCGAGGATATGATTTTCACTTTCAAACAAAAAGAGGAGGAAAGTTTTACGGAAGCTTGGTCTAGAATTTATGATTGGCATGGAAAAACTGAACCGAAAATGACTTTGAGTTTGCTTCTTAGTTGCTTTTACTTTGGACTTGCTCTTCGTTATAGATATGCTTTGGATGCTACTGCAGAAGGAGATTTCCTTCATTGTGATGGAGATCAAGCCTTCAATATTATAAAGAAGTTGATTACAATTTATAGCATGCCAACCTATTTTGATTCCTCTATTGTGTGCATTTTTAATAGACTTGATACTCTTGAGACTCGCACTGCTAGTTTGAATACTTGCTACAATACTTTGTGCCAGCATTTTGATTATGTGCCAACAAATTCTGAACCTTCGAGTTGGTATCCTATGGTAAAAATCACCATTGGTGGTGAAACTTTTCATGCTCGTTGTGATATTATGTCTGAATTTTGTCTTATGCCAAAGGATGTGTATGAATCTTTGAGTCTTTGGAAGCTTTCTGAGGGGGGAGAAGGAATTTCCCTTACTAATAATGCCACTATATTTCCTGTTGGAATAGCTGAAGGAGTTTTTACAAAAGTCCTAGGAAGAATGATATCTATTGATTATCTTGTTATTGAATGTGTAGGAAAAGGACAAATCACACTAGGAAGATCCCTATTGAAGCTCCTGGGCACCGTTATAGATGTGGGAAAAGGCAATATAAGATTTATCTCTCCACCTTGCAATAGCCACGTCTTTCCTAGAGTCAAGGGCAAAGGTAAGAAAGGAAGACGTAAGGCACCCGCTGATCCTAGCACTTCATCTCTTGATATTACTTGATTCGCAATTTTCTGCGCCTAGCTCAAAGGCGTTAAAGAAAAGCACTCTTGGGAGATAACCCAATGTTTTTACATTCAGTTCTTTTTCTTTTATTTAAGTCTTGGAAGTTATTACTACTGTAATGACATCTCCTTATCCTTTTTATTTCGTTTTTGTGCCAAGAGAAGCCTCTAATTTGAGTGAGGTAAGATTTGGGGATGTTGCTGTCCTAAAACTGTTTTTGGTGCTGCACCGTAAAAATTCGTGAAAATTCTCTATATATCTTTTGGACCTGCGATTTCTTGTGCATATGCCCCAAGTTATATCCAAACTTTCATTAGTTGAACACTTTTTGATTTGAGTAACAGAAAACACCTTAAAAATTCGACCTTTCTCAGTTGTTCTGTTTTGACAGACTTCTGCCAATATTTATGTTTGCCGCTTTATCGCTTTCTTTTTGAGTTCTTTTGATTACGGAACTTTTGGGGAAGTTGCTACAGTAGTATATGCTTTATATGTGGTGGTTTTGAGTTGAAACCTGAAGCAAAAAAGGGTTGATTCTATGTTATGCTTACACTAATGTTGCTAATAAATTTGTGTTTAGTTTTGAATGAAGAAAGTTTTCAAGTGTAGGGATCGGAGAGTGATGAGATGAGTTGAAGAATGGACAAAATCTCAAGCTTGGGGATGCCCATGCATCTCCCCAATAAATATCCAAGAAGTACAAGCGTCAAAGCTTGGGGATGCCCCCGAGGCACCCCTTCTTCATCGGCAAAAATCAGGTCACCTTTCAAGACACTATATTTTTATTGCTTCATGCATTATGCGTTTTTCTTGGAGCGTCAGTCATTTTTAGTTTTCAGTTTAGTTTTGTTTTGTTTGCTGCAATAAATGGTTGGACCCCAACTAATTTCCTTTGGAGAAGTTGTCTTGCTTTTCATTTGCCAAGAACACTCCGTTTTTCATTCTTACAATTTCAACGAGTGTTCTCTTTTTCTAGAACTGCGTTTAGCTTTCGGTTTTCGCCTTGATATGTGCTCAGATCTTGTTATATCTTTTCATCAAGGTGTATTTTTGCCTATGATTTTATTGGTTTTCATCAAAAGAGGTGTTCAAAAAAAAAATTGAATGGTCTTGGAAAAGAGAAAAAGCTTTATGCAAAAAAGTGGTACAAGAAGGAGCTTGTGTAGACTGTGGCTTAGGCTTTTGCATGTCGTGCTTGATGTCTTTTTGATAGTATACTTAGTGGTTTTGCTGTAGCATGAGTTGTCTCAAATAACTGAGATTGCTTAATGAGCCTTTGAAAAAATCATGCGATGTTTTTATCGTTTGGAAGCATTATTTTGGTTTTCTCCTTGATGCTTTATTTGGGTTGACTTGGCGCATGCTCATACATGTTAGACTCTTACAAAGTCGCCAATAGCCTCTATGATAATTTAGTTTTTGACTTTTGATGCCATCTTATGCTTCTTTTAATGTCGCTTTGTCAGTTTGCATGATTATGGTCATTATTGCTCTCTTAGTTGGTCGCTCCCAGTCTTTTGCTAGCCCTCGCCTTGTACTGAGTATGAGCTCTACTCGTGCATCCAACTCCTAAAAACCAAGTTGCCAAAGTGTCCACCATACATACCTATTAGCAATTTGCTATTCCAAGTAAATTTGACTTGCTTTTATTTACTCATAAAATTAAACTCTTACCAGTGTTATGCGAAAATTGGTCAGTAAAGCTCTCACGAACCGGAAGGCACACTTTATTTTTCTTGTTCTTAAAAATTTGACATTTTGGTCTCTTATGTTGAGTTGTTATGCTTAGAAGTTGTAAGTTGGAGACTAGCCCAACCATGCTGTCATGGGGCAAGCTTTCAACATTGCACTTCTTATTTGAGTTGATATCGTGATCTTTTGCTTATGGATGCCCGCGGTGTGAAATGAATTGGGAATCTTGCGGGGATCATGGAGTTTGTATATGTTTTAGGGAAACGCCTGGGCCGCCAATCTAAGCCATACATAATTCATGGTGGAAATTTGCAGCATACCCATAGTGGACATTCGACGACGCATCTCAAAATAAAAAGCTAAACAAATGGTAAATAAAAGAGATGTCGAGGTGTTCATTGTCTGCTTGTCCTGTCATTTTGATATGGGCTTGTTCCATGTCATCGGGCACGGAGGTACCCCGTTGGCGGTTCTCGATGATACATATATACTTACAATGACAAGAGCCTTGCTTGGGACTCTAAGTAAAGTACCATGAGGTTTGGGTACTTGTATTCACGGGACACGAGGTTTTCAACTTATGATTTGTCAAGCATATGCATCATAATTGTTCTTGCATTAACTTTAACCATTCAAGATGCTTATGATGGGGGCAATGAGAGCTCAAAGCTGGTAAGTACCATAGTTTTTGAAGGTCTATAAAACTTGCAAACACTGCTTCCCTCCGCGGAGGGCCTTTCTTTTACTTTTTATGTTGAGTCACCACCTTCTATCTTTATGCACCATTAAGAGAGCATAGTTGTCATTCTTAGTATAATGTGCATTGTCCCAAAGTTTTAATTGATTGATTCATATCTTTGTATCTAGTCGCCCTCTTAAACTTGAAGGTGTCCTATGCATTTATGTTTTGCTCTCCATGAAGGACAAGCTGAAAACCATTTGTATGTTTTACCTTATGATTTGAACACACGTTTGGCTTTCATTGTTTCATTTTCATGATCTTTTGTTTGTGTTCATTTGCATGTTTGTAACATGGTTGCTAAGTTTCTTCTATCAAGATTATGTCTTTCATGCCCATGTTTTAAGTTCTTTTGATCCCAGCTCACAACTGAAGGGAATATGCCCGAGAGGCAATAATAAAGTGGTTATTAACATATTCCATGTTTATGATAAATGTTTATTTCTCATGCTAGAATTGTATTAATTGGAAATATTAATACATGTGTGATAAATAAACAAAAAAGGTTCCTAGTAAAGCCTCTCTTTCATACTAGCTCGTTGATTAACTAATGATCAAGGTTTCCTGATCATGAACATTGGATGTTGTTAATAATGAGGTCATATCATTAGAAGAATGATGTGATGAACACTCACACCCATAGTAATAATAGAAATATGATCAAGTCATCAAGTTCATTGCTATATCAAACTCATAAAAAAAAGTTCTAATCCTCAGACCATGAGATCATGTTAATCACTGATACCGGAAGAGTGCTTTGATGATATCAAACGTCACACCGTTACAGGGTGATTATAAAGGTTGATTTGGGTATTCTAAAAGTATTAGTTGAGGCTCATGGATCAAGAGTGGAATTTGTCCGACCCGATGACGGGAAGATATTCTCTGGGCCCTTCTCAGTGATATTGCATTGGAATCGCTTGCAAGCATGTGACTAGGTCACGGGAATGCATTATCACGGAACGAGTAAAGAGACTTGTCGGAAATGAGATCGAACTAGGTATGGTTGATACAAATGATCGGATCTCGGACAAGTAATAATATCGCGAGACAAAAGGAACTAACTATGTTCGTTAAAGGTTCACACAATCACTAGATTCATCGTTGAGTAAGTGGGAGTCGTCATGGATTTCCAGATCCCGCTGATGATTATTGATCGGAGAGGAGTCTCGATCATGTCCACGTTATTCACGAACCGTAGGGTGACACACTTAAGGTTCGCTGACGCGTTTTGAGTGGATTTGGAACTCCGGCTGAATTATTGGATAGCACAGGGGTTGTTTCGGAAAAGCACTGAAACTGTTTTGGTATATTGAAATGACTCGAGGGGGTAAATGTTAATGTTTGTTAATTGATTGAATTAACAAATATTAAAGAAATAAAAATATTTTATTAATTCAATAAGTGTGGATTTTAATTAACATGAATGTCATGCAAAATTAAAATGGGGGTTACTCATTTGATGAGGGGGGTTACCTTTCCATGAAGGAGGGGGTTACCACCACCATGAAGAGGAGAAAAAGGGAGGGGCTGGCCGCACCCCTCATGGGTGGCTGCCCCCTCTCTCCTATATATATGTTGGACATACTCCTCTTCTCCACACACTTAGTAGCTTCCATCCCCTATCTTGTTGCTCCACACCATGACTGTTGCTTAAGCGAAGCGCTGCCGAAATTGTTAGCCACCAACACTTGGAGAAGTGGAGGAGGAGGAGTTCCGGCGGATCCCTACTTCCGCTTCCCCGCTGGACCGAGGGCATAGAGGTCGTCACCGAATTGTATGTGTGACCGAGTACGGGGGCGCCGCCAGTTGTGGCGCCGTGTACACGATCTCGTGATCGTCAAGTGAACCACTACGTCGACTACGCCAAGTGAACGACTACGTCGACTATGTGTGTCTTCCTCGACTCTCCATCGGCAACGTTTGTGCGGGAACGTAATCCCCGCTACCGGTCTTCAAGGGTCAGTCTCCGTTGCTACCATCTCGTAGATGTTCTTGGCTAGTTTATGTGTTCATGCGTAGGAATTTTTTTGTTTTCTATGCTACGAACCCATCAGTGGTATCAGAGCCATCTCTATGCGTAGTTGGTATGCACGGTTAGAACACATGTGGATGTGGGCGTTGATGATCATGTTATTGCAATTTATTTTGTATTTTGGATCATAGTGGCATAGTGGGATTGAAGCTGCCCGAGACTAACCTTACGTGACCGCGTTCACGAGACTTGTCCCACACTTGACATGCTTCGGCATATGTGGCTTTGCGGGTGCACGTTTCTCCCACTATAGTTATGATCTATTTTACAAAGAGTTGTTAATAATATTTTTATCACCGTTGTGGTTACATGTTCGTAGGTAAGAACGGTTCTTCCTAGAAAGCTCCAAACCACGTAAAATATGCAAGACAAATTAGAAACGTCTAACTTGTTTTTGCAGGGCATGTGATGTGATATGGTTAAATTGTTTATGTTACAAATTGTATGTGATGATCCTTTTTGTAAGTTATAAACAACCGACAGGAGCCATATGGTTGTCTTTACATTTAAATGGCCTGCGTGCCGAATATATATATCCAAGTGATATATTGTAATGGAGGAAGACAACCAAGGTGGCGCGCCATGGACCTTGGTGCTATGCCGGTGGAATGATAGAGATCATGCCATGACACACAAGATGGAGATCTAATGCGTGAAGGACCATATCATATCACATTATATATACATGTGATGTTTATCCTTTATGCATCTTATTTTGCTTAGATTTGATCGCGCGGTAACATTATAAGATGATCCCTCTCACATAAATATCAAGATAAAATGTGTTCTTCCATAGCATGCACCGTCAAGAAAGTTCGTCGTTTCGAGACACCACGTGATGATCGGGTGTGACAGACTCTACGTTCACATACGACGGGTGTAAGACAGTTTTACACACGCGAGTGCTATGGTTCTACTTGGCGAGCCTAGCATGTACAGACATGGCCTCGGAACATGAACCGAAAGGTTAAACATGAGTCATATGGTTGATATGATGAACATGGTGATGTTCACCTTTGAAACTATGCCGTTGCACGTGATGATCGGTTGCGGTATAGTGAATTTGGTTCGTGTAATCACTTAAGAAAACTAAGAGGGATGTTGTTTTTAAGTGGGAGTTCACCTAGTAATTTTGAATTATAGAACTCAATTTATCATGAACTAAATCAAACTGAATTTGCATAAGTTTGTTGTAGGCATTGGCATCCGTTTACTACCTTGCGATTAGCTATAATTGAGATAATAGAACTATAGAATTCTGGATGTTAACTTTACGAATTGGTATCGTATTGTTTGAATGTCAATCTAAAGTTTGAAGTCCTATTGCAAACTTTTAGCAAACCTTGTTTACTCGGTAAAATTTAATAAGTAGTATTAAATCAAGAGTAACAATTCCAGTGTTAGTATCTAAGTATCACACTTGCCTCCATGATCCTTGATATTCAAAAGTTGTTTTTAGTATCAAGGTTATCTAGGAGTTGAAAGAATTGTTTCATAAACTATCATGTATGAAAGATATTGTGATATCTGAAACAATGTTTGGTTGCAAAGTGATAGAGTATAATTTAGTAAGACACATGTTCTCATATTGTATGAGAATTTGTAAAGATTAGAGACGCTAGGCGTCCAGATCTCCTAAAAAGGTTTTGGGAACTAACATTATACTCACAATTTGTCCTCATGAGCTATAGTAGCCTGATCATGAAAGTTGTCATGATAGGATGAAAACAAGATATCGGTAACATGTTTACTACATTAAAAGATTACTAAAGAATAGAATTTGGAAGAGCGCCAAATATTTGATTTTGGTGATCTACTTCAAAGTGTGAGTCCAAGGGTATTAGTGTTTGACTAATCATGCCTTGAACTATGTGCCATGTGTATGGCGCCACTATTGATGTTGATAGATTCTTCTAGAAGGAAAAGAATTGCTAAAAGAGAATCTGAAATTTATTCTGGCAGAAAAGAAAAGACTAGAAATGTCCAGCTCAGCTATATAGAAGATATACATGTTATGGGTGCATTCGTTGCTTGTTAAAACAATGTGGTTCTTGGGTATTTGATACTAAATTGGTTGGTATGAACTGTCATACAAACAACGCAATACAAGAACTACAATGGCCTAATTAACTAGCAAATGAATATGGGATGATTCTCATCGAAAACAAATAAAGTGTTATTATGTTTCGTTGGAATTAAACCTAGCCTTCAAGATTTGTTTTAATAATTGTTATTTTGTTTTAGTATTATGAGAACAATGGTTGTTCAAATTATTACCGTATTCATAAAAGATGGATGGACGCTTATCTTGTTGGAGAAATCACATCCATAACACTGATGCTAAAATGTCGCAAGACAAATGATTAGAAGATCACTTATGAGTGACACCACCGTTTAAATCATATTGGAAAGTAAACATGAAGAAACTCCATGTTGATGGAATTTTGGAGTCATTTTGATTTTGAATCAATTGACACTTGTGAAAATTTCCTAGAGATGATTAAAACTCCGTTTGTAGGCCAAAGAAGAACGGACGACTAACTTATTGGATATTATACATGTTGATATATATAGTCCATTATGTGTAGCCGTGAGTGGTGGATCTTTGAACTTCATCTACTTTAACCAAGGATTTGAGTAGATATATATATGTATATTTACTTGATAAGGAAAAAGTATAAAATATTTGAAAAATGTTCAAAGTATTTCTAGATGAAGTGGAAAATCATTTTAACAAGAGAATAAAGAATTTATGATTTGATCATAAAGGAAGATATTTGAGTTACACATATAGCAAACACATAAAAGTTGAGGAATCATTCCATAGACTTGTATGTCCCGAAACACCATAGGAGTATGGACTGTTCGAGAAATAAAATCAAACTTCGTTTGACATCGTTGGATCAAAGGTGTCGTCTATAAAACTATCATTATATTTTAAGGATAAATCTTTAGAGACTACCGCTTTTACACTGAAAAGAGCGTCATCATGATCCGTTGAAATGACACCATATGATTTATGGCATGGGATAAAACCCAAGTTATCTTTTCTAAAATTTTGGTATGCTAGGCATATGTAAAATGTTTACAACCAAAGTCGGATAAATGCGTCTTTGTAGGTTATCCCAAAGTAACTGTTGGGTATTCCTCTAGAACACCTAAGACAAAAGTGTTTGTCGCTAAAAACGTTAAGTTTCTTGAGAAGGAATTTTTTGCAAAAGTTAAGTGGGAGGACAATAGAACTTTGATTGGGTTATTGAACCTAAGCTATATGTGCTGAGTAGCGCAGCGCCGGGAAGTGTCCCGGAGGCGGCCAAAATGCGCATGGTTGTCGTACCTCAAAGGTTGTGGTCACATAGATCTAAGTTCCTATTGAACCACGTGAGTCGGATAACAATCAAATAGTTAGATTTGAGAACAGATCATTATTGTTTGACAATGATGAACCGATTACATGCAAAGAAGCGATGATGGGCCCTGACTCCTTCAAATGGCTAGAAACCATAAAATCCGTGATAGTTCCATTCACGAGAAACCAAGTTTCTGAACTTGGAAGACCCTCAAAAGGCATGAAGCCTAATGAACGTGTTAGGATCTATAAAGACAGACATGGATGTTTAACATCTATGAAATAGTCGACATATCATTAAACTGTTTACGATTATGTTCAATGAGTTGACTATGACAAGATTTGATCTTTCATAGCGATATTCTGTCTGGACGGATTACTGGAGCAACCACTACATATGCCAAGTTTGGTATATGTTAGTTGAACAAACAAGACAATATTCTTCTAATAGAATGGTTACCTAGGACATGTACATGACATGGTCCAATGGGTTTTGTAAATTCAAAGGATGCTAAAAAGGCATGCAAACTCCAATGGTTGAAGTAAGCATCGCGGAGTTGGAATATTCACCGTGATGAAATAATGAAAAGGTTTAGTTTCATCAGATACGATAAATATGCTTGCATTTGCAAGAAATTAAGTGGAAGCGCTGAGATATATTTTCAGTACATTATGTAGAAGACATATTGTTAATTGGAAATAATGTATCTTTTATCGACATAGGTTAAGAATTTCATTAAAATTAGATTTCAATGAAAGACTTAGACAAAACCAAAATATTAGGTCTCGATGTCTGTGTAGATAGATCGAGGTGCCAATATCGTTGTGCCAAAGTACATAGATGAAATATTGAATGAAGTTCAATATGGAAACGACGAGAAAAGTTCTTGTCGCATGGAAGAGGTTGAAACAAGATTCAGGTATTTTTAACACTTGATGAGTGAAGCCACATGAATGATTTGATCGATCATGTATACCGTGATATGTACATATTCAGATATGTCCTATGCTCTAAATGTTATGAGCATATACCATAGTGATAAATGTCATAAGATGATCACTGGACAATAGTAAGGATATCCTTATGTGCTTTGGAAGGACTAAGGATATATATTATGTATGACAAAGTGACACATAGTTCATTCTAAAGTGTTACATTGATACTAAGTTTGTCACAAGATACAAATTAAGTTTATCTCAATTTTAGCTATGTGTTTAGGTGGCACAATGTAATGGAATGAAGTTCCATAATGTATTTGGATGAGTTCCAAAGTTAAGACATTGTGATGAATTCTACAACAAAGGTTGAGTATTTGGCTGCTTTAGAAGTAGCAAAAGAGGGCATTTGTGTCAAGAAGTTTGTTATCAAACTAGGTGTAGTTCCAAGTTAGCTATTACTACGAAGATCTATTGTGTGACAATAGTGACAACGTGATTTTAGCTAAAGGAACTAAGGTCTCACCAAAGGACCAAATTTATACCCAACTATCTCATTTGAGAATGAGTGATGCGTAGAGACGCAAAGACATGCAAATACACACAGAACTAAAAGTGTTGGATCTAGAGATCAGATTAACCACATGCAACGCATATGGATAACACGTGAATGCCATAAGTGTTATATACGTAAGTATCAACTAGATTATTGACTCTAGTGCAAGTGGGAGACTGAAGGGAATATGCCCGAGAGGCAATAATAAAGTGGTTATTAACATATTTCATGTTTATGATAAATGTTTATTTCTCATGCTAGAATTATATTAATCGGAAACATTAATACATGTGTGATTAATAAACTAAAAAGGTTCCTAGTAAAGCCTCTCTTTCATACTAGCTCGTTGATTAACTGATGATCAAGGTTTCTTGATTATGAACATTGGATGTTGTTAATAATGAGGTCATATCATTATAAGAATGATGGGATGAACACTCACACCCATAGTAAGAATAGCAATACGATCAAGTCATCAAGTTCATTGCTATATCAAACTCATACGAAATAGTTCTAATCCTCGGACCATGAGATCATGTTAAGATGATCACTCACACCCATAGTAAGAATAGCAATACGAAATTTTCTACGTCAAGTGAACGACTACGTCGACTACGTGCGTCTTACTCGACTCTCCATCGGCAACGTTTGTGCGGGAATGTAATCCCCGCTACCGGTCTTCGAGGGTCAGTCTCCGTTGCTACCATCTCGTAGATGTTCTTGGCTAGTTTATATGTTCATGCGTAGGAAATTTTTTATTTTCTATGCTACGAACCCATCAACAACGCTTAGATATATGATCAAGATTGTGTAGGTGCATGTCACCTCAAAAATTATTTCTTTTGTTATCACTTACCTACTCGAGGACGAGTAGGAGTTAAGCTTGGGGATGCTGATACATCTCAAACGTATCCATAATTTTTGATGCTCCATGCTTGTTTTTATACCATTTGCCTAATGTTTCGTTACACTTTGTGGCACTTTTATGCATTTTCCGGAACTAACCTATTAACAAGTCGCCACAGTGCCAGTTCCCTGTTTTCTCCTGTTTTTGTATTTCAGAAAAGTTACACAGGAAATATTCTCGGAATTGGACGAAACCAAAGCCAGTCGCCCAGAATTTTACCGTAGCTTCTAGAGAACCGAAGAGGAGTTGGAGTGGGGCCATGAGGGGCCCACACACCAGGGCGGCGCGGCCAGGGGCTGGGTCGCGCCCCCTGTGTGTGAAACCACCTCGGCCCACTTCTGACAATGCCCCTTCGTCTATAAAGACCCCCCGACGAGAAAAACCTAAGGGCCCGATCAGTTTTCCAGAACACATCGCGATCCGCCGCCGCCGTTGATATGTCTCCAACGTATCCATAATTTTTGATGCTCCATGCTCGTTTTTACACCATTTGCCTAATGTTTCGTTACACTTCGTGGCACTTTTATGCATTTTCCGGAACTAACCTATTAACAAGTCGCCACAGTGCCAGTTCCCTGTTTTCTGATGTTTTTGTGTTTCAGAAAAGTTACACAGGAAATATTCTCGGAATTGGACGAAACCAAAGCCAGTCATCCAGATATTTCACGGAGCTTCCAGAGAACCGAAGAGGAGACGGAGTGGGGCCACGAGGGGCCCTCACACCAGGGCGGCGCGGCCTGGCCCCTAGCCGCGCCACCTATGTGTGAGGCCGCCTCGGTCCACTTCTGACGATGCCCCTTCGCATATAAAGACCTCCCGACGGGAAAAACCTAAGTACCTGATCAATTTTCTAGAAACACATCGCGATCCGCCGCCGTCGTCGACCCGAGATCGGGAGGGTCCAGAAGCTCTTCCCGGCACCCTGCCGGAGATTGGAATCGCCACCGGAGGTCTTCTTCATCGCCATGCTTGCCTCTGGAGCGATGAGTGAGTAGTCTACCTTGGACTATGGGTCCATAGCAGTAGCTAGATAGTTGTCCTCTCCACCATGTGCTTCATGTTTAGATCTCATGAGCTGCCCTACATGATTGAGATCACCATTATGTAATTCTACATGTTTGGTTTGTTGGGATCCGATGAATATTGGTGTTATGATTGAGTTGCTGTATTGAAATATATCTTATGTTATCTCTATGTTGTTTATGATCTTGCATGCTCTCCGTTGTTAGTAGCTATCTTGGCCGAGTAGTTGCTAGTGACTCCAAGAGGGGGTACTTATGCTCGATAGTTGGGTTCATGCCTCTATTTAATCTGGGGGAGTGACAGAAACCTCTAAGGTTGTAGATGTGCTATTACCACTAGGGAGAAAACAACATTCATATGCTCAAGGGCATATGCTTTGTTTACATTACACACTTTGCTTAATGCAATTATCTGTTGTTCGCAACTTAATACTCATGGGGTGTTCGGATGATATCCCCGTGGGTGGATTATTAGTCATAGATGCAGTTGGATGGCGGTCTATGTATTTTGTTGTAATGCCCAGAGTAAATCGCATAGTGATCTTCTTGATATAACACGTTATCTTTATTCTATCAATTGCCCAACTGTAATTTGTTTACCCAGCATGTGTTATTTATCTTATGGAGAGACACCACTAGTGAACTGTGGACCCCGGTCCTATTTCCATCATATTGCTATCACCTGTTTACTTTACTCGCACTATTTACTTTACTCGCATACTTCTACTATTTTCCACTCGATACGCTCATACCCTTTGTTTCAAGAAAACCGTTGAGATTGACAACCTCATCGCAAGTTGGGAACAAAGTACTTGGTTGTGTTGTGTGCAGGTTCCACGTTGCTACTGGTTGAAGACGCGCTAACAAGTTATCATTAACGGCGCCCTTGTTAGAGCATCACGCAGCTAGTGGGCATCACCTTCAGTCATATTGGCTTTTTCTTCTTTGTATCGATAAACCTTGGTTTCTAACTGAGGGAAAAGCTTGCTGCTGTGCTCGTCATACCTTCTGCTTGGGGTTCCCCAACTGCCTGGCGATAATCATCATCGTCAACTACACGCCAACCATCAAGCCCTTTTCTGGCGCCGTTGCCGGGGAAGAAAAAGAAGACCTCTGCAAGGGGAGTTTTTTGTACGCATATCCTTTACTTTGTTATTTGTTTTGCTTTACTTTATTTATTTTTACTTGCATCCTTTATCAAAAACCCAAAAAAATTAGTTTACTTTATAGTTGCTTTTATCTACTTGCTTTTAGTTCATCATGTTGTTCCCTAAGTATATTTTGGAGGACCTTTCAGTAGGTAGTGGTTCCATTATTGGGAAAGATAACATTGAGGAGTTCTTTAATCACATTAGTATGCATAAAAAAGTCGAGGAAAAGTCTTTGGTTGAGCTTGCTCCTAGTATTGAAGTTGCTTCTGGTTATTTAATTCACATGTTGGAAGCTAGGTTTGCTAGCCTTAATCCTTTCATGCAACACATGTTCCTTAAGCTTCATGAAATTGAAGATCCTGAAAGGAAAGCCTTTATCTTGGAAACTTTGCGCTTAGAATTTAAAGATGTTGCTATTGAAGCTAGGTATAGGTATTTCGGTTCCTTCATCATTTGTACTAATTAGTACAAATGATGAAGGAACCGAAATACCTATACCTAGCAAGCTCTTGGGATTGTATGAAGCTTTCAAAAATAATTTTGACTAGATCTGTCCCAAAAATCTTTTTAGTGATTTGAGTGAACCAAAGCATGATCACAAAGGGTATTCAAAAACTTATGTGGATGAAATACAATGCCTTATTGACAAGACCTCTGCAGTTGATCTTAATGCTTCTTCTAAAAATACTTGATTCACAATTTTCTGCGCCTAGCTCAAAGGCGTTAAAGAAAAGCACTCTTGGGAGATAACCCAATGTTTTCTTTTCAGTACTTTTTCTTTTATATGAGTCTTGGAAGTCATTACTACTGTAATAACCTCTCCTTATCCTTTTTATTTCATTGTTGTGCCAAGAGAAGCCTCTAATTTGAGCGAGGTAAGATTTGGGGATGTTGCTGTCCTAAAACTGTTTTCGGTGCTGCACCGTAAAAATTCGTGAAAATTCTCTGTATATCTTTTGGACCTGCGATTTCTTGTGCATATTCCCCAGGTTATATCCAAACTTTCATTAGCTGAACACTTTTTGATTTGAGCAACAGAAAATCCCTTAAAAATTCGACCTTTGTCAGCTGTTCTGTTTTGACAGATTTCTGCCAATATTTGTGTTTGCCGCTTAATCGCTTTATTTTGAGTTCATTTGATCACGGAACTTTTGGGGAAGTTGCTACAGTAGTATATACTTTATATGTGGTGGTTTTGGCTTGAAACCTGAAGCAAAAAAGAGGTTGATTATATGTTATTCTTACACTAATGTTGCTAATAGATTTGTGTTTAGTTTTGTATGAAGGAAGTTTTCAAGTGTAGGGATTGGAGAATGATGAGATGAGTTGAATAATAGATAAAAGCTCAAGCTTGGGGATGCCCATGCATCACCCCAAGAAATATCCAAGAAGTACAAGCGTCAAAGCTTGGGGATGTCCCCGAGGCACCCCTTCTTCATCGGCAAAAATCAGGTCACCTTTCAAGACACACTATATTTTTATTGCTTCATGCACTATGCATTTTTCTTGGAGCGTCAGTTATTTTAGTTTTCTTTATTAGTTTTGTTTTGTTTGCTGCAATAAATTGTTGGACCCCAACAAATTTCTTTTGGAGAAGTTGCCTTGCTTTTCATTTGCCAAGAACGCTCTAGTTTTCACTCTTATCAAAAACTGAGTGTTCTTCTTTTTCTGCTACTGCTTTTGGTTTTTGTTTTCACCTTGATTTGCGTTCAGATCTTATTATATTTATTTATCAAGGTGTATTTTTGCCTCTGGACCATGTTGGTTTTCCTCAAAAGAGTTGGATTAAAAAAGTTCGAATGGTGTTGGAAAAGAGAAAAAGCTTTGTGCAAAAAAGTGGTACAAGAAGGAGCTTGTGTAGACTACGGCTTAGGCTTTTTCATGTCATGCTTGATGTCATTTTGATAGTATGCTTAGTGGTTTTGCTGTAGCATGACTTTTCTCAAATAACTGAGATTGCTTAATGAGCCTTTGAAAAAATCATGGGTTGTTTTAATTGTTTGGAAGCATTATTTTGGTTTTCTCCTTGATGCTTTATTTGGGTTGACTTGGCGCATGCTCACACATGTTAGACTCTTACAAGTCGCCAATAGCCTCTATGATCATTTTGTTTTTGACTTTTGATGCCATCTTACGCTTCTTTTAATGTCGCTTTGCATGATTATGGCCATTATTGCTCTCTTAGTTGGTCGCTCCCAGTCTTTTGCTAGCCCTCGCCTTGTACTGAGTATGAGCTCTACTCGTGCATCCAACTCCTAAAAACCAAGTTTGCCAAAGTATCCACCATACATACCTACTAGTAATTTGTTATTCCAAGTAAATTTGACTTGCTTTTATTTTCTCTTCAATTAAACTCTTACCAGTGTTATGCGAAAATTGGTCAGTAAAGCTCTCACGAACCGGAAGGCACACTTTACTTTTTCTTGTTCTTAAAATTTTGACATTGTGGTCTCTTATGTTTAGTTGTTATGCTTCCAAGTTGTAAGTTGGAGACTAGCCCAGCCATGCCGTCATGGGCAAGCTTTCAACATTGCACTTCTTATTTGAGTTGATATCGTGATCTTTTGTTTATGGATGCCCGCGGTGTGAAATGAATTGGGAATCTTGCGGGGATCATGGAGTTTGTATATGTGTTAGGGAAACGCCTGGGCCGCCAATCTAAGCCATGCAAAATTCATGGTGGAAATTTGCAGCATACCCATAGTGGACATTCGACGACGCATCTTAAAATAAAAAGCTAAACAAATGGTAAATAAAAGAGATGTCGAGGTGTTCATTGTCTGCTTGTCCTGTCATTTTGATGTGGGCTTGTTCCATGTCATCGGGCATGGAGGTACCCTGTTGGCGGTTCTCGATGATACGCATATACTTACAATGACAAGAGCCTTGTTTGGGACTCTAAGTAAAGTAGCATGAGGTTTGGGTACTCATATTCATGGGACACGAGGTTTTCAACTTATGATTTGTCAAGCATATGCATCATAATTGTTCTTGCATTAACTTTAACCATTCAAGATGCTTATGATGGGGGCAATGAGAGCTCAAAGCCGGTAAGTACCATAATTTTTGAAGGTTATAAAACTTGCAATCACTGCTTCCCTCCGCGAAGGGCCTTTCTTTTACTTTTATGTTGAGTCACCACCTTCTATCTTTATACACCATTAAGAGAGCATAGTTGTCATTCTTAGTATAATGTGCATTGTCCCAAAGATTTCATTGATTGATTCATGATGTTGGTTTCACTTGTTCTTAAATTATTTGTATCTAGTCGCCCTCTTAAACTTGAAGGTGTCCTATGCATTTATGTTTTGCTCTCCATGAAGAACAAGCTGAAAACCATTTGTATGTTTTTCCTTATGATTTGAACACATGTTTGACTTTCATTGTTTCATTTTCATGATCTTTTGTTTATGTTCATTTGCATGTTATAACATGGTTGCTAAGTTTTTATTGTCAAGATTATATCTTTCATGCCCATGTTTTAAGTTCTTTTGATCCCAACTCACAATGCTTACATATGTGATCAAGATTGTGTAGGTGCATGTCACCTCAAAAATTATTTCTTTTGTTATCACTTACCTACTCGAGGACGAGCAGGAGTTAAGCTTGGGGATGCTGATACGTCTCCAACGTATCCATAATTTTTGATGCTCCATGCTCGTTTTGACACCATTTGCCTAATGTTTCGTTACACTTTGTGGCACTTTTATGCATTTTCCGGAACTAACCTATTAACAAGTCGCCACAGTGCCAGTTCCCTGTTTTCTGCTATTTTTGTGTTTTAGAAAAGTTACACAGGAAATATTCTCAGAATTGGACGAAACCAAAGCCAGTCGTCCAGATATTTCACGGAGCCTTCCAGAGAACCGAAGAGGAGACAGAGTGGGGCCACGAGGGGCCCTCACACTAGGGCGGCGCGGCCTGGCCCCTGGCCACGCCCCCTATGTGTGAGGCTGCCTCGGTCCACTTCTGACGATGCCCCTTCGCCTATAAATACCTCCCGACGGGAAAAACCTAAGTACCCGATCAATTTTCCAGAAACACATCGCGATCCACCACCGTCATCGACCCGAGACCGGGAGGGTCCAGAAGCTCTTCCCGGCACCCTGCCGGAGAGGGGAATCACCACCGGAGGTCTTCTTCATCGCCATGCTTGCCTCCGGAGCAATGAGTGAGTAGTCTACCTTGGACTATGGGTCCATAGCAGTAGCTAGATGGTTGTCCTCTCCACCATGTGCTTCATGTTTAGATCTCATGAGCTGCCCTACATGATTGAGATCACCATTATGTAATTCTACATGTTTGGTTTGTTGGGATCCGATGAATATTGGTGTTATGATTGAATTGCTATACTAAAATATATCTTATGTTATCTCTATGTTGTTTATGATCTTGCATGCTCTCCGTTGCTAGTAGCTATCTTGACCGAGTAGTTGCTAGTGAATCCAAGAGGGGGTATTTATGCTCGATAGTTGGGTTCATGCCTCTATTTAATCTGGGGGAGTGACAGAAACCTCTAAGGTTGTAGATGTGTTGTTGCCACTAGGGAGAAAACAACATTCATATGCTCGAGGGCATATGCTTTGTTTACATTACACACTTTGCTTAATGCAATTATCTGTTGTTCGCAACTTAATACTCATGGGGTGTTTGGATGATATCCCCGTGGGTGGATAATTAGTCATAGATGCAGTTGGATGGCGGTCTATGTATTTTGTTGTAATGCCCAGAGTAAATCGCATAGTGATCTTCTTGATATATCACGTTATCTTTATTCTATCAATTGCCCAACTGTAATTGGTTTACCCAGCATGTGTTATTTATCTTATGGAGAGACACCACTAGTGAACTGTGGACCCCGGTCCTATTTCCATCATATTGCTATCACCTGTTTACTTTTACTCGCACTGTTTACTTTACTCGCATACTTCTACTATTTTCCACTCGATACGCTCATACCCTTTGTTTCAAGCAAACCGGTGAGATTGACAACCTCATCGCAAGTTGGGAACAAAGTACTTGGATGTATTGTGTGCAGGTTCCACGTTGCTACTGGTTGAAGACGCACTAACAAGTTATCATTAACAGCACCCTTGTTAGAGCATCACGCAGCTAGTGGGCATCACCTTCAGTCGTATTGGCTTTTTCTTCTTCGTATCAATAAACCTTGGTTTCTAACTAAGGGAAAAGCTTGCTGCTGTGCTCATCATACCTTCCGCTTGGGGTTCCCCAACTGCCTGGCGATAATCATCATCATCAACTACACGCCAGCCATCAGCCGTTGACCCGAAGATCGGGAGGGTCCAGAAGATCTTCCCGGCACCCTGCCGGAGAGGGGAATCGCCACCAGAGGTCTTCTTCATCACCATGCTTGCCTCCGGAGCGATGATTGAGTAGTCTACCTTGGACTATGGGTCCATAGCAGTAGCTAGATGGTTGTCTTCTCCACCATGTGCTTCATGTTTAGATCTCATGAGCTGCCCTATATGATTGAGATCACCGTTATGTAATTCTACATGTTTGGTTTGTTGGGATCCGATAAATATTGGTGTTATGCTTGAGTTGAAGTACTGAAATCTATCTTTTGTTATCTCTATGTTGTTTATGATCTTGCATGCTCTCCGTTGTTAGTAGCTATCTTGGCCAAGTAGTTGCTAGTGACTACAAGAGGGGTTATTTATGCTCGATAGTGGGTTCATGCCTCTATTTAATCTGGGGGAGTGATAGAAACCTCTAAGGTTGTAGATGTGTTGTTGCTACTAGGGGGAAAACAACATTCATATGCTCAAGGGTATATGCTTTGTTTACATTACACACTTTGCTTAATGCAATTATCTGTTGTTCGCAACTTAATACTCATGGGGTGTTCGGATGATATCCCCGTGAGTGGATTATTAGTCATAGATGCAGTTGGATGGCGGTCTATGTATTTTGTTGTAATGCCCAGAGTAAATCTCATAGTGATCCTCTCATCATATGCACGTTATCTTTATTCTATCAATTGCCCAACTGTAATTCGTTTACCCAGCTTGTATTATTTTATCTTATGGAGAGACACCACTAGTGAACTGTGGACCCCGGTCCTATTTCCTTTATATTGATATTACCTGTTTACTTTACTCGCATTGTTTACGTTACTCGCATACTATTATCACTTTCCACTCGATACGCTCATACCCTTTGTTTCAAGCAAACCGGTGAGATTGACAACTTCATCGTAAGTTGGGAACAAAGTATTTGGTTGTGTTGTGTGCAGGTTCCGCGTTGCAGCTAGCAAGCAAAGCTTGGATGAGGCGCCCTATAAATTGTCCTGAGCTGTCGCAAGCTAGCAAGCATCACCTTCAGTCGTTTGTTTGCTCCTCTCCTGATCGACATACCTTGGTTTCTTAACTGAGGGAAAACCTTGCTACAATATTCATCACACCTTCCTCTTGGGGTTCCCAACGGGCTGGTTATTTATCACGCATCAAGCAAGCAACAGAAAACCCCTTAAAAAATCGGTCTTTATCAGCTGTTCTGTTTTGATAGATTTCTCCCACTATTCGTTTTAGCCGCTTTATCGCTTTCTTTTTGAGTTCTTTTGATCACGGAACTTTTGGGAAGTTGCAACAGTAGTATATACCTTATATGTGGTGGTTTTGGGTTGAAACCTGAAGCAAAAAAGGGTTGATTCATTGTTATGCTTACACTAATGTTGCTAATAGATTTGTGTTTAGTTTTGTATGAAGAAAGTTTTCAAGTGTAGGGATTGGAGAATGATGAGATGAGTTGACGAATGGACAAAAGCTCAAGCTTGGGGATGCCCATGCATCACCCCAAGAAATATCCAAGAAGTACAAGCGTCAAAGCTTGGGGATGCCCCTGAGGCACCCCTTCTTCATCGGCAAAAATCAGGTCACCTTTCAAGACACTATATTTTTATTGCTTCATGCACTATGCATTTTTCTTGGAGCATCAGTTGTTTTAGTTTTCAGTATTAGTTTAGTTTAGTTTGCTGCAATAAATGGTTGGACCCCAACAAATTTCTTTTAGAGAAGTTGCCTTGCTTTTCATTTGCCAAGAACTCTCTAGTTTTCATTCTTATCAAAAACCGAGTGTTCTTCTTTTTCTGCTACTGCTTTTGGTTTTCGTTTTTGCCTTGATTTGCGTTCAGATCTTCTTATATCTTTTTATCAAGGTGTATTTTTTCCTCTGGACCATGTTGGTTTTCCTCAAAAGAGTTGGATTAAAAAGGTTCGAATGGTGTTGGAAAAGAGAAAAAGATTTATGCAAAAAAGTGGTACAAAAAGGAGCTTGTTTAGACTGCAGCTTAGACTTTTTTATGTCATGCTTGATATCTTTTTGATAGTATGCTTAGTGGTTTTGCTGTAGCATGAATTGTCTCAAATGACTGAGATTGCTTAATGAGCCTTTGAAAAAAATCATGCGTTGTTTTTATCGTTTGGAAGCATTATTTTGGTTTTCTCCTTGATGCTCTATTTGGGTTGACTTGGCGCATGCTCACACATGTTAGACTCATACAAAGTCGCCAATAGCCTCTATGATCATTTAGTTTTTGACTTTTGATGCCATCTTATGCTTCTTTTAATGTTGCTTTGTCGCTTTGCATGATTATGGCCGTTATTGCTCTCTTAGTTGGTCTCTCCCAGTCTTTTGCTAGCCCTCGTTTTGTACTGAGTATGAGCTCTACTCGTGCATCCAACTCCTAAAAACCAAGTTGTTCCAACGCGTCCACCATACATACCTATTAGCAATTTGCTATTCCAAAGTACATTTGACTTGCTTTTATCTACTCTTCAATTTAAACTCTTACCAGTGTTATGCGAAAATTGGTCAGTAAAGCTCTCACGAACCTGATGGCACACTTTATTTTTCTCGTTCTTAAAAATTTGACATTGTGGCTCTCTTATGTTGAGTTGTTATGCTTGCAAGTTGTAAGTTGGAAATGAGCCCATCCATGCTGTCATGGGGCAAGCTTTTGACATTGCACTTCATCTTATTTGAGTTGATATCATGATCTTTTGTTTATGGATGCTCGCGGTGTGAAATAAATTGGAATCTTGTGGAGTTCATGGAGTTTGTATATGTGTTAGAGAAACGCCTGGGCCGCCAATCTAAGCCATGCATAATTCATGGTGGAAATTTGTAGCATGCCCATAGTGGACATTTGACAACGCATCTCAAAATAAAAAGCTATATAAATGGTAAATAAAAGAGATGTTGAGGTGTTCATTGTCTGCTTGTCCTGTCATTTTGATGTGGGCTTGTTCCATGTCATCGGGCATGGAGGTACCCTGTTGGCGGTTCTTGATGATACGTGTATACTTACAATGACAAGAACTTGCTTGGGACCTAAGCAAAGTAGCACGAGGTTTGGGTACTCGTATTCACGGGACACGAGGTTTTCGACTTATGATTTGTCAAGCATATGCATCATAATTGTACTCGCATTAACCTTAACCATTCAAGATGCTTATGATGGGGGCAATGAGAGCTCAAAGCTAGTAAGTACCATAATTTTTGAAGGTTTATAAAACTTGCAATCACTGCTTCCCTCTGCGAAGGGCCTTTCTTTTTACTTTTATGTTGAGTCACCACCTTCTACCTTTATGCACCGTCTAAGAGAGCATAGTTGTCATTCTGAGTATAATATGCATTGTCCCAAAGTTTTCATTGATTGATTCATGATCAAGGTTTCACTTGTTCTTAAATTATTTGTATCTAGTCGCCCTCTTAAACTTGCAGGTGTCCTATGCATTTATGTTTTGCTCTCCATGAAGGACAAGCTGAAAACCATTTGTATGTTTTCCTTATGATTTGAACACATGTTTGACTTTCATTGTTTCATTTTCATGATCTTTTGTTTGTGTTCTATTTCATGTTACAATATGGTTGCTAAGTTTCTTCTATCAAGATTATATCTTTCATGCCCATGTTTTAAGTTCTTTTGATCCCAGCACTCAATGCTTTACATAGAAGATCAAGATTGTGTAGGTGCATGTCACCTCAAAAATTATTTCTTTTGTTATCACTTACCTACTCGAGGACGAGCAGGAGTTAAGCTTGGGGATGCTTGATACGTCCTAAACGTATCTATAATTTTTGATGCTCCATGCTTGTTTTTACACCATTTGCTTAGTGTTTCGTTACACTTCGTGGCACTTCTATGCATTTTCCGGAACTAGCCTATTAACAAGTCGCCACAGTGCCAGTTCCCTGTTTTCTGCTGTTTTTGTGTTTCAGAAAAGTTACACAAGAAATATTCTCGGAATTGGACGAAACAAAAGCCGAACGTCCAGAAATTCACCGAAGCTTTCAGAGAACCAAAGAGGAGATGGAGTGGGGCCACGAGGGCCCCACACAATAGGGCGGCGCGGCCTGGCCCCTGGTCGCGCCCCCTATGTGTGACGGCACCTCGGCCCACTCCTGATGTTGCCCCTTCGCCTATAAAGACCCCTCGACGGGAAAACCTAAGTACCCGATCAGAATTCCAGAACACATCGCGATCCGCCGCCGCCGTCGACCCGAAGATCGGGAGGGTCCTGAAGCTCTTCCCGGCACCCTGCCAGAGAGGGGAATCGCCACCGGATGCCTTTTTCATTGCCATGCTTGCGTTCGGCGCGATGAGTGAGTAGTCTACCTTGGACTATGGGTCCATAGCAGTAGCTAGATGGTTGTTCTCTCCACCATGTGCTTCATGTTTAGATCTCATGAGCTGCCTTACATGATTGAGATCACCGTTATGTAATTCTACATGTTCTGTTTGGTGTGATCCAATGAATGAAGGGAATATGCCCGAGAGGCAATAATAAAGTGGTTATTATCATATTCCATATTTATGATAAATGTTTATTTCTCATGCTAGAATTGTATTAATCGGAAACATTAATACTTGTGTGATTAATAAACTAAAAAGGTTCCTAGTAAAGCCTCTCTTTTATACTAGCTCGTTGATTAACCGATGATCAAGGTTTCCTGATCATGAACATTGGATGTTGTTAATAACGGGGTCATATCATTAGAAGAATGATGTGATGAACACTCACACCTATAGTACGAATAGCAATACGATCAAGTCATCAAGTTCATTGCTATATCAAACTCATACGAAATAGTTCTAATCCTCAAACCATGAGATCATGTTAATCACTGATGCCAGAAGAGTGCTTTGATGATATCAAACGTCACACCATTACAGGGTGATTATAAAGGTTGATTTGGGTATTCTGAAAGTATTTGTTGAGGCTCATGGATCAAGAGTGGGATTTGTCCATCCGGATGACGGAAAGATATTCTCTGGGCCCTTCTCAGTGATATTTCATTAGAATCGCTTGCAAGCATGTGACTAGGTCACGGGAATGCATTATCACGGAACGAGTAAAGAGACTTGTCAGAAACGAGATCGAACTAGGTATGGTTGATACCAAATGATCGGATCTCGGACAAGTAATAATATCGCGAGACAAAAGGAATTAACTATGTTCGTTATTGGTTCACACGATCACTAGTTCATCGTTGAGTAAGTGGGAGTCATCATGGATTTCCAGATCCCTCTGATGATTATTGATCGAAGAGGAGTCTCGATCATGTCCACATTATTCACGAACCGTAGGGTGACACACTTAAGGTTCGCCGTTGTTTTTTGAGTGGATACGATACTCTGATCGAATTAGAGGACAACATGAGGGTTGTTTTAGAAAAGCACCGAAACTGTTTCGGTATATCAAAATAACTCAAGGGGTATTTGTTAATGTTTGTTAATTGATTGAATTAACAAATATTAAATAAATAAAAATGTTTTATTAATTCAATTAGTGTGAGTTTTAATTAGCATGAATGTCATGCAAAATTAAAATGGGGGTTACCACCATGAAGAGGGGGTTACCACCATGAAGAAGGGGCTGCCACCTCCTCTCCTATAAAAGGAGCCTTCTTCTCCCTCTTCTCACACACTACTTGATCCCCTCCCTTCCTCCCAAAGTTGCTGCCCCAAATCCATCTTGGCTTAGCGAAGCTTTGCCGAATTGTTAGTTCGAGATTCATACACTTGGAGAAGTGAGTGTTGGAGTGTTCGGCGGATCCCTTCTTCCGCTGCCCCGCTGGACCGAGGGCGTGGAGGAGTCGACGATGAGCCGTACGTGTGACCGAGCACGGGGGAGCTGCTGGTTGTGGCGCCGTGTACACGATCTCGTGATCGTCAAGTGAACCACTACGTTGACTACGTCAAGTGAACGACTACGTCGACTACGTGCATCTTCCTCGACTCTCCATCGGCAACGATTTGTGCGGGAATGTAATCCCCGCTACCGGTCTTCGAGGGTTAGTCTCCGTTGCTACCATCTTGTAGATGTTCTTGGCTAGTTTATGTGTTCATGCGTAGAAATTTTTTGTTTTCTATGCTACGAACCCATCAGTGGTATCAGAGCCATCTCTATGCGTAGTTGGTATGCACGGTTAGAACACATTTGGATGTGGGCGTTGATGATCATGTTATTGCAATTTTTTATATTTTGGATCATAGTGGCATAGTGGGATTGAAGCTGCCCGAGACTAACCTTACGTGACCACGTTCACGAGACTTGTCCCACACTTGACATGCTTGGGCATATGTGGCTTTGCGGGTGCACGTTTCTCCCACTATAGTTATGATCTATTTTACAAAGAGTTGTTAATAATATTTTTATCACCGTTGTGGTTACATGTTCATAGGTAAGAACAGTTCTTCCTAGAAAGCCCCAAACCACATAAAATATGCAAGACAAATTAGAAGCGTCTAACTTGTTTTTGCAGGGCATGTGATGTGATATGGTTAAATTGTTTATGTTACAAATTGTATGCAATGATCCTTTTTGTAAGTTATAAACAACTGGCAGGAGCCATATGGTTGTCTTTTCTTTTTATGGCCTGCATGCCGAATATGTATATCCAAGTGATATATTGTAATGGAGGAAGACAACCAAGGTAGCGCGCCATGGACCTTGGTGCTACGCCGGTGGAATAATGGAGATCATGCCATGATGCACAAGATAGAGATCGAATGCGTGAAGGACCATATCATATCACATTATATATGCATGTGATGTTTATCCTTTTATGCATCTTATTTTGCTTAGATTTGATCGCGCGGTAACATTATAAGATGATCCCTCTCACATAAATATCAAGATAAAATGTGTTCTTCCATAGCATGCACCGTCAAGAAAGTTCGTTGTTTCGAGACACCACGTGATGATCGGGTGTGACAGACTCTACGTTCACATACGACGGGTGTAAGACAGTTTTACATACGCAAGTGCTATGGTTCTACTTGGCGAGCCTAGCATGTACAAACATGGCCTCGGAACACGAACCGAAAGGTTAAGCATGAGTCATATGGTTGATATGATGAACATGGCGATGTTCGCCATTGAAACTATGATGTTGCACGTGATGATCGGTTGCAGTATAGTGAATTTGGTTCGTGTAATCACTTAAGAAAACTAAGAGGGATGTTGTTTTTAAGTGGGAGTTCACTTAGTAATTTTAAATTATAGAACTCAATTTATCATGAACTAAATCAAAGTGAATTTGCATAGTTTGTTGTAGGCATTGGTATCCGTTTACTACCTTGCGATTAGCTATAATTGAGATAATAGAACTATAGAATTCTGGATGTTAACTTTACGAACTGGTATCGTATTGTTTGAATGTCAATCTAAAGTTTAAAGTCCTATTGCTAACTTTTAGCAAACCTTGGTTACTCGATAAAATTTAATAAGTAGTATTAAATCAAGAGTAACAATTCCAGTGTTAGTATCTAAGTATCACACTTGCCTCCATGATCCTTGATATTCAAAAGTTGTTTTTAGTACCAAGGTTATCTAGGAGTTGAAAGAATTGTTTCATAAACTATCATATGTGGAAGATATTGTGATATCCGAAACAATGTTTGGTTGCAAAGTGATAGAGTATAATTTAGTAAGACACATGTTCTCATATTGTATGAGAATTTGTAAAGATTGGAGACGCTAGGCGTCCAGATCTCCTAAAAAGGTTTTGGGAACTAACATTATACTCACAATTTGTCCTCATGAGCTATAGTAGCTTGATCATGAAAGTTGTCATGATAGGATGAATACAAGATGTCGGTAACATGTTTACTAAATTAAAAGATTACTAAAGAATGGAATTTGGAAGAGCGCCAAATATTTGATTATGGTGATCTACTTCAAAGTGTGAGTCCAAGGGTATTAGTGTTTGACTAATCATGCCTTGAACTATGTGCCATGTGTATGGCGCCACTATTGATGTTGATAGATTTTCTAGAAGGAAAAGAATTGCTAAAAGAGAATATGAAATTTATTCTGGCGGAAAAGAAAAGACTGGAAATGTCCAGCTCAGGTATATAGAAGATATACATGTTATGGGTGTATTTGTTGCTTGTTAGAACAATGTGGTTCTTGGGTATTTGATACTAAATTGGTTGGTATGAACTGTCATACAAACAACGCAATACAAGAACTACAATGGCCTAATTAACTAGCAAATGAATATGGGATGATTCTCATCGAAAACAAATAAGGTGTTATTGTGTTTCGTTGGAATTAAACCTAGCCTTCAAGATTTGTTTTAATAATTGTTATTTTGTTATGGTATTATGAGAACAATGGTTGTTCAAATTATTACCGCATTCATAAAAGATGAATGAACGTTTATCTTGTTGGAGAAATGACATCCATAACACTGATGCTAAAAATGTCTCAAGACAAATGATTAGAAGATCACTTATGAGTGACACCACCATTTAAATCATATTGGAAAGTAAACATGAAGAAACTCCATGTTGATGGAATTTTGGAGTCTTTTGATTTTGAATCAATTGACGCTTGTGAAAATTTCCTAGAGATGATTAAAACTCCGTTTGTAGGCCAAAGAAGAACGGACGACTAACTTATTGGACGTTCTACATGTTGATGTATATTGTCCATTATGCGTAGCCGAATGTGGTGGATCTTTGAACTTCATTTACTTTAACCAAGGATTTGAGTAGATATATGTGTATATTTACTTGATAAGGAAGAAGTATGAAATATTTGAAAAATGTTCAAAGTTTTTCTAGATGAAGTGGAAAATCATGGTAACAAGAGAATAAAGAATTTATGATTTGATCATAAAGGAAGATATTTGAGTTACACGTTTAGCAAACACCTAAAAGTTGAGGAATCATTCCATAGAATTGTATTTCCCGAAACACCATAGGAGTATGGAGTGTTCGAGAGATGAAATCAAACTTTATTTGACATCGTTGGATCAAAGGTGTCATCTATAAAACAGCCATTATATTTTAAGTATAAAGCTTTAGAGAGTACCGCTTTTACACTGAAAAGAGCACCATCATGATCCGTTGAAATGACACCATATGAGTTATGGCATGGGATAAAACTCAAGTTGTCTTTTCTAAAAAAATTGTATGCTAGGCATATGTAAAATATTTACAACCAAAGTCGGATAAGTACGTCTTTGTAGGTTATCCCAAAGTAACTGTTGGGTATTCCTCCAGAACACTGAAGACAAAAGTGTTTGTCGCTGAAAAACGTCAAGTTTCTTGAGAAGGAATTTTTCACAAAAGTTAAGTGGGAGGACAATAGAACTTTGATTGGGTTATTGAACCTAAGCTATATGTGCTGAATAGCGCAGCGCTGGGAAGTGTCCCGGAGGCGGCTACAATGCGCATGGATGTAGTACCTCAAAGGTTGTGGTCACATAGGTCAAAGTTCCTATTGAACCGCGTGAGTCGGGTAACAATCAAATAGTTAGATTTGAGAATGAATCATTATTGTTTGACAATGATGAACCGACTGCATGCAAAGAAGAAATGATGGGCCCTGACTCCGTCAAATGGCTAGAAGCCATAAAATCCATGATAGTTCCATACACGAGAAACCAAGTTTCTGAACTTGGAAGACCCTCAAAAGGCATGAAGCCTAATGAACGTGTTAGGATCTATAAAGACAGACATGGATGTTTAACATCTATGAAATAGTCGACACATCGTTAAAAGAGTTTACGATTATGTTCAAGGAGTTGACTATGACAAGATTTGATCTTTCATAGCGATATTTTGTCTGGACGGATTACTGTAGCAACCACTACATATGCCAAGTTTGGTATATGTTAGTTGAACAAACAAGACAACATTCTTCTAATAGAATGGTTACCTAGGACATGTACATGACATGGTCCAATGGGTTTTGTAAATTCAAAGGATGCTAAAAAGGCATGCAAACTTTAATGGTTGAAGCAAGCATCGCGGAGTTGGAATATTCACCGTGATGAAATAATTAAAAGGTTTAGTTTCATCAGATAGAATATGCTTGCATTTGCAAGAAATTAAGTGGGAGCATTGAGACATATTTTTCAATACATTATGTAGAAGACATATTGTTAATTGGAAATGATGTATCTTTTATTGACATAGGTTAAGACTTTCATTAAAATTAGATTCCAATGAAAGACTTAGGCAAAACCAAAATATTGGGTCTCGATGTCTATGTAGATAGATCAAGGTGCCAATATGGTTGTGCCAAAGTACATAGATGAAATATTGAATAAAGTTCAATATGGAAATGATGAGAAAAGTTCTTGTCGCATGGAAGAAGTTGAAACAAGATTCAGGTGTTTTTGACACTTGATGAGTGAAGCCACATGAATGATTTGATCAATCATGTATACCGTGATATGTACATATCTAGATATGTCCTATGCTCTAAATGTTATGAGCATATACCAGAGTGATAAATCTCATAAGATGATCACTAGACAATAGTAAAGGATATCCTTATGTGCTTTGGAAGGACTAAGGATATATATTATGTATGACAAAGTGACACATAGTTCATTGTAAAGTGTTACATTGATACTAAGTTTGTCACAAGATACAAATTAAGTTTATCTCAATTTTAGCTATATGTTTAGGTGGCACAATGTAATGGAAGGAAGTTCCATGATGGATTTGGATGAGTTCCAAAGTTAAGACATTGTGATGGATTCTACAACAAAGGTTGAGTATATGGCTGCTTTAGAAGTAGCAAAGGAGGGCATTTGTGTCAAGAAGTTTGTTATCAAACTAGGTGTAGTTCCAAGCTGGCTATTACTATGAAGATCTATTGTGCGACAATAGTGACAACATGATTTTAGCTAAAGGAACTAAGGTCGCACCTAAGGACCAAATTTATACCCAACTATCTCATTTGAGAATGAGTGATGCGTAGAGACGCAAAGACATGCAAATACACACAGAACTGAAAGTGTCAGATCTGGAGATCAGATTAACCACATGCAACGCATATGGATAACACGTGAATGCCATAAGTGTTATATACGCAAGTCTCAACTAGATTATTAACTCTAGTGCAAGTGGGAGACTGAAGGGAATATGCCCGAGAGGCAATAATAAAGTGGTTATTATCATATTCCATGTTTATGATAAATGTTTATTTCTCATGCTAGAATTGTATTAATCGGAAACATTAATACTTGTGTGATTAATAAACTAAAAAGGTTCCTAGTAAAGCCTCTCTTTTATACTAGCTCGTTGATTAACCGATGATCAAGGTTTCCTGATCATGAACATTGGATGTTGTTAATAACGGGGTCATATCATTAGAAGAATGATGTGATGAACACTCACACCCATAGTACGAATAGCAATACGATCAAGTCATCAAGTTCATTGCTATATCAAACTCATACAAAATAGTTCTAATCCTCAGACCATGAGATCATGTTAATCACTGATGCCGGAAGAGTGCTTTGATGATATCAAACATCACACCGTTACAGTGTGATTATAAAGGTTGATTTGGGTATTCTGAAAGTATTAGTTGAGGCTCATAGATCAAGAGTGGGATTTGTCCATCCGGATGACGGAAAGATATTCTCTGGGCCCTTCTCGGTGATATTGCATTAGAATCGCTTGCAAGCATGTGACTAGGTCACGGGAATGCATTATCACAGAATGAGTAAAGAGACTTGTCGGGAACGAGATCAAACTAGGTATGGTTGATACCAAATGATCGGATCTCGGACAAGTAATAATATCGCGAGACAAAAGGAATTAACTATGTTCGCTATTGGTTCACACGATCACTAGTTCATCGTTGAGTAAGTGGGAGTCATCATGGATTTCCAGATCCCGCTGATGATTATTGATCGGAGAGGAGTCTCGATCATGTCCATGTTATTCACGAACCGTAGGGTGACACACTTAAGGTTCGCCATCGTTTTTTGAGTGGATACGATACTCTGATCGAATTACAGGACAACATGAGGGTTGTTTCAGAAAAGCACCGAAACTGTTTCGGTATATCAAAATAACTCAAGGGGGTATTTGTTAATGTTTGTTAATTGATTGAATTAACAAATATTAAATAAATAAAAATGTTTTATTAATTCAATTAGTGTGAGTTCTAATTAGCATGAATGTCATGCAAAATTAAAATGGGGGTTACCACCATGAAGAGGGGGTTACCACCATGAAGAGGGGGTTACCACCATGAAGAAGGGGCTGCCACCTCCTCTCCTATAAAAGGAGCCTTCTTCTCCCTCTTCTCACACACTACTTGATCCCCTCCCTTCCTCCCAAAGTTGCTGCCCCAAATCCGTCTTGGCTTAGCGAAGCTCTGCCGGATTGTTAGTTCGAGATTCACACACTTGGAGAAGTGAGTGTTGGAGTGTTCGGCGGATCCCTTCTTCCGCTGCCCCGCTGGACCGAGGGCGTGGAGGAGTCGATGACGAGCCGTACGTGTGACCGAGCACGGGGGCGCTGCCGGTTGTGGCGCCGTGTACACGATCTCGTGATCGTCAAGTGAACCACTACGTTGACTACGTCAAGTGAACGACTACGTCGACTACGTGCATCTTCCTCGACTCTCCATCGGCAACGATTTATGCGGGAATGTAATCCCCGCTACCGGTCTTCGAGGGTTAGTCTCCGTTGCTACCATCTTGTAGATGTTCTTGGCTAGTTTATGTGTTCATGCGTAGAATTTTTTTTGTTTTCTATGCTACGAACCCATCAATGAATATTGGTGTTATGATTAAGTTGCTGTTCTGAAATTTATCTTATGTTATCTCTATGTTGTTTATGATCTTGCATGCTCTCCGTTGTTAGTAGCTATCTTGGCCGAGTAGTTGCTAGTAACTCCAAGAGGGGGTATTTATGCTCGATAGTTGGGTTCATGCCTCTATTGAATCTGGGGGAGTGACAGAAACCTCTAAGGTTGTAGATGTGCTGTTGCCACTAGGGAGAAAACAACATTCATATGCTCGAGGGCATATGCTTTGTTTACATTACACACTTTGCTTAATGCAATTATCTGTTGTTTGCAATTTAATACTTGTGGAGTTCTCGGATTGATTCGCTACAAGTGGATTATTAGTCATAGATGCAGTTGGATGGCGGTCTATGTATTTTGTTGTAATGCCCAGAGTAAATCGCATAGTGATCTTCTTGACATATCACGTTATCTTTATTCTATCAATTGCCCAACTGTATTTTGTTTACCCAGTATGTGTTATTTATCTTATGGAGAGACACCACTAGTGAACTGTGGACCCCGGTCCTATTTCCATCATATTGCTATCATCTGTTTACTTTACTCGCACTATTTACTTTACTTGCATATTACTACTGTTTTCCACTCGATACGCTCATACCCTTTGTTTCAAGCAAACCGGTGAGATTGACAACCTCATCGTAAGTTGGGAACAAAGTATTTGGTTGTGTTGTGTGCAGGTTCCACGTTGCCGCTCGCAAAGCAAAGCCTGGACGATACGCCTTATAAATTGTCCAGAGCCGTCGCAAAGCTAGCAAGCATCACCTTCTGGAGTATTGACTTTTTCCTAGACGATAAAACCTTGGTTTCTTACTGAGGGAAACTTGCTACTGTGCTCATCATACCTTCCTCTTGGGGTTCCCAACTGTTCGGTCATTTTCATCATCACCACCGAAGCAATCAATCATCTATGTAAGCGTTGCGCGCTGGGATCAAAAGAACTTAAAACATGGGCATGAAAGATATAATCTTGATAGAAGAAACTTAGCAACCATGCTATAACATGAAAATGAACACAAACAAAAGATTGTGAAAATGAAACAATCAAAGTCAAACGTGTGTTCAAATCATATGGAAAAACATAGCAAATGGTTTTCAGCTTGTCCTTCATGAGAGAGCAAAACATAAATGCATAGGACACCTTCAAGTTCAAGAGGGCGACTAGATACAAATAATTTAAGAACAAGTGAAACCAACATCATGAATCAATCAATGAAAACTTTGGTACAATGCACATTATACTCAGAATGACAACTATGCTCTCTTAGACGGTGCATAAAGATAGAAGGTGGTGACTCAACATAAAAGTAAAAGAAAGGCCCTTCGTGGAGGGAAGCAGTGATTAAACATGTGCTAGAGCTTTTTATTTGTAAAATAGAGAGATAAAAATTGAGTTTTGAGAGATGGTTGTTTCATGTCAACGACTGGCAATGGGGTCTTACTATCTTCCATAATAAACAAGTGAGAGCGGTTCCGAGTTCTTTGAAAATTTGGCACAGTGGTGCTCTTTTATAAAGCTTTGGCACACCTCCCCACCTTTTTTCCTTTCTCAAACCATGGCTAACCGATTCCATCGGGTGCCCACCAACATTCACATACCATGGAGGAGTGCCTTTTTTCTTTTTTAGAATTAGATTGCAATGGTCTGACCAGCTCCCTTGCAAAATTAATGACGAGCAGATGAAGCTGTCTAGTCGAGGGGTACTTAATTTAATATGGAAGATAGCAATTCCGACCACTACGTCTCCATGAGCTAAAAACAGTGGCACAAAATGAGAAGTAGTTGAAAGCTTTGAAAGGTAGCACATGAAAATTTACTTGGAATGGCTTGCAAATACCATGCATAGGAATTTATAGTGGACACAATGGCAAACTTAGTTTATAGGAGTTGGATGCACGAGTAGAGCTCATACTCAGTACAAAACGAGGGCTAGCAAAAGACTGGGAGCGACCAACTAAGAGAGCAATAACGGCCATAATCATGCATAGCGACAAAGCGACATTAAAAGAAGCATAAGATGGCATCAAACGTCAAAAACTAAATGATCATAGAGTCAATGGCGACTTTGTAGAGTCTAACATGTGTGAGCATGCGCCAAGTCAACCCAAATAAAGCATCAAAGGAGAAAACCAAAATAATACTTCCAAATAATTAAAACAACGCATGAGTTTTTCAAAGGATCATTAAGCAATCTCAGTCATTTGAGACAAGTCATGCTACAGCAAAACCACTAAGCATACTATCAAAAATACATCAAGTACGACATGCAAAAGCCTAGGCCGCAGTCTACACAAGCTCCTTTTTGTACCACTTTTTTGCACAAAGCTTTTTCTCTTTTCCAACACCATTCGAACTTTTTTAAACAACTCTTTTGATGAAAACCAACATAGACCAGATGTCAAAATACACCTTGATGAAAATATATAAGAAGATCTAAACAAAAATCAAGGCGAAAAACGAAAGTTAAACGCAGTTCTAGAAAAAGAGAACACTCGTTGAACGATAAGAGTGAAAAACAGAGTGTTCTTGGGAAATGAAAAGCAAGTAATCTTCTCCAAAGGAATTTGTTGGGGTCCAACCATTTATTGCAGCAAACAAAACTAAACAAAACTGAAAACTAAAACAACTGATGCTCCAAGAAAAACGCATAATGCATGAAGCAATAAAAATATAGTGTGTTGAAAGGTGACCTGATTTTTGTCGATGAAGAAGGGGTGCCTAGGGGGCATCCCCAAGATTTGACGCTTGTACTTCTTGGATATTTCTTGGGGTGACATGGGCATCCCCAAGCTCAAGCTTTTGTCCATTCTTCAACTCATCTCATCATTCTCCAATCCCTACACTTGAAAACTTCCTTCATACAAAACTAAACACAATTCTATTAGCAACATTAGTGTAAGCATAACAATGAATCAACCCTTTTTTGCTTCAGGTTTCAACTCAAAACCACCACATATAAAGCATATACTACGGTAGTAACTTCCCCAAAAGTTCTGTGATCAAAAGAACTCAAAAAGAAAGCGATAGAGCGGCAAACACAAATATTGGTAGAAATCTGTCAAAACAGAACAGCTGACAAAGGTCGAATTTTTAGAGGGTTTTCTGTTGCTCAAATCAAACAGTGTATAACTAATGAAAGTTTGGATATAACCTGGGGCATATGCACAAGAAATCGCAGGTCCAAAAGATATTCTGAGAATTTTCATGAATTTTTACGGTGCAGCACCGAAAACTGTTTCAGGACAGCAACATCCCCAAATCTTACCTCACTCAAATTTATACCTAGGCATGGGAAGCCCGGTCCGACAAGCCCGGCCCGGCCCGGCCTGAAAATCTCGGGCCTGGGCCGTGTTTTTTTGGCCCGATGGGCGGGCCTGGGCAGCGGAAATGCGGCCCGACTGCTTACTCGGGCCGGGCCTGGGTAGCAGATTCAAAGATTTTTGGGAAGGCCCGGCCCGACAGAAAACAGCCCACTCGGGCCGGGCCTGGGCAGATTTTTTAGGCCCGACAATCGGGCCGGGCCGGGCCTGGGCAGCCATTTCCAGTTTCGGGCTTTGTCTTGGCCCGGCCCGACCCGGCCCGGCCCGAGAGGATGCCCAGGTATACTCAAATTAGAGGCTTCTCTTGGCACAAAAACGAAATAAAAAGGATAAGGAGAGGTTATTACAGTAGTAATAACTTCCAAGACTCAAATAAAAGAAAAATAACTGAAAGTAAAAACATTGGGTTATCTCCCAAGAGTGCTTTTCTTTAACGCCTTTGAGCTAGGCTCAGTAATTTGAGAAGATGCTCACATAAGAAATATGAATGGAAGCCAAAAAGAGCATCAAGGAGCAAATGTAAAAGACATTTAAGTCTAACTCACTTCCTATGCATAGGAATCTTGTAAGAAAATAAATCAAAGAAGTACATAGTAACAAGTTTGGGTAGATAAAACAAGAGCAACTTCGGAACTTTCGATATAAAGAGAGGTGTTTTAGTAACATGAGAATTCCAACAACCATATTTTCCTCTCTCATAATAATTTTCAGTAGCATCATGAACAAACTCAACAATATAAATATCACACTCATCCTCCTTTGTTAAGAATGGAAGGCAATCAAATAAGGTATTAGTTAAAGAGTTACTCTTATTGGGAGGTAGACATGGGTAGCTCCATTCTTCCCCCTCTTAATCATCAAATGAGCTTCTAGTTTCAGCAATTTCTTCTTCCATAGGCTCCTTCAAGGCATTAGTCTCTTCCGTTGGAGAGCATCTATTAAGATATTTAAGAATATAGCCATTTTCTTCATTGTAATTATCAAAGCAAAATTTAAGTATATCATAAACCTCATATTTATAAAGTGCATCATCAGTATTTTCAAGCAAATAAGCAAGTTCGAATGCACCCTTCCAAGCAATAAATTCTTCAATTTGTTCCACATCATAAAAGTCATAATTTCTATTAATATAAGAAGATATGGTAACATCATCATTATACTCACATTGAAAAGGGAGGTGTTTGTACCTCCTACAGCAACAAGATCTATCAAAGCAATAAGTAACATTATAAGTAGAGCACACGTTTCTAGCAATGATATACAATCTATTGATTTGTTCCCATAAGTGTTTCCCTTTTTGTGACAAACGGTGTTCCTCATAATAATTTTGTTGCTCTTCCGTGTACCCACCTTGCCAAAAAGATTTAGTTTTAAAGAAACCAACCATTGATAGAAACATGATAAAGCAAGACAATAACAAACCAACAAAAATAACAACTATAGTAGGAACTAATTTTTTTGTATTTTTGATAAAACGATGCAAGTAAAAATAAAGTAAAAGCAAAACTTAAAACAAAGTAAAGGATGTGCGTGCAAAACTCCCCTTGCAGAAGTCTTCTTTTTCCCCGGCAACGGCGCCAGAAAACTTGCTTGGCATTTTGCTGGCGCGTAGTTGACGTGGAAAATGTAGTTCAATCCCCGACAACGGTGCCAGAAAACTTGTTGATGGCGCGGTGTTGAATAGTGCCAGAGAACTTATTGGCGTGTAGTTGATGAAGTAGATGACCAGCCAGTTGGAAACCCCAAGAGAATGTTTGATGAATATAGTAGCAAGTTTTCCCTCAGTTATGAACCAAGGTTATCAATCCAGTAGGAAAAAGCCAAACTCAAGAAGGTGATGCTTGCTAGCCTAGTGACACTCCAACAAGGGCGCCGTTAACGATATCTTGTTAGTGCATCTTCAACTAGTAGCAACGTGGAACCTGCACACAACACAACCAAATACTTTGTTCCCAACTTATGATGAGGTTGTCAATCTCACCAGTTTGCTGTAAACAAAGAAATGAGCGTATCAAGAGGAAAGCAATAGTAGTATGCGAGTAAAGTAAACAGGTGATAGCAATATAATGGAAATAGGACCGGGGTCCACAGTTCACTAGTGGTGTCTCTCCATAAGATAAAATAACACATGCTGGGTAAACAAATTACAGTTGGGCAATTGATAGAATAAAGATAATGTGATATGTCGAGAGGATCACTATGAGATTTACTCTGGGCATTACAACAAGATACATAGACCGCCATCCAACTGCATCTATGACTAATAATCCACTTGTGGTAAATCAATCCGAGAACTCCACAAGTATTAAGTTGCGAACAACAGATAACTGCATTAAGCAAAGTGTGTAATGTAAACAAAGCATATGCCCTTGGACATAAGAATGTTGTTTTCTCCCTAGTGGCAACAGTACATCTACAACCTTAGAGGTTTCTGTCACTCCCCCAGATTAAATAGAGGCATGAACCCAACTATCGAGCATAAACACCCTCTCTTGGAGTCACTAGTATCTACTTGGCCAAGATAGCTACTAACAACGGAGAGCATGCAAGATCATAAACAACATAGAGATAACATAAGATAATATTCAGCACATCAACTTAACATAACACCAATATTCATCGGATCCCAACAAACACAACATGTAGAATTACACAAAGATGATCTCGATCATGTAAGGCAGCTCACGAGATCTAAACATGAAGCACATGGTGGAGAAGACAACCATCTAGCTACTGTTGTGGACCCATAGTCCAAGGTAGACTACTCACTCATCGCGCCAGAGGCAAGCATGGCGATGAAGAAGACTTCCGTGGCGATTCCCCTCTCCGGCAGGGTGCCGGGAAGAGCTTCTGGACCCTCCCGATCTTGGGTCGACGACGGCGGCGGATCGCGATATGTTTCTGGAAAAGTGATCGGGTGTTTAGGTTTTTCCCGTCGGGGGGTCTTTATAGGCGAATGGGCATCGTCGGAAGTGGACCGAGGCGGCCACACACATAGGGGGCACGGACAAGCCCTGGGCCGCGCTGCCCTGTTGTGTTGGCCCCTCGTGGCCCCACTCCATCTCCTCTTCGGTTCTCTGAAAGCTTCGGTAAATTTCTGGATGTTTGGCTTTTGTTTCGTCCAATTCCGAGAATATTTCCTGTGTAACTTTTCTGAAACACAAAAACAGCAGAAAACAGGGAACTGGCACTGTTGCATCTTATTAATAGGTTAGTTCCAGAAAATGCATAAAAATGCCACGAAGTGTAACGAAACACTAAGCAAATGGTGTAAAAACAAGCATGGAGCATCAAAAATTATAGATACGTTAGAGACGTATCACCCCCCCCCCCTCAAAATTGCCCAGGAACACAAAACCCTAGTCATGCCACCGCCAAAATTCTGTTGCGCCGCCGACCCCTTAGTGAAGTCGGCTTCCAATGTGTGCGTGTGTGGCCCACGGGAAATTTCACGGCCTATCTCACTGTCGTGGGTATGTGAATGTGGATGGGCACGTTCGAAACCTGACACGAGGCCGCATGTGTCTACGATACCGCGGCATGGAGGTTCGGTCGTCGTCACGTCGACATGAACTTCCCCAAGATTTTAGTATCGGGAGGTGACAAAGATGATTGCACCACCGATGATGATCACCACAGTGGAGGAGAAGTGGTGACACCACCATCAGCAGCTGCGACTCGTCATCACCGAGGCGGATGAGCTGGGCATGGCGCAGTGGAGGTGTGATCATGCCGAAGACGCGAGATGGATCTCAACTTCTTTGCTATGAGAAGGGCGATGAGGAAGGGATAAAGGGCCGAGAACCCCTGGAAGAAGGCGTTCATCGAGACGCAGTTGGCCGGTCTGTTAACCATCGACAATGATGATGACCACTGTCTTGATATCCTCATCACCAGCGATGAAGGTACCGAAGACAAAGACGATGATGAGTAGGTTAGCTATGTAGGGTGTAGTATCAAGAACATTATGTGTTAGTATATGCGTTGTGTCAAAAATGTATGTTCAATATTCGAAGGTGTTGAATGTGTTGAACTACGAACTATCTTATATGAACTATATTATATAGATGCAATGTATTTGTTGTAGTTGATATATCCTATAAATATAGTGTACCTTTTAAATGACCAAATAGTTAGTAGGGCGTGCAACGTAGACAGCACGCCACTACTAGTTGCATGGTAGTGGCATCCGACCAGTAACTGGTGGTGTTTCCACAGTACCTTTTAGCAGTGTTATCACACTAGTGGAGTGCCACGTTCTCGCCACTAAGGTTATTTTTGGCACGCTATGATAGATTTTTTGTACTAGTGTAACAAATAATTCTTTGCAATCACGAGATTGTGGTTTTTATTCATGAATCATATAGATTGACATGATCCGCTAGTATAATTCTTAAATTTATGTACAAACTGTTAAAGAAACAACCTCAGGAGATGGCCATTGTGGTTGCTCATCTATAACCGGAAATCGAAACACCCATATGAAGCAAAAGCTTAGAGATGTCATGATATTGCTTTCGAGGACATGATGGGGTCACTTAAATTAAAGTTGTCACTTACATGTGGGGCCAATAGTAGACTCCATCTTCTAGCTGTGGCGCCATAGATACATATAGAAAGAAAATGCACTTCAGCCTCTCCTCTAGCTCTCGAGGTCATAGACACTATTTATTTTAGTGCATCAACACTGCCTTGCACTGATTTAATGTAACAACCCAAATTTTTGGAAAATAGAAATAAATGGATTTATTAAAATACCAAATTTTTGGAGCCAACAAAAACTTTTATTTTGAATACAAGATTAATTTCTTGCCTTTTCGAAACTTCTGAGTTTGAGCATTTGCTCCCATGCTTCCAATAAAAAGAGTATGAGAAGGGTTTTAAAACAAATCCTTTAAGCTCAAATTTTTAAATAAAGATTTTTGTTAAAATGAAATAGTTTTCTAACTATTAAATTTTTTTGCATGGTTACATGCTAAACCCATTTGGGTCGATTGCCAAACCCATATTAAGCCATATTTAATCATACCCTCATGCATCTCTCCACCACCACTAAGAACAAGTTACAAAGAAGCAAATACAATAACGTTTGAAACAAAAATCAACTTGGAACTCTATTTAATATTCTACCAAAGTTTGAATTTAAATAAGAGGTCATTTCCCAACTCCATGTTATCTCCAAGAAAACCAACACTTTTGGACCAATCAAATCTTTTTCACTCATATTGCATGCATACATAGTATTTTAAATACATGTTGTTCTATGATTTCATGTGGGTTTTAATTGGTGGTGCAATGTTTAGTTAATTCAAACCTAATCAATAGAAGCATTAGAGAAGAACCACAAAGATCAAAAGAACCAGAAGCAAAAGAAATAAAGAAAAAGAGAAGAAAGGATGAGCTAGAAAAAGTTAACCACTACCCTACTTTGGACACTTAGAATAAGAAATCTGTAACTCAAGCAAAGGTGTGGTCAGTTAGTTGAGCTTGACCACATCACATACTAACTCAACCAGGAAGTTTCCAGCAAAAACTCAAACTAGAAACCCACGCAATCATCAGCCAAACTTTGAATCTGAAACAGTGACAATGCCCAAGTTTGAAATATAAATTTTTGCAAAACTTGTTATTTCTTCGAAACAAAAATATCCCTGGAACCCTTGTCCAATATGATGAAGACCCACGGTGGCCGTTTTCAAAAATTTGAAATTTGATTTCTTGCGGGCATTTCATCGAACACGTGGTGGGAAAAAATCTAGAAAATCGGTTCTACTGTGACCAACACTGTTTCCGTTCGTCCCAGGCCCTGTAGCCATGCGTGTGGACATCTCTTGGTCGAGCCCCAGCCTCCCCAGCCCCGACCCAAGCCGTGAGACAGGGAATGAAAAGGAGAAGAACACCCCGGACCCCTCCCTACAGCCATCACTTGCACCCTCTGCACCAGACCACCCCGCAGCCTGCAATTGCGCCAGCAGCACCCCACCGCACACCGCAGCCCTCCGCCGAAAGCCCCGACCGCCGTGTCCCTTCGTTAGCCGACACCGGCCGCGCTCTCTCCGCAGATCCCTTCGCCTCGTGCTCCCACTTCCGCCTATAAAAGGACCTCCCTTCTTCCCTGAAAAGTTTCCCCTCACCTCCCTCTACCTCCTAGACATCATCTCCTCGCTAGTTGCTCGCAGGTTTGAGCTCGCCGGAGCAGGCCGAGCTGCAGGACGTCGTGCCGTTCCCGGTGTTCCAGCCGCTCCCTCAAGCTGCCGCCTGGACGAGGTGGAAGAGGAGGAGATCCTCCGCCGGACTGCAACTCGCCGTCGTCTCCCGTGCCTTCCTCATCGAGCTGCGTCGCCGTCTTCTTCGCTACTGACCGCCGGTGAGCTCCGTTCGTCCCCAGGAAGAAGAGCCTCGATACGTACCGATTCGATTTAGTTCTGACCGGTGGGCCCCCTTGGCAGGTCGGCCGATCCTATTTTTTTCCCTGCTCAACCGCCCAACTGCAGCCTAGTGGGCCGGCCCAGCTCGGTCTGTGTGTCCGGCCCGGATTAAAAAAAAAGGGTTATTCGAATTCCGATTTTTGAGAAACTCATTCAGATGCTTGCTTAAATTGAATTTTCCCGGAGTTCTACCGACTCAAATTTAACAAATGAAAATGTTCTGAAAACCTTAGAACATAAGCTATCCATTAGAAGTGGTTTCAACCCAATTAGATTTACAGAATAGTTGCAGTAAAAATAACAAAACAGGAGCTTTTCCAACTTAGAAAATCCATATCAATTCAAATAAAATTCCTAAAAATATAAATCCAACTTTAGAAATTCACAATTAGTGATACCCATCTGCCTATAGCATTAGATCTCATTTTTGAACATTTTAAAGTAAATGCTATTTACCTATATGGTTAAATAGGCATTTGCCATATAGGATCTTATTAAACTCAAACTTATGATCAAAATTTTTATGGAACCTTTATTGTTAAACCACATTTCCAAATACCCATCTGTAGGTATTGATCTCAGTCCATGTGAGCTTGTAGGAAGTATTTGGAAAGTTAATCCTGCATGGTAATAATAAGAAACTCAAACCTGCACACCTATTTCAAAATAAATGGAAATGATATGAAACCAATTCGAATCAACCACATTTCTAGATATTGATCTATAACCTTTGATCCCATTCAACTAGGATCTATAGACTCTACTTGTAGATTCAAATTTGATTACTAAATAGTTGCAAACTAGAAATGGCTTCAATAAAAGAAAAATACTCCACATCCTATGAAGCCTCTTTGGTTGAACCATGATCTTGAGTATCTACATTGTCCATGACCTTGGTCAAAAAGGACTTGCAGGAGATATTTTCATAATCCAAAATGAATAAACCCTACTTAGATACAACAACTCAATCATCTCATCCATCGGAACTCAATTATCGTCGAAACCACTCTCCATAGACTTCCTAGATCACTTCCCTTACCCAAGTATGTGTATTTGAGTAAATAGGTGTTGTTTGTGAATTGTGTGGTGATTGTATGCTTATTTACTTTCCAACGATTAGACGACAACGAGAGTAAGGAGAATGGATCCCGAAGTCCACCAAGATATGGAGATGGAGATCAATCAATCAAAGATGAAGATGAAGACTATTTTGACTTTGCCAACCAAGGCAAGCCATCTGTTGATTCATACTCCCACTACCTAGTTTTAATATTGCATTCTACTTGTTTTAAGTAAATTGCATGATTGAATTGCTAGAGTAGAATGATAGAAGCATATTGATGTCTTGATTATCAAGAGCATCAAGCTGAGTTTATCCAACCCTAGTAGTAGTACTATCACTCAATGTAGTTGCTTAGTCGCTAATAAAAGTTGAGGCTATCTCTGGAGGAACCCCATTTGAAAGGTGGTGACTTGACATTGAAACTTGAAATGGGAGATTGCTCCTACATGATGGCTTTATGAAAGAAAATAATCTTGACTAAGAACTATGAAATGTATTTCTCAATTGACAACGAGTGATGTACATGGGTGCCAATTATAACGTACAACCACGTTACCCCTATATGGGAAGGGGCTAAATCCGTAGCTTGTTTATCTTAGTATGGGAGGTCTTGCATCAAATCTTCATGGAAGGACTCCACGGGCGGATACTTCTTGACCAGGTGGATTCCACTAACCCGGTCTCCGGGATGGGCATAACTAGAGGCGCCGGAGCGGGATTCCGTATTCCGGGCTCTAGGGAAGGATCCTATACTAGGATGAGCAAGTGAAAGGCTTTGTTTGATTATCTGAAATCCGCATACCTTTGTGTATAGCGAACCGTGGATTTCTCCCGGCAGATGTATCGAATCTTGTGGGTAAAGTGTACCCCTCTGCAGAGGTTTTCAAACTATTCGAATAGCCGAGTCCTCGGTCATGGACGGTTGGCAAACTCTACCTGGCTTTTGTCAATAATGAAAATAACTTATGGTGAACTTGGTGAATGACATGAACTGAATTGACTTGACTTGACTTGACCATGATATTGACACACTTGAAGTTCCTCTTTAGATTGAACTTAGAGAACTAAACTTCTTTTCTACCAATGAACATTCTTGGGAAATAAAACTAGCATTTCTGCAAATAAACTTAGTGCTTAGTCCACCATACCAACCTTGCATATCTCTCTCATCACTTTGTTTATAAGATGGTTTGCGAGTGCATCCAATGTACTCACGGCTGTGTCCCTGGCTATCAACTTGGCCAGACTTGAAGGAGCAAGATCAAGAAGGAAGGACTCATTGACGACTTTGCGAATTAGGCTCGTTTCCTACTGTCTGCTTTGCCTGTGCGGTTGAAGCTTGACAATATGGACCCAAAGTGTTATTCCGCTGCATGTTGATGTAATGTAAGGTTTGGTCTGTGCGACCACCTATGTAATCCCCTTTATTTACTACTAATGTCTATGACTGTGATATCAACTACGTTATGTAAGTCACAACAATGATTCTGGGATTGTGACGGATTACATAACGGGCACTTCAAATTTGTTATCAAATTTGAGGTCGTCACAAGTTGGTATCAGAGCCTAGGCTGACTCTAGGAAACCCTAGTTAGCATGGTCGTTAGAAAATGATATCTCTGATATCACAAGTTTGGTATCAGGACTATCATGACCTTAGGAGACCTTAGTTAGTATAGTCGTTAGCTAAGAAAGTGGTATTTTGTCAAACACTTATTTCTACAAAAGAAACTTATTTGCTTTGATATCCAAAGCCAATCTTATACTCCCATCTTATTCCCTTCAAATATCTTACACTCTCAACTTATACTCTCAAGAGATTTTGACAAAGAATTTATTGACCTCTTTAATTGCAAAGTCTTTTCAAAGATTTGTTTTACTCTATTCCTCATCTACTTCAAATATATATACTATGGACGATATACCTATGACCGAAGGACTTTTGGATCAAAAGATTAGGGACTCAATATTTTTCAAGACTTCACCCTTGGATGTCAACTACGACCGCTACCATCGAAAGAGAGACTCTTCACCTGATCCAGAAATCTTCCAACAAGAGTCAACCCTATGAGACAAAGACTTCAAGAGCAAAGAAAGAGTGATCAAAAATGATGAAGACCCAGCAAACCTTTTGACCCACAGGATTTATAGGAAATGCTCAGTTGATTTCATTGAGCTGCCCTTACCTCACGATTATTAAGTGTGCTTAGTGCCTTGTGTGTTTGAATGATTGATTTGTTTTGAGGTGTGTTGCTCGTATGCCATCCGGCAACCTGTAGCAACCCCTTTGAAAAACTTGTTTGCTCAAAAATGTTTTTGGTCTTTCTGGCCCAACATAAACTCTGAAAAATACCAACCCCATGTGAGAAACATTTCAAAAACTTTCCCTGTCATCTACGACCCGTAATCGAAAACCCAGTACTATTGAGGATAACCTCAACATCTGCATGAGAAGGAAGAAACCTTTCCGGAATACCCCGAAGCAACTCTTACAACCTGAAGGCACGAAGAGAAGGAAATCAACCATCATGAACCAGCAGTGTACCCCCGAAGTTGCTCCTAGTTACAAAATAGTATGAACAAGTTGGATCAAGATTTTGGAACACAAGTCATCAAGAAGCCGGAGCCACCTTAGTTTCATACTAGTAGTCTTGTTTTATCTCTTTGTGAAACCAGACCTATAATCCACAAGACCCTTATTAATGAAATCCTATGGTTTAAACCTAGAAGATTTTTTTGTCTTTGGAAATCTGATTGTTTGTTGAAAATGCAATGTGATTGATGAATATGTGTTTTGGCCCCTTTGGCCTTATCACATTTTGGGTGTACCCAATCTTTCTACCTCGATAGGAATCAATATACACTACATCTCTTATCTGTTAATCTCATCTCTCAATCTATCTCAATCTTAACTTGTGAATCTCGGGACGAGATTCTTTTTAAGGGGGAAGATTGTAACAACCCAAATTTTTGGAAAATAGAAATAAATGGATTTATTAAAATACCAAATTTTTGGAGCCAACAAAAACTTTTATTTTGAATACAAGATTAATTTCTTGCCTTTTCGAAACTTCTGAGTTTGAGCATTTGCTCCCATGCTTCCAATAAAAAGAGTATGAGAAGGGTTTTAAAACAAATCCTTTAAGCTCAAATTTTTAAATAAAGATTTTTGTTAAAATGAAATAGTTTTCTAACTATTAAATTTTTGTGCATGGTTACATGCTAAACCCATTTGGGTCGATTGCCAAACCCATATTAAGCCATATTTAATCATACCCTCATGCATCTCTCCACCACCACTAAGAACAAGTTACAAAGAAGCAAATACAATAACGTTTGAAACAAAAATCAACTTGGAACTCTATTTAATATTCTACCAAAGTTTGAATTTAAATAAGAGGTCATTTCCCAACTCCATGTTATCTCCAAGAAAACCAACACTTTTGGACCAATCAAATCTTTTTCACTCATATTGCATGCATACATAGTATTTTAAATACATGTTGTTCTATGATTTCATGTGGGTTTTAATTGGTGGTGCAATGTTTAGTTAATTCAAACCTAATCAATAGAAGCATTAGAGAAGAACCACAAAGATCAAAAGAACCAGAAGCAAAAGAAATAAAGAAAAAGAGAAGAAAGGATGAGCTAGAAAAAGTTAACCACTACCCTACTTTGGACACTTAGAATAAGAAATCTGTAACTCAAGCAAAGGTGTGGTCAGTTAGTTGAGCTTGACCACATCACATACTAACTCAACCAGGAAGTTTCCAGCAAAAACTCAAACTAGAAACCCACGCAATCATCAGCCAAACTTTGAATCTGAAACAGTGACAATGCCCAAGTTTGAAATATAAATTTTTGCAAAACTTGTTATTTCTTCGAAACAAAAATATCCCTGGAACCCTTGTCCAATATGATGAAGACCCACGGTGGCCGTTTTCAAAAATTTGAAATTTGATTTCTTGCGGGCATTTCATCGAACACGTGGTGGGCAAAAATCTAGAAAATCGGTTCTACTGTGACCAACACTGTTTCCGTTCGTCCCAGGCCCTGTAGCCATGCGTGTGGACATCTCTTGGTCGAGCCCCAGCCTCCCCAGCCCCGACCCAAGCCGTGAGACAGGGAATGAAAAGGAGAAGAACACCCCGGACCCCTCCCTACAGCCATCACTTGCACCCTCTGCACCAGACCACCCCGCAGCCTGCAATTGCGCCAGCAGCACCCCACCGCACACCGCAGCCCTCCGCCGAAAGCCCCGACCGCCGTGTCCCTTCGTTAGCCGACACCGGCCGCGCTCTCTCCGCAGATCCCTTCGCCTCGTGCTCCCACTTCCGCCTATAAAAGGACCTCCCTTCTTCCCTGAAAAGTTTCCCCTCACCTCCCTCTACCTCCTAGACATCATCTCCTCGCTAGTTGCTCGCAGGTTTGAGCTCGCCGGAGCAGGCCGAGCTGCAGGACGTCGTGCCGTTCCCGGTGTTCCAGCCGCTCCCTCAAGCTGCCGCCTGGACGAGGTGGAAGAGGAGGAGATCCTCCGCCGGACTGCAACTCGCCGTCGTCTCCCGTGCCTTCCTCATCGAGCTGCGTCGCCGTCTTCTTCGCTACTGACCGCCGGTGAGCTCCGTTCGTCCCCAGGAAGAAGAGCCTCGATACGTACCAATTCGATTTAGTTCTGACCGGTGGGCCCCCTTGGCAGGTCGGCCGATCCTATTTTTTTCCCTGCTCAACCGCCCAACTGCAGCCTAGTGGGCCGGCCCAGCTCGGTCTGTGTGTCCGGCCCGGATTAAAAAAAAAGGGTTATTCGAATTCCGATTTTTGAGAAACTCATTCAGATGCTTGCTTAAATTGAATTTTCCCGGAGTTCTACCGACTCAAATTTAACAAATGAAAATGTTCTGAAAACCTTAGAACATAAGCTATCCATTAGAAGTGGTTTCAACCCAATTAGATTTACAGAATAGTTGCAGTAAAAATAACAAAACAGGAGCTTTTCCAACTTAGAAAATCCATATCAATTCAAATAAAATTCCTAAAAATATAAATCCAACTTTAGAAATTCACAATTAGTGATACCCATCTGCCTATAGCATTAGATCTCATTTTTAAACATTTTAAAGTAAATGCTATTTACCTATATGGTTAAATAGGCATTTGCCATATAGGATCTTATTAAACTCAAACTTATGATCAAAATTTTTATGGAACCTTTATTGTTAAACCACATTTCCAAATACCCATCTGTAGGTATTGATCTCAGTCCATGTGAGCTTGTAGGAAGTATTTGGAAAGTTAATCCTGCATGGTAATAATAAGAAACTCAAACCTGCACACCTATTTCAAAATAAATGGAAATGATATGAAACCAATTCGAATCAACCACATTTCTAGATATTGATCTATAACCTTTGATCCCATTCAACTAGGATCTATAGACTCTACTTGTAGATTCAAATTTGATTACTAAATAGTTGCAAACTAGAAATGGCTTCAATAAAAGAAAAATACTCCACATCCTATGAAGCCTCTTTGGTTGAACCATGATCTTGAGTATCTACATTGTCCATGACCTTGGTCAAAAAGGACTTGCAGGAGATATTTTCATAATCCAAAATGAATAAACCCTACTTAGATACAACAACTCAATCATCTCATCCATCGGAACTCAATTATCGTCGAAACCACTCTCCATAGACTTCCTAGATCACTTCCCTTACCCAAGTATGTGTATTTGAGTAAATAGGTGTTGTTTGTGAATTGTGTGGTGATTGTATGCTTATTTACTTTCCAACGATTAGACGACAACGAGAGTAAGGAGAATGGATCCCGAAGTCCACCAAGATATGGAGATGGAGATCAATCAATCAAAGATGAAGATGAAGACTATTTTGACTTTGCCAACCAAGGCAAGCCATCTGTTGATTCATACTCCCACTACCTAGTTTTAATATTGCATTCTACTTGTTTTAAGTAAATTGCATGATTGAATTGCTAGAGTAGAATGATAGAAGCATATTGATGTCTTGATTATCAAGAGCATCAAGCTGAGTTTATCCAACCCTAGTAGTAGTACTATCACTCAATGTAGTTGCTTAGTCGCTAATAAAAGTTGAGGCTATCTCTGGAGGAACCCCATTTGAAAGGTGGTGACTTGACATTGAAACTTGAAATGGGAGATTGCTCCTACATGATGGCTTTATGAAAGAAAATAATCTTGACTAAGAACTATGAAATGTATTTCTCAATTGACAACGAGTGATGTACATGGGTGCCAATTATAACGTACAACCACGTTACCCCTATATGGGAAGGGGCTAAATCCGTAGCTTGTTTATCTTAGTATGGGAGGTCTTGCATCAAATCTTCATGGAAGGACTCCACGGGCGGATACTTCTTGACCAGGTGGATTCCACTAACCCGGTCTCCGGGATGGGCATAACTAGAGGCGCCGGAGCGGGATTCCGTATTCCGGGCTCTAGGGAAGGATCCTATACTAGGATGAGCAAGTGAAAGGCTTTGTTTGATTATCTGAAATCCGCATACCTTTGTGTATAGCGAACCGTGGATTTCTCCCGGCAGATGTATCGAATCTTGTGGGTAAAGTGTACCCCTCTGCAGAGGTTTTCAAACTATTCGAATAGCCGAGTCCTCGGTCATGGACGGTTGGCAAACTCTACCTGGCTTTTGTCAATAATGAAAATAACTTATGGTGAACTTGGTGAATGACATGAACTGAATTGACTTGACTTGACTTGACCATGATATTGACACACTTGAAGTTCCTCTTTAGATTGAACTTAGAGAACTAAACTTCTTTTCTACCAATGAACATTCTTGGGAAATAAAACTAGCATTTCTGCAAATAAACTTAGTGCTTAGTCCACCATACCAACCTTGCATATCTCTCTCATCACTTTGTTTATAAGATGGTTTGCGAGTGCATCCAATGTACTCACGGCTGTGTCCCTGGCTATCAACTTGGCCAGACTTGAAGGAGCAAGATCAAGAAGGAAGGACTCATTGACGACTTTGCGAATTAGGCTCGTTTCCTACTGTCTGCTTTGCCTGTGCGGTTGAAGCTTGACAATATGGACCCAAAGTGTTATTCCGCTGCATGTTGATGTAATGTAAGGTTTGGTCTGTGCGACCACCTATGTAATCCCCTTTATTTACTACTAATGTCTATGACTGTGATATCAACTACGTTATGTAAGTCACAACAATGATTCTGGGATTGTGACGGATTACATAACGGGCACTTCAAATTTGTTATCAAATTTGAGGTCGTCACATTTAACCGTTGGATTTTGATCCAGTGGCCAAAACAACATCCATATACCACATAGTAATTATTATCATCTACTGTAATATTTTTTGTCATTGATTTTTTTAATAGTAGTTTTCCAATACAACATGAACAGTATGCACTACACTATTTTTAGCGATGATATCCTAGCAGTAACTTTTCGATTTAAATCTCTAGCTTAAGAAGTAATTCTTCGGTGGTAATTACATAAGAGCTATTCTTTCTTAATGATTCATAACTTCAATGTTGCAAAGTACTCTTCTACGGCGCTTTTGTAGCAGTATTTTTCAAATTTTTGTTAGCTATTTTCAACCCGTAATTTCCCGTACAAATCTTCAGCTCAATTTGTATTTCCCCAACGGTAATTTTTCAGCGATAGTTTTTCAGTCCTGCGAGACACTTCGACGGTAATTCCGTAGCAGTATTTCTTCGACGATGCGTAAATGGTAATTTATTGACCATAATTATTCAATAGGAACCTTCAACGCTGACAGTAATTCACCAACAGTAATTATCCAATGCTACCTTTTTGATGGCGCGTAATTCATCATGCGTTAATATTATTCTCCATTAGTAATTTTCAGCGATAGCTTCTTCTTCTACACTTTCTTTAGGGTTCTCTTACAATAACTTTGAGAAAAAATATACTTGCCTCTTTTATTTGATAAAATTACACTACATTCTCCTACTGATCATCCAGTAATTCGCCACTCGCAAATTTTTTACGGTAGCTTTTCACAATTGTCTTTTCCAGCAGTTTTTCTAGAGCAATTTTTTAACTGTGCATGAACAGTAATTAATCGGCACCAGTTCTTCAATAGCTATCTTCTTCTGCAGCAGCTTAGGGGTTATTATACAATAACTTCAGAAAACAAATATTTGTTATGGCTTATTTTATTTGACAAAAATAAATACTATATTCTTCCATCTATCGTCTCATGATCATCCTATGGGAATACTACCATCTCCTTTCACAATAACTTCAAAAATAAGCTTCATTATTTTACAAAAAATACTTTATTATTCATTGCTTCTTCCACAACAGCTTTGAAAAACTCTATTATTTTTCGCCTCTTTCATTCATGAAAAATATTAATACCTTCTTTTATTGATCGCCTCACGAGCACGTCGTTGGATCATTCATCGTCGGTTTTATCCGGCAAAAATATTACCTTCTCTTTTTAATGGCTTCACGATCACTATGCGGGTATACTCCATAGTTTATCTCCTCTTTTATCCAAGAAAAATATTACTATTTTCAAATATTGACCATTTCATATCTTCTTCTATTAACCGCAAACCAGCTATATGCACCAAGAGGTCGACAACACAGGCGTGGCGTGCTGCCACGCCGAGCTTCCTAGTATATCATATGTCGCTTACGACATCTCTACACTTTAATGTTTCGAAGTAGTTCCCACCAAAAAAGCACAGATAAAACTAATTGTCAATAATGTAAGCAACAAGTTTGCATGTTATGCATAGCAAAGGAGAAGAAAAATAGCATGCATTGGAAGCGAAAATAGTTAGTGGAACATGGGTCTAGATGGACCTTTTTCTTCAAAAAAAAAAAATTCAAATTTTCAAAAAGAAATTCTGGCATGTACCTGTTATCTTGATACTTAATCGTGCAAATTTTCAAGAAATACTATTATATATGGCCTTCACGAAAATGATATTTTTTTGAAAACAATATATACAAGTTTTACGGTGGTTGGCGATTTTAGGAGCCGTCCATCGTACTTAATCTGACGGTGGAAAAAATAGAAGTACTGAGAAGTACTGAAAAATTACAAGTTTTATGGTGATTGGGAATTTTAGGAACCGTCCAAGCAAGTTGATCCAGCGGTAAAGAAATAGGAAGTACCGGAAAGTACTAAAAAGAAATTGCCCGAAAGTACTGAAAAGTACTGACTTTTCTTATTAGAAATAAACTAAAAAAGTCATTTTACGTACAGGGTCCACCTGTCAGGCTCTCTTCTTGCTCTCTCCGTCGGCCATTGTCTTCCCTCACCCCCTGGCTCCCTCCACCGTCATGGCACTCAGCCGCCCCACGACCTCGTTCCTCGCCGCACCTGCGTCACATCCCTCGCCGCCCCTCCACCGGGAACGCACCGGGGATGACACTGGTTCCCCCACCTCCCTCCACTGGCGCTCAGCCGCCCCGCCGCTGCGTCACTAGCCACCGGGGCGCTGCGTCTCTCGACGCGCCGACGCTGGGGCTGCCCTGAAGACGGTGCGCCACCTCAGTGGTCCGAGCCACTACGTCCTTTCCTACTGCGTTCGACTATCGGAACTGGCTGCTCCCACCGGTGGTGAAGAAGAGAGACAGCAGAGGTTTCTTTTTTGACTTTCTGCCCATCTAAATCGAACAGCTATTTTCACTTTGCGGTGGCACTTGTGGTAAATACCTGAGACTCTAAATCAGCGGCTACAATAATTTTCAGCGGTAGTATTAGGAAGTACTCAGAAGTACTGCCAACCACCGTAGAAATGCTCCTGAAAAATAAGTACCGAAAAGTACTGGAAAGTACTGGTAATACTCATATATTTTAATTTACTAAAAGGCTAGTTAAGTAATTTCGTATCCAGATGCCTGTGGGAGCAGCCAGTTCCGATAGTCGAACGCAGTAGGAAAGGACGTAGTGGCTCGGACCACTGAGGTGGCGCACCGTCTTCAGGGCAGCCCCAGCGTCGGCGCGTCGAGAGACGCAGCGCCCCGGTGGCTAGTGACGCAGCGGCGGGGCGGCTGAGCGCCAGTGGAGGGAGGTGGGGGAACCAGTGTCATCCCCGGTGCGTTCCCGGTGGAGGGGCGGCGAGGGATGCGACGCAGGTGCGGCGAGGAACGAGGTCGCGGGGCGGCTGAGTGCCATGACGGTGGAGGGAGCCAGGGGGTGAGGGAAGACAATGGCCGACGGAGAGAGCAAGAAGAGAGCCTGACAGGTGGACCCTGTACGTAAAATGACTTTTTTAGTTTATTTCTAATAAGAAAAGTCAGTACTTTTCAGTACCTTCGGGCAATTTCTTTTTAGTACTTTCTGGTACTTCCTATTTCTTTACCGCTGGATCAACTTGCTTGGACGGTTCCTAAAATTCCCAATCACCATAAAACTTGTATTGTATTTTACTGTTCAAAGAAATGCAAGTTTTTATTTTTATTTTTTGTATAAGCCACATACGGTTATATTTTGATTTAAAATTTACACGAATACATGTCAAGGTAGCATGTATATGCGTAATTTTAAAAAAAAACTTTAAAATAACATTTTTTGTATTTTTAAAAAATGGGTCCACCTAGTCCCCGGTTCACCAAACTCGGTCAGTCTTGGAAGCTACTAATGCAGTCAGCTCTGTTAGTATTTGTGATATAGTATGAAGCATAAAACAAGGGGTTGCATGTTCCTGTTCTTTCTCTCTTTTTTTACTTTATTGCATGCTAATGCTGCAAATCTAATTTGAAATGCAAGATTCAGTTTTATAATGGAGCACGGCGCATCTCAACACGTAGCCAGTTCAGCAAAGCACCGTGCAGATGCAAACTTCAAGCACATTTACACTGAAGAAATTCAGTGACAGAGGCTGCAACTTCATGTGTCAGTGATCAGTTCAGATGATGGGTAATTGCACTTGAATGTTTGCTTGGGGCCTTGAAGGATCTGCAGAGTCCAATGGCAGTTGAGAAATTAGTTACAGAATTTCTAAACAACAATGATGAGTGTTTTGAGAACATACTCTCAGTGCATGAACTCTTTGACTCTTCCATTAAAAAAAAAATCTCAGTGCATCCATGTAGTGGTTTAGAATGTAGTGAGGTTCTTTCAGAAAAAAATCCTTACACAAGTCTTACTTGCTAGAGAAAATAGCCCATGGTGCAACGTTTTGCAATATTATGGTTGTACGACCTTTAGCAAATAACATAAGTTTTTACAACCGCTCTTCTCTTTTATCACTCCTCATTCGATCCGAAGTTTAGATATGAGATTGTGTTTGATAGAAATCAGAAGCAGAAGAGGCAAGGTTACAAGATCCTGTCAGGTGAGGCACATGTTGAAGTGGGTGATGACATGTTGAACCAGAGGATTGGAGGCTCACAATGGAATCGGGGGAAATCTTGGCGAGGAGGACGCTTGAAGTAGTTGTCTCCTCCTTGTGGTAACGTGGGCATGGTGTGGAACACTTTGTCATGGTGAGGTGGCGTTTCCAACAATGGCCGTCCGTTGCTGGTGAGGGTGGCGGGCGTCGCCAGGCCTAACGACGAGCTAACCTCACCGGGAGCCGGATGTGTTGGGCCCTTGTCGTGTGCAGAAGAGCATCGCTTGACGTCATCGAGATCCTCGCCAAAATCAAGCATCTGATGGCGGAGGCTGCGGATGAGTCTCCATTCACCACCTTGACATCAGCGGCCATGGCGTCGAAACACGTCATGAGCCGTATTAGCGACCACTGCACCGCGTCCATATCTTCTCAAGAACAAAATTGGTCTACGCCTACGGGACGGCTGGCTTGGATAGCATTATCATGGCTCATTCGGAAGAGAGGATTTTGGGCTGACTCACCAGAGCGACTCAGCACGAGACTCAAATTCGAATTTGTGCGCGTAGTGGAACAATTCAAAATCACCGATTAGCAAACTATGATAGTCCTGTTTGGATTGGGAAGTTTAAAGATCCAACAAGAAAAATTGGGATCAGAATGGGATCTGAGGCGGAGATGAGAGTTCAGAGAGATGTGTTAGGTGAGATTAAAGATATTCATTTCATATCATAAGTTTTTTGAGAACAAACATCGCTGCACATTTACCTGATACAACTCAACGCTTATAACTTGGACCCTCTAGGTCTAAACACCAGCTCACGGCACTTCTTTTCTTTCGAACAACTAATTGTTCCTCAGCCACTGTCGGTTGGGTACACTTGGCCAGCTGGTTCCTTGCCAGGTCTACCCTGAACCGGCGACTCTGCTTCCGCCATCACCGTAGGTGACCCTGTGACGAAGTAGCCTTCAAAAAAGGTTTTCATACGCCGGGACTTAGTTACTATAGTGTACCACGGAACAGCAAACCCATATGGTCTGGGAGTACACTATAACTATCTTGTTTATTTGGCCTACTCCAATATCTGACGAGAACATAGCACTTGAAATATCTACAACAAACATTTCTTAACACTTTGACACTTAGAAGTGATCAATGAGACGGCAAGGCAAGCTCATATATATAGCCGCACCATTCGTACGGAGTACTGGAGTCGTGGTTGTAGCTCATCAAGTATTGGCCCAGTCCTTAATGTGTCATGCAAAAGTGAATCCTAGTGCTAACTGCTATACTTTTTTTAGAAGAGCAACGAAGGCTGTGATCGGCTCACGCAGTTCTTCTTTCTGACTCGTAATAGTCTTGCATGCAAGTCATCCTGACTAACTATATTTAGCATGGAAAAAAGCTTTTTTTTTTTGCGCAGAAAGATTTCATTCATATTGACCAAGAATCATACAGAAAGGTCCAGGAAACAAAGAAAATTACAGATAGGTCCTCCTGAACCCTAGCATCGTCTTCAACACGCACGACGACACGCCGGCGAAACCCACTGCAACTCCGCCTCGCTCTGCTTGGACTGGACGGAGACCCCAAGCAGCTGGGAAGTCGAACGCTCCTCGGTGCAGAAGCACCTCCACCCTGCGCGCTGGAGGACGACGCCAGCTTGGTCAACACAGAGAAATCCTCTCGATCTTTACAAGCCGATGCCGGCACCTCTCGGTCACCGGCGAGGGGTCGACCCGCTCGAGAGCACCAACGAGCCACGAGCGAGGAAAAGACGCCGGATCCGCGGCGGAGCTCCACCGGAGCCGCACCATCGGAGAAGAAGGCCGCCGTCTTCAAAAGCCGCACCAGCGCCGCCACTTCTTCCACAGCGCCGCCAGCCAGCAAACCACGCACACCTAGGCTAAACGCCCGCCGGGATCCATGGATTCCCCGTCCTCCCGCCGCCGAGGCGGCCGTCTGAGGGCGAGGAATCGGCCGGATCGCCGGCGGC